>CM034155.1:379587297-380787297 GCA_019776745.2 Taxus chinensis | reverse complement strand
ACACATATGCAACGTTGTATGAAGGGCATGATGGTGAATAATCCAATGAAGGTAATATTTTAAACTTCATGCAACTGAACAAGAAACTCAAAGCCCCATCTTCTGTCTCTTTTGGTTTGGATGGTTTTCTTACATATGGAGATGAAGAAAGTGTAGCCTTGAAGGGATAGTTTATACGAATAATTTTGAGTGTTGAAGAAGGAAAATCTAATCCCAAAACCAACCATGAAATTATGAATTATTCTTTGGATATGCAAAGAAGGTATGAGCACCTTAAAGCACTTCATAATGTTGAGGAAGAATATTTTCATCCATTGGAAGTAAATTCTGATGATTGCCCGTATTATGAGGTGTTTGTTCCTGAAAGGCTCTTGTGCACTTCTCATGAGTGCTCTGTCCTTGAACCTTTTGATGAAATTCAAATCGACACCTTGGAGGATGATGAAGAAAACATGAAGGTTGAACCTCCATTCATAAATTCATTTTGGCTTGAGGTACAACCCTTTGGAGGAACAATGGATACAAGAGAGGAATATTCTTGTTCCATGACATATGATCCAATGTTTTTTAAGGCATCCGCCAACCATGAATATATTTGAGAAATCAATCCTCCATCTCGGACTCAATTCCTTCAAGAAGATGAATTGAACTCCAATACATCTATGAGGGAGAGGATTCCATAAAAAAATAAAAATCCATTCTTTTATAAAACCAAACTCCCCCTAAACCAAACCCAATTTTAAAATAATAACCCAAAATTCATTTAATCCATGCACTCAGTAGGTTTTTACCTCCACCATCTATTCATAACAAAATAATAATAATAATAACAACAATGTTATAAGAAGGAGATATACAACTAATCAAGTTTGTTTTAAATTCACCCTAACTCCTTAATTCATTTTCCATATCTCACATAATAATCCAAAAAAAAAAAAATTCAGTTACATCATTAAAATAACAACAAATAATAAGAGTAAAATAACCCATGCCTGCATATTTTTCCTCCAAACTTCTCTACACTTTTCCAAGTTGAAAACTTCAAAAAACTATTTTTTTCCATTAAATCATTCAACGACATATTTTAAAAATATAAATTCCATAATATTCAGAGATAACAATAGTGAAATCTCCATGCAACAGTCACAAAAACATATATTCTCGTAAAAACTCCATATGCAACCCTTAAACAAAGCTCCAAAAACAACCGAATGAAAATGAAAAAATGATATCACTTTCATGACCTAGATTCTCAAGGAAGCTAACATTTATAAAGGCATCCTTGTTTTCCACATTAAATTCAAACCAAACCTCCTCAAATACCATGTCACTTCATGGCTTATCAACATCAAACAATTGTTTAAAGGGTATGTGCATGGATCTGGGGGGCCAAAAAGCATACAAAATGTGGGAGAAATAAAAATTGGAGATAAGATGGGGAAATTTTTTCTTTGGTAAATACCAAACCATAATGTGTACACGTTACCATATATTATTAAAAAAATTAAAAAAATCAAAGACATCCCTCATTTTTAGTTGCCTCAATCATGAATTCACCAGTAAACCATGTACTCATGTTTTCTCTTTAACCATTTTTCTCCCAAAATCATCTGTAGATCTCCGTGAAGGTTGGATTGAGATGGAATCAACAATGACACCACAGAGAAGAGGTAGGTAAAATTGTTTTCTTTGAATTTCAATGAAATTTGGTAATTATATTGTATATTTTAATTAAATAAATGTTTTTTATTGTTACAGTTGCATGATAACCACAACAAAACCCTGTAAATCCTCACAACCCTCCTACAATTATCAAACATACTCCAGGTAGTCAGGAGGATTTAGCAACCCATATAGTGGAGAATAATATTGAAATTAGGGAATTGATTAAAACTATAGAGGATTCCCTTACACATTAGAGGATTTACTGGCTCACTTACAAACACATTAGAGGATTTACTGGCTCATGTTGACATGACAACGAGTCAAATTGATTGGTGGACATATTATAGAGAGACTTGTAGGTAATATTACGCCAATAAATTATCACGGACCCTGTAACCAATTTTCCTGTTTCGTTGTGATACAAACAATTTCTAATCCACTAGTGCAGTAATGATCTAATAAAAAATAATTTTTGGGACCGATGGTGGATGGTATTTGATAGACTACCTTGCAATAACAATGAGGTTCCACTATACTTTTTGAGGAAACTATATTTCAAGTTTATCCTCAATGATATCCCAAACTATTTTGACTACCAAAAGTTTCAGGGCCAAGGAAAAGGCTCTGCATAGGATAGACCAGGTGTATAATGTGCTTGTATTCAGCATGGTAGAGTACCCACACAAAATCCCCCTCATCCTAATATTTTCCGTGCAGTAGTGAAGGAGATAGTAGTGATTGATACACTGCACGCACTTCAAGCGCTCTTTCATACCCTTGTCCAACATACGAGGGAAGTTTCTAATACAGATGTTGGTGGAGATAGACAGAGGATTCCTCCAGGTAGTAGTAGCATGATGCCACATCTTTGCACATCTTGTGGTAGCATATGCATGGGACCTAATGAGGGTGATAGTTTCACGTAGAATGGTGTTGGTGGATTTGCCACTAGTGGTACACATGATAATGTGGTTGTGTCTAACACTTTTTTTAGTGATACATTTAGATTTCAGACATTGACGACACCTTCATAGGTTTTTTTAATTTTTCATTACATGTTACAAAAATATCTGAGTACTTCATTTACTTATATATGTTCAATTTTTAAAATAATTTAATTTGAACTTCATCAAATTTATTAATTTACACATACATATGTACATGTATGCATTAATATTACATCACATAGGAGGGACGTCATCATCCCAACCACAGGTTGTGACCATGCCTATGTATACATTCACAAAGGTAAATTAAAATGCTAATTGTGTAAAATTTTCACGTATGTAGTGTGTGTGTGTGTGTGTGTGTGTGTGTGTGTGTGTGTGTGTGTGTGTGTGTGTGTGTGTGTGTGTGTGTGTGTGTGTGTGTGTGTGTGTGTGTGTGTGTGTAAAACTAACTTTCACTCAAATATATGTCTATATATGTATGTTCTTGTATATATATTATATATGCTCAACTAACTTGACGTGACATATTTTTTATAAAGTTGATGACCACACAAAACACACTACCATCTCTGTGAGGAGTAGAGAAAGGTGTTTCCACCGCGATTTCATCTACGCAACAACTCACTGAGGTATACAAAGTATGTATTTTCGTTAACTAGTTCGTGTAATTCATATTATGCTCAATTATTTTAATAATTTCCTTCATTATAGCATCATGTAGATAATCAATGTGACTACATTATGTATATGCAAGATTTACATGCAAAAGGTAGTAACCCTATACATATTATTCATAGGCGTGGCACGGTAAAAAAATAATTGTATATTGACAAAATTAATTAAAATATTATCATTACACATGTACTTAGTTGGCGTAATTTTTTAGATCTGCATTCCAAAAAAATATTGTTTATATAGTTCTATGAGCTAATTTTGATGTTTGATTTTGTAATCTTATGTGTATGTAGGGTTCAACCCCTTCCATTTTCACTTCGAGGGCACGAAATCCTCGTGCTCATCAGTTTGAAAACACAGTTCATGATCCAATAGCTCCCATTGACTCAGTTGAGTGTGAGATGTAAATTCAACTTGACCGAGAGATTGCGGCAAGTGTGTGTACATGTAAATAGTTTCATTAGCATGGTCTTATACATGTTGAAAACTTATGTACATTAAGTTTCAAAAAAAAAAATTGTATGCATTTACAAGTTTAACTACATTTGAGTTTTGAGCGTAAGAGGACTCGTAGTCAGGCCATGAAGGATCACAAGTCATCTCAGAGATATCCATCTACGTCTAAGGGAGGCCTTCTTCGAGCAAGGAAAAGAGAGGGATATATATATATATATAATGACATTGTATGTATGCCTATATGGCATTGACTTGATATTATATGACCTGTTCACATATTTTTATTTATTGTACATGTTAATACTATTCGGAACTTGATATGTTTTTGTGATAGCTTACATTTCTGGGATTATAATTATATTCAAACTAATATGATGTGCACTTGACAATATAAGACATTATGGATATATTTTTTCATTTATTGGTGTTGTATACTAGCATTTTCGATGTATCATATGCATAAAACTTTGAAAATCATTATTATATAACATATATAAAGAGTTATCTAATTTGATTAATTATTCGTTCAATTTATCAATATGTATATGTTTAGAGACCCTTTTCAAAAGGAGGTTCAAAGTTTCAATTCAAATTATAAGATATAATTTTTTAATTTTTATAAATTGCTTTTGGTTTCATTAGAGTGGTTTCATAATAATGACTAAGTATCCATATTCATTATTTATGTGATTTTAATGCATATAAAATAAATAAAAGGTCATTTACACAAGCTCAAGATGATTTAACAAATACCCCAACCAATCTTTGCATGAGAGGATCATTCACTAGGCCAAAATGGTTAAAAACCCGTTTTATTTGTCCAAACATTGACTAAAATGGTACAATATCACCTTACAATGGTCTCCTTGGCACTCTGCTATGTCTCGATACAATGCTTCCATCATCAAAAGACTCCTTAAACAAGTTCTATTTCATACAGCTTCACTTACTCTTTTATTTACCTCACTTTCCCTTCTTCTTTCTCTTGGTCTTTTTGTACTAGTTCATCTCTTATCATGCACCTATTGCCTCCTTTAATGCTTCTTAGTCTTCTCCCATGTTTCAACTGTCTCGTGTGGTTTTTACCTTGGTTGTCTTGAAATTTTCAAGGGGTAATAACCGAACTCGACCTCGATATGGTGGGGTTTCTGGGATACCCGTAGATGTTGATTATGTTTTTGCACCGTGTTCAGAAACAATAAAAACAAGTCTTTGCTGTGAATAACACTCATGTAGTCAAAGTTTTAACGACATGTTAAGAGAAATGTTATTGATCAAGATGAATTAATTTGATCTTTATTTAATATATATAGTTGTGTTTATAAAAAAGCTTGCTAAACAACATATTATTATAACTTATTAAAATACATATATTATTGGGGAGTAATTAAATATTAAATCTAGAAGTCAGATTCTCAATTAGTATAAATATTTTCAGAGGTAGGGGAATGAGATTTAGTAGAGTTGGTAATTTATTCTTCTTCTTCAGTCAAATAAGAGTCAAGAATTGAGATATAATCATTAGTAAAGAAGTATGAGTCTTCTTCAAAATAATCATATTGTTGTGCAAAGGTGGAGTTAGAGCTGGAGATGTTTATGTGACTTGTAAGGCTAGAATCAGAAGTTGTGTGATAATCCTCCTCCAAATGTTTAAGACTATTTTTGAAACGGGGTACAAGCTAAGTGAGATTCTTTCGCAATCTCAAGGCCTCGTTGTAGGCCTCATTAAAGGCATCAATTATCTCCCTTATACATTGTGTAATGGCAAAGATGGATTCAATACAATTTAAAAAGGTAGCCTAGATGAAAAAAATATCTACATCATTGAGAAATTCATATTTCTCCCAATAGAATGGATGATAGAAGAGTGGAAAAGGGTCAGCTACAAGGAAGTTAAAATCTCCCGATGAAATTTCAGATCGTAAAACTAGACAAGGTTTTAAAATATAACCAAAAACATGCATTCATTTTTATCAAATTGAATGAAAAATAGTGAAAAGAAATAAATAATAGGAATCACTAGTGATTAAGGGAAATCATAGGCAATTGAGGTAAATGCTAGTGATTACTATAAAATTGGATTAATTTTAAAAATAGAGCCTAAATTAATGATTTAAATTTCAACTTCACCAAAAACAAAGTATTTATAATATATAAGTAAACTATAAGCAAGAACGTACATGATTGTAGAGATTTAAAATGAATAAACCAAAACATTTTACTTTGTAGAACATTTTGTATGACTAAAAGACAGAAACATATGGTTGAAGGGAGAGAACGATTAATTTTACTATTACTGTGATGCTCTACAAGTAGCGTGACATTGTAGTGTGTTGATGTTAAAGACTTGAATGCATGGTAGATTGAGAAAATGGCAGAATATACCAGAAAAAGTAGTGGATTCATGATGCCAAATGAGGTATGAGAACTTATATTTATAGAATGTCAGTGATCGGGTAAATCACCAATGATTTCGGTGAAATCTTAGTTAGGCAAGAAACCAAATGTTTTCATTCTATTTTAGTCTCCAAAGGATGGGTTTCAAGTTTGTTTGATGTGGTGGAAGTTAAAAAAGAATGAGGTAACCTACTTGGATGTGGGGAGGAGTTATATTTTAGTATATTTGATTAGTTTAAAAAATAAATTAGTTTAGGAAGATGATTAGTGTGATTTTATTAATTTGATAAGTGACTTGATGAGGTGTTGTGGTGAACTAGATGAGGTGTTAAAGGATAATATCCATTTATATAAAATAATTATTTTAGAATTTAGAAATATGATGGGATAAATTAATTAAAAAGGGGGTGATACAACAAAGTGTCACAAATGTGTCATTTCTAGTGATGGGCTTGTTTAAGTTTAGGGAGCACAAATTTTTGGTGTCTACAGTTGCCCCTTTTTTTCTAAAAATTTTCGGGTGATTTGTTAGATAAAAATAATGAAAGAATTTTTATTTGGTATGGGTGAATCCAATGTAGTGCAATATAGTGAGCACTAGTGTATTTTTATTTAGAAAGGCTTGCCCTAATCGAAAATGGTGCAAAGCATGATGCTGGGGAAACCAAGTGTCAGGGTGGCCAAAGGGCTCAACACCTAAGAGCATATGATTCTTAATATATAAATGGGTAAAAGGCCAAGTGATGGGGGCCAAAGGGCTCATCTCCCATACAGAAATGAAAAATCCCAATGTTGTGCTTGTGTTGTTTCGATGAAATATTTCCATGGGTCAAGGTATATTTAAGAGGCAAGACACACTTGTGCATATTTTGTCTTTTTTTTATATTTTAGTTTCTATTTTTGCAGGATAGGGAAGGCTTAAAAAGGCCCAAAATAGGGTAATTGTTGGCATTTGACCAAATCGTCAGTGATTACGATGATCACTAAAGATTGGGTTGTGAAGAAAATTAGGGGGATGTAAATACTCAAATGGTTTATTTATTTTTCATTTTATATTGTACGTGACAATGACCAGTCATAGTGAAGGAAAAAACATGTTTTTTTGAGCAAAAAGGTGTCAAAATGGCCTCATATAGCAGTAAACAAATTCTCATCCTTTCTGAGGTAGGCTATCATTGTGTTTTAGTCTAGGTTTCTTATAGTTTTAAGGATTTTTTAGGGTTTTAGAAAGATTTAGAGCCATGTTGATGCCTTAGAGAAACATTACAGGAATCACTAGCGATCATTTCAATCACTAGTGTTTTAAGTGAATTGTTAGTGAATTCATCTATAATGAAAATGCTTTGTGCTTTATGTTTGAAAAATGTGATTTTTGAGAAATGTGCTTAACTTGATTAGATGTTTAGGATAACATTTTACATGTTTTTTTATCAAAGTTGTGTTATATGAGGATAATTGATGGTTATAAGTGTTATATATATCTTTATTAATGTTTTATTTTGCTTTTGTGTTTTCACAGGTGGATGCCCAGTTGACCATATGAGACCGCATCCCCTTAATGCTAGATGAGGTGAGTGAGGATCTATTGGATGATGATTGGGTATAATTGGAGGTTTTGGGGTTTGGTGGGATGAGATATTATAGGAGGGTGTAGAGATGTTGTAGATTGATCCTTGTATTGTTGGAGAGGTGTAATCCTTCGACCAACATATTTTTGTTATCAATAGAAGAGATGAGTATGACACTTGAGGATGTTAATAGGATTATAAGGATGTTAGGGAGGTGAGAGATTTTTTATTGTATTTTGGATACAAAGAGGGATGACACTATATAACATTTATATGGAGTTGATGTTTTTGGTGTTAGATACACATTAGGGGCTTTTGACTATTAGGATTTTTATGATGCTGGTAGAAAGGGTTGCCTGTAGATGACCATGATGATGATTGGAATTTCATGTTTTATGCTGTGATATTTAGGGGGAGGGTGATTCCCATTGATGATGACCAGAGTGGTTGTAGAGATGATGGGGTACTGTAATGTTTTTGAGTGGGAACCCACTTTACTAACACAAACATATAGAGTTTTGTGGGCCTGGATGACCCACAAGCGTTACGCGATCGATGTTGGTTTCTTATTACATAGTGTTGGCCACATGAGAATATTGTTATTTCTCATCCATTTGAATTTCCTAGTGTTATTTAGGTGAGGTATCCAGGTTTCATGAGGTGGAGATAGAGATTATGTCGGGATAGGAAGGCCAAGGAGCCAACGTTTTACATGGATTTCATTTCAGGGTTAGAGGTAGGAGATTTGATTTGGAATCCATATGTTGAGTTTCATGATTATGGTAAGTTTTTCATAGATCTATTGTGTTTGCAGTAGGATACCTGGGTGTAGGGCTGTAGAGCACGAGAGGATGAGATGATACACTTTAGTTGGTTGAGGAGACAGTGTTGGTTAGTTTAGGGTATACCCAAGGAGATGATTTTATGTAGATGGAATGATGGGGACACTAATATCCTAAAGGCATTTTTAAATGGATCTATACCCACTGTTGATGAGCTAGGGGTGACGGGTTTAAATTAGGATGTAATTGTAGTACCGATTGATGATGTAGGGACCACTCCGGATTTAAATTTTTGGTGGTCTCATTCGTTGTGGGTTATTGAGAGGATGAGGGATGTGGAGAGGGTAGCCCAATTAGTTAGGAAGGTGTGGGCTTGAGAAGAGGAATGAGCCAAGGAGGGTGTTGAGGTTGAGAAGGAGTGAGTCAAGGGTGATGCACTCATAGCTCCATATGTTGCTACTATGATAGTTTAGAAGGCCGTAGCAGAGACCAAGAGAGATGTCACTCGTAGAGAGAGATGACTTGATAGGAGTGCGGGATACACTCATTGGAGAGAGAGAGATAACTTGATTATAGTGTGAGGGGCTTCATGCACAACTTGTAAAAGTTTCTTATGAGAGATACTAGTACAAGAGCTAGAGAGACCTTCACGAAGGATTTTAAGATCAAAGGGCCTTCTAATTCTGGGATAGATTTATCAGTATTGGTTAGATAGAGAGGGTCATCTTTAGGATCTTCTAGTATAATGTTGATATCTCATTATGAGGCCGTGAAGGTGAAGTAGGAGTATTATGTAGACATGGTCATCAGGAACCAACTCAATGTTATATTGTATGTTGATCACATAGCCACCCAAGTGGGCATTGTAGCATAAAATAGGGTAATTGACAATACGTCGAGTGTAGGGCACCCTCCACAGTGACTATCGAGAGGGATGATAGCACATGAAGAGCCAATGGTGTTGTAGTTAGAGGCACTCCTAATCCTAGTTTGATGGATTTTACCATTTGACAGGAGGCTCATGAAAGCCCTTTTTCCTATGTATGACATTATATTGATTATGTGGGCATGGAGACTTTGATATATATATATATATATATATATATATGATGGTGTTTATTTAGTTCCATGATAGACTCTTGATTGTTACATGGATGATATGGTTATACATTTTATCAAATATGATGATGAGGGTAATTATTCTTATTATTATATGGTTATATGATTTTGTATATTATGACGATTATGATGATGTTGATGATGACTGTGATTATTTATGAGTTGTTATCATGTTTATGATATCCTATGTGTTACATGAAATATTTTTCAAATTTTTTTATGTTTATATTTTTTATTATGTGATTATCTTCTTTGAAAAATGTGAATCAAAATCAAAATGTAATACAAAATAAACTAAAATTGGAAAGGAAAATTTCCCATCAGATAATATATATGTAATGAGTTTTGATAATGCTTGAACTCGTAGCCATTTAAAATGTTAAATGAGACTATTAGTGGATAGTTCATACTACTTATGGTGGTCTTGGATGAAATAGATGAATGAATGTTATGTATACATGCTTTCTTCAGGGAAAAAGGTTCTCATTTTTGACAAAAAAAAAAATAATCAATGCCTTAGTTCTTTATGATAAGAAATTTAATGAAACAAACTAATCAATGTAAGAATCTTGCTTATGGGAAAGTTGATTGATATGGGAAGCATTCTACGATGCTCTCAAATTTTGATATATTTTCCGATGTTGATCAAAATGGGAATCCTTAATCATGGGTAACCATCCTTTAAGGGTATGGTCTACATTTTATATTTTTATTTGAATGTACATCCTTCAAGGGATCGATCCATTGATTTTAAAATGGTTTTTTTCCTTCAAGGGATCAGTCTATTTTTTGACAATTCAAATAGTCATCCTTCAGTGGATCAGTCTAGTTATTATTTTTATTTTAACAAGAAGCTTCCAGATGTATATTTTGACTTTATTTTGAGATATGAACAAGACCCCAATAAATAATCTATTTAACGAGGGGATATATGTATTAGCGATACGTATTCATATGCCCCATGTATAAATGAAATGGTTCTGGAGGAGATATATTAAAAAACATGTTTCTTGTTTACGATGGAATGAAAAGGTTTGACCAATTTTTTTGTTATGATAATCAATCATTTAACAGTAAAAAGGTTGCAAGTGCAAAGTTTTTATAGGTTCCTATTCTGGTTCTCCATCAAGATAAGTGAGATGATATAGTCTTGACCCATATTTGTGAGTAATGATGTAGGGACCAATCCACTTAGGGGTGAATTTCCAATGTTTACTTCATTCTAGTTTAGTCAAATTTTTATTTTCCTTAAGTAATGACTCACTAATATTGAAGTCACGTTCTTTGACATGTTTATTATATGATCTACTAATGGATTATTGATAAACTTGGTGATATTCAAGGACTGTTAGGCACTTTTCATCCAACAATTCTAGTTGTGTAAGATGATTTTATTGGTATTCTTCATCAGGGATGAAACCATTTAAAGATACATGAAGTGATGGGATCTAAAATTTTAAGCGGATGATGGGTTCAGAGCCATAGAAAAGAGAATAAGGCATAGTTCCAATAGGTGTATGTATACTAGTTTGATAAGCCCAAAGGGTGAACAAGATTTGAATGTGACAATTATTTCCTACATCATTTATAGTTTTCATGAGGATTTTGTTAAGTTTTTTGTTTGAAGCTTCCTCTTTCTATTTTCCCGAGGATAATATGGTGATGAGAAGCTTAGTTTGATATTAAATGTATCATAGAGCTATTTAACTTCCTCTTTTTTTAAGGATTTACCATTGTCTATTATAAGCTTATGTGGAATGCCAAAACGAAATATGATGTTTTGGTATATGAAGTTGACGACGGGTCTGGACTTTTTTGAAGTCAAAGGAATTGCTTCAACCCATTTAGTAAAGTATTCATTTGCAATGATGATTGAATGATGTTGTTGAGATGATTTCGGATTGATTTCACCAATGAGGTCTAACCCCCATTGAGAGAAAGGCCATAAGTCTTGAGCTGGTTGCAACACTTGACTTGGGATGTGGATTAGATCATAATGGAGTTGACATTTAACGTACTTTTTCACATATGCACAACAGTCTTTGGTAATAGTGGGATAGTAATAACCCAGTTGTATGATATGCTTAGCCATAGCATTTCCACTTAAAGGACCTCCAAAAATGTCATCATGGACTTCTTTGATTGTGTTAGTTGATTCACATGACTTGAGACAACGTAGTAATACACCGTCAAAAATATGTTTGTAAAGGATGCCCCTATGTCCACAACGTGAGTGACATGTTGAAGGAAGGATTGTTTAGTGCCTTGCGATAAGTCTGGTGGGATTTTAGATTTATTAATATAATCAAATATTTGGGCATACCATAAATCTAATGGGTTTTTGTCAATAATATTTACGGAAGGTAGCTCATTTTTATGTGAAGGATGATCTAATTGTTGAATGACTAAGGACATCTTAGTTTTATCCTTTGATTTATTTGTTTCAAAAGGGACAAGAGATCCTAAATAATCCATAATGTCTGCAAACCTATTAGAGGACTGTGGAATGGTTTGGATGGTATAATGATCAAACACTCTGAGGAGAAAATCAGTAATGGCTTTATATTTTTGAAGTATTTTTTTTTTACATTGGTATTCTCTTTTAGCTTGACTGATGACGAGTTGTGAGTCTCCATAGATTTCCAAGACATGGACACCTAAGAGAATTGCGGTTTACATACCCATGATCAAAGCTTCGTACTTTTTCATGTTACTAGTACACTTGAAATTAAGTTTGAATGACAATGGGATGGGAATGTTCAAGGGAGGTATGAAAATGGGTGACAATGTTCTACGAACCAGTGAGTGGGTGAAGACCACTACAGAATGGATACAAACCGTGATGTGCAATGGTTCATAGGTGTTGGAAAGGAAATTTTTCAGGTGGAAAAATTTTTGAATTCCTTACCAACGCTCTAGGAATCTAAGTGCCTCTACTTAACCAGTGCAGCTGTCGTGTATGCATGCGTGAGAAAGAATGGATTTCTGTGGTGGCCTTTCGGCAGGGGATCCAACAGGGGCACTCCACTAAACCTGCAGAAAATGCTTGCAGTTATCTACAAGGGGGGAATTTTCTATGAAGGTGGGAAAGGGAGTGAGAAAAGAGGTAGGAGAACTAATGTTGCAGGTAGAAAATTAGATTCCTACAACGCACTAGTTATAAATTTCAACACATACATTTATGAGAAGAAACAACCCTGCAAATGGAAACAAGATGAGATAAGATTACGAACTCAAAGTTTCTAAAATCTCCTCATTAAAGAGGCTAAAAAATCCTTCTTCTTGTAGTGATGATTAAACAGAAGTTGTACATAATGTGGGAATGGAAGAAATTTTAGAATGGAGGAAAGTAGAAGAAAATGGCTATCTCCTTTGCTTTCTCTAAGTACAATGCACTTGTGAGTTTACAAGATCAATTTCCGACCCCTTTCCAATGGCGTGAAGAAGCCATTAAATATCTTACAAGAAATGGTTACCACTTCTTCTTTGTTAGCAAGAAATGGTTTACAATCTTTTCAATCATTCGCGTCCGTTCAGATTCTTGATTCACGAAGAAACGCCAATGGCGAGAAAAAACAAACTTTTCATAATGTAACCGTTAAACTTGTTTTGTAACTTTGAATTTGAACCGTTCATCTTGCCTTTGAAACTATAAACTAGAGTCATCCATGTGGGAGAAATTTGTTGGAGCAAGCGTGGAGGATGCTTTTTGCATTTTGTGACTTTATAGAGATTTGGCATTTTTTACATTTTTGGACTCACCCGCTTTTGATATGGTCTTGACACGTGGCTTCACCTTATTGGTGAAGGAATCATGGCTCACCCTATGAATTTTAGCCCTTTTTACGAAAAGGCTCAAAACCTCAAAGTTCTCTGCCAACCCGCTTCCCTGCTTTGAATTTCAATGTGGGCTCAACATTTTACTTTTTCCTCATAGCATGATCAGGGCTGCGGGCCACTTTATGACTTTTAGCCCTTTTAATAAAATGAGGCTCAAATTCTCAAATCTCCCCGATGGCCCACTTCCTCGCCTTGAATTTTTATTCAAGCTTAATATTTGAATTTCTCCCTTTTGTTTGGCGGGGCTATATATCTGATCCTGGACACATGGAAAGCTGGCGCTCATTTGGAACCTACCTTTGGATTTTACCTTTGAAGTTGCGCAAGGTTGACACGTGGATAGCTCTACTAGTTCTTTTATACTTAGCTGATTCGGGCTTACTTCTCACTTGACTTATGTTGACCTCTAGACACATGGAGAACTGATACTTATTTAAAGATTGGCCCTTTGGTTTCTTTACTAAAATTGCACTGTTGAGGCATGTGGAGGCTTTCGTCGACCCGCTCATACTTAGTCAATTTAAGCAATCGGCTCTATCCCCTTTTTTGGACCTAGGACACATGGAGGATTGGTGCAAGTTTGAGAGCTGCCCCTAGCTTCAACCCTTGAAATTACGTTGATGAAGCACGTGGTGCCGTCTGCTAAAACTTCCATACTTAGCCAATTTTGGGCTTGTTTTGTCTTCATTTTGGACCCTGGACACGTGGAAAGCATGCACTTATTTATGGACTGTCCCTTGGGCCCTACCATTGGAGTTGCGTCATTTGGACATGTGGAGGCTTCCGTTGTTGCTTGAAACATGGCCATGTTGCATCCAATCAGAGATATCCATGTACTACTTGTGGATGCTGGGGAAAAAATTAACGGGGAAGATATGCCCGTCATTCCTGACTGTGGAAAAATGCAAAGAAGAAGAAAACTCCACCATTTCGAGCCTGATTTTCAAATTTCTTTCATGAACCAAGGAATTGAAAACAATACAAGGTTTGATGATCCATGGCCATAGAAATATTGAAAATTTCATTCAAATGAGGACAACAATAAAATTTTCATGCGTCCAGACAGGAAAATGGAAAATTTATCAAAATGTGCCGACTAGAGAGTTTAAACAACTTCAAAGCATGAATTTCTCTATCTTTTCAGACTTCCAACTTTACTTGAACACTTCTAAAGGGAGTGAGTTCAAATTTTTTGAATTTGACTTTAAAAATGAGGGGGGGATTTTGAGGGCGACAACAATAGGTAAACATCAAAGTATGCACAACTAAATGCAAAAGTTATGTGAAATCCTTCGTATGCAATGAATCAAGCGAAAAATCATGCGTCTGCAAGGATGAGGATGAAAAAAAAGGTGTCCCAGCAAAGGACACAAGGATTGGTTGAATAGGTGAGTTAGAATACAAATGGTGAGGTAATATTCCCCATGCGAGGGAGTTAATAGGTTTGAAAAAATCTTTCCTCAAGAAAATGTTTCATCGACAAGAAAAGACTAGAAGAAGAAAGTAGAAGAAAATGTGATTCATGGAAATGAGGGGAACTATTACAATCGACGGTTACCAAGAAAAAAGTAGAGTAGGCACTTACAAGGGAAAAGGTGATAGGTGATGGTTGTTATGGTATCCTCAAAGACAAAAATACCATGTGAAGAAATTCTTATAAATGGATATGATGATGCCCCCTTTAAAGGGCTGACAAGGATAGAAAAGGTGACAGAGCTATCAAAAAGAGAAGAAGTCAATGTTGCAGAGAGGAGGACAAGAATGGGGTGTAATTAAATGGATCAGTGGTGGTGTATAAATGGAGGAATATTGGAATCAACTATGAATGCTAGGTGTGAGGATGTGTTGAAGGACGTAATGAGGTAGTGGGTGAGTATGAAAAGAGCAAGAAAGCTCAAAGTTAAAGGAGACAATGGTATGGAATAGAGCGACGAAGATGGAGGAGGAGAAAAAAAAGGAATGAAAAAGGGAGAAGAGAATAAGAGAGAAGGAGGGTAGGAGAATAATTAAATGATGAAGGAAAAAAAGGAGAAGACAAGAAAATGAGAGAGCGGATGGTGAAATTATGAAAAAGGGAAAGAGATATTTAAAACAATGGGAATGAAGAAGGGTGAAGTAGATGAAGGGAGAGAAATGATGGAAAACGAAAGAGATAATAGAGCAGAGAAGATTTAAGGGCCTAGGTTACCATGAAGAAAACCAAGGTAAATAATATGGATCAGGCCGCATGGAAATGCATGTGGATGGTGGAATGATAAAAAATATGGGACAACAGTGAAAAGCCAAGTTATCGCATGGGAAGTAAGAAGGAAACACAAAGTAAAAAGGGGATGAAGATGATAAAAAGGAAGTGAAATAAGAGGAGGAGTAGAAAGGAGGGGAGGAAAACACATAAAATTATGCATAAGGAAGGAAACCAAGATCGGAGCTATTCAGTGAAGACTGAGTAGTATCAGGAACGTAAAGAGAAGTTGGATGGGAGGAATGACACAGATTGTAAAATATGCGGAGATTCGTGAGATGAGGAGAAGTATTACTAGATAATGGACAAAGGATGTATGATGAAGGCAATAAATAAATTAGCAAGAAAGAATGGAAGATGGAGATGTGGCGAAGAAAAAGAGAGGGAGGGATAGAAGAGGCAATTCTAGTGAAGGGATGTTAGGATAAATCCACCGATAATGATCGGTAGGGAAGGATGGGAGGAAAGGTGAGAATAGGGGAAAATTAAGTGAGGAATGGAAGGGGAAACGCCAATGAAGGGACGTTAGGAGAAGTCCCCCGATAATGATCAGAGGGCATAGTAGAAGGAAGGAATGAAGAAAAAAAAGGATAAGTTCAAAGAGAGGGAACAAGTTCGTTTAGATTGGTGATGAGTTATTTACAGGATAAGTCCATTGATAATTATTAGCATGAAAATGGAATATGATGATGAAAGAATGTTAGGTGAATACCAACAATAATGGCGGGTACGCATAGGGGTAGGTATGTGGGAGAATTTGAGATGATGAAGTGGAAAGAGTAAATAAAGGAGGGATAACGATTTGTACGAAGATGAAGATGAGGAGAGGATGTAGTGGATGAGCATGAATGAGGTAAATATGAAGGAAAAAGACATGAAAAAAATGGTAGGAATCGGTTAAGTAAGATTTCCAAGCGAGGGATGATGGAGATGAAAAGTGGACATGCAGGAGGTGGTGTTTGTGAGAATGGAAGAGGAGGTGAGAGGGACAGTGAGAATGTGGAGTGATGATGGAGTGAAAGATGACATATAATTCTTAAGATATACTCTTAAGTAAGATCACCATACCGCATGAGTGGTTAAGTAAGATCGCCAAACCGACAGTGACAATATGGAAGGTGAAAGACAGGAATGTATTGGGTACAGGGGTGGAATGTTTGGTTGGAGCATATGATTACTGAAAGGGGTGGGTGACATAAGGCGGAGGAAATATGATGGGATGAGAGAAGGCCAGATGGAAGATCAGCCTTAATAGGGACTCTTAAGGAATATTTCCATGTGACATGGATGGTTAAGTAGGATCGCCAAGCTGAAGAGGAAGAAGAATGATGAAAAGACTGAGTGGTGTATGCCAATATGGAACAAGAGATGAAATGAGGTGATAACAAGGAAGGAAATAAAGGAGTGTGACATGAATGGATGGAAGAACATATGAGGTGAATGATGGAGATTGTAAGTTCAATCCTTAATTGGGGTACCCATGTGGTGAGAGTGATGATGTAATAATGTAAAGTGGAAGAAGCAAAGCGAAAAGATGTCTTTGGTGTTTATTGTCATCCAATGGAAGAGGAAATGGTGGAGAAGTTTATACAGTGGGAGGATCTAAAGAAGAAGGTATACCTCAACTAAGATTCCCTAACTGTATGGATGGTTAAGTAAGATTGTCAAGTTGAAAGCAGAAGAGTGAAAAGGGAAATTTGGAAGAAAGGAAAGGAATATACACAAAGTGGTGAAAGGGGGCAGAAATGTTGAGAAGGGTGATGTGGGGATAAGTGGTGATGAGTGGAGTCATGAGCAAGGATGAATGGATTAAACGCATGGTGACTATGGTGGGGGATGAGAAGTTGCACAATAACGAACTCACCTTAAGAAGGATCCTTAAGTAGGATTCACAAAATGTAATGGAGATCAAGTAAAATTCTCAAACCAAAAAAGTGTATTAGCGGGAGCAGTAATAGATATTAATGAAATTCATGGAATTATGGATGATTGTAAGATATGTCACCCTTAAAGGTAAACCTATAGACATAGAATTCATGGTTAAAATTTGATATGGAAGAATTCAATCTTAATAAATGGTGATCTTGATGAGGAAAAGACGCATAATCGTAACAAGGGGCATACAGGGAAACCATGTTTCGAAATGGATTGGAGGTAAACAAGAAAGGGTATCACTCAAGGCATTGCACTTGCAGTTAATAACAGGTGTTAATACATAACCAACGATGGTTAGTTATACCAAAATACCATGAGGGAAATATGGATGAAATATGCTCATACGATAAAAGGGGATTCTAGATGTAACTTGTACGCGAAAAGAGGATCTCCATATGTGGTTGTTCCTAGAACTATGCCCCAGATCTAGGAAGGGGGAAGATGTAAACTGATCAATATGGGAAGTCTACAATATATATAAGAAAGTTGATCAATGTGGAGAGCTTTCTTAGGATGTTATGATATATAGAAGGTTGCTCGATACGGGAAGCCTTCGCTGCCATGATACAATAGAGTAGCCATCCTTCTAAGGTATGGTCTAGAAAAATGCTATAGGGAGATCTATGGTGCCCATATTTAAGGTCATTACTAAGAAAGTGACGACATACCACATGATTCCAAATCATTATAGTGATAAATGGAAGAGGCTCATGATGGAGGAATGATCTAAGGATATAACTATTTTCTCATTGGTATATATGCTAACAATAGAATGGCCATAAGTGCAATGCATTAAGAGGTCTAGTCTCTGGTTTACCAACAAGGAAAGCCAAATGATAAACCCTAAAACCATACTTATGTGTGATAATGTAATCTCATTGCATCAAGAGTGTGATCTAAAGATAGGATAATTCTTAAGGGAGGAAGATAGGATACGATATGATATGATGATATAGATGACTGAAGATAAAACTTATGCGTTACCCTTGAGGAAGTGAAGAAAATATGTACCCCCTAATGAGGTGAATAAATAGCCACAAAGGTTGACTTCGAGATAAGATCATGGCCACGAGTGTGGAATTTGGAATAAAATATGGTGCCCCAAAGGAAGGGACCTGTATGACCACAACGGTGGACTGAAAATGGAAAAATGGTCCCTCAAGGGAGAGACGAATATGGCCACAAAAGTGGGATTTAAAAAGAGATGAATATTTGGACAATATTAATTTGGATTTTGGATGAGATTAAATAAAGTGATGTCAAAAGTGAAGTCCCATAGCATCAAGGAAGTTGTATGGATAGATAAGACATGAATTAATGTGGACAACATGCTAAGGATGAGGGGAGGATGCCCCCCTAGTTAGGGAGATTAGATCATATGTAGATGAGTTAGTGGATTTTGAAGGATTCTAGATAGGATCATTTTGGATTTGGATTGGATAAACGGTGGGAGACTGCAAAGGTGATTGGTAAGATAAGCAGTATTGATAAATAATGAAGGACCTTCCATAAGAGGAATGTCATGTGTAAGAGATATGTTAAGGGATGACATGGATGGAGGAATCATGGGAAACTCAATGGATGGGATACAAATTGGATTAGATATAGATGGGGATTGAGGTTCCCCCTGAATGAGGAAATCATCTTTCTCAATAAGTTTATGGATGATGGTCTGAAAGCCTTGCAATTTTTAATGCCATGGCTCGATGTACGATGATAAGCACAAATGTAATTGGGATTGAACCATGATGGATTTGGACTATGGGGATTAAAATATTTAATGGGAGGAAGCGTGATTACAGATATTCGAATTAAATGTCGAATGATGTTTTTTTAGGACCCAATTGAAGTGTCATGGGGAAGGTAACTCTTGTGGGTTTTGATTGAATATTTTGGCTTGGAGCTAGGGGAAGAAGTGGGTGTAGATCAGATGGGTGAATTAGATGTCTTAAAAGATGAATATATTATGAGAGGAGGGTTAGATTTTTTGGATTGGGATTTATTGTTACGAGGTGCATTAGATGAAGGGATTAACCTTAAAATAAATGTTGTAACATTGAATTGCTAAAAAGGAGGAAGACTTGACTTCTTACGAGGATGCACAAGAGACTTTTTTGGATGCTTACCATGAGCCTTAGATTTTGATCGAGAATATTTACACTTGGCAGGGATGATAATAATTTCAACTGGAGGATCCGAAGGTGGTGATGTATGTGTGGATATTGATAGAGAAATAGGTGTTTTTATGATGTGATTAATAAGGTCTATGTGAGATTTAGATTGTGTAGGTTTTGGTTTGGTTAATGTGGAAATATTTGATTTTATAGAGGGAGATCAGACCCCCCCTGTGTTTTCCTCAAGTGGAGATGTTTGTCCCATAAATTTTTCAAGGGGTATCATCAATAGATTTTCCAATCAAGAGGATTTGGTTAGTGTGATAGAAGGATTAAGTAAATAATATTCGGATAAAATGGGTGATGTGGCCATGGGCAAGGATATAGGTATAGGTGATGAAGATGTTAAGGTAGGGGTAAGTAGATTTGTTTATATGATATATTTATGGGTAGTTAGGATTGATAGGGAGGTGGGTATAATTGGGATACTTGGAAATGTAAGTGATGTGGTAATGGGTATGTTTGATGTAGATATAGCTAAGGGATTGAATATGATAGGTTGGTGCATGATAGATGTGGATGAAGTGGTATGTATAGTCGAAGTCAATGTGGATGTGGTAAAGGTAGTTGGTGTGGTTGGTACAAACAAAAGTGTGGAAGGAGGAACTAGGACTAACTCTAAGGATGGTATAATGGGTAAAGGTGGAATAGATGTAAGTAAGGTAGTCAAACACAATGAAGTGGATGCGGTAACTTATGGAGTAGATATGATAGGTAATGAAGTAGGTGTAGGAGTAATAATGGGTGCATAAGTAGGTGGGAATGGTTGTTTCATAACTATTTTGAGGGGTAAAAATGATAAATTTGTGAATGGGGTTGATGTTATAGGTGTGGATGTATTGATAGGTTTGTTTGATGTAGATGTGGGTGAAGGAATAAATGTGAGAGATATAGGGATAGGTGTGTGATAACACCCTAAACTTTACAAATAAAATAATAAAGCTAATAGAGGAAGGCTAACACCATTGCCACCTAATAGCTAAGGATTATAAGTCTAGGAATGCAACATTAAGGTAGAAGCTAAATGGAATGCATAATTAGTATGAAAACAATGTAAAAATAACTAAACATGCATACTAATATGATTAATCTACCTAACATGAGCCTAAATAAGCCTAAGGGAAAATCAAATGGTTATGTTTTCTACTCAAACAATGGTGAAATGAGCTCTCCAAATGACTTGTTAAGTCACTTTAGATATTCATCTACTAACCATGTTGAAGGTTTTAAGCAAGGATTGGACTTGGCTTAGAAATCATATGTATTATATGAGATGCAAATCAAAGCATGGTGTAAAGTATAAAGGAATGAGGTGCACTCTTTTTATAGTTTTCCTTTTGGGAGAAACTTGTATTTTGGTGCATGTGGGACTAAACAACCCCAAATTAGATTAGAATTACTAATCATGATTAGGCCTTGCTAATCACAATTAATGAATTATCAAGTGATTAAGAGGTATGAAGTCGTAGTAAACTACTTAGGGTCAACTAAGAGGCTAAGATAAGCTTTTGAAGCTTGTTAAGATGTTGTGGAGGTGAATGGGGTGATTTTGAGTGGTCATAAGAGGGTTTTGAGCCAATATTAGGGCATATTGACCAAATCAAGGGAAAAATAAACTTAATTATCTAATAAACACTAATTGTATGTTTTGAGGAGGACTTTGACTTACGATTCATCGTAAAGTGGCATCATGAATGTGAATGGGACTACATAATCAATAAAGTGTTGTTAATTGACTAAAGTGGTAAGAGACATTAGTTAATTAGCAAATACCACTAATTATAATGAAATTGGCAATAATTAGAGTGATTTGTGTGTGTTTAGAAATAAGATTGCAAAAGTAGAATTTAGGTATCTATAGTGTGTAAATCAATGGACCAAAATAAGTGCTAAAGATGAATTTGATGTGATAGATTGGGGCATGATCAAAGTGGACGAAGTAGATGGTATAGTCAAAGTTGATGTGGATGTGATAAGGGTATGAGCAGGCATAGGTGTAGGACAAGTTGTAAAAGTTAATATAGGTGTGATAGTTGTGAATACGACATGTCTGAATAAGGATTGGGAATAATGTCTAAGGTAGGAACATGCGGACACGATGATGAGATGAGATCTTTATTGATGGTATTAATAGTGTAAGCATTTGATAGTTGAGATGTAAAAGGGACGGCTTGATTTGTTGGTGGTTGAATAGGAAAATACTGCATAATTTTGTCAAGGGGTTAGATAGGTGAAGTGGTTGAGTTGTCCATTTGGATATCCCCTTGATTTATAATTTTTTGGATACGATATTATAAGGAATGACATTTCTCAATGTTGTGACCTTTGACTTGATGGTATTTACAATAGTGCGCTTCGTGCTACCAAATAGGCTTGGGTCACGAGTCGTCCACAGGTCGTACGGGAGGAAGTTGGATGGAGTTTACTGCCATCAGCTTATCAAATACAACACTATAGGATACCCCCAAGGCGGTATAGTTAGGAGATGGTCTAGGGGTTTTTTGTTGAGGCCACATGCTATATATAGGTGTGGATGAGGAATTAGCAACCACGGCGTTGGCCGCACCCTTAAATGTGTTATTATGTGTGGATGGTTTAGTAAATTCAATTTTAGGTTTGTTCGATCCAAGTTTAAGATGACCTTTCTCAATGGCATGGGTTTCAAGTTTGTGAGCCATGGTGAAGGCTTCATCAAAGGTTCAGAATGATAGGATTTACAAGGTAGATGATATATGTTTCACACATGAACACGAGAAGATATCGATGAGTTCAGTTTGTGGAAGAGAAAAGGATAGTTGATTTATAATGCCACACCATCGTGTGACAAATTCCGCGATGGAATTGCCTTCAAACTTACAGATGGTGTATAGGTCAATGATAGTGAGTTTGCATGCAATGTTGAGTGAAAAGTGTTCTAAGAATAACTGCGCAAGTTGGGTGATGGCAAATATTGAGTATTGACTTATACTATTGTACCAGTCTAACTCGGGACTGGCAAAGGACAAGAGGAAAGTGTGAAGCATGAGGTCTTGATCATGTGTAATAAGATAACCTGCATGTTTGAAGGCATGAAGATGTTTTCGGGGATCTTCCTTTTTGTTGAACTTAATAAACTTGGGAAGATCCCGATGAGGAGGGTAAGGTTTGATAGGAACCAATGGATTAATCAATTCATTACAAATTTTTTCGTAGGATAAAGTAACCTTGGGTGCCAAGGTAGTGGCTTCTAGATTAGCCAGCTTATTCATAAGATCTTTAATAGGATCATTTGACACAATGTTAGGTTGGGATTGGATTGGTTGTGTGGTATGAAATGTATCGGGATAAGGTGGTTGATACGTTTGTGGATGTGTGGGGGTTTAAGGAACCATTTGATAAGTTGGTTGATTAATTTGTGGATGTGTGAGTGTTTGGTGAATCATTTGATAAGATGATTGATTAATTTGTGGATGTGCGGGTGTTTGGGAAATCGTTTAATAAGACAGTTGATTAATTTTTGTATGATAAGGATTAATATGGGTCAAGGATTGAGATTGGGTAAGGTGATGTTGTGAAATATAGATATGATGTGATTTTTGAGATTGAGCAAGTTGTTTTGGTAAACCACAAGTGAGGATATGAGTGTTAAGAGGTTCATATGGTTGGAGCATATATTGGGTAGGAATGTAAGGTTTAAGAGGTTGAGATGGTTGGATAGGCATATTAGTAGTGGGTGGAATAGGATTCACCAATTGATGAGATTGAGAGGATTGAGATATTGTGGGGGATTTATATAATAAGAAATCATATAAAGGGTTAGGAGGCCCAAGAGTTTCTAAAGGAGCCAGAGATGTAGTTTGTCTAGGAAGGTTAGACCGATGAGGGACATGGGTATTGGTTTGGAGATGGGGATAATTTTGGATGACATGGTCCTCATGAGGAAAGACCATGGAGATAAGGGGTAGGGTAACCAAAGGTGTGGTATCAAGTGTAGAATCTTGTTGGGAGAGATCATTAGGGGAAGGGATTTCATTGGATAGAGAGAATTATTGTTTTGTTTTGACAGTGGCAATAGGCATGAAATAGATGAACATTTTTTTATGTAATTTATTAACAAACAAATCAAGAAATAAGTTTCTTATCATCATGGTTAATTAGAATATGTGAAAAGAAAATAAAAGTGGATAACAAAGGCATGTAAGGAATGATAGTCTAAGGCTGGTTTCCGATAGTTTTGGCTATGGAGAATCTCATGCGACTTCTTGTTGGGTGATGAAATCCCAAATAGTGAAGCAGATAAGGAGATGTTTTGATGTGTTGCTTTTGTTTGTGATTCTAGGTTGTGTGGGGTAATGTGAAATGCTGAAGGTTAAACACCTATTTAAGCTAGATGAGCAAGCAGGATGCACAGGGTTCTTTTTAGACCAAATTTGAAATGTGAAGTTTAACACATAAAATCACCCAGGAAAGGGAAATTATAATGTAAAAAGGAGGAAATAGGAAAAATGAGGAATACCTAGAGAATGCTTTCCCCTGTTATTTGACTGCACTTGATAATGATGTATTTGAAAGTGATAGTCAGTGGCCATGAATGTCTGGGTACCATAAAATTCCACCATTCACAAATGCGGATGGAGTCAGTGAAAAGAGACTTACAATGTGTTTATGGTTTAGGAATTGATCTTTGACAATGTAATTTGGTGGTCCCAGTATCATAAATTTCCCTACAAAATCGAAGAACACAATTAGTCGCTTAGTCAAAAAAAAAGATAAGGAAAATGGAAAGATCATAAATTTTTTGAAATAAGTAATCTTAAAACGATTGTGTATCCAAAAATAAGGCCTAATGAGTTGTGAACGAAGATCCGGTGAAAGTGAACATATCAAAAATAATGGAAATGACCAAATGGTGGTTAGCACTTTATTAATGTTTATATAAATGCAAGCACCAAACCTATTACCAACTTGATAACGTGGATCATATTACAAATTATATAAGGACACTGAGTTATTTATGGGTTAGAGAGCAAAGTAATAATGAAGCTTATCTAAACAATGAAGCAAATCAAAATGACCTAAATAAAAATAGCAATGATTATTGATTTAATATAATCTATTAAGGAGTGATAGAGCCCAAAAATGTTTGGATAATTGATTTAATGTATTTAGTTGAATTTAATCTATGAAGAAGTATTAAAATAATTAAAAAAAATGCTTCCAACGAGAAAGGTTTTTGTCCTGAGTGGAGCTTGACCAAAAAATTATTTGTGACAAATACCAAAAATAAACATTGCATAGTTTCCCCCTCACAGCTTGACAATGATAAGCATAACTCGACATAGATGGCATGACCCAAAAAAGGTTGATACATTGCCCAAGCCACAAAAAATGGTTGGTTACTCCTTTTTTTAAAATCTCAACTGCGACTGCCCATGCCTGTGGGAAAAACTAATAACACCCCCACCGAATCTAGGAAGAGGCTACGTGAGAGTTGGATGGCACTGCAAACAAAGAAATTGAGCCCCTTCTCATGGGTCGGTCTGTGTCAAGAAATGAGAGAAAGGAAAGTAGAGGGATCACGTTAGGAAATTGATTGTTGTATACTCGTAAGATGTGATGAAAATGATTACACATACCAAATTCTCTATATATCAAAATTTTTAGGAAAAGCACGTTTGATTTCCACAATGCATCAAACACCTTGTGGAGACAAGTGTAAGTCACTTATGGTAAGATTGGTTTGGATGAGTGGCAAGTGGTTTGGTCTATGAGGGGTCACTCTGAGCTATACGGGAAGGACAAGCTAAGGACTTGGTGAGGGGATGTGGATGAGTATGTAGGGTGTTCAGTTTTCATCAGGGTAGATTTAGGGAATGGCTGGAGCTAGGATGTCAAGTAAAACTAAGCCCTGTGTGGGAGTGAGGTAAGGAAAAATGGGACGGGTTTGCAAGGTGTTGGGGGAGTTAGTCGGCGGGTGAGGGGTCTGTGTGGACGGAAAGGGAGTTGGAGGGAGTTAGAAATGGTCTAGACTATGTGGGGGTAAGGAGGCGAGGATGGCTCAAGCAGAGGAGAGAGGTTCGAGCTCGTGGCCTAGTGGCCTTAGATGGGAATGGGAATTGAGTCAGGTAGAGGGAGAGTAACGTGTTGGGTGTGAAATGAGTTATGAGTTGAAAGATTTGGCTTGTCCGCAGAGATGAGGAGAGAGCTTGGGGAGTGGAGGGAGATGATGTCTTGGGTGGGGATTATGGCTCGACTAAGGGGTGAGCCAAAGACTTGGGATTATCTGAGTTAGGGTCTATGAGGAAGTGGTTGAGCTAGCCAGGTGAGGGATTAACGTGGAGTCAAGTAGGGATAACTCAGGTTGAGAGATGGGTCGGAGTGAGGAGTAGAGAGAATCGGGAGTTATGTGGAACATGGTGGGGTAGTTAGGGTAAAAATTTTAGTTATTTTTGTTTTGTTTTTTATTATTATTATTTTTTAATTTTTTTTTATAATATATTCATTTATAAAAAATTGACTAACAAACCTTTTAAAAACAAAAAAAAACCACTTACTTCAAGGTGGATAAAGACTACTATTGGCATAACAGTTGTTTAACATGATGAGATCCCTCTCCACCATTAGTTCGAGCTCCATAGCTTTGATGATGGCAAGTCAGTTAACCAAAACGATTTTTCATCACACCAAAAGCTCGAACTGATGGTGGAGAGGGATCTCATCATGTTAAACAAATAAATGCTACGCCAATAGCCTCCCGCACGATGGAGCTGGGTACAACCACGTGAGATAGGTTCTAGAATTGATGTACATAATCGACTGATTGGTAAATTTGCTAATTGACTAAAGTTGTTCTCTCAAACACTAGAACATAGTGCAATTGCAACTCCTCGGTAAAAACTGTTAAAGTGACACTGAGACCATTCTTTTACCTCTGAGCACACAACCATCAATAGTCTAGTTCAAGATATAGGGGATGAAATCGTTTGGTATCCTGATGGCCAATTTGATGTTAAGCGCACCGAATTTTTACCAGAGTTTCTAGGATTATCCCGGGAAATTCCCGGTATCACTTCCTCCTAATGTTGTTGGGCCTGATTGGGTGTATACCCGGCTCCATCGTGCTGGAGGGTATTGGCGTAGCAGCTATTTAACACGATGAGATCCCTCTCCACCATTAGTTCGAGCTTTTGGTGTGACGGCAAGTCATGTAGCTTGTGGACTCTGACAAGTCAAACCTGTAGCTCTGATACCAAATGATTTGTCGTCACACCAAAAGCTTGAACTGATGGTGGAGAGGGATCTCATCATGTTAATCAGCTGTTATGCCAACAACTACCAAATATAAGTAACACACTAAACTGGTGAAAACAACAATAAATCCTACAAACAAGTAAGCCTAAAAATGTAAGCAAATGACGATGTACTACTAAAATGAAATATTCATAAACGATATCAAAATGAACGAAAACTATGAATAAGAAGAACTGTTATACTTACGACACATGTAAGAGATAAGTAAAGCAATAAAAAAATGACCAGATCTTGGGATTGGTCCCACCGGGCGTGCCATAATGTTGAACATGAAACCTCATTCTCGTGTAGTTGAATGCACTGATAGTGAAAGCCACCAATAACCTCAAAATAAAGAGGGATTAAGGAGCCTCGAATGTGGATGTAGATATACAGGTGCTAAATATATGGATCTGTGATAATGTCTGCAAAACTAAAATATAAATGATTAGATAGATATATGTGGGGGTTACTGGGATAATGTCGATTCCAAGAGGCTGTTAACTTCCTTAGAGGATTTCAACCCCCATGTCTAGAAAAATAAAATTAAATGATGAACCGTAGATATCATGAAAAAGTAAAGAAATACAATATGTCAAGTAAATGGGATGACGAGGGTACTTCAAGGGCATGTGGATGACATTATGGTACCATAAGTAACATCATAAGAGTAGCATGAGAATGATATGAGAGAAGCTATAATATTAGTAATTCGTTATGCTTTCTTACTTGGGAAGGATTTTATAGTGGAGATCTATAATGGCAAAGTTTTTCCTTGACTTCAAAACTTACTTCCAACTTCAAAACTCAAGACTCTTCAAACTTCAAAATTTAAAAACTTCCCACCTTTTTTTAAGAGGGGGGAAGACCTGTATTTATAGCTTGGAGACGCAGTTAGATCTTAAGTAAGATTTCAACTGAGATTTAGAATTGTGGGGTTATCAGGTAGCCTGGGTTTGACAAAGTAACCCTGGTTAAGTGAGTAGAGGGGACATGATTTGAGTGATTAGGTGTAATAGTGGATTTGATGTGGATGAGTGGGGTTCATTATGTGGATGATTAGGTGTAATAGTGGATTTGATGTGGATGAGTGGGGTTCATTATGTGGATGATTTTGGAGTATTTAATTATTATGTGGGGTGATATGACTAAATTTGGAACATTTAAATATTAACATATAATGAGGTTTAGGTATTTGAAAGGGGATCAATTAACCAATTAAGATAAATTAATTGAATATGTAGTTAGAATGGGTAATCCTAGTAAAGGAGAGAAAACGTGGGGTGAAGGGGAGGAAAGCTACCAAAAAATGGTGTCTACACTCTCTCCCCAACAACTAACAATCAAAGTATGAAATACACATCCTGCCAAGTAACTGTCATCTCACCCATAGGAAACCAAAATGTACACATATCCACACACCACCTCTCACATAATTTTGTCATCATAGGCATATTATGGGGCACATCCCCCATCTATGCTATGTACCACAGGCTTACACGGTCCATAGCATCCCACTCATCATCTGGTAGACCTATCCCAAGGAAAGTGCTCAAATAACGACCTCTGCAGAATTCCCTTAAGTGAATATGCCTCTGCATACCACAAAACAACAAACACTATGTTAGAACACTATACAAGTCCACATGCACTCTCTTATCACATTACTATACACTAGAAATCTCAATTGTACCATTATAGATCAAATATATGCATTCTAGACCAAGGCGCCCAGATGTAGGATTGGGGCGTCTAGGAGAAGGACACAAGCACCCAGTGACGGGTGTCGTTATCCCCTTCATTTAATCAACTCATGGTTGGTTTCATATTCAAACCGGGGGTGTGTCTGAAGTTATATGCAACAAGAGAAATCCCAGTGAACTAGTAATTGATTGTAGATATTTATTATTTTTTTATTTTCTGGGGGCTTTTAAAGTGTCCTTAAGAATTTTTATCCAAATCCTTATTAAAACTAAACTATAAGAAACTTGTTGAAATAAACACACATTGCTTAAATAAACAAATCTTGCAGAATTGAACACACTGCTGGAAATAAACACGCTTTGCAGAATTTAAACACACTACAGGGAATAAACACACTTTGCATAATTTGTTTAAAATGTTTTTAAGGAAATAAGAATGTACACTAGAACACCTGCAGGGAAAATAGATAACTCATGCAATAGATTTTAATTGAAGAATTAGAATTACTTGCAGAACTACTAAATAACATATGTATACATATTACTTGAAGATATAAATACCAATAAAATAAAGGATCATGTTTCTTGGAGGAGTGGGCCCTTGCTCCACATTAAATCGGGAGTTAACACAATATGATACTCTCAAAATTAAATGGCTATCTTATTATTAAATTGCTTTGTCTTACAAAACTTAATTGTGTATATGTCTGTATATCTATATCTATATCATTATTATTATTTCATCTATCTTCAGTTCTCGATATATATTTCTCCATCTGAAGATGCATTTACAATCATGAGTGTTCAATAGTTATCTATCCACCTACAAGTTCTAGTGAAACCAAATAGTGTATGTTGATGCATAATCACAACACCCCAGAATGTCTGCAACTCGATAGGTTGAAACCATCTATGTGATTGCATAACATGGAGATTTTCCCAAAGTGTGGGACTTTGCAATCAGGAAAAATCTCTGGATGAAGGTTGGTTCCTATTCCTCTGTTCAAGTGCACACATACAATTTGCAGAGGATCTACTCTAAAACCTACTCTAACTTGCCAAGGAGACAAGGTTAAGAAGATGCAAGAAAATAAAACTAACAGAGGTGATGCACCAAACGAATGCTAAACACCTGCTTTGCCACTAAACACAAAACATTAAAAATGTAACACAACCACCATGCATAAATAACCAGGATTGTAATGAGAGATCAGGAAGATGCAATGAATATAAGAGAGGGTTTAAATCATCCACAAACTTATTTTTATTGCTCCACAAATTTGATACAGTCCATTATAATGGCCGAGAGGCACAAACTTGCATTACAATTTTGATGGGAGGTTTGAACTCCAAAAGATCACTGACAGACAGAGAAGAAGGGAGGGTGCAAAGCCAAAATGTCCAACCTTTAGAAAAATTCCCCTCCTTACAATATATAGGAAGAATGAGAGAAGGAGATAGAAGAATTTCAAAATCCTACTCCAACCACCCAAGAAATGCATTGAATTCACCTGCAACAATGATGGGTTCTACTACAAAACCCATGCCTCCATGTGTTGTTCCTTTTTGGGCAAGAAAGGAAGCCCATACCTCATTATGCTGGTAGGTGAGAAGCCTGACACCTTCAAAAATGACGGACTGTATTTCTTCATTTTTAATAACTTATTCTTACTAATTTAAATATATCCAGTCGTAGTTACGTAGTAGACGTCGAGATATTTCCAAAAATTCCTCTCTTTCTCAAATCCAAGCTTCCAGTCGAAATTTATGGCCATCTGAAGGTCGAGGTGTCATTCTGCAAAAAAAATGACGAACTGGTGATCTGTCCTTTTTGGAGTCCGAAACAAATGCAACCTCCAAAATTTTGAAATTCAGACTTTCAAACATTTTTGTTTCGGAGATTGAAACAATGTTCACCGCTTAAAATGGCCGAAGAGTTCTGAAATTCCGAAACTCGAACCTCCCAAACCCTGAAACCTGAAAGTATGAAATTTGGACTTTCGGACAATTTTCCTTTTCGAAAATTTTTCACTGTTCATCGCCCAAATCGCCTCAAGAGTTTCAAAACTCTAAAACTCAAAGTTCTGAAACTACGAAACCCAAAACTGCCACCACGTTGACCCCAAAACCTACGTTGACTTCTAAAATCCAAACCCTTTCAGGATTCAGACTTTAGGGATTTCAGACATTTTTGGACATTTTTTTTATTTTGCCACCGGAGACTCCGAAACCCCGAATTCCACACCTCCGAAACTTTGAAACCCAAAAGTCCAAAATTTCTGACTTTCGAGGTTTTAGATTTTGGGCTTTTATTTTCATTTTTTCCAATTTTGGGCGTCGAGAACTCCAAAACCCCGAAACCCAAAAGTCTGAAATTTCCAACTTTTAGAGTTTCAGGTTTCAGAAACCTTTTTCCCTTTTGAGTCCCTGAAATCCACCTCTGATGTCTGAAAATTGAATTTCAGAATTCTTCCTTTTCCTGAAATCTCTGCAACTTGCTTGGGCCTGATTTAATTTTATCTTCCCAAATCCAAAATGTAAACCTCCATGAATGAATCAACTCCTCCATTTTCGTTGCATGTAATTTCATGTTTGTCCTATTTTTCCCGAGGAGAAAATTGGATAACAATGCCCAAAGTAGATATGAAATTTAGAAAACTAGCTGGACATAAAGTTATCAGTCTTACATAAGTATTTCTGGAGTGTGAAGAACCAGAAAATTGTTGTTTTGTTCCTAATTGGAGGGCCGATTAGTTGCTCCATAACCAAATTTTGATAGAATAAGGAGATTCCCATTGATTCCGGAACTTTGGAAAAGTTCTGAAACCAAAGGGAAACCTTTCGGAACTAACTGTAGAAGTTCTGGAGCTAAGTGTTGGAGTTCCAAAGCTAAGTGATAGAGTTCCAGAGCTAAGTGATGGAGTTCTGGAGCTAAGCCGCATTCTAGCACACTTTCTCAAAAAGGTGTTGGTTACTTCACACTTCGCTTATCTAACCCAATATGACCTGTTTATTCCAAAAACTGAATTTCCACACATTTTGTTAGGAATTATAGATTTTTTAGACATTTGAACTAAATCAAACAAAATATGGAAAATTACATCCTAACTTATACTAGATCAAAAAAAAAGCCATGAAATGCAGTCAAACTTGATTAAAAGGGGAGTAACTTGAGATCATTCATTACACATTTATGAGACATTTTTTTGCCTCATCATCTCCCCCACACTTAGGTGTTTGTAAGTCCTCTTACAAACTCTATTATTCAAAATTGGGATCATGAATTCTGCATTCCAATTAACTGCTAAGGTCAAATGGTTGAAATTGAATGTCCCAATGCTTCTGTTCAGAAGTGGTGTATCTCTATCCTTCCTGTAGCATTTTCTGCCAACCCTCAATTTGAGTGGAATCCTAAGGTTCCCTATTCTACTATGGAGACATGGGTGTAAGAAGGAGAGGAGGCCTTGTTCTCATACCCATCCACATACCCCTGCATTTTTCACAAATTTGAGGAATGAGTGTACATAAAATTCTGGCCCTTTCCTGACTCCATATTAGATTTGTGGGAGATATCACTTCTTTTCTTCTTAATGCTATAGTGAGGAATTCCCATCTTTTTCAGGAATCCATCGTAAGTTTTTCTCTTCATAAGTAGTGAAGGCATGAATACTTTTCTGTAGGATTGTAGTATAATGTTGCTTAAATCAGTTTTCAAAGGCACGAGACCTGAAATGTATAACAAATGCAAATGGTTTTCCATAATGAGCTCTCATACATAGGCTAGATGAATTAGCCTTTATTAAGTGTTCATTATGCACATAAACAAATGCATTCAGTTGGCTTTCCCCCACATATAGATTAATCATGAAGCCTGTGTTCTTTTCTAACATAAAGTTGCAGAGATAAAATTCAAAAAGAATATTTTTCTACTCTGCATTGGCTGAAGAATATGTTGTCATGAATTCTATTTCATCCTTTACTTCATGTGGAAGGCCACATGAAATCCTTGATAGTTGCCAACGGATGAATTGCTCTTTTAAGAAGACATTATATGCAGGAGAAGGTCTTCTACATGTGAGTAATTTTTCACTTATTATACAGACTATCTGTATTTTTTCCAAACATTTGAATTTTTCTTCCTCCATTTTATAGAATTTTTCTTCCCACTCTTTCATTGCCTTCTTCTCTTCTTCCATCTAGCTTCTTAGTTCCTGATTTTATATTTTGAACTCATTAAGTTTTCTGTAGGTATTATCCCATAATTGCTTGAATGGTCAGTAAGACAACTCTGTGTGTACAATTTGATCCACTAAATGTACTTTTGTCATAGTACTTTGTTCACTAGCCAAATGCAATTCTTTTTATTTTTCCACCATTTACTGCTTTACTAATGTCAATTCTGCATTCTTATCTATGAGATGAGTTTTCAGTTGTTCAATAAACATTTCTCTATGCTCCAACTTGTGTTTGAGGAAGTTCAATTCCTCATCTTTCTCCCTAATGATAACTTCTGCTCTAGACAAGAACAATGTCTGCTTCAAATGTTGTTTTTCTTCTTTTTCTGGGAGTTACTTGGGGAATGAACATTGTTCTTCCACTAAAGGGATTTTTCCTTTCAATCTCTAGGATTCCAATTATTCTTCCTCCTGTGATAGTATTGTTGAGTCATCCATCTCCTGAAAAACTTACTCTTCCATTATTTCAGCTTCTCTCTACAATTCCTCATTTTGACTTTGTAGAGGAGGAGAAGCTACCATTATGCCAAGAATATCAGCAACTTCTTTCTCTAAATCCTCCTGCACTTCAATATTTCATGGAGTTTCCCTAGACTTTTTATGAATTCTTTTCCTTTTAGGAGATTCAACATTTTTTGAAGTGGACTTTCCTCTTGAACTTCTTCTGATTTTTGCTCCAAAGTCGAACTTGGGTGAACTATCACTGTCAGAGACAGTTATTGGTTCTTCTGGTATTATTACAGGGGAAGGAGTTTCTTTTAAAGAAATGATAGATTTTGTAGTTTTGATCATTATTTTTGACCTTCTCCTCTTTGGTATTTTAACCCCACTTATGTCCTTTTTTCATTAGGGGGATTAATTTCTAAGTTACTTTTATGAGAGAAAGGGTTTGGTATTCCCCTTCTGATAATATCATAAGTTTGTCTGAACTTATTGAGGAATTTTTCCCATGCTTCTTCTCCATTTTTCTTAGAGAGAAAATGATGATGAAAAACCAGTTTGATTAATCCATGGTGCCTAATTTTCCCTACACCCTAAGAATATCTCTGAGCCATTGTTTGGATGGAATCAAAGAGGAAACTAGGAAGGTTTACTATATACTCCTACTTTTTTTCCCCATACCTAAGATATATCAGCATTTTATGGACCGCCCTTCCAACAATCCCATATTGGCCATCGCATGTCAAGTACTTTACTACCCAGAATGCTACTCTATCAAAGGGTGTGGGTAGGCTATCTCTTCTGATCCCCTTGATGATCTTCTTAGTATTATAAATGTACTGGGGTTCAGATTCACCCTCTTTCCTTAAGGTTTCTACCAGTTCTTTTAGGGTTCCCTTTACAGAGTTTGGAACATTTACAATTGGTACACCAAATACATTTCTCATTATATTAATAGTAAAGGGAATTATAATGCTTTTAACCTTAGTTCTGGACTGCTCTAAATTAACAAAAAAGTCTCTTACCATTTCATCATTGTATTTTGAGAATTTTTTTTAGAAACTCCATCCAACCTGCCTATTCAAAAATGGTTGTTACTTCTCCATCTGCAAGGAGTTATGTATCATCTTCTGGATCTGACTTCTTTTTTATACATGGCAAAGAGGACAATTCAAATCTTTCTTCTTTCAAACCCTTTCTCTTCCAGGAGATAGTTGTGGAGACTACTAGATTTGGAAATGCGAAACTTTAATGGATGCCTGGCTGAGGAACTCCAAATATGACTTCATTGTTTCCTCCTTGAACTTAACTACAACTATTCCCAATTTTCTTTTATTCCTCCTAAATGGCAATTCATTTTTTATTATATAAGGTAAAAACAGGGATCAGCTCCCAAGGGCCATTACAAGACGAGGAACAGAAACCCACGAACAAGAAGGAAATGGAAACTTCCAAGAAAGGAGTTAAACATGGTTAATTCTTGCAATGAAGAATTCAACTTTCTGCCAAAGTGATAAAACCAGAGAGATAGAAAAAAATCTCCAAAACTATAAAACAACAGAAGTTCACTCTTTTCTGGCAACAATCCAGAAACACTAGCTAATTTTTTGAGATCCTTCACTACTACCATCATGACTATCTTTGATCTCGTCACTCTCAGCACCCTTGACATTAATATATTCCTCCATCTCATCCTCGGAGCTACTGATGCACAAGTTAAAGTTCCTTCTTTTAGTGCCCTCCTCCATCCCTTCCAGCCTGTCACTCAACTTTTTGACCTGGTCCTCCAACTCCACAAACTTTTTCTTGGAATTCACCCGAGCAAAGACAAATTGGCTTAGAAGCGTTAATGACATCCAACATTGTTTCCCTTTGTTTTCAAAATTGGTTTCCTCTATCGCCTAAAGCACCCCTTCTAAGTACTAGACCTTTCTACTCAAATCCTTGAAACCCTTTAAATTACCATCCCAATTTATTTTTCTCAGGTGCTCAGCTTCCCCACAGACCATCCTCACCCATTTCTTTACCAGAATCCTCCCCCACATTTTTCCATTTCCCAGCCTTCATCATAGTAAGGCATTCCGCAAGAGTGAGGTCATCCTCATCCGCCTTATCACTTCAAGGAAGAGGACAAAACAAGTTCGCATTTTCAAACAGCAGAAGAATGAGCCCTTCATGCAGAGGAATCTCCACTTTCTCCTGTTGGAAATCCATCAAAGAGTTATTCAAAGACATAAACAGAAAGAAATGGATTCTCACCATGACCTATTGGTGGAATATATTCAGAAGGGTCATATGGTGGGTATAGATTTTCTGGTATTTTCCTTCGAGAGTGATGTACTTCATGATTTGAAGTCACACATCTCTCCAAATACTTGGGATACATGACCTAGCGATACCATCCGTAAAGAAAGTGTATCTTTCCTTGCCCATAAGAACAACTCAATTTCATGTTCTCTACGGGTTCTACGCCTTAAAATTTTAAGCCCGTCCATTTTCATGTTCGTCGTCAGGGAAATGGATGGACTCATAAACTTCAATTTCCATACCTCTGACCTCAAACTTATCTTCTTTCTAAGCTTTTCCAAAATCCTTAGACAGGGAATGAGGTCAAGGACAGGGTGATTTGGCTATGACCTTCTGAAACCCCCAATCCTAAGCTTTTTCCACATGAGGCTAATAGCAGTTTGGGCACCCAATTCAGTTGAGTGTTCAGGTTTTGCACTTTGGTGTTGCCTTCACCCGTCCACTTTCTTGCAGATGATGGTATTTCTTCTTCCCACCCCCACCCTTCTTCCTCTTCTCCTCTTCTTTTCCTCCTCCCAGTGTATGGGGCACACTGGGGCCTAACCCTTTAAACTTCAGTGCTCTATCTCAACTAATCATTTAATTAATGTCCATTAAAAAATGGTTATGAACTTTACTCCAGATCTGTAAGGATTACAAATGTATCGTCTTAATTAGCCATCTGACTTATTTTTGATACCCATGGCCAAGAGGTATGATTATCAGAAACGCTATTTATTAGTTTCCTTAACCCTTTCTCTACCAGGAGATAGCTGTATGGCCAAACTATTGGAAGCTTGAGTATGTGAGAACTACTTGATTTAGCTGCGAGAGAATCACCTTCAATCTGGATCCTTCAAACATTGTTACCTTAGCCTAAAATTTCTCTACAGAAGAGCTCTAGCTTCCCAATGTTGTCTGGTTTGGTTCCACCTAAATGATAATTTGTTATTAACCAATATGTCCGCCACTTTCATTTATTTAGTCAGCATCACCTCCATCATTATTCCCCTTTAATCATGATGTGCAATAAATGAATCATTATACCACTGGCTTAAATCAAGTCTAATCACACATGCAAACTTTTAATTTAACCTTTAATAAGATCAAGACATAATTACCATCCTTGTTGATGTAATCCATTCACCTTGATGACTCATCATTCCTAAAAAAGTGAAAGAGAAAAATAGTTAGAAAAAATAGGTGGAATTCTAAAGAAGTTCCTTTTATTTGAATTAGCCACTTATTGATGAGACCAACCATCATTTCTGGTTTTCAATTGGCCTTTTGAGAGAATTTTTTTGGGGAAGAGAATGCCATTTACTGGTTTTCATTCCCTTCCCTTCCCCTTTTTTTAAATTTTTAAATTTTTTTAAAAAAATTGTTAGGAAGAAAATGCTATTTGCTGGTTTTCATTCCCTTCCCTTTATTTAGATCATTGCATCTGATTACTTGATCATTTTGGAAGAACTAGGTTCTTCCATATGATCAAATTCCTTGTCTTATTCAATTTGCTTCAAGCATTTATCCATAGTAGGATAATTCCTATAGAGTTTTAGTCTATGTCCATTGACCAAAAGTGTCCTATTGTTGTTATCAATGGGAAGTAAGTGAATAGAGCCATTTTCATATATCTACTCAATCTGATAAGGTCCTAACCACTTGGTTCTCAACTTGCCCTTGTAATGCTGATACATGGAATCAAACAGTAAATCCCAATCTCCTATCTTGAATTTCCTTTCCTTGATATGTGTATCATGACACGTCTTCCTTTGGTCTTGGATTATCTTTGTTTGTTGAAGTTCTTCCAATCTCAGCTCATCCAATTCATTGAGTTGTAGAATTATTTCCTTTTGTGCTATATCTAATTCAATACCCAATTTAGTTGTCCTTAGTATTTGTAGTTAAAATTCAATGGGTAACAAGGGCTTCTTCCCATAGACTAACTCATATGATGAGAACCCTGTTGTAGTCTTCCAAGTTGTGTTATAAGCCCAAATAGCCTAGGTACCCTTTTCACCCGATCTCTTCTACTTACTTCAACTGTTTTGGTGAGAATGTTTTCCAATTACTTGTTTATAACTTCTGATTGTCCATTTGATTATGGGTGATAGGGATATGAATTCCTATGATTGATCTGACAGTACATTGTGAAGGCCTTGGATCATCATAATTTTGTGCCGAAGGAAATCAGCAACTGCATCTTCGTTAGAATTTGTTAAAGCTTTCACCTCTACCCATTTTGTTACATAATCAATACATACAAGAATGTGTTCCTTTCCTTGTGAAGGAGGAATAAAAGGACCAAAAAAATCTAGCCCCCACCTTTCAAATGGTTCAATAATCACTTGAGATTGCAGAGGCATTTCACTAGTAAAAGTTAGTTGTCCCATCCTTTAACAGTGATCACATTGTTTGATGTATTTCTTCACATCTTTATACAGAGATGGCTAATAATAGTTAGTGCCATGTATTTTGTGGGTTTTTATTTTAACTAAAAGTTTCCTCCACTTGGTTCATAATGACATGCCCTAATTATGTCAAAAATTTCATCTTTTCTCACACACCTACGTAAAATCAAATCAGGACCACATTTAAATAACATTCCATTCAACCATTTAAATTGTGCACTGATTTTGATTAACCTTTTCATTTGTTTCTTAGTAGAAGAAGGAGGAAACCTCCCTACTGCAAGATAATTTTCCATGTCAGCAAACCATGGTGTATCAACTAAAATAGAAAATAATTGTTCATCTGAAAAGTTGTCCTTAGTTGGATCTTGTTCCCCTGTAGTGGTTAATCTTGACAAGAAATTAGCTACCACATTAGATTTTCCTGGATTATCCACTATAGTAATATCAAATTCTTGTAAAAGTAATAACCATTTGATTATAATACCTCCAACCACTAGTTTTTTCATTAAATATCTAATTTTTGAATGATCTGTATGTACATATATTTTTTACCTTGTAATATAATGTCGAAACTTATTAATTGAATAGATGACACTTTTTCAGTGGTGGTTTAATTTCTTTTAGTGGGAGTAAGATTTTTACTAAGGTATTAAATAGCATATATTTTTCCTTCTTCATCTTTTTGTTTAAAAAATGCAGCAATTGAGTTATTTGAGGCATCTGTTTGGATGTGAAAATGTTTCTCCCAATTAGGTCCTCCTAATATTGGGGTAGTGATTAATTTTTATTTAATCTCTTTGAAAGCATGTTGACATTTTTCATCCCAAAGAAATTCAGAGTCCTTGGTAAGCAAACCAAACATGGGGGTACCAATCTTACTAAAATATTTGATAAAATGCTTATAGTACCCAACATGTCCTAAGAATGACTTGATATTCGTGGGGGTTTGAGAAATAGGTAAGTCTTAAATAATCCTGATTTTGTCTTGGTCAACTTGAATTCCTCTTTTTGAAATATGATGTCCTAGAACAATTTCCTCATCAAGCATCATCAAACATTTCTCATGACTAAGAGACAAATGGTGTTTCTCACATATTGTTAATACTATCTATCTAGGTTTTTCAAGGCATCATCAAATGTGTCTTGATGCATGGTAAAATTGTCCATGCATACCTCTACACAATCACTAGTTAAATCTACAAAAATTTACTGGTACAACCCTTTGGAAGGTTATGCTTGAGCATTACATATTCCAAATGTAAATACCCTATAAGAAAAGGTACCCCATGGAAAATTAAAGGTAGTTTTATCCTGATCCTCAATAGCCACCTTGATTTGTTTATATCCATTAAATCCATCCAGGAAGGAAAATTACTATTTACTTGAAAGGTTGTCTAAAACCTTGATCTATGAATGGTAAGGGAAAATAATCTCTAAGTGTATCTTTGTTCAATTCCCTCTAATCAACAAAAATTCTCCACTTTCCATTCTTTTTAGGCACAATTACAAGAGGAGACACCCACTGACTGTCTGAGATGGGGTAGATAAAACCTACTTGTAATAGCTTTTCAATTTCCTGCTTGACTAATTTCCCTTAAGGTTGGATTGATCCTTCTTTGATGTTTCCTAACTGGTTTAATATTTTCAGTATATATGTGATGGGTGAAAATACTTGGGTGGATTCCTTTCATGTCTTTATAGTCCCAAGAAAAACCTCTAGTATGAAATTTCAAAACATCAAACAAATTAGCTTTTTGATAATTTTCCAACCAGCTATTAATGTTCAAAATATTACCTAGTTGAATCTGAATTTGTTTGGTTCTAGTGTGTGATGAATTGATTTGTTAAAAAGGTTCCATTAGGGTGTTTAGTGGACATGATTGAGGTAACATCATATGATATACATATAAATGTCTCTAAAGTTACCTTGATAAATAGGATACTGGAGAAAGGAGATGAAGTAGACTTATGATACTTATCTTTCCATTGGTCAAGACTTCTCATCACTGACGTTTTCCATAGATTCCGTACTATTTCCTGATATCTCTGAGACTAATGCTACTGATTCCATAACTATTTCTAGACCTCCCAAAAAGAATTCATGTTCCTCAGGAGAGAAATTATTTACATCTTCATGAAATTTTTGTGGTTCCTGAGATAAGTGTGATTGTTCTCGGAACCAAGTTTGAATGTTCTGAAACTAAATTTGAAGGTTCCAAAACTAAGTCTATAGGTTCCAAAACTAATTCCAAAGGTTCCGGAACTATCTTCGATTGTTCCAAAGACAATTGGTGATCACTCAATGGGTGATTAAAAATATTCTCAACCTCCTCATACGTGATCCTGTAATGTTATCATAGCCAAAGAAGAAAAGTTTTGTTTATTAGTATCGGGATCATCAACCCATAATTGTTCTTGACTATCGATAAAAGGTCATGTGCAGAAGGATATAGGGAAAATTGTTTAGAACTTTTACCATTAGAGATAGTCATATCACCTGATTTGTAATCAATTAAGGCAAAAACTGTAGCTAACCATGGTCTGCCCAAAATAATGGGATAACCAAATGTTTTACCTTTTGGTTGTAATATAAGGAAGTCCACTGGATACTCTCATGACTCTTCTGATGATTTCCACATCTTCAATGATCCCCTCTGGTTTCACTACTGACTGATCTACCATCTGTAATCTGGTGCTAGTAGTTTTTTACCTATTAATGGTAATGTTTTCAAAATGTTTATTGTAATCACATTTATAGTTGCTTCCAAATCAAAAAAAAATATTATGTATATGTTTTTTCCCTATAGAGATAGAAATAACAGGGCTTCCAGGATTTCCATATTTGGGAAGTGAGAGTTTTCCTGCTAATAAATCAACAAGTTTCCCATCTACCTTAATAGTCTTAGGGTATTGCTTGTTCCTTCCAGGTCATTTTCAAGCATAATATTTTGATTAATTTGTTTATTTTAGGAATGTCCTTGATTGCTTTCAACAATGGTATTTCAATATTTAATTTCCTCAACTCCTGCACTAGTTTAGATTCATTGGTCTCAATAACTCCATTAAGTCTTTCTAGAAAAGGGGTTTCTATAGAATTGTTATCTCGGTTGTCTTATCTTTTTCATTTTCCATCAACCTTAGGGATGACTGAACTATGGATTTCAGTCTCATCTAACATCTCAGTAATTATAACAGGTGGACTCTTAATTATTTTTCTAGATCTGGCTTGAATATCTTTATAGTCCATGGCGTTAAGATCAACTGGTTTTTCTTGTTATCACTTCATACACAGGACTTGTTGTTTGTTTGTTTTTAGGTATTGGATCCATTAGTCGTGTTGGTATTTTTGTTTGAACCACATTTTAAGTTTGTGAAAATTGTGTTAGGGAACCCATCATGGCTTGTTGATGCTGGTTGGGATATGTGTTTCCTTGAGAATAATTATTGGGGTTCCACCTAAGTTGTGACCCTTACCATAAGGGTTACCTTGACCAGACCAAGATTGTTGGTGTCCTTGAGCATACTAGGATTATTCTGCCCAATCATGGGGATTCCATGTTGGTTGTGGGGCCCAAGGGGGTTGTCCCTAATTTTTTGGTACTTTCTAAGTCACTCATGGCATCCTCTAGGGATTAGGAGTGGATCTTGGTATTAACTGCCCCTGGCTAGCTTGTCTCTAGAAAAAAAATTTCTTCTTCTATAGTGGATGAATTGTTGGTTTGTTTAAGCTGATTTTTTATGAATGGAAGAAGAGAACAAGCATTAACTTCATGTTCTCTAGATTCACAAATAATACATATTTTTGTTTTATCTAGAGGACAATATCTTATTGTATTCTTCTTTCTGCATTTATGATAGTACATAGATAATGGTTCAATATTAGCATTTTATTTGGCTTGCAATCCATCCATGGTTGAAGTTAATTGAACTAAGATATTTTTTTTAAATTTTGCTAGTTCATCCATAAGTTTTTTCATGTCTGGATTCATACCTTTCACAGTTTTTCCTTTCCTAGTTCCACCCCGTTTTCTTGAATAACTTCAACAAAGGTCTTTAATATCATTCATTCTCAATTGATTGACATTTCCACCTCCCATTAAATTAAGGGATTGCCTGAATTCATTATCCAAATTTTTAAGAAAAATGGTTTTTCTTAGCTCTTCTTGAAGTACAAATCCACACCTTTTACCTATGAAGAGGAATCTATCTAAATAATATTCCAAATTTTCATCATCTTCCTGTTTAATCCTAAAAAATTCTTCCTTATCCTGATTCTTCCTTTACAGTAGTCCTAATATTTTTCTAAAAAGGAAGATTCCATTTTCCCCCAAGTGGTAATGGAATTGGATGTTAACCCCATAAATGACCTCATTTTTGCATCTTTTAAAGTAGATGGGAGCAACTTGAGTTTTTTATTATTATGTTTTGTAGTCATACGTTTGACACAATACTTTAAATTCAATCAAAAATTAGTCAGGATCCTCAGATGACACTCCTCTAAATGTAGGCAAGTGTGCACGTGAAATATTTTTCATGGGTGTATCGTCATCCTCCAACTGAATTGGATAAGTAAAAGTTCTATTAGGTTATCTTTTAACTTCTTGAGCCATATCTGTAATATATTTTAGAATATTTTTCCCAATCAATGTGGTATGTGATCCACTTTGGTGAAGGTGAGAATTTAGGTAGTAGGAGGTTGACTGCTTAATTGAGGATCGATACTTTCTCTAAACAGGTTCTTGGGATATAATCCTTCTTCTAAAAGTTCCACCCCCTTCCGGTGATTGATCCAAAAATTCCAAAGGTAGGAAGTTCCAATTCCTGTCTAACAAGTGACAATGGTGCTTCTAATTCTTGCTCAACTTCTTTATTTGAATTAGGGGATGCTGATAATTCTTGTTGAGATATTTTTGGGATAAATCTACCCTTTGAGTCTCTTGTGTCTACTCATAAATTTTATGATAATGTAGGGAGTATTTTTTTCAATTACTAGATGTGTGATGTTTTTCTTGTTGACATCTAATTATAAAATTCTATCTAGTGAATCCTGCGACAACAACACCAAAAATGACAGGTGATGTTATTCCCTTCATTTAATCAACTCATGGTTGATGTCATATTCAAACCAGGGGTGTGTCTGAAGCTATATGCAACAATATAAATCTCAATGAACAAGTAATTGATTATAGATATTTATTATTTTTTTTATTTTATAGGGGGTTTTAAAGTGTCCTTAAGATTTCCTGGCCAACGCCTTATTAAAGCTAAACTATAAAAAATTTGCTGAAATAAACACAGATTGCTGAAATGAAAGAAATCTTACAGAATTGAACACACTGCTAGAAATAAAAACACTTTTCAGAATTTAAACACACTGCTGGAAATAAACACACTTTGTAGAATTAAACACACTTTGGAGATGTTATTTAAAATGATTTGCTGAGGAAATAATAACATATACTAGAACACCTACAAGGACAATAGATAACTTATGTAACAAATTTTAATTGAAGAATCAAAAGTACTTACAAAACTGCTAAATAACAGATGTTCATACAAATTTCTTGAAAATTTAAATACAAATAGAATAAAATATCCTTTTTCTCTGAAGGATTGGGTCCCTTGTTCCACTTTGAATCGGGTGGTAACACAATATGTTGCTCTCAAAATTAAATGGCTATCTTATGATTGAATTGTTTTTTCTTAGAAAACTTAACTGCAGTATATGTTTGTATATCTATATCTATATCATTATTATCCTTTCATCTATCTTCAGTTATCTATATACATTTCTCCATCTGAAGATGCATTTACAATCACAAGTGTTCAATAATTATCTATCCACCTACAGGTTCTAATGGAATTGAATAGTGCCCAAAGTAGATATGAAATTCAGAAAACTAGCTCGAGATACAGCTGTTGGTCTCACATATAGTATTTTTGGAGTGTGAAGAGCCAGAAAATTGTTGGTATATTTCCTAATTGGAAGGCCCCTTCTTTTTCTCCATAACCAAATTTATATAGAATAAGGATATTCCCATTGATTATGGAACTTTGGAGAAGTTCTGAAACTAAAGGGAAACCTTTCATAACTAACTGCTAAAGTTGCTGGAGCTAAGTGATAAAGTTCTCGGAGCTAAGTGATAGAGTTCCAGAGCTAAGTGACCGACTTCTGGAGTAAAGTGACATAGTTCCTAGAGCTAAGACGCATTTTGGCCCACTATTCCTTGAAAAGGTGCTGCTTACTTCACACTTCACTTATATGACCAAATATGACCTGTTTATTTCAGAATAACTGAATTTCCACACATTTTGTTAGGAATTATGGAGTTTTTAGAAATATGAACTAAATCAAACAAAAGATGGACAATTGCATCCTAACTTATACTAGATCAAACAAAAGCCACGAAATGTAATCAAACTTGATTAAAAGGGGAGTAAAATTAGATCATTCATTTCACATTGATGAGGCATATTTTGGCCTCATCACGTAGGTTTAGGTGCTCCTTTCCCAAGGGTCACTACCACCCTCACCGCTCTTGTCCAGGTATAAAACACCAAGAAACTTCATAAATCTCAAATTTCCAAAAATATGATAGAATCAATTACTACACACACATTTTAAGAAAAAAAAACAGCGTACTTACCAATTCCATCATCGTTTGTGATGCTACAATGGTTGCCACCCTCTCAAACCAACTAGGACGTATTGCTCTCAGTTACAACATCTTGACTCACTTAGCACTCACTCTCAAAATCGCATCAAAACCAAATGAAGTGACTAAACTAAGCACTTTTTCACTTCATTACTTATAGTTAATTTTCATCACATACTTTACTATGGTCATTATTTTGTGCTTATTTTCGCAACTAATACACACTACTCTATTTTTTCATATCTTGAGTGTTTCTACTCTGATTTGCACCCTTTTTGCGGTTTTATTTTTAGAATTTATCCTACTATCATACCATACACATTACACATGTGTTATCACTCTCTCACTCAATCCACACACATTTTGATGATCTTTATCACACATCGTATTTATCTCATGCTTATTTTTGGCTTAGCATTAATTCTTATCATCACTTCGCCTTTCGCTGAAATGGGGGGCATATCATTGGGGTCATCCTATAATTCCCTTATATCACTATGTGTTTTATTAATACTATCAATTCATAATTTTCAAACATTTACTCATTTACCGTGTGAAATTTCACCATCAATTCCCCCTAATGACCCAATCTAGGGACAAAAAACATATAAATTCCCTATGCGACATTTCATCACTTCCCCCTAATAACCTAACCTAGGGGCAACAAGCATTAAAATATTTCCATACATCAATTTCTATCAATTCTCGCTGATGACATAACATGGGGTAAATAGCGTAAAATCTTTCTACAAGTAATCAATCAAGACAATTAATCAGCCTATTAACACATTCAAACCTATAGCAATCAACATATACGACATCCCACATGACCTAACTTGGGAGTTACATTCATTACTTTCTGAGATGACCTAACTTGGGAAGTTATTCTACATTTCACATTTTCTTCCAGATGACCTAACTTAAAATACATCATACATTTCATGTTTTCTTCCAGATGACCTAACTAGGAAGCCATCATACATATTGCATTTACTTCCAAATGACCTAACTTTGAATCCAACACATTACGATGACACTTGTGGAGTAGGGCCAAGAGTTCCTTTCCTATACCACTCCTATATGGGTCAATTGTTTGATTGAAATTACATGGGTCCAAAAACCAAAAAATTTTGATCTGATTCCATCAGCATCAACTAGATCTTGATGATGTAGTTAAAGATTGGAGAATAACACACTTTTCCCCCTACACACTTCCTCTGGTAATAGTTTGAATATTCATATACATACAATCGGGTTGGGAATTGATCACTCCCTACCCCATCTTATCGTCATCATATGCATTTGAATTCATCAATCACCCAAAATTACAATCATCACTCTCATTTTAGTGCACTTCATCACAACATTACGCTTTTTGCTACATTGCATGGATCAACGCACTAATCTATGGTTCGACATGTTATATGGTTCTTTAGACACATTTTTACTACCACATCTACACGTTTTATGACAGCATGAGCTTCTCTAGATTTCTCTCAAGTATGCATCTCTATCTACTTTATCTTACCGAGCTTTCCGCTCACCAACATAAAGTGGGGGTAAATGTAGTCACAAAAGCACACACTTATTACTACTATTATACTACAAAATATGGTGTTTTATACATGGATCTCGCATAAGAGAAGTATTCACTAATGGCTCATCACCTAGTCCTATTGTCAATTTATTCAATCATTTTCATTAAGTGTCTTACACAGTCATTAGTTACTCACACAGTTTTGGTCGTCTCTCATGGAGTCTCAGCTATCGTTATTTACTCAGTAGTCATCTTTAGTCTTTGACTAGGGTGCCTAGGAATTGATTGGGGTACCCATCGGCACCTTGGTCCTCATTTTTAGGCACCCTAGTCTCAGTTGCACTTGGTTCTCATTTAGAGTCTCGAGGTTGGTCTTTGTAGTTTTCCCTCTCATTCCCCTAGGTACTATATGGCATGTCGGGTCATTATTGTTGAAATTTGAGCAAGAGATCCCTATATAAACACAACATACGCACTATCTTAAGGGTGGACTATTTCTACTAAGGGATAGCTATCTACATAAGGAAAGGGACTGAATTTGGGAACTATTCTCCATCACACATTACATAGGAAGGGTTGTATTCATTCTATTCCATCCACCATTTACATCTTACATCTAGTTATTACCCACTATTTTGGCGTCATTGGTGTTAGGGCACCCTGGACACATGATTGCAAACACAAGCACATAGACCTACATCGATTATGAGATGTAGTGCATCATCAATCCTAAGTCCAATAATTTGGTAGCTAAGGAGAGTCTGACCCATTCATTTACATCTTTATTTTTTAGGGTTTGATGCTTTTGTGTGGGGTTTTGTAGGATATTATTCATCGAATACTTATAGTGACATCAATAAAACTAGTGTGACATACACGCGACAAAGAACGAGTTATTATGAAGACCTAGCGACCACCTCAGATTTGGGTTCTGAGCTATTTTGTAGACCAGGGTGCCCATACTACAAACTAGGGCACCCATAGGTACCTAATCCTCCCACAGGCGCCCCATTCTGACTAAATATTCATCTACTACAACTTCCTGAGGTGTGATGTCATACTCTTTTCTTCCTGTGCATCATCTGGTACAGTTCCATATCATTGCAAGGTAAGTTCATTTCAAGTTAGTAATTTTTCCTTCCTCTTTAATTATTTCATTTTATTTAGAATATAAAAAAAATTAGTTAGCATTTATATCAGTCATTTCATTGCTATACTTGTATAGATTAATTATAAAATTCATAATTTTAGTTAATCAAGAAAAAACACAATAAGTTGACTGGGTGATTTCTCGGTCTCTAAGGCACCTTGAAATGTCTCATCTGATCCTAAAACTCTATGTTAGGACCCTCTACAAAATTACGTCTCAGTTTCCCCCATCTTAATTTGTTCCTCTTACTGTCCTATTGTTTACAACAGTGTTGAATACCGCAGTGTGAGTCAGTGTAAGGCTTTCTAATGTAATATTTTGCAAACAAAATCTCATGGCACCAAGCCGAATACGCCCACACATTGAGGTTACCAAGTAAATTATTAGGAATGCTACATTTTATTTCCTAATGATCTCGTTACTTCTAAGATACGTTAGCCAAGTGTAATCCCTTAAGATCCCTAAGAGAAAAAAATGTAATAAGTTTTCCGGTTAATTTCTCAGTCTCTGAGGCACCTTGAAAGGTCTTGTTTAATCTTACACTTCAACATTGGGACCCTCTACAAAATCATGTCTCAGTTTTCCCCATCTCAATTTGGTCCTCTTACTATCCTATTGTTTGCAACCATGTCGAATACTACAATGTGAGTTAGTTTAAGGTTGTCCAATGCAATATTTTGCAAATGAAAGCTCATGACACTAAACCAAATGTGCCCACATGTTTGGGTGACTTGATAAATGGTGGGAGAGGATTTGTTTTGGTGCCCAAAATCCTTCAATGTGAAACAAGTACTAGGAAACATGTTAAGAAGATATGGTTCATACAATATAGGTGGTGAAATGAGAATTGTAAGAAGAGATTTTTCATATAGTATATGTGGTAAATGATATTTTATGCTTGTTGTTCCTTTCTAATATTTAATTTCCCTTCGCTTCTCTTAGCTTCGAGAATAATAAATTTTCTACTACAGTTCTAACCATGTGAAGGTAGAAACATTTTTGGTACCACTAACCTACGTAAACATGTTAGTAAGCAATTAAATCAAATTTTTAAACTTACAAAATTTAGACAAAATCATTAAAGTAAATATTCAAATTAAATTCATGTAGATGTATATTTAATCTTAAGTGAACATACATTTGGAAATTCAATCCAATGAACCACAAGGATCAACTCTACTCTTAACAGTAGCAAGAATTGCTTCTCGATTTGATTCGCAAACCTTTCACAGATTCTTGTTTAATGGGCTACCTTGATATTCGATCCATTGAATATTTTTTGAAAGAACCAAATGTGAATAGTGAAGCATCTTTCTATGTGTTTCATAGTCTTCAAACAACCAAGCATTTGACTTTTTAATAGGATATTGTCGAATCCAAGGTCTAGTGACTACCACTGACCCAATCGGATACTCAAGTTTTTCACCATCAATGACTATGGAAGTCAATTTTTGTTTCCCCTCTACACAACAAGACAAGAAGTAGTTTGTTCCCTCTTTGTTAAATTTTATCGCAATAGCTCCAAAAACATGCCCTGCATCACATATTAAAACTTTATAGTCACAAAATCATGCACTTTAGACAATTATTTACCCCCATCTCATACTACTATTTATAAGGTTCTTGAGCAAAGAAAGTACTAATTAACCCATGTCTCTTTGGCCATTTTATTTATTTCATTTCATAATTTGTGACCTATTGTACCTACATGCCTAGCCATTTTTGTACATCCCCCATAATTTTAACAATAACTGGGGCACCCAAATTTAGTATTAGAGTGCCCATAGGCGCCCTGATCCCTCCTGGGGGCACCCCAATCCGTCTAGCACTTTCTCGCCACCTTTTAGGCTTCTTCTATCCATTTTTCATATTTATCTTTTTTGTGGTCAAACTTTTCAGGGTTAATTATGAACTTAGAGCAAGAGAACCCTATAAATATAAAATTATGAGACCATAATGAGGGACCTAACATCATACACTACTATCACTCCATCTAGAGTTGCATCCATCTATTACATTGGCATCAACATAACTCCATCATTAAGGAAAAAGCTAGGACATTTACATCACACTTCATGGGGGGATTCTATTTTATTCCATGCACATATACTTATTACATTTTCTACATCTAGATATTGCGCGTTATTTTATAAAGTGTGATTGACACACGAGCACCTAGGGCACGACATGTGCACACACACCAAAACTACATCTGGGTCTGAAATGTAGTGCAATGCTCAGTTTAGTAAGCCCACTGTTGTGGCAACTGAGGTCAATCTGACCCATTCATTTGCATCTTTTATTTTTTAGGAATTTTATACTTTTCTTTGGTCTCTTGCAGGTCATTTATTCATCTTGGCATATTTGGAGCATTTGGCGCAGTTCAGAAAAATTAGTGCAACAGCTGGCGAAGGTTCCAAATTATCTTATGACCCTGTGAAAACCAATTTTGGAGCCTTTTCGCAGACCAAAAGCACACCATGGGTACCCTAGTCTTATTCCAAGTGCCATAGTTCACTCAGATCTTTCAAATCCAGCCTTTTCCAGACCTCTATGTAGTCATTCCTACTCCCGTATTTTCCAATCAGACCTACGACACTCTTAGGCAGCCATTTGTTATCAACTAAGTCATTTACCTTCCTTTTTTGCACATTAGGGTTTTAGCATTTCCTTTCATACATCATTCTAGATCATATACATCTTTATTTACTACATTTACCTAGTTATTTACAACATTATATGTCCTCCTAGATTAGATTAACTAGTTCTTAGCTAACTTAGATTTAGTTAATTTATGTTAATTATTTTGGTGTACCTGACGTCCTTCATGCTTAGGATCCTTATTCTTCCTCTATCATGGGCCATCAAGTTTCTTTATCTAATTACTTAAGAAACATCCCACTTGTCAGGATGTTTTCCAAAAAGCCTTAGACACCAAGTATTTTCATGATGATACGCCACCATATGAATTAAGTGTTATGCTTCATTGTTTCTTTGTCGAACCTTGTCTTGATGACCCTCCATCTAACCAACTAGTATTAGACTCGATTCAGGCCTTACAAAAATTTTTGTCATGGAATCCACAATCACATCTCTTAGATCTAAAAGTCAACAGCTCAAGGATGCTTCTCAATCACTTACATCCTCTATGCAATATATAGAATCCATAATCACATAACGCTTATTTCACTAAGTCGGGACTTATTCTAGTCCAACCAGTAAAACAATATAGCCAATATTGGAATCTAAAACTACTTGTTTTGGATTCCAAAATGTTAAATATTGGAATTATCTGGACTCCAAAATCACACATATTGGATTCCAATATCGCATATATTGGAATCCAAAATCACATATATTGGAATTTACTACACTCCAAAGTCCCATATATTGGAATCCAAAAAGTTAAATATTGGAATCCATTATATGGGCTAGTGTCTGTTAGGCATTATCTATGTTTTGGACTAAACTGAACATATATATGTTTTATATGGGCTAGCAATCGCTAGGCATTATTTATGATTTGTTATGTACATAAAAAAATTTGGTATTAAAAGGGATAGTGGTCACCAGCCATTATTTATGCTTTGTTATATAAATAAAAAATTTATGTTTTAAACAGGCTAACAACTGCTACGCATTATTTATACTTTGTTATATACATAACATGTTTCATTTTTATATGGTCTAGCAGACATTGGGCATTATTTATGACATGTTATGTACAAAACATGCTTTTTTTTTATACAGGATAGCAAACATCTTTTTTTTTCCTTCAATGGTAACAATAAAGGCCACAATGTGGTGTTAAATTTGACGCTCATTTAGACGTTTCTGTATTGTTTTTATCCTTAAAATAATTACAAATATTTGAAACAAACGTCACATATGACTTGCATATTATAGATGTGATTGTCAATTTTTCTAGAGATTTATTTATATATTAATTATATTAAAAATATTAAAAACAATTAAGTTTTTTATTAGATTAGGCAAAAAACAGGGATCGGCTCCCAGGGGCTAGTACAAAAGAGAGAAACACAAACAGAAACAAAATAGGAAAGGGGTCCCAAAAAGATGAGTTAAACATGATTAACTCTTACATTGTAGGATCTAGACCCCAAAGAGGACAAAAAATACCAAAAAGCAATAGGACACCATAGTTCACTAGCAGTCTGCACATAGTTCAGAGAACAAAAAACCTCCGCGACAATAAAAAACCCACCAGAGGCCCCAGGTCAGCAGCATTCGTCCTGGATTCCAGTACCATCCATCACCTACTCCTCCTCCAAGATACTTATGTGAAGGTTGAATCTCCTCCTTTTCTTTTCCCCATCAATCCCCTCCACCCTGTCAAGCAGAACTTTAACCTGAATCTCCAGCTCCTTCATTCTATGTTTTATCTAGACTTGGTCCATGACCATCTTCTTTGAAATGTTGATGATGTTTAGAATGGACTCCCTTTTCCCCTCATTCATTTCCTCCATGGCTTTTAGGACCCCTTCTAAATACAACATCTTCCTGCTCCATTATTCAAATACAATGGGGTCTCCCACACATTCATTCTTCCTCGAAGTGCTGGCTTCCCCAACACCACCCTCATTTTTGTCTTTATCTTTCTCATTCCCCTGGAGGATACCCTTACACACTTTCATTTTATTTAGACACTCCACAAGAGTAATATCATCTTCCTCGGCTTGCTCCTCCAGCGTCGTATTCAAAGGATAATCTAGAACCAGCTTGCCATTCTCAACCAGAAGAAGAATTAGGCCCTCATGGAGGGGCAGCCCATCTTTCTCATTTTGGAAATCCATCAGTGAATTCAAAAGAGAGGTGGCCAGAAAAAAGGGAATACTAACCATAAACTTGTGATGGAACATGTTGAGGAAGGTCATGTGATGGGTATATATTTTTCTATACTTACCCTCCAGCGTAATATATTTCATAACTTGAAGGCAAACATCCTTCCAGATTCTAGGAATGCATGAACGTGCAATGCCATCTGTGAAGAAGCAACATTTCTCCTTGCCAACGAAAAATCGATCAATCTTGAGGTCTCTACGGGTTAAAAACAATTAAGTATATATAGTATAATTTTGTATTTATTTTATGAACAGTGTAAAAAAAATGCTATTTTATAATTTTTCGAGGGCAAGTTTTTCTAATAATTCACCACATAAATTATTCAATCATATTGTCAGCTTATAATTAGTGAAAATATAAATCCTCCCAACTTATATTTTGACAATCTCATCATAATATAATAGAGTTACGTAGTACTTTCATAATAACATATGTATGTGTATATTATTGACAATGTTAAACAGTACCATCATAGCAATATTCTGAACAAGATAAATAGTTATTTAGCATTTTCTTGCTCCAAGTATTTGATGCCCTCTACCACATTCAATCCCTAAGACATTATGTGTGATATTTTTTGTACAAATCGTCCATCAAACATTTATCTTTTGTACAATATTTGCATCTTCTTTTCATCCCTACCATAAAATTTTCATGAGGTTTTCCCTTTGCACCTAATATAATACACAAAGTGTTTTTATAACTGTATGAAAAATCATTTCTACTCCAAACATTTTATGAGTCTCTTATTGTTATTCCTTTGACTATATTGCATTGTTCCTTTCCCCAAGTGATTCTTGGATTCAATACGGTCGATATTTTTTTATTGAAGCCCATTGATATCTTTTTAACATCAACATAAATGATATTGTTAGACCAGAATCCCAGTTCACAGTATGGTGATAATAGTTTTATAAATTCTGACAACCATCTCGCAAGTTGACAACTTTCATACCAAACCCGAATGACAAATTTCTATTGTATGTTTTTTTATCCCATATAGCAGGTCCTCCATATCCAAAATAGCTAAATAACTTTTATTGCTACATGCAAGGAAGTAAACAAATTTTATTTTCGTCGGTCGTATATCAATTACAACCAATTGAATAAACAACATTTTAACTTACGGATAACAGTTACCGATTGAGATTGCGGCTTGGATTACATTTTACACGTTGTTACATCCATTGATGCAAGAGCTATTTCAAATAAACAATCATAACTTTATAATCAATTTCTTCTTATTGAAAATGCAAGCATAATGTATTTGAAATAAACATTAATCAATTCATAATCAATTTTATGTTGTGGCAAATGAAATCTTAAATGGATAAACATAGTGGTTTATGTGGTGATATGGTAAGTACAATATCAATTTTTCTTTGTCTTATAATTCAAATTTAGCGGTCTTTAGGCTACACTTATATTCATAAAACCACCCATTGGCGGAAAACATTCCTCAGCTACTGATGAGGATTTGCGACTGCTAGGCTATGTCATCATTGGCCGAACTACACTTAACTAGACAACCTTTAATGAGGCTACCCAAGTGTTGATTTACATACGTACGATCTAGATGAAGTCGTATGTAGTTCTTTTTATGATGATGTTGAAGCCAAAACAATTTCAATTCAATGCAAATAGTCAGTATGCAGTAGTGAATTGGTGAAACATTGTAGACAGTATGTAGTTGTAAATCAACGAGATATTAATGAATGTAAGGTTTTTTAGTCAAACCATTATTTTAATGAACATGGATGCATAGAGTCCACTAAGCTCTATACACTTCATTTTAAATTTCTATCATAGCTTACAAATGGATTTCCTTAAAAAAAATCTTCAACCCTATGCCAAACATATAAACTAATTTCTATTAGTTATCATTTTCTATAGATTTGTAGGCCTTATAAATAATTTTGTTGTAAAATACACATGGATATCATACTATGTTGTGAGTGTTTATTCATTTTGTATACCTTCATGTCCTCCACAGTTATGTTGTCTGATTGTTGGTTGTTTGCATAATCATTTATTGTCTTATAAATTTGTAGGGCTTATTAGCGGTTCTATTTGTAAATTCACACAATTAACATACTTGGATATGATGGCGTATTCGTGGCCGATGTGCCTGCGTCCTCCACATATGTTATCTGAACTGTAAAAAACATAAGTTTGTTGAAAATTTTAAAAACCATGGCAATTGAAGATAGATCTCATTAAACATATTTATAAAATGATTGAAATTAAATCACCATGTTGAATTAGTTGTGTAGCATCACCATGAAACGGTTGTACATCAAATTTTATAGCTTTTTAGTTGTCTATATAAACAATAATTATATAAGTAGCATATTTAGATTAAAAGGCATTAAAAAATCACTTGTTAAAGTTGTTTTCGAAGATGAACCTTTCTTCATATGAGAATAATAATGTTTCAGAAACAATGTTTGACTATGTGTCTCAACAATAAAATCAGTAGATATTTTAGAGTCCACCAATGTACAGAGTGCAACACTACCACCGTAAAGCACTAGTACTAGAGAATTTTTAGAACAGCATCGAGTGAACATCTCAGCCCATAACTCATACGATCTTTCGTAAAGAAAAGGCTGGATGTTTCCTTTTAGGCCTATTTTACTTGCAGGTACCAATTTTTGTGGCAATTTCTCCATCCAATCCATAGTGACCTCTTCTCTATAATTGGTGTTCTTGTCGTGGTTGTGCACATAAGATATTGTGTACATAAGAAAAACTTTTGAGTATCCCATTGCCATCGTAGAGTTTGTAGCATCCATACAAAATTGATACTCCAATGTCCTTAACCTTTTCCATGTATCTTTGTACTATGTCACTTAACATTTTTGAATAACCAATTGGTATTAGAACAATAATAATACAATCTAGAACACTAGTTCCAATAACTGTTAGAAGCTCCATTATGACATCAAAAGAAATATCGCTAGCCAAATTGTAAAAATCAATGATCGCACATTCAACATTGAAAGGATTAGTCAAAAGAATTGTTATCCCATTTCACTCCCGTTATGAAATCGAACAATAGGAAAGCTTGCATCATGACATAATAGAGATCCACTTACGAGAGGAATGAAAAATCTAACGATGCATCTAAACACTCCCCCCGGCATCTCCTAGTTGCTGAGGAATCCCAAAAGTTTCATAAAATGTTTGAACAAGGTTTGGGGAATGGGAAATTGTCTTTTGAGGCAATAATGCCATGCTTAGAACCCAGCCGAGATATTCCTTGGCTCATCGAGCTCTATAAACTTTACTTCTGAGTTATTTATTGTTGGCGGACCATACATAAAGGGACCCGAGTTGCCTCATCCATACAGCTGCTCATATAAACTAGTGATTCGTTACCCGAGGCCGAACCAATTTATAGAGAGAACTAATTTATTCATCGCAAAAAGGTCGAGCCATAAAATCACCAAGTCATAATAAAGGCATCGAGCTCTTATTGATACAGACCGATTTATTTACATGCAGTCACCCTCGAGCCCAATACCGAGCCATGCTAATGTAGATCATAGGATTGAGTGTAGTCGAGCTTCCTTCGAGAGCTCCAAGCTAGTGTCTACCAGGTTAAGTAATTACGCAAACCAAACTCGGTGACCATACATGGAGGGACTCATTGTTTTGAGTCGAGTCAAGATAAATACACGCAGAGGATAGGAGTCGAGCAGTTTCAAGTCGGGGTCCCTGCAAACTTGGGGAGGTGTTCTAGTGGTACCAAGGTATTTTGTGAAGCAGAACGAGCTAGGGTTGGCCTGAGCAAAAAAGGATCAAGAACTTAGCATATGAATGAACATTCAGCGAAGAATGGGGCTGTTAATCAAGTACATAATCGATTCCACATTACAAAATGCATAATTTTAAAGGAAAAGGCGAGTTCATGAAGTATTCAAAAGGTGATCTCGATCGAAGAAAACTCCACTCAAGCCGAGCCAAGGATAGTAAAGTTAGCACTACAGGGTCTAAGCGGCATCACAGGATTGCACACTATGAGGGATCTCAGGATTTTGATGCTTAGGTTGCAGAGGAGGAAGCTAAACCATGGCATTGAAGACCGACGAGCACAATGGAGAGATCGAACACTTAGGGGATGGCGAATTATAGGGGCCCGGATCTAGAATGGCTAAGGAAAGAGCGAGATGAGCTCACAGGACTTCGAAAAAACAAAGCAAATGGGGAGCGAGTCGGATTTATAATGGCAAATTCACTTGGACGGGAAACACGGGGGCTGAGCTATTTGCAATGACGAACATTGCAGAAAACTCAACTCGATGGAGATCAAAGTGGAGGAACCAGTGACTCGGTGAGTCAAGTCCGAGCTAGGGATGAGTCGACGAGCAAAGGAAGTAGAAACTTGAAGGGCGCTATGTGGCCCCTCGGCGCATCTTCAGTAGGCCAAGAAAGGAGATAAACCCCAAGGTATCGGCGATGCTTCCACGCGGAGCATGCTGCAGCGAATACATCGCAATGTTCAACATGGTGTTGAGTTAGAACAATAGCTCCACGGTCCGATGCGAGGTGGGTTTCAACATGGCGCCAAGTTGGCCTTGCTGAGAAGGATGCGGATGAAGGAGCTTGTCATTCAATAAAAATCTTGGTGCCTAGGAGGAAGGGAGACTCGGTGATGTTGGTCGGTGCAACGCGGCCACAAGTGAGTTGATGGGCACAACGACCAAGGCAAATACACGGGAGTTGGCGCCAACATATAGACCGAGCTGAGAGATATACGGTCGATTCAGAAGTGCTAGGAGAAACCTGAGAATGGAAGATTTGAGTGACTCGGCATGTAGGTGGTATGTGAGGCGCCAAGTGGGAGTCATAAGAGGTCTACGTGTCAAGTGATAACCGTCAATGCACAACATAAAGGTCCAGTGCAGACTTGAACGTGGATCGGCCAATGCAACCAAGTTAGCCCATTGTCATATGGTTCAGCTCAAAGAGATAAGGGGATGGCGATGAAAGATCCTGACATGGATAAAAGACACCGAATCCACTACATAGAGAGAAAATCCAGCTCGTCCAAGTTGGCCAAGCTAGCTATGTTCTGGTTTTTATTAAAGGCATAACTCCAGTCTCCCCCCCTTAAAATATAATATGATCAAACCATCTTGAGGGCCCACCAAATTTAAATGACCTAGACCATTTTAAAATATACGCAAATCAATGAAGGAGGAGAAAATAATTAATCAATGAAGTTGAAGAAATCCCTGACAAACTCAAAGAAGCTACAGTCACTCAAATGCTCATAATTTGAGCATCTCTTAACGGAATCACGCAAAATTGGTCTTGTTGGAATTGTGGATCCATGACCGATGCATAGAAATCAATAAATTCAAGGATTGATGAATATTTGATGAATAAATTCGTAGAAAAGTTATGTGTGGTTGTTGGAGAGTGGTTGGGAATGCATTAAATGAGCATGTGTAATCATTATTTCTCTACTACAGGTCATGGGATAACATGGGGAGCCTTTTGCAAAGAAAATTATCATTAATTACACTCATTTATTGCATCTTGCAAGTGGTTGAAAGGGAAAATTCAAGATTGTTCTTTCCCTCTTCTTCTCATTCTATAAAATGTAATCTTGGGCTCATTTTGTAAGGAGTTAGTCATTCCTCCTTCCTATCCCTCTCTCTTTCTTGTCTGCTAAGGTTGAATATGGAGCTTAAGCCTCCTTCCAAAGCTTTGTAATGAAATTTTCTTGCCTCTTTCCCACTAATGATGTACTATGTGAATTCATGGAGTAATAAAATCTATTTTTGTGATGCATCTTGTCCATCCTTCACATATTTTGTTGTCTCTTCTTGCCTCTCTTCATTGCAGGGTATACTGTGCATATTCTGATGTTTATTACAGGTTTTGGGAGCTATGTTTAATGGGTATGAAATGGTGTTCTATGTGAATCTATCTCTGGTATGTGGTGCAGCTTTCCCACCCTCTCCTTTACTCACCTCTCTCCATTTAGGAAGTTGGATCCTTGGCTAACCTCCTCCTTTTCTAGTGTATTACCGTTGTTAGTGTAGGATTTATTTGCATGCATTCTCTCTCCTTTATGGTCCTTGGAAGGTTAGGATTATGATTAGGCTTCTTACCTGCATTAGGAATATATTTTTCCAGGTAGTTTAGGAATGGGAACCAACCTACTCTGGAGGGTCTTCTTAGGCTCACAAGTCCCACAGCATGAGAGATGATCCAATGTTACACAAATTATATTGAATGCCTCACTCCACAAATCAAGGCCATTCGAGGGTGTTGTGATTTGGTGATAACAGTTTTGGCATGCCCAGTGGGACATCACAGAAGTTAGAGTTTCATCTTTCAAAGAGTTTTCTACTGTAAATTTAAAATTGAAGATCATTTGCAAGTGTGCAGATCAATCATTCACAACAGACTCTCATTTTAGCATGATGGTGTGTTCTTGTTAAAACATTAAATAGCTTTTGGAAGCATATGCAAACACATCTAGCAACTCCATTTGGTCTAAACAACCCAATATCTGAAAATTGCATAGGCCTTCTCTCTTCCCATTTCCATTCATTCTCTTTCATCTTTCTTTCCACATCTCTCATTTTATTCCATTCTATGAAGTTATGCAATCATGGCTTCATTCCCACATTGGAATTTACACTTGCAGCAGTGCAATCAGCCTCGTATGTGCTTCAAAACTCCTCTAGATAAACATTATGATCAAATCTAGAATCATTATGCCTACCCATATGAGCAATGTCAAAACCACTTTGGCTATAGAGCTTATCAAGAACAAGGTTATGCATATGGTGACACCATTTATGAGGGAAATGCTGACTTGCGGGAGAGAATCAAAATATTAGAGGCTAAAATGGTTCAATCAAGGGTTATGTCTCATATGTAAGCATCCAGAGTTGGATTTAGGACTCCTTATCCATGGGAGGGCCCATTTCCAAGACATTATAGCCCAGAGCAGAAGTTGGACTTCATAACTGAGATGTTTCCAAGGCTCACAAAGTGGACCCAGGAAATAGTAGATTTTACAACCAATGTTAGTCAATCATGACAACGGGAAAACCCAGCATTGTCATATTACACTCCTATCCCCATTCCCTAATTAACATCATCTCAGCTAAAGCCCCAATTTCCAATATTTTTTTCTACTCCCCCAATTATGGAATCCACTTCTCCATCTTCTAGTCTTCCATTCTATCTCATTTCTTCTGGCTCTCTTTCCTTCTAAATAGCCCCCTCCATATAAATAAGAATTTCCACTTCCTCCACCACCATAAACAATTGTAACACATGTTTCCCAACCTACCCCTCATCTTGTATTCCTGAATTCCATGTCAAGAATAACCCAAAAAAATGGTCAAGAAGAGAAATATGAAGGAGATCCAAGCCGAGAAGAAATGATGAATAATTTTGTAAGCTTAGCTCTAAAATTGGGGATTGATAAAATCCCTTTGTTGGTCAAGCCATTAGAGGAGGAAAAGGATGGAAAAGAACAAGTGGTGAAGGTTGATCTGGTTGTAACATTAGTAGACTGAGAAGAATCAAAATAAGATCAACAATCCACATGCTCAGAGTGTAGTGTCCATGATGGCACTCTATTTGAAGAGAATGATGATCCAATTCAAGCTACACAATTAGTCTAAGGAATGAGGATGAACAACCAGCTCCAAGTCCAATTGAATAGGAGCATGTCCATGTTATGGAGGTGAATCAAGGTGGATTCAAAGGCACTGAATCATGAGTTGGTTTCACAAGAAAAGTGCAAGACTTCTCTCCCACTTCATCTCTCCAAAAAACTAATTTTGATGAGGAGAGTTTGAACTCACTAGCTTCATGTTTGAAGGATGAAGGAAACACATGATGAAGAAATTATAGGTCATCCATGGAGGAAGGGAGAGACCTCGTTGCAATAGGACATTGGATGAACTTGATTATCTATGTATAATTAGAAGAATATTTTGATGAGGAATATCCCGTAGAAATTACAACTTTCGTTTCCCCATCATTCATCCTACAATCACAAGAACCTATTGTCCATAGAGGAGAACCTGCAAGGGCAACAACCTGTAGTTTGTCAGCATAGTCCTATTGGGAATTGAAGTTGGAATATTTTGATCTTCCAAGTGTCATGCATTAAATAAGAAGGAGAAAGAGAGCAAGGATTTTTCATCATCTTCCATACCATTCATCAAGGTAGAAGATCAACTTTGTCTATAGCAATGCAAAGCATAAAATCAACATGTAGACAGTCCCTCTTTTTTCAAGAAGGTCCAAGAAGACTCCATTTTTGGAGTTAAGTTTCAGAGTAGTGGGCACATTCAAAGGACCAGACCGTGCCCTATCAGGTTCTTGGCTTCATTAGAGCCAATGGAGAAAACAAAACCAGTCATGCTTACATCCAAGCATGAGGGAGAGCCTCAAAGTGCCAAGGATCAATAACAATGCCTCTTGGAGCCAAGTGAGAAACAGATTGAAGAGGTATTTATTTTGTTCCAGGTTGGTACCTTGATAGAGGGAGTGGAGAAACAAATTTCATCCAATCTCTCACTCCTAATTTCAGCTACACTCAATGCCAAATCATATACATGGCTGCCAATTTTGAGGAAGGGGAGCTACTTCTCCATACCAGTTTCAGGTTTTGTTTAGTTTCCTTTTCCTCCGGTTAGATGTAGGAGTAGGAGTAGGGTTTGTTTTCAGTAGAATAAGTTCTTGATGCACACTCTACATGTCTTACTCAAGGCATGTATGATTTTTCTCTTTGTATATAGCTTTGTTCGTGTTGTTTCCAAGTAGTAAAGTGCACTAAGCATTTCCAGTTTTTGCAATAGGGAGAGCATAGTTGCATGTAACAATTGTAAAACTTCAAATCAAACAAATGCAGAGTAACTAAAATCATTTAAAGAGGAAATATTGTTGATTCTCTTCGAATAATTCTCCTCCAAGGAAACAACTGTCACTTGGCATCCCAAGCTTCAGCTAGTGCCACAATTCAGCATGAATCTAAGAACTTAGAACAAAGAAAATCAGAACTTAATAGATTTCCATGATTTCTAAGCCAACAAGTCACTCCAATCTTGTAGATGCTGCAGTTGCTAAGAAAATCAGCCTTGAGAACAACTGCAGGAAAGAGTGGAATTTGAAAAAAATTTTCTACTCTCACAAAATAAATTCCAAGTTTTTTTATAAGATTTGGAGAATGTAAGCAGTGAAGGGCATTTCTAGGTTCAAACAACAGCGTTTCAAGGTCAATATTTTTAGAGTTTAGACTAGTTCATAATGATCACATAGACTCCATGCCCAATGGATAGCTACAGGAAACTAGTCATACTCCATTTAGCAGGAAAATGGCCCCACGAGTCACCAAATTATTATCCAATTTGACTACCCTGGTGAAATGCGACAACAGGAAAGCTGTGCATCATGTGACCACAATAGGGACTACTTGGTGGAAAATGGATAAAATAACTCCAACACTCTACAGAACTCCTAATGTGCCTGAGGAATCCTAAAAGGTTGATAAAATTTAAAGAGGTTAGGAGAATTTAAAAATTTGTACATATTTGAGCTCATAACCAAGTTCAGCATGATTGAGTTGCTATAAATTTACGAGTGGGTTGGTCTCCAATGAAACTGAGTTACCCTTAAGTGAATAAGCTATTTCAAGAAACCAACGAGCTCATCGCGTTATGCGCCGAACCAACGTCCTAGCCACCGAGTCGTACATTGTAAAAGGGTCGAGCTAGTGCGATAAGAGTTGGCCTTGGACTCGAGCCTATTGATCAAGTTACATGATTTACAATGATCGAGCTAGGCATCTAAGAAACCCATGTAGTGTCAGGGTAGCGTGCAGAAGATATGATTGAGCTCGTATTCAAGCTAATGAGAAAATCCTCGAGCCTATGTTCCCAGGTTAAGTGATTATGCAAGACAAAATGTTCCAAGGGGGGATTCGAATTGTTTTGAGTAAGTCATTCATGACAGAGATCCAGGAGGAGGAAAACAGGCTCCAAGCCATCTTGGGGAGGTGCTCTTAGTCGAGCTCCTTTTTATTAGTAAAAGAGCCATCAAGATTGTGTGAGGAAAAGGATCAAAATTAAATCCATGATAAGAACTCTCACCAAGTGAAGGGTCATATTGTGAAAGGGAACAAAACATAATATGTCCACGAGCCATTAGCCATATATTTGAACATCTTGTTTTTTGAGCTACCTCATCACAGAAGTCAACAAGCGGCACCAAGTTGAGAAGTCATACTTAGTAACAGTTAGCAAGCTATCATCTAATTGGAAAACCATGTATCAAGTAACAAAATTCATCCAAGGGAGCTATATGCCCCATATTTAGGAGGTCGATCTATGATCGCGAATCATGCATAGCACATTGAATATAGAAGCATAATGTTGATCAGAGCACTTGGGGAATGCAGAGTCCAACCCATCACTCCAATCATCAAGTGAAGACATGAATAGCATCGTAATACTTAGCACCAAATAGAAGCATTGGTCGAATATGTCGGATTTAAGCAGTCAGGTCAAGTTGGACTTAGCGATGTTGAGATTTGTGTTCATGCAGACATTGTGAGACTCAAAAAAAAGATGAAGTGGAGAGTAGTGACTCGCTAAGCCAAGTCGATGAGTCAGGCATTGAACGGGTATCGATGTGGGACGAAGGAAGTACAAATGTGCAGGGGCCACCATGTGCCCCTTGGTGCATCTTTGAATGTGTTAAGAAATGATTAGCCCCCAAAGATGTGTAGAACTTCCATGTGGCAGAGTGTTTTGAGGACGTATCGCCAAATGAGTGAGTGCCCAGAAGGGTCAATGTTCGAGGGGGGCAGATTCACAAGGGCTACGGGTGTCAATGAACATTGGATCAACTTGATGCCTCAAAGCAAGGTGACTGGTAGGAGCTGATCAATCACCCCAACATATGGAATAGGTAGAAGGGAAGTGAGCTCACTGGCATTGTCACAATTCAAAGAGGCAGCAAGGATAAGGTGACTCAATCGGTCAGGGTGAGTTAGCACGAGACAGTTAATGTTGAACGTGGAGGCCCGAGTCATTGAAGTGATAAGTTGTGCATGTGGTGAGTAGGCGAAAGTGAAGTGGATGGAAAATAAGAACAAAAATTTCGATGGTATAACCCAATGCAAAGTCGGTGATTAAGTAATGAACGTGGCAATATAAAGAGGGAATGCTTGACACACATTTGAAAGGGAGTCGGCATGACGTGACATGGTGATCGGCAATTTAACCAAGGTTGGTGTATTGCATACGGTGAATCAAAGGAATATAAGGAGGTCGACGGTAATGTGAGAGAAATCTATCACCAGCATGGAATGAGAAAAGCAATATACTTGGTGCCATGCAATGCAAGACAAAAGATAGCTCCACTTGGGCTAAGGCCAAGAGGAGCCAACTCTTCTGAGTTGGTCGTGCTAGCATATAATAATACAAATATTAAAATCCTTCCCTATGCAAAGAAAAAAAAAAACAATGGTGATGGGCCCATAGATTTTAAATACAAAATCATTTCAAAATGATGTGAAATATTGAAGAAGGAGAGAAATAATTAACTTGTCTTTTCCTAAGGGAATTAATTCATAGTCCCATGAAGTTGAAGAAATAGCCTGTGGAAACTCAAATTACCCACCTGCACTCAAATATCTCATAACTTGAGCATTTCTCAATGAAATCACACAAAATTGGTACTCATTGGAATTATGGCACAAATATCGATGCACAAAAATTAAGAAATTCAAGGATTGATGAATATTTGATGAAAATATTTACAAAAAATAAGCCTAGTTTTGGTTGGTTGTTAGAGAGTGGTTGGGAATGCCTTAAATGAGCATGGGCAATCATTCTTTCACTGATGCAGGTCATGGGACAACATGGGGAGAATTTTGTAAGAAAATTATCATTAATTACACTCATTTATTGCATCTTGAAAGTGGTTGAAAGGGAAAATTTGAGATTGTTCTTTCCCTCTTCTTCTCATTCTATAAAATGTAATCTTGGGCTCATTTGTGGAGGAGTTAGTCATTTTATTCTCTTTCCCTCTCTCTCTTTCTTCTCTGCTAGGGTTGAATGTGGAGCTTAAGCCTCCTCCCTTTGCTTTTTAATGGACATTTTATCTTGCCTCTTTCCCACTAATGATGTACTGTGTGAATTCTTATGGAGCAATAAAATCTATTTTTATGATGCATCTTGTCCATCCTTCACATATTTTATTGTCTCTTCTTGCATCTCTTCATTGCAGGGTATAATGTGCATATTGTGATGCTTATTATAGGTTTGTGGGAGTTGTGTTTAATGGGTTTGAAGTGGTTTTTATATGTAAATCTATCTCTATTTGTTATGTGTGCATATTTTCCATCCTCTCCTTTGCTCACCTCTCTCCATTTCAGGCAGTTGGATTCTTGGCTAACCTCCTCCTTTTCTAGTGTATCACCGTTATTAGTGTAGGCTTTATTTTCATGCATTCTCTCTCCATGTTCACTTGGAATATTAGGATAGGATTAGATAGCTTGCCTTCACTGAGAGTATCTTATGGTAGGTAGTTTAGGAGCATGAACCAACCTTCTCTAGAGGGTCATCTCAAGCCTGACAAGTCCCACAGCTTGAGAGATGATCCAATGTTACACAAATTACACTAAATGCCCCACCCACATTTCAGGCCATTCGGGGGTGTTGTAATTTTGTGATAATAGGAATATTTGATATATTTGATGGAAGATGGAATGGATATGCACATTTACAAGAAAAATTATATGTGACTTCCATCCTTATTGGTATCTTTCCTTCCAATGACATCACATATTTTTCTAATATTGTCTGAGCCGCGATGGGAATAACTTCTTCCACTTCATGATATTTTTTCCATTTTTCCATTTTTCCCCTATATGGGAGTCATATTTTCTTTTTCCATTTCTTTTTTCACCCAACAGTACAAACAACTGGTGGTAGTGTGATTCATGCAATTTAAATTTTTCAATTACATTGGATTCATTGTGGGATGTTAATACAATATTATCCAAATGCTTATTTCTCAAATAATGTAGAACTTTTGCTCTCATTTTGTTGTCTCCTTTTATTCTCTGGAAGTAAGAATCAAATGTCTCTACTATTACACTAGCCTCAAAAGACCCAGTTGATTTAGTATTCCTTTTCAACCCATGCAATTTTGATTTAGATGGGTCTATCTCCAATTTAGTCAAATATGTTTTCCTCAGCATAGTAAACAACTTGGCATGTTTTGGAGGTGAAAGAAAACCTTTTCTATGCAAGAAATGACAAACAGAAGATGTTTTCTCATTTCTATACAATTTTTTGAATACTGTAAATATACCATTTTGAATGTCTTTTGCATTTGAATAGCCAGTTTTGTCAAAATCTATTAGAATCCCCAAATTCCAACCATATTTTGAATAGGAATATGGTCTATTGTTTATGGAGGCATGCATTTCCCATTTCCTGAACAAAGAAATATCCAACTCCATATCCAGAATAAGATACTTATTGTTCTCAAAGTCAAATCATTTCCACCTTAGACACACAGTGTCCCCAAATCAATAACTTCTGACGAAAGAACAATACCAACTTCCTCATGATTTTCATCTATAACAAAAAAACAACCACAGGTCGATGTGGTAGTTTTCAAGGGAATTAATTTCCACAAACCATTCCTCATCTCTTTTCTTCCAACAAATACTTCCTGCGATGAATGGAATTGTTCTGAATGGAGCGCAAACAATGGAAGACATTTTACCTATATTTAGAGTAAAATACATTAATAATTTGGTCATTTCTGAACTTTAAAGTGTTTTTCTCGCATTGTCTGTTAAGGAATTTAAATACTACCCTAGTAGACACCAACCTCTAGAGTTATTTACTATGTATCATAAAAAAGTAATTAACTTAATGGTTAGTGACCGCTAGGATTCGATAGGACATCTTATGTATCATTCAACTAGTTATAGTAATTCATATTTTGTGGATCAAATCAATAATAACATAATTCTTCTAAAATTCTGAAATTGAATTATGATGCATTGAAAGATATGAAACCATTTGCACCTTTTGAAAGTATTACATATGAGCTATAACATTATATAGATGGCATGATAGGAACATTAAAAAATACACACTCTAGTGGCAGATAAACTTCCAGTCAACATATAAAAGAATAACCTAAAACATTTTTTAAAAGCCATTTACACCTATTTAATGATAAACCATAGAGGACATTAAGATGTAATATTTGGTATTTCGAAGAGATTTTATGGTAGCTTGGGATTTTTTGTTTTAGAAGATGATGTGATTTATGTGTATATCGGTCATACTATAGTAGTGAGGATTAGATGCTTGTAACAAGACTAATGAACATGTTTAAAGGATAGCAGTTCGAAGATCTAATGTTTGGTATTTTGAGGAGATTATTTGAGAAACAAATCACATTAACAGGGTTAATGATAGCTCATCATTTTTTGTTATATAAGACAATGTGAAATATATGTATATCGGACATACTTTATTCATTATGTCTAAATGTCTATAACTACTCTAAGTATGATATTTTAAGCGTAGCGCTTGGTGGGAAATTCCACAACAAGCTATCAAAAACAAACGGGAAGGATTACACTTTTCCTAAACGTAAGTATGGCCCTCTTCACAATAGTCATTTTCATGGAAACAATGCTCTCTATAAGGTCATGGTGGGTTATACCTATTTGAGAAAAGATTTGATTATTAACAATGTTTTTTGAGTACCACTAAAACAAGGGTCTATTCTCTCTTACTCTGACTATAAGTTAGATTTACAATACTAATTGAAGAAATTTATTCCAAATTGTTCAAACTTATGTTAACTTATTTATAGTGCCAGTCTTCTTAGGCTGCAAACATTTATTGTCTGATACGTTGTATCCATTGAGGGTAAAAAACACTAAGAATTTAAAAATAGTGATAAAATAACAAATCACGACCTAGCTTAGCAGAAGCTAGGGTCCCACCATTTCATCTTTTCATTGTAATCACTATCTACACTTTTGGCTCGCTAGTGATTTTCATTGATTATAATTCTATCATATTCAATAGACTATCCATGGGAAACAAGTGATACACTACAAATCCTTGATAGGGATCAAGCCATATGTATTTTCCATAAAATATATTGTTTGTAACATATAATTCACAACATTTCGTATCAGAAAAATTGTTTACCTAACGCTTAGTTTCATTACTTATCGAAAGTAACGACACAATGAATGCTAGTTTCAACAGTTTCTTTTATTGAAAATTGTGGTAAAATAATAAATCGCGACCTAGCTGAGTGACCGCGAGGCTCCTACCATTACGGTCATTGTAAACACTATCTGTACAACTTTGGATCGCTAGTGTTTTTCATTGATTATAATTATATCATGTTGGTTGGAATGTACCTGGCAGAGACAATAGTTGCATTGTATACCATATAGAGGGATCAAGCCTTACGTAGTTCCCATAAGGTATATTGTTTGAAACACATAATTCACATTGGATCTTATGGGAGAAAATGCTTAGCGAACACTAAGCATTTTTTCCTTATCGAAAGTAAGGGCATAGTGGATGGTAGGTTCAACAGTTTAATAATTTGAAAACAACGATAAAATAAAAGATCATGCTCTAGTTTAGCGGTCGCTAGGCTCCCACCATTACTACCAGTCATTATAAATACCATATGTATATAGCTTTGGGTCGCTACTATGTTTTCATGGATTATGTAGTACTCACAAGACGTATTGTTTGTAACATATAATTCACATCTATTCGTACGAGAGAAAATGCTTAAATACCGCTAAGATTTTGTACATATTGAATGGAATGCCATAATGATTGATAGGATCAACTATTTTTTATTTCAACACTATGTGCATGGATTTTGAATGATAATGTTATTCATTTATTTTAATTGTACCATATTTGGTAGGCTATGTGTGGTGGAGAGAAAGTCCTACATTACATACCCTCTAAATGGATCAAGATGTATTATGTGTTTCCCATAGACTCAAAAGTTTCTTATTTTTGAAAATAGCCATAAAATAGCAACCCATGGTATAGCTTAGTGGCCACTAGGCTCCTACCTTTACCTCTTATCAATATAAACACTATCTTTACAGTTTTGGATCACTAGCCTTAATATGTAGTTCCCATAAGATACATGGTTTTCAACTCATATTTTACATCGTTTACTATCAAAGAAAATGCTTAGTGACTGCTAAGCTCCTTTACTTATTAACAGACTTGGCATATCATACCTTAGTCTCAAAAGTTTCTTATTTTGAAAATAGCCATAAAATAACAAATCATGGTATAGCTTAGCGGCCACTAGGCTCCTACCTTTACCTCTTCTCATTTTAAACACTATCTTTACAGTTTTGGATCCCTAGCCTTGGTATGTAGTTCCAATGAGATACATGGTTTTCAACTCATACTTCACATCATTTCCTATCAAAGAAAATGCTTAGCACCCACTAAGCTCCTTTACTTATTGACAGAAATGACATATCAGACCCTAGGCTCAAAAGTTTCTTATTTTGAAAGTAGCCATAAAATAATAAATCATGGTTTAGCTTAGTGGCCACTAGGCTCCTACCTTTACCTCTTCTCATTTTAAACACTATCTGTAAAGTTGTGGATCGCTAGGCTTAGTATGTAGTTTCCATAAGATACATGGTTTTCAAGACATATTTCACATCATTTCTTAACAAAGAAAATGCTTAGCACCCGCTATGCTCCTTAACTTATTGACAGAAATGGCATATCAGAGCCTAGGCTCAAACATTTCTTATTTTGAAAATAGCCATACAGTAACACTATCTGTACAGTCTTGGATCGCTAGCCTTATTATGTATCCCAAATAGCTTGTTCAAACTTGCCACATGGCACATTTTAATTGGATAATTAATTTAAATTAGGGCACACTATATCTAACATTGTAGAAATCAATTTTGATAAAGAATGGAACATAAATGTCTATATATTATTCTAATAAACTTCAAAACTATGTTTAGGATTTATTTCTTTTGTTTTCTTATAATATATTTTTTTGTATGCTTGTTTTAATATATGTTGTATAATATATTTGTTATTATGTTTATATTATTATAGGCTATAGACAATGAAAAATGTTTAGTTTTTAATTTTTAAACCATGGAAAAATAAAAATAGGGAAATTCGAATTCCCCCGCATTTTTGGATATTTGAAATTTCAATAGCCCGCCCTTTTGCTTTTAGAGGGGGAAAGTGAAAATTTCAAATTTTTGTATCCCACTCTTTTTCTATTTTTGAAATTTATTTCATGGAATGTGCTAAACAAATTATTAAATACCTCAGAGAAATATTGAGTAGGGTTTCTGATTTTTTCGGTCAATCAGAAAAGCATGTCTTCAAAATAAAAAAATACGCGCAGGTCGTAGATTGCAGGGCTGAGTGTTTGAATCCCATTTTTTTACATGCGATTATAATCTTGTTTGCAGAGAAGGCACACAAAATAATCACATAAATTATGCACACAAAGGACACACATGAAGGAGGATAAAAACAAAGGTTGTGAAAAGAATCATGCAGATTGTTTGATTGAGGTAGCAGATGGAGGTTTCACAGACAACATAAAGCACATGAAATAATCCCAGATATTAATAAACCAGGTATTTATAGTAAAGGTGTACCTTTTTTATTACGGGATCTATTAGTTTCTCTATATTCGAACTGGTTCCTGTGTTTTGCACGACAGTCCAATCATGATCCGCACAAGCCCTACTTTGTCCTACTGAATCGTGCTCCACAGTCAAGCCTTGCTTTCCAGTTGCTTTTGATCTCCATGCCAAACTGCCTTGTTCTTCATGAAAACTCACTTTTTTTGTGTGTTAACGAAAGAAATTTTAATCACTTTTCTGCTCTAGTATTTATCTCTATTTAACACTTTCCCATTTCCGTCATTCTATGTCTCTCTTTGGCTATTTTCATTTTGAATTTTTCATTCTCATTCCTGTGATTGTTTTTTAGGATAATGATAGCTTCTAGCACAGTCACCTTATTTTTAATTTTATTTTGGTCAGGAGAACCAAAAATAGTTTAATGTTGTTCATTAAGATGATGCAAAGAAACATCGCTAATTAATGCATATTACATTTTTTACATGGTTGCCACTTAGATATTTTAGGAAAATATATGAGGTTAAAAAATTAATTCAAAACTATAAAACTATATTAAGAATTCAATTGTATGATAATTATTTCCAATTATATACGTGTTTCCATGTAGAATTAACCAAATGTAATGTCTTCATCATTTTTATGTTATGTACATTGGAAGTTAAACACATTATATATGCAATAATATTATTAAATGTAATTTTAATCACTATGCATTTTATAATTAATATATTCTTCCTTTTGAGCCCGCTAATCTATGCCAAAAATTAACATAGCTTTGAGGCTTCCACGATATAATTGGTTGTTTCGACAACCTATTTACGAAACCCCAATTCTATTTCGAATTACATACAGGTTTCTACACGTATATTTATATATCCATTATATAAATTCTGGATTTATTTGTTATCATTTGTATCTTTTCAATATGATTTCTTTTCTATGAATAAACTCTACCATAGGAAAAAATTTCTACCCTAGCATCTGCTAGGCTATAATTCTAATTTGGAAAAAGCATTCATTTTCCTTGGCCCCTCGTGGATCAATTGTTTTTATATAGGCAACACAATGTTTTTTGGTCCTAGCGATCACTTTTTTTCTTTGTCTGCTGTTATATTCGCAAAGATTAACAATTTAGATTTATAAAACAACTTCATTATGAACATGATATATTTACCTTTAAGAATAGATTAGCGGCCACTAGGATGCAACGAGTAGATGGCATCATATGTAAAAACTTGTTTTATAGATTCTCAGTCCCAATTCTGAGTTTCCATATTTTTTCATAAATGTAAAATAATTCTACCAAAATCTTGTAAGAAGTAGATAAAACTATATGTATACCTGTATAACATATTAAAGATACAATTTTACACGTATATTTATGTATCCATTATATAAATGCCAGATTTATTTGTTATCTTTTATAGCTTTTCAATATGATTTCTAGCAAAGATTAAGAATTTAGATTTATAACATAGCTTCATTATGAACATGATATATTTACCTTTAGGAATAGCTTAGCGGCCACTAGGGTGCAACAAGTAGATCGCGTTGTATTTAAAAACTTGTAGTATAACTTCTTGGTCACTAGTCCAGGTTTCTTTTCTTGTCCTAAATGTAAAAATATTCTGCCAAAATCTCATAAGAAATATAGAATTCTAGACGTATAGTTGTGTAACACATGAAAAACATGATTCTAAACATACACAACTTCATTATGAACATGATATATTTTCCTTTAAGGATAGCTTAGCGGCCGCTAGGGTACAACGAGTCCAAGTCTATACGTATACTATTATATAAATTCCAGATTTATTTTTTACCATTTATATAAACTCCTTTTTGAATACAATCTACATGAAAAATGTTGCCTACTCTAGTGACCGCTAGGCTATAATTCTTATTTGGATGCAGTCTTCGTTTACCTTTGTGGACTCAAGGATAAGTGGATTTTGTTATAGGCAACACACTTTTTTGGGTCAAGCGATCACTTTGTTATTTGTCTCATGTTAAATACACAAAGACTAACAATTAAATTCATAACACAACTACATTATAAAAATAATATATTTACTTTTAAGAATAGCTTAGCGGCCGCTAGGCTTCATCGAGTATATCACGTTGTATCTAAAAAACTTGTTGTAAATCTTCACGGTCTCTCATCCACTAGGTTAGCCCAAGATATAACATTAAGACCTTATTTTGGATTAAACAAATTAAATTAAAATAGTTTGAGCTAAGTGGGCGCTAGGTACTTACACAAATAATATTTCAAGCTTAGTGGGTGTATAATCTATCCAGTTACCCAATTATATTTTGAGCTTAGCATCCACTAGCTTATGACACAACATAATATTTGGATCTTAGAAGTCTCTAGGTTTCAGTAAAAGAAAGTAAGATATTATAAGCATAGCAGTGGGTAGGTTATGCCAAAACATAATAATATGATCTTAGTGAATACTGGTATTAAGAGCTTAGCGGCCGCTAGGTTATGCCACAACATATTATTTGGGTATTCAATTCACTAGGTTATGTATCACAAACATGATATGTATCACAAAGAAGATGCAAACAAGATGTGTTTAAATTAGTTGAATTTATCATATGATTTTAAGATTTTAAATTAAGATATTTCGAGCTTAGCACCCACTAGGTTATGCTACCACATAATCATTGGAACCTAGCGGTAGTTAGGATTTAATAAACTAAATTAAGGTATTAAGAGCTTAGCAGCCACTAGGTTATGCCACAACATATTCATTCAATTCATAGATTATGTATCGCAAACAAGATGTAAAAAAGATGTGTATAAATTAGTTGAATTTATCGTATGATTTTAAGATTTTAAATTAAGATATTTCAAGCTTAGTGTCCTCTAGGTTATGCTACCATATAATCATTGGAAACTAGCAGTAGTTAGGATTTAAAAACTAAATTGAGGTATTAAGAGCTTAGCGGCCACTAGGTTATGCCACAACATAGTATTTGGGTATTCAATTCACTAGGTTATGTATCACAAACATGATATGTATCGCAAAGAAGATGCAAACAAGATGTGTTTAAATTAGTTGAATTTATCGTATGATTTTAAGATTTTAAATTAAGATATTTCAAGCTTAGCACCCACTAGGTTATGCTACCACATAATCATTGGAACCTAGCGGTGGTTAGGATTTAATAAACTAAATTAAGGTATTAAGAGCTTAGCAGCCACTAGGTTATGCCACAACATATTATTTGGGTATTCAATTCACTAGGTTATGTATCACAAACATGATATGTATCACAAAGAAGATGCAAACAAGATGTGTTTAAATTAGTTGAATTTATCGTATGATTTTAAGATTTTAAATTAAGATATTTCGAGCTTAGCACCCGCTAGGTTATGCTACCACATAATCATTGGAACCTAGCGGTTGTTAGGATTTAATAAACTAAATTAAGGTATTAAGAGCTTAGCGGCCACTAGGTTATGCCACAACATAGTATTTGGGTATTCAATTCACTAGCTTATGTATCACAAACATGATATGTATCACAAAGAAGATGCAAACAAGATGTGTTTAAATTAGTTGAATTTATCATATGGTTTTAGGATTTTAAATTAAGATATTTTAGCGACTAGGTTATGCTACCACATAATCATTGGAACCTAGCGGTAAATTTAAAAACTAAATTAAGGTATTAAGAGCTTATAACATAGGTTATGCCACAACATAGTATTTGGGTATTCAATTCACTAGGTTATGTATCGCATACATGATATGTATCACAAAGATAAGATGTGTTAAATTTACAATTTTAGTTGAAATGATAAAGATTTTATTTAAGATATTTTGAGCTTAGCACCCATCTAGGTTATGCTACCACATAATCATTGGAACCTAGCGTGGTTAGGATTTAAAGAAACTAAATTAAGGTATTAAGAGCTTAACATGCAACAACATATTATTTGGGTATTCAATTCACTAGGTTATGTATCAAAACCAACTATATGTGAAATGCAAAGAAGATGCAAACAAGATGTGTATAAATTATTTGAATTTATCATGATTTTAAGATTTTAAATTAAGATATTTCGAAACTAGGTTATGCTATAATCATTGGAACCTAGCATTAGGATTTAAAAACTAAATTGAGGTATTAATAGCTTAGCAACCACTAGGTTATGCCACAACATAGTATTTGGGTATTCAATTTGCTAGCTTATCTATCACAAAACATTATATGTATCGCAAAAGAATATGAAAACAAGATGTGTTTAAATTAGTTGAATTTATCATATGATTTTAAGATTTTAAATTAAGATATTTTGAGATTAGCCCCCGCTAGGTTATACTACCACATAATCAAAGGGAACCTAGCGGTGGTTAGGATTTAATAAAATAAATTAAGGTATTAAGAGCTTAGCGGCCACTAGGTTATGCAACAATAATATTATTTATTCAATTCACTTGGTTATCTATCACAAACATTATATGTATTGCAAAGAAGACGCAAACAAGATGTGTTTAAATTAGTAGAATTTATTGTATGATTTTAAGATTTTAAATTAATATATTTCGATTTTATCGCCCACTAGGTTATGCTACCACATACATTGGAACCTAGCGGTAGTTAGGATTTAAAAACTAAATTGAGGTATTAAGAGCTTAGTGGCCACTAGGTTATGCCACAACATGGTATATGGGTATTCAATTTTCATATTATGTATCACAAACATATATGTATCACAAAAATATTATATATAAATTTTTAGAATTCATTCTATGATTTTAAGATTTTAAACTAGGATATTTCAATGATAAGTCTTCAAAAAAAGTACATGAGGAACCAATCCATGATAAGTCTTCCAGCATTGGACTCCCATGATGATTAGAAGAAAATTATCTTACTAAATATATGCCAAAATATGGGGAAGAGTTGTAATCAACTTCACTTCACCCACAAATACTTCCTATATCTATACACTTCATGCTATACAAATAGCCATTCCGGCCCTTAATCAAAAACTAAAGATAAAATGCATCCAAAAAGATTAGGCCATTCAAACCTCTCAAATCCACCTCACCGATGATCTCAAAATCCAAGTCCCCTTTACTCTGATCAGAGGAGGAGGATGAATCGACACAACATTCTAACATTTTCACTTTAGCATAGCAAGGAGTTCTATACCCTGATTTTCTACAACTTCCTCCAGACCACGTAAATTTCCATACATCCCCCATGTCAAGGCATGGACATGATATTGAAGGCTGACTAGATGCTCTTCCAACTTCTCATTCTCCTTATGTAAGATAAACTTCCCCGAAGAGTTGGACAGTATGTTTTCCGCACTCAACCCTTGAGCCATGTATAAAATGTTACTTCACCCTTTGGAATAGTTTGGGTCAAGCATTAGCTTGCACATGCTCTAAAAAATATCATCATCTTCTTCTTCAAATCACTCCACGACCACCAGACCTTCTCGAGCCAATTCCACATAGTTGCGTTCCATATTTTCACGTCCATCTAGGAAGTAAACAATTCCCTAGCATCCTTTCCTGTCATAGATCTCTGCATCTTCCTACTAGGACCACACTCCATGCTACACAATAAACCACTAGAACTCGTGTCACCTTCACAGAAAGATACGAAGCACAACGAACAAAAGTGAAAAGAGGAAAGGGGTAGTGAAATGTCCAGGCCAACCCAGAGATATAAAGCCACCAATGCACAACACAAGATATGAGGTAAGTGTGATGGTACCAAAGATCATAGATTAGATATCCTAATCATGAATATCATGATTCCTATTAAAAATCTTAAATTCCTAATGCCATCTTATATCTCGCGTGTGTATAACCCTTAATCAATTCCATCTATCACACGAATGTGCAATCTATCGATGTCATAAATGACCATTAAATCCGTAGATGCCATATCCTCTTGTCACCACCAAAAAAGGTTACCCCTCAGAATAATCTAACATTTTTTATTAAAATCTTATAAGTCGCTACATTTTGACAAATTAAAGTAAGTTGTTTTGAGCTTATCGACCTCTAAGTTAATCAACCACGTTAACTTTGGAGAAATGTATAGCAATCAAGATCTGTATAAATTAGTCAACTTTATTGTATGATTTTAAGATTTCAAATTAAGATATTTCGAGCATAGCACCCACTAGTTTATGCCACCACACAATCTTTGTAGCCTATCAGTGGTTAGGATTTAATAAATTAAATTAAGATATTTTCAACTTAGCGGCCACTAGGTTATGCCACAACATAATATTAGGATCTTAGCAGTCTCTAGGTTTCAACAAAAGAAAGTAAGAACTTAAGAATATAATATTTTGAGCTAAAAAATCAATAGTATTTAACAAACAAAAGAAATACATTGACTTTGGAGATCTTTATAGCAATCAAGACCAATATAAATTAGTTGAATTTTTTGTATGCATTTAAGATTTGGAATTAAGATATTTCAAGCTTAGCACCCGCTAGGTTATGCCACCACATAATATTTGGAGACTACCAGTGGTTTCAGATACTTTGAGCTTAGCAGCTGGTAGCCTATGCCACAACATATTATTTGGAGATTGAATTCACTAGGGTTCAATAATTCATAGTTACGATATTTTACAGTAGTTAACAAATTACAAGAAGATATTTTGAACTTAGCTGACGCTAGTTTAAACAACAACATAATATATGGAGGTTACGGTCGATAGGATTAAACAAATTAAATTAACATATTTTGAACTAAGTGGAGACTAGGTACTTCCATAATATATTATTTCAGCATAGTGGTTGTTATCATTTAACATGTTACTGAATGATATTTTGAGCTTAGCATCTGCTAGATTATGACACAACATAATATTTGGTGCTTAGCACTCACTAGGTTTAAACAAAAGAAATAAGATATTATTAGCTTGGTTGTCAGTGGGTTACACCAAAACATAATATTTGGATCTTAATGGTGACTGGGATTTAGCAAATTTGAATCAACATAGTTTGAGCTTAGCAACCATTAGGTACTTAAACAATATATTATTTTGATCTTCACAGCCGCTAGGTTTTTCCACAACATGTTATTTGGTGATTTCATCACTAGGGTTTAATAATTCATAATTAAGATATTTTACAACATCTAACAAATTAGAGGTAGATATTCATAACTTTTCTGGTGCTAAACCCACAATATAATATTCTGAGTTTAGTTTTCGCTAGCACCTAACTAGTAAGAGAATTATATTTTGATATTAGACAATGGTACGTTATGCCACACCATAAATTTTTGGAGCTTGGTGGTCACCAGGTTTTATCAAAATAAAGTAGGATACTGTGATCTGAGAAGCCACTAGGTTATACCAAGACATAAAATTTGGAGCATAGTGATCTTAAGGATGTAAGAAAACTCATTAAGATATTAGGAGCTTAGCCGCGACTACGATATGCCAAAACATAAAACTATTTGGAATTAGAGTAAAAGTGGGTTTTCCCAAATGACCCACATACTTGCACAAAAAATCCCTCATGACCAGATATTACAGTGAAACAAGAAGAGAACAATCTCGTATGTAGAAAAAAACAAAAAACCAAAAAGTCCCAAACCAGACAAAGCCAAATTACATTTTATGGATATTCATGAGAGTAGTTGCTTCATCCTTAGCATCAGCAGTAGGGCTTCCTTGAACCAGCACATCCACTAACTTAATGTGTTCCAGGAAGTCTTCATTGATTTTCATCCAGGTCATGTCCATGTGACTTTTCCATTCCTTGATAGTAGATACTGAGTGTAACATAATCTTCAATGGCCTCATGTGGATCAGGAGAGATCTTCTCTAAATGCTCCTTGTGTTCTGAAAGCTATAGTGGGGGAGCCCATTTTCTCTGACAGAGGAGAATCAGGGTAAACCAAGGAGAGATCCCACAACACATCTGGAATTTCTGATTCCATGCTAACTTCCATGCAAAAAGGTGGGAGGGAAGCCACACATGCTTCCGTGATCAGGTGAGTTGAGTCAGTTGTAGCCATTACAATGTCCATGGAGATGAGAGGAGAAGCCAGAGAAGCATCAGAAAGAGGTGGAGAGGAAGTAGATGTTGGGTCTGAAAGTGGTTTAGAGACCTTAGGAGAGTTCTTCTGAGGGGTCTGAAGGGTTAAGAGTCACTAGAGAAGATGAGGGAGACCCAAGAGTGAAATAATGGGGGAGACCACCAGACCTCTGGCTAATGATCATGATGTCTGAATCAGAGTTCGAAGGGAGATGAAGGTGATGATGATTGTGATGGAAAGAGGGAGATGGTTATGGAAGAGGAGGGGGGACATGACACTGATTTCCTAGCTTAGAGGGGAAGCACAAGATTTATTTTTGCGAAGCTTCCATTTTAAAGAGAAAATACAAAAGGCCTTGGTGTAGGAAAGGACCTTCATCTTCTCTAGCCAAGTTTAAGGGACCTCTCAAGATTGAAACAAAAATCCACAAATTTTACCTTCTGATCATGTCAAAGATGCACAAGAAGAAAAATATGAGGTCTATAGATCACTTTGTAGCATCACTGCAGCATGAAGTACCTCCTCAATTTCTCAGCAACCCTATCCCAAGGTTGTGGAAGTGAGTCTCATTCATAGCCCAAGTGATACATTGTCATATTTTCACCAGGATACATGAAATCATCCATCTCCTCTTGAAGCGAGCATTTAAAATAAATGTCTCCCTCCACAGGAGCCCCATCACACAATGGACTCTGTCAAAATGGAAAAAAAAATCTTTCCCACTTTGACTCTTCCTTTCTTCCAAGTTGTCAGTACACTACTTGTCACTCAGACAAAGTGACCAGACAGTCTTTCCATAAATGATGTAACACCACCCTCATGTAAAATATTCCATACTACTGGGTTGGCCTTGACCTCTTCATAGGAAGAAGGCTCAATGTGTTTGACGGTGCCACCCATAGTGAACAGGGCTATTGTGACAGTGATTGCCAAAGGCCCGATATAGATGATGCTTAAATAGAGATGTCGAGCACCTTCATTCCAATATTCAACATGTGTCTCCAATATTTCTAATTGAAATATGACATAATTAGTAATATTCATTAATTAGTCCCGCCCATCACACGAACACAATCTATGAATGCCATAAATGCCCAAAAAACCCACAAATGTTGTATCCTCTTGCCACCACCAAAAGAGGTTATGCCTCAACATAACCTAACAAATTTTATTGTAATGTTAGTTAATGTTCAGCCAACCACAACATTAATTAGTTAATGTTCTTGCAATTACTGCATTTAGTGGAGGTTAAAGGTTTGAATGTTAGCGATATTAGATGTATTTAGTTAATATATATTATAAAGGAAGAATCTGCAAACAAAATGAAGCAAGGTGAAATAACTAACATTGCTAGACATGATTTCATACTGTATAGATTATCAGACAACAAATCATAAAACAATATCTTATTAGAATTTCTTTATTAACACATCTATTTGTTACATTTAGGTTCTCCAAGGTTGTTCATTCTACACATGGAAATGAAGTGGGTAAGCACAAAGATGTTACAGGGAGCAAAAGCAACACTTGTGATGGGAATTTGTTTGTGATATTTGGTGAGGTGATTTCACAAAACATTGTTTGACTGGAATGAGATGGGGACGGTGTTGTCTCAAAAAAAATGCATCCCCACGAGTCCTCTCCATCCCAGGGTCTGATTTTTTCAACAGAGAGCAACATGTTTAGTTCAGACCAAGATAAATTTAAATGTAGATACAATTACATGTACATGGAAAGAATAATATGCTTATTGGGTTTGTGTTCTTATGGGTACAATTACATTCACAATTACATTACAATTATAGGTACATGACAAGAATAATATGCTTTTTCATCTTTTAACTAGCCTCATGGATGTTAAAATTTCTTCTTATATTGAACCCTTACGTGACTTCAGACTGGTGTGGGTATATATATTAACTTGAATCAATATTGTTTTGTTGTAGGTACAATCGGTAGTTGGTTGTTTATATTACTTCAAGCGTAGTGGTCACTTTCATTTAACAAGTTACTGAATGATATTTTGAACTTAGCATCTACTAGCTTATGACACAACATAATATTTGGATCTTCGCGGTCTCAAGGTTTCAAAAAAGAAAGTGAGATATTATTTTGATTTTAGTGGTCACTGGGATTTAACAAATTAAATCAACCTAGTTTGAGCTTAGAGGCCAAATGTATTTGAAGAATATAATATTTCAGCTAAAGAGTCACTATCATTTAACAAGCTAAAGAAAGACATATTGAGTTTAGTTTTTGCTAGTATCTCCAGTGTTAATCTCATAATGAACTTCCACCTGGTTGGAGGATTGAATTGATATAACAAAAAAAGGTATAGTAGTTTGGGATTGAAGTGAAATTTGTAACCTATTTTTTAAATTTGTTACTACTCAAACAGAAGTGTGACTAGCATCGTGGATGTTAAAATTTCTTCTTATTGGAAGGATTGAAATATTTGTTAATTACTACAAAATGCCTTTTATGTTGTACTTATAATATGTTGTTGTTTGAATGAAAAAATATTGAACATGTTTCTAAAATAGTCTGATGTCTTTTAAACATCCTAGATCAATTGTTTTCACAAAAATGCTTTGCTTACATGCATTGATGGAGATCAATGACTACAATGCTTAAGTATAACACGTGACATATCAGTTATTGGACCAAACATATTCATTTTCAAAACATATGTTGTCTTGCAAAGGATTTCTGGAGGAAAAATTGGACTAAGGATTTACTCCCCAAGGTCAACAACATGAAGACTGCCTGCCTTAACTGGAATTGAATTGTAAAGATTGGAGGACAAAAATTGTATTTATTTGAAATATTTGTTACTTACTAAAAAATACCTTTTATGTTGTACTTATAATATGTTGTTGTTTGAATGAAAAATATTGAACATGTTTCTAAAATAATTTGATGTCTTTTAAACGTCCTAGATCAATTGTTTTCACATAAACGCTTTTCCTACATACGTTTACGGATATCAATGATTATAATGCTCAAGTATAACACCTAACATATCAGTTCTTTGAACAAACATATTCCTTCTCCGAATATATGTTGTCTTGAAAGGATTTGTAGAGGAATTTTTTTATTAAGGATTTACTCACCAATGTCAACATGTTTTTCTGGTTAGCTGTACAAAACAAGATTTTAACCCTTTGCAATGTGAGAAAGGATACAATTAATAATTGGACCATAAGAAATATCCTTAAAGATACTAAAGAAAATTTTCTGAAAGAGTTTGATAAATGTAATTATTCATACCCCTAGAAAGGGTAATAAATGTGTGGATTATCTTGCCAAATTGGGGGCTAAAGGTAGTAATTTTAAAGTGTGTGAGAGGGGAGATGATATCACCAATGTTATTAATCTCATTAAGAACATTAAGTACTGATGTGTTGGTGGTTGTTTTCCCTCGTTGGGATGTCATCCTTGTACTTATGGTTAGCAGGACCCTTCGCATGTGCAGGATATATTGCAAGATTTGTATTAATTTTTCTCTTATGATTCATTTTATCCATTGTTTCTTCCATTTTCAATCTCAGATTGACTAAAACCATGGGAGGTGGTCATTCGAGAACTGAGCCCATGAGCTATGGTTCCCTGAAGGACAACCCCTCCTTGTGGCTCATTCTGAAAATTGGGGGGTTTAGGAATTTCATCTCAAAAATCACGGGGTCTTATCCTTATCTTGCATTGGAGTTTGGTCGGGCATGGAACAATGGCAGCATGGTGATCCATGGCATGGAAATTTAAGTTTCAGAGGATTTGATAGTGCAAGCAACTGGAATAGAGATGGAGGGCTTAAATATATTCAAAGATTGCACCAAACGCAAGCATGAAATTGAGACTTTCTTCCGTGGTAAAGAAATGGTTTTCCTGCTAATAGATGGTATAACTATATTTTGCATCCCTGATATTTGGAATATAGTTTTCCTCCACCTTATGAGGTACATTACTCTTGAAGTGAATTATAGAAATATATTTACTCACCATCTTACTATGCTTAATATGTTTAGGCATAATATTGCTATGAGCCTTCCCTTTTTCTTGTTTATGTCACTCTCTGCGTCGGTGAATGATTTTCAACAAGGAAATATTGATACCCTGATACACCATGGACTAATTATTTTTCTTTTTAAGAATGGTAAACCAGTGGTGGAAAAGGAATTAGAGCCTGAATCTGGGGATTCATATGAAAATTGTACTCTTGCGGACCATATGAAAAAATTGAGGAGAAAGAAGAAAAAGGCACCTCATGGGAAAGGCAATCTTGGTACTAGGGTTGTAGGTTCTCTGATTGATATGAAAGGGGAGTCATCTAAAGGGAAAGAGAGAGTGGAGCTGGCTTGGAATGTGGATTTTGATAAAATTTCTCTCAGGGTGAGTCAGGTGGAAATGGATATGGAGGCCTTAGGTGAGGTTGGAATGGATATGGGAAACAAAGTCATGCATTGAATCAACGCCTCCAAGAAAATTTGCATCACCCAAAACTCTATCAGGGTCGATATGGTAGAGATCAAAAGTTTGGTTTTAGAGTTGTAGGGGCATGTGGTCAAGCTGGAGCAGGGACACAAAGCTCGTAGGTATAATCTCCACCTCAGTAGTTCTGATGAGGAAGAGCAGGTTGAATACCACATCCCTATCATGAGTGAGCAGGATGATGATATGAAAGGACAGGAAGAGCATCGACCAAAGGAGTACAAATGTTTGAAGACTAACTAGTTTGTTGGCTCTTAGAGATTTTGTTTGACTGTTTGTGGACTGTATCATTTGGGATGTTTTCCCCTCCATGTTTTGTGATTTTTCCTTGTATTGATCTGTTGGACTGTAGTTTGGGATAAGTTGTTTTATCCCTTTTTGTCATGTTTCTTTTTTGTTCACTCTTGGTGATGCTCATGATGCATTCTATTGTAAGGTTTCTGGGTGCCTTAATCCCTATATAAAGTAGCCAATCATTATGTTCACGTATATTTAATAAACCTTGTTAATAGTAATTTTTTTAACGACATTTTAAATTAAACAAGACAGAGCAGCAAGTTCATGCCTCACAGATGGGAGATGTGCTAGTTGTGCGATTGTGCCAGATGTGCTAGTTATGCAATTGTTTTCTTAGAATTATGATTTTTATTAAATAGAATAAATCAATGTTGCAACAAGGCCTCATATTTTTCAAATCAATACTAACTAGCAAATAAATAAAAATATAAATAAGTTTCATAGTTTAAAAAATTATTTAAATAAATTACAAACATTAGAAAGTTGAAAAGTTATAGAATTTTTTATTTTGATTGGTGGATTGAGGAGAAATTTTAAGTAAGATGTTTTGAGCTTAGCGCCCGCTAAGGTAACCTAATACTTCCACAATATAATATTTTGAGCTTATGGATCGCTAGCATTTAACAAGTCAAATAATATTATTTTTAGCTTAGCGTCTGCTACCTTATGCGACAACATAGTAATTAGATATTATCGATCGATAGGAATTAACAAAATAAAGTAAGATATTGTCATCATAGAGTCTGCTAGGTTATGCCACAACAACATATTTTGATGTACAAAAAATATGTCCATTTTTTATATAAGGGTGAATATGGGGGTTTTGAAAGGACCCGCATCCTTTTACAAAAAGGTCCTTAAGGTAGAATATGACATTGAAGCATAGAAGAGAGAAATCTCGTAGGCAGAAAAAGACAAAAAGCCACATAGCCACGACCCAAACAAAGAAAATTTACATTTTGTGAAATTTTTTGAGGATAGTTGTTGCTTCCATAGTAACAACATCTTAGAGTTTCCTTGTTCCTCGAATTCTCCTTTCACAAATTTGTATTCATTCTTTTGTTCTCCAAAATCTGTTTGGTTCTCCTACTCTTGCATTACCATATTTTTTCACAAATAGGTCATTATAATCCAACACCAACACATTCAATGGAAACTCATTCTTAACATGAATATCTTCTAAAATATTGTCATTGACAATGTCAATGATGTCGTAGCCATTGAATTTTTCTGAGTATGTGCAGCAGAGGACTATTTGTGGATAACAATAAGGCCAACAAAATAATATCAATTTTATAAAATACATCTGCTCTTCTATTCCTGCGCACCACCATGACCATAAATTGATTCTGATATTCACTTTTTTACTGTGCAAATTGAGCCACCATCCATACCACCAGGCTTCTTTTTCAAGACACAACAAAACAAGTTCTTGGCAGGTGTTTTGGGTTTTTTTTAAAATTCAGCAAATCTTCCTCTCATGTTATTACATATTAAGCTGCACCATTTCTCTATCAATATGTGCTCCATTCCGTCCTCTTTCACTGCTCTAACAAATGTTTACTATATTATGAAATTATTTATTTGATAAACAAAACTACCTTCTACAAAATATTGAATAACAAACTTGCTTCTATTTAATTATCTACAAAATCCCTACATGGATATAAGCCCTAATCAGCTATGGAAAAGTTTACATTAACAGAAATTTTTTACATTAATAATTTTTAATTTTGGAGGGAGTGAAGGTGAGAATGCATACCAATTTTTGGCACGGAGAGGAAATCAAAATGTTTCCATAAATCAAGATTGTAAATAAGAATTTTGACACTTAGCAAAGTGACATTTTTCTATTGATGAATAAGCTTACGCAGTAGTAGAGCAATTCAAAGGCAAATGTTCAAAATGATCAACTCAAAAATTGAGATATATTCATATTGACTTAGTCAACTGATGAGGATCTATTTTTGGAATGGTTTTCACAAAAACTGGTCAAGACTTCACCACACGCCTTGATTTATTTTTGGAGGAATTGCTAAAAGCGCTTTGCATGGATATAGGTCAGAAGATCTACTAAAAGCCATTAACTAGAAGAAGTGCTATGGTTTATTTGCAGGACAATAATGGCCATCATGTGAATTTTGGAGTAGATCCAATGGTGAAGGGCAAGACCACCATGACCATTATAAATACCATATTACAATTTCTGTTATTGTGATAAGAGCCAGTAACCTTGGCCACCTTGACCAGCTAGGATTCTATTGTCAAGCTAAAAAATCAAATGATTGACGTATAGACTATCAATTAAAATCTGATGCATAATCTTTTATGTATTACTATATTAATGGGTGTTATTGGCTGGATCAAGGTGTTGATTCATGGTTATAGTTTATCACTGCTCTATAAATGGGTTTCGCTATGATAGTATTATTTGATTCATGACACTTTAAAATCTAGATCTATAAATACTCTTAACAAATGTGAATAATTATCTATGAATGATTTTAATTTCATCATGCAACATCTTCCAATAGTAACCATAATCAGCTTTGGAAATTTTGCGCATTCAGGTTGTACTTATTCTTGGTAATGCTGAGTGAATGAAAACATGCCCAACGCATAAACTTTGGTTTTTTTACAATCTTGGAAGGAATTCTAAACTTTTCAGAACTCAAGCACAAAATTTTTTATGCTTGCTTGGTGAGATTTTTCTATTGATGAATAAGCTTACACATTGATGAAAAGAATAGAAAGGAAATTGTTAAAAATATAAACTCAAAAATTGTCTACTTATAGTGATATGTAACTGACAAATCCAACCACCAATTTCATTGGCGCGTAAATTTAAGAGGGCACATGTATGATTTTACATTGCTTTTCATTAAATGGATAATTAATGGATGACAACAGTTACATGCTCCAAAAGGTGCACATATTTCGAATGGCGCATGTACTTTTAAATGGTGAATTTTACATAGCTCGAATTAATGGCTAATTAATGTTGAGGCAAATGCAACATTAATTAGCATTTTTCCTTACAAAATGGTTATCATTAATACTATATTTGGTATTGTAAAGAATTAATGTAAGAATTTAATATTATAATTTTTGTACTGTAAATAAAATCCCTTATATAATTCGGGTAAAATAAAGCCCTTATTTCTTGTGCTTTGCACTTCGACGTGCGACTCTTGACGCTTGTTTAGACATTTTTTTTATTGTAGCCATAAAATACTTGCAAATATTTGTAATAACGTCACACGCAAATTACATATTTAATATTTAACTATCAATTATTAATATAAATTATAAAAAAAAAATTTACATCAATATATATTAAAAATAATGAAATTTATATAGAATAATTGGTATAAATAAACACTTTTTTGTATTTTTGAAGGGCAATGTTGAAAAATTACCGTTACCCAAAAATTGTTTGACAGGTGAGTTATCACACTTAGTTATGTGAATCAAGACTCGCACTTAGCGTGCGAATCAAGACTCACACTTAGAAGTGTGAGTCAAGACTAGCACTTAGAAGTGAGTCAATACTCGCACATAGAAGTGTCAGTCAATACTCGCACTTAAAGTGCGAGTCGAGAGATGTGTGACTCAAGGCTCACACTTAGACGTGTGACCAATCACACTTGTAAGTGTGATCACTCGCACTTATACACTACTTACAAAATTTATAAATGACAATTCTATATTTTTAACTATGCTTAATATATATACAAATTTTTATATAAATGTATATAAAAATTGACAGTCACCTTTTAAACATGTGAGTCACACGTGTCAATTCTATAAAATATTTGAAAGTATGTTACGTCTAAAATCACGAAAAACGTCTAAACAACTGTCAAATTTAACACCATTCAAGGATGTTCAGGGAAGGGATTTTCAACATCAACGTTTATTGATTTGAATAAGGTATGCATGAATAGTTGTATATGTATGATGGTATTAAGATTGATATGTGGCATAAATGACAACAATCACTTACACACTATCTTGAAGTTAGCTGTCACTTGGCTTATGTAAGTTAGCGGTCACTTGGCTTATGTAAGTTTGCAACTTCTTGGGTTAGTAAGACAACCGCTTGGGTTATTATGTTAGTGTCAGTCAGCAACCACTAGGCTTATGTGGGGCGGTGTCTGGCTTATGTGGGGGAATCAAAAATAATAACAAAATACAAATCCTAAAATAGCGAAACTGAAATCCAAAAATAAGATTTAGTAATTAGATTCTAATAGTGGAAAAATTGGAATCCAATAATACGATTGGAATAGTAATAGAAATTGGAGTCCAATAATAGGGAAATTGGAATCCAATAATAGAGAAAATTGGAATCCAATAATAGAGAAATTGGAACTTGAATAAGTCCAATAATGACAATATTGGAATCCAATATTTCTACTAATGGAATTCAATATTGCTACTAATGGAATCCAGTATAGCCAAAAATGGAATCCAATATACGCAAAAAATGGAGATGGATTTCTTCCAATATTTGTAATACTGGAGTCCCAATTCACTGGAATATGTCCTGATTTAGTGAAATAAGCATAACCTTTCATACTTGATCCCAATGCTAAGCCACGTGATATTCTTACTGAGCTTCTTAGTCATCAATTGATCACTCTATCATTTATTGATTATTATCCTCTATGTCCCCTAACAAAGTATCAATATCATCCATATTGCCATTATCATCGAATCAATGGGCATAGTGACCATGATTACTATGGTTTACAATGTAGAGTCAAACATCTTGAGTGTCAGGGATTTATTTCATTCACTGGAAAACATCCTATTACACACCCACCTATAAATACTATACCCACAAGGGATCAGAAGTCTATTCCACCTTTGCTTAGTCAATATCAATCTAAGCAAGCTCATGTGACCACTAGTGAACCTCCCTCTAATATTTCTATGGAAGTACTAGATGACTCTCTTATTCATTATATGCACGATATTGGTAACCCCTCATATATGCATAGTGATCCTTCTCCTAGTCAGGAAAAAATTTCTCTTATTCCTGATGTTTCTTCTTCTCCTTCTGATGAGCATCAAGTTCGCATCACTCAAGCAACTTCTAAGTAACCACCTATCAACATTAGTTCACTAACTCCTCCTACTAAGTCTTCTATAGAATTACAAAGTCCACCTAAGCGACCTCCTTTAAAACTTAGTGCAACATGGCCTCCTCTCAAATCTAAACTCCAACCAATTAAGTTCATCAAAGCAACTAATCCCCCTTCTAATTTTTATGATACATTTTCACTTACAATGCCACCACCTACTTCTAATGTAAACCTTGACCAACAAGGTCCCACCGCAAGCAAACTTAGTCATTGGTAGGTGACCCTTGTCACTCTACCCTCTTGACGACACACTCATATTCTTATGGTTCTTATATGACTGTTGAGGGGTATTTTATCATAAAGAACCTCATTTCATCTTACATTACCATATTCTTCCATTACATCACCACCTATACATACACACATCTATAATACTTTAACTCTCCTTACACATCATCAATTAAACAAAATCTATAATGCTTCATCACCCTCATATATCATGTATCACATAGTACACACATTATCATAAACTTGGGGGGAATAGCATACCACATCCCCCCCCTAATCTTAGCATCTGTGCATATCTCACTTTTCATTCTCATACATCAATCTTATAGCATATGCATACTCCTTACACACTTTAGCATCATTACCCGATGACACACTCTTGTGCTTTGGTTCACACTTGACTGTTGAGGGATTAATTCTACATTGAACCCCACACACTGCACATTACAAATTACACATTGCATTTTTTCACACATCGCGCATCCAACCTCTTGACATTTACCCATTCCTACATCACACATTTCTACTCTTTTTCCGATAATTCTATCATATGCACATTTATGATAATATGTTATTCATCTTACACATTACATACATTATTATGCCATCTACGTACATAACCACATCATAAAACGTCCACTCTACACTTATTCTACGTTCTAAATTATACTACATACACATATTAGTCATGTTACATGTTACATGCACCATTAGGCTATTTCACACTACACATGTATACATCACTTATAATCTACATACTACGCTAGGTTACATTACATATGATCCTATCATACACTTCATCCTACATTACTAGTCTATCTACACCTATTACATTGCATTTTACATATTACATATTACACATCCTACACATTTAGCATCGCATTCAACATACTGCGTATTTACACACCATATCCATCATCTGGTTGTTTATACTACATTATCTTCTACTCGCTACACTCACCACCCAATGATGCACTTCAATTCATCAATCCATACTCGATTGTTGAGGGTTTACAAATCAAATGGACCTTACACTTATAACACCCGTATTATTCCATGTTTCATCATGCAACATCTCTAGCTTAGTGACATACGCTTTAGGCTAAATCATCACCTATTATATCATCTTGTAGTGGTATACACCTTAGGTTACATTACCACTCCTTATAATTTATCTTGTAGAGATATACGCTTAGTGTTAAATCATCAATCATCTACTCATCACATAGTGATATACACGTAGTGCTAAATCATAACTCATCCACTCATCTTATAGTGATATACGCGTAATGCTAAATCATCACTCATTCACTCATCTCATCGTGATATACACTTAGGGATAAATCATCACTCCATACTTCATCTTGTAGTGGTACACACTGAGGCTATAAGTTCCACACACATGTCTTCTATATGTTGCATATCATCACCACTACACAAATACACATTCATTATAGCACACTAGACACGACAAGCACTACTCGACCATTTCTCGATGACGCACTCTCGTTTATGGTTCATTCTTTATTATTGAGAGGGAAAAAAAATGAATCTCATTGCATACAATTCCATACACTCGGGGGGCACGTGGCTCCTATCATTACATCTTGCATTCCATTTCATCCATTCACAGCATATTACATTGTCTTGGGTGCATTATCGCTTTACTCTTGTCTCTATCATCCACACATGCACATTCATGATTTTTACTTAGTGTGATCACAGATACAGGACTCCTACGCATGGTATGGATGTAACACCCTGAACTGTTGTTACTTTCTCCTAAGCATTCAAGTGTTGATATGTGATTTCTTATAAAAGGACGTGTTCCTCGATTCAGAAATCATGCTTGATATGTACTGAATTTCTTGCAGATTGCAGATCTTGACTGAGTCAGAATATGATTAGACTCTTTTATTTATTTCATTTTGTGTCTGAATATTAATCTGATCACGGAATGAATTATAGAGATATTCATCTATAATATCTAGACTTGGATCAGTGGAATTGATCCAAGTAATGCTTTAAATCTGTTTGTGATAAATTAGATCACAGACCTTGAACAGGTTGCAAGGTATGGAAGCATTTATTAAGCTGGTCAGGAGTATGACCCAGGCTGATCTTGAGAAATGAATTGGTTCCCGATATGGAGGAATATCTGGAAGGTCTCGGACGTGGACCAAGTAATAATTCTGTCATGTATATTCCTGTAGCCTAACGGCTGTATAGGAGTAAATCCTGTTTGGAGATGCATGATTTTAGGTCTTTTCTTGGCATAAAAATATGTTATACCTAACTGGAATTATTAATGGTTAGTAACCTAAAAACTAAAACCTAACCTAGGGGTTAGATTATTGTTAAGCTAACCTAGACCTAGGCTATGTGATAATATCCTAAGTTAGTATCTATGTGTAAATTTGTTAGTATGGGTATTACCCTAAATTCTAACCTAAGATACTAACCTAACTAATGAGGAGATTATGAAGGGGCCTATGGAAGGGGGTGTGAACCATGGGCGGCATTTTCTATGGCAATTAATGCTGGGGATAAGGATGAGGGACAGGTCATGGCGGAGGTTTAGGTGACGGCTAACCTATGCAGACGTGGCAGGTCTCTAAGTTTGGAAATGAGCATGAGTTGTAGTTGGACTGTCGCCAATTCTGGTGGTCGGTGGAAGTTGAGTTTAAGTGGGAAAGTTGGTTTAATGGCATTCAATGTTCTAGGGATACGAGCTCGAAACTCGCGAGAAGGCATGCAAATGGGAAGTTGAAGGTTTGTTTGGTTTGTCGCGATTTTCGGTCTTCTCTCTCTCTCTCTGCTTGTTTACTGGTTCTTCGCACCAGTTCTCCTTGAGTTGCATGGCAAGAATGAATTTCTCTGGCTCTTTTCTCTGTCATGGAAGATATATATATATGTGATGGAGACAGCGAAATTTTGTTGGTCGCTTTATCTTGGAAAAAGAAAAGGAAGTTTGAGCTCTTCCAGTGGTCTGCTTTGGAAATTTGATCAAAAATACAGGCATGTTAGGCCCTAACCTTTAAATATCTTGCTGTCTTTCAAGTGATTTCATTAGAACAACTCTGTTCAAATGTTTTGAGAAAATAAAGGATTTTTTATGGAGATCTTGTTTAAATTTTGGTACTGTGTCTCTTCTGGTTCAATTTTTCAATTTCCTCTTGATGGGTGTTGTTAAATTCGAATTGTGGCTCTATTCCTTTGTGTATTCTTTCTGGTTTAAATATATGAGATATTTATATGTAAAGAGCATGAATGCTTGGCCTGTTTGGCGTGAGCCCAAAGAATATACTTGTGTTGAGAATAGACCACTGTATGTTGTTGATTTGTGGTCGCTGTTTCTTGTTGTGGAAACTGTGTGGAATGATTTTGATGGATACTGCAAGATTGATTAGAATTATTGTTTCTTTGGAAACTCTGTTGTGGTTTTTGTTGACAATGTATAAGGATAATTTTTGGGTTTTCATTGTCTTCTAATTTTGCTAGGAACAAGTAACTGTTGTGTTACCGTAGTTTATACGACCTAGCAGAAGTTGTTTTCCTTGTTATTGTGGTAACGGGATTACTTGTTGACTGTGTATAATATAGATACATCTGTACTTTATTTTATCGACTCAGTGGAGTCCATGATTGAATCGTATATTGCTATCTATTGCTGAGAATGTAGATTCATCCATAAGTTTTGTGAATTGATTTTCGTGGAAGCCTGGTAAGAAGAAACAGGTCTTTTGATCACCGTTATTTGAATGAATAAAGGATATAGACTTCCTAGGTATGCATTTGCATTTCCTTGTGTAAACTGTTCAAAAGTTTCGAAGCGGCTCAGTTGATTTCTTTGCTTTGAAAGGGGTATTCGATTTGCTTACACTTGTTTCATTCTGAATGTTTGCCATGAATGACATAGAAGGATTTATCCACAAATTTCATATTACGCTGTTGTAGGGTTCAGCGGTTATGGGTATGAACCCATTAACAGTATACAGCGTGTGCATATATATGTATATATTTACAATCATTGTAATCTGAACGACTCTGAGGAGTCGATTGTATGATTTATATTTGAATCTTATCCAAGTTGAATATATTTAAATAGTTGGTGATTGTTGAACCTGCGACTTGAAGGAATAACACGTAATAGACCTCTGTTATTTTCGGGAATTACTCTTGTGTTGCATGGGTTTTGTGGTACAGAATCTTAGGTGAACATTTACGTCTTCGACCTGTACAAATTTGTGTAAAAGATTGGCAGAGTCCAGTCGGGTTCTTGGTGTGAAATCAGAGATTAATTTGTTTGTCTGATTCTTATTATGCTTCGTTGATGAATATCAGTATGAATTCATATGCATTTGCTTGAATTGTTACCTCCGTTTGAATCATTTGGAATTCTGGAAAGGTAGCTGGTACTTCTGTCTCTTTCTGAACTTGACATTGGACACTGTCTTTGTCACTGTTTGAGATCCTTGAGTATGGATGACTGTTTCGTGTTCTGACCTTGTTTGGGTAAGTCGCGAATACCACACTAAGACTTGCATGCGCCAAGGTAAGGATCGATTGGTTGTATTCCCTTCTTTTACTTCAGTCCAATTTTGACTGAGCAAGAATAAGTATGCTATGTTCTTTTCCATTTAATCAGTTCGATTTGACTGAGCATGATTTGGAAATACTGTGTGGTCAACATAGCATAGTCTCTAGGAAACCTCAAATTGCTTGATGCAATAAGGTTGTTGTTTTCAGTGATACGCTTGTAGTTTCTTGTTTTCAACTTGTGTCAAAGCCTTACTATGTAAAAGGAACTAGCATTGGGTTTAGGGTTGATACATGAATTGTTGATGTGTTAGTTGCTGTACAGGAGTTTTGCTGTGTTTCTATTTCTTGATTTAGAACAACGATCTTGCTTGCGGCTTGTCTAACTTGTTCATTTATATACTGGATAAATGTTTTCATAGGAGAAGACGGTACAGTGATGAATTTATGTGAAAGGAAGTATGAATGGATTGGTTCTTTCTCTTCCTTTATTTCATATTTGTTGATATTTGTCTAACAGTGGGAAATTGTTTTGTAGCGTTTTGGTAGAATCCTGAATTGTTATGTTATTTCCCTTTTGGAAGAATGAAACAATCTGACCAATGTTGTGATTTGGATTCAATGATTGTTTGTATACATTCGTTCCTTGATTTTTAATATTTGATGAAATATTAGAAAGTGATTAAGACTATTTTGTAACAATGATAGAGTTACATATTTGTAATCATTTTGTATTACAAGGACATAGTCTGAATATGTTTACTTATTTGGATATCTGATCTCATTTAAACAGGGTATTTAATGAAAACAATTGATGGATTGCAATTGTTTTAAAAGTTAGTGCTTATCATGCTCAGTTCATTGAACTGACTCATGTTGACTATTTTTGCAGATGGTTGCCGTAAGAGGTAAAAGCAATGCAGATCTGACAGGCTGATCAGATTGTTTATTTGATTATAATGAATTACAGCTTGATTTTATAGATGTACTATATGTGAAAAGATGTTTCTTTTCCGTTAAGCATTGTATCAAGTATGCTGTTGCATAAAATGTAATTGTATAGTTTTGAAAGAAATGGAAATAAGTGTTTGATACTATGTGTAGTATTCTATTTCTGATAGTTGACCTTCTTCGGTTTATGTAACGAAGAGGCATTGTTATCATTGTATAATACGGATGCTTTTGTGATTGACGATGAAATCTTACAAGAAAATGAGATTGAATTCTTATGAGTGTTTAGAAGTTCTAATCTGTTCTAGCGAAAGCAATATTGGGTTTAAATATTTGTCTTTCTAGAAGTTAGGTTAAAAATGAGCCTAAAGAGAACGCTAGACAAACTGGATTAAATTACTAATCCCTAGTCCTAAGTATGACAGGACAATATTAAATTGGATTCTTAATCATTTATATCTTTATACTAAAAGTATCATATAAATTCAGTTAAGAGAACTGATATGCAATCAAATGGAGTTCAGAAGGCAATCTCAAGCAAAGGTTATGAGATATTGTCCGATTTCGTTGCTTTAGAATCAGGTGTATTCTAATGACTCCTTGGTGAGAACTGACCGTAATACCTCTACCATGTAATGGGTTTTATAGAGGAGGGTCGTCTTAAGACGAAGAATCCAGGGATTTGGAAAGGCTAACCTTAGGGAAAAGTCTTTAAAAGTAATTTAAACTCAAGTGCATAACGCTTGTTACTGAGTAGATCTTTTCGAGGTGGATTTAAAGGTTGATGACATAAGTCAACTACAGAGTTGTACCTCCGAGAAGATTAGGATCTTCTCGAAGTTACAATAATGCAGATGACTTATGGTGACACCCTTTGCATTGATCGCTAAGATTTACACTTGATCTCGCACGAGTTACCCTGGGACCGATTAAGAACGTGGTCATGTTATAAGGCTGCCTAGGAGATTCGGGGTATCATGACACACTGGTTGAACTGCAAGGTTGAACCAGTATGTCATCATATCCCTAATCCTCGTGGGCATCCATATAACACTATCACCTTGTTAATTTGCCTCCGAGTGATTCAGTTGTGAAAGGAAGGACTGACAGTAGTCATTGTAAGACATTCTATATAACATATGAATGGGGTGAAGGACGTATTCCAGATTGACGAGTATGCCATTAAGGAATACGAGACATAAGCAATATGTTTCAAATCTTTGGCCAAAGTATCGCAAGCCGCTGATTGCGTTGTCCTAATTCACCTAGTCTAAGGGATGAGATGCCGATGAATAATAGTAACAATTATTCAATTAGATTCCTTGGACAGAGCATTCTGAATCCCAGATTAGGGAAGAGAACCGCAAGAGTAATGTGTTAATTAAAAGCACCGACTCTTATTACACATGAATAGATCGGTAGATTGCCGAGTCATGGAATGAATAGATCGGAGGTACTCCGAGTCATTACAGCTACATATGGTTGTCTGTTATATGAATGGTTATTTGAATTGTGAGTTCTAAATTATGTATTTAGAACCAGTATGCAATTATCAAAAAAAAAAAAATTCACTTGTTCTAAAGTATAAAATGAGGATGTTACAATGGATGTTCACCTTCTACCCTTCCTATACCGGTTGCTAGTGGCATCCACATTCGTCTCATCCAGGTGCTATTTTTTCATTTTGTACTTAGCATCTTACATTACTTGATCATACACGTTTTTACATATTGGTTATTATTCTAACATGCTCATATGTGTTCCATTTGTATCACTTATTTTGCATAATTACATGTTTCCATGACTACTTGTTTGCTTGTACGTACTTCTCTGCTATTGTTTGAGGCCCTTGCCCTATGTTTGGTATGCACACTTGTTTATTATTTTCTGCCATGATGGCCTTGATTGTCTTGCGACATCGTGATTGATGTCCCATGTTTGCAACCCTCTTTGTGCAGCTTTCTTGTCTTCTTGCATGTTTACATTACCTTTTTTGGTAGCTTACATATTGTTTGTGTAGCTTATACATTTTTTTCTACATGCATGTGTGTTTTCACTTGTCTTTGGACAGCCTTTCTTGTTTGTGTGTGCCTTGGTTTCTACTAAGCACTTTTCAACGTACATGTGGTTGGCCCTCTTTTGGGGCCGCATTTCTCCTATCAGTGATGTTGCATGCACACCCAAAGAGGGGGGGCCTCATTTGGTGGTTTCTACATACTAACACAGAGATTCTACATAGGTTTGATTCAGTTATATTCAGCGAGTGGGTTCAGACCAATCTACGAAGCCCATACACAACATCTTTTACAGGACATGATGTCCTTAGCATTTATGGGAAGTAATTAGAACTTGGAGGACACATATCATTTCCTCCCTACACTTCATTTTCCACTAGCGTTGGATCACCCAAAAAACATGCAGTACAGGATATTGTTTTACACTCTTTCTTGACATGGATTAGGTGCACATGTTCCATTTACACTTACATTTACATTAGTGTACTTTACATATCATTTTTACACTTACATACATACATATTTGACTACTTGATCGTTTTATCCTTACAGGTCCAGTTGTAGACACAAATTTTTGGTATAGTGCCCCTCCGTCATCTCGTGTTCATGTAATTTCCTATCTCACCTTTATTTTTCCTAAATTTTAATAAACCTCATCATCTATTCAACCAAATTTAATTAATTATTAAATGGGCTCCATATAAACCCATTTAATAATTGACTTTTGGCATTATCCCCCATCTCTCACAAATTATTCAATCCATGGGTATTAATATACCCATCCGACACCCCTTTCTAAATTTCTATATGGAATCTATCATCTCACCTACTATGTCAATCATGCTCCCCACTCCATCTAATAATTCAAGCCGTGGTCCCCATGTGATCACATCATATCTCTTAACTCGGGTTACTCTACCCAACCCCGGTTACTTGTTAACCCCAATCTAACCTCACATCTAAGCTATAAATATGGGTTTTCCCCCATATTTCAGGAGGGATATATTTTTCAGAATACCGATATGTTTTTCAAGAAGACCTGGAGAGACCTAGGCCTAGAGAGGAGAAGAAAGAGCTTAATTAAGTTCTATAAGTTTGAGGGAGAAATATTTTCCATTGTCCATTATCTTACCATCTTGATGCCCAGTTCAACTCCATAGCATAGCATAAGCTAAGTTCCCTCTTCAATTTAGTTACTTGTCATTTTATATTTTGTTATTTCTACATGATAAATACTATTCATGATCTATTATTATCTTTCCTGACACGGGGGTTGACATCCTCCAAGGGAGTTAAAATCCTCTTAGAACTGACACTATCCAGGAAACCCCCGCATATTGTTATCTAATCTTATTTGTTTCCATTTTTCAGATCTAGCTTCTTTATATCACACATATATCTTCTTTGCACCTATAGATCCACATCTACATCTAAGGTCCTAAGCCCTCTATCATTCGAAGTTGTTGGTGGATCCTAGTATCAGCCTTCACCCTGCTCGAGAATGAAGTTTCCTGTATAACATTTTGGCATGCTCGGTAGGACCAGATCCTAGATCTGGTCATTTTGTTTGTTATTTTACTCATCTTTTTTAACTTGCTTGTTTGAAATATCTTAGTATTTTTCGATTTCAGGTCATGTATGGTCACTCATTGAAATCACCAAGAGGTACATGCTTTGCTTTTTTTCTATTGACATCTACCCGTATGGGATATGAATCCATAAATTAACCTCATTCTCATAATTATCACCACAATATGTATATTGTGCATCGTTTGTTTTCCGACTCACCTGTTCATGGGATTGATTATTATCTTTGTCTTTTTGGCATGTTACTTACACTTTTTCATCTTTCTCCATCACGAGGTATGTGGTTTTATTATTTGGAAGAGTTTTTTTATTGGGTGGTTTATAGTTGATCAATAGTTTTTTAGTTCTTGCTATAAAACAATTAATTAATACTAATATATAAATAAATAAATGTAATTATAAAAAAATTATTAAAAAATAAATAAATTAGAATCCTAGTTATCCTAATCTACCCATCCCCTACCTATCACCCCACCTCTACTCTCCACTAACTTGGTCAGCTCTACCACTTTCCCATCACAAACCCTATCAATTCCTAATAACTCCTCTCCTCCACGAATAATCCTGACTCTTTTGACCTAGCCATCTCCTCACATCCTTGGTGGACTCTTCTCCCACCACTTCGCTGAGCTCTTGCACGGTTCTCCACTCCTCTTCTTCCCAACTCGACTCTCATCAACTCACTTTCATCCACACAATCCATCTCTCCCTGATACAAATCCTTTCCCCTTCCTCTCCTCGATCCCAATCCCCAGTTCTTCTTCTTTCCCGAACTCCACTCTCTCCCACTCACTCATCTCCTACCTCAGCCATTCCCATCTCTCCACCCAACTCTATCCTATCTCCCTCCCTATGGCTCACTGCACTCACCAGACCCTTCTCCTCTGCCCACACACCAAGGAGCTCCCACTTCTCCTACCCAAGCTACCATCTCCGTCATCCTTAACCTTATCTCACTTTCCACAGTTCGACTTCCTCTACTTGATCATCCCTTCACACCTAACTCAGCTTACCTACGTTATCTTCCCTCCATTACCCCCGACTCGCTACTCTCTCTTCCACACATCCCATTCTACTCGGCTATCATGTGCCTACCCATACAAGCACTAGCTCACCACACAGCACCCTGATTTATTTTTTTTACCCAAACTCACATCCTCACTCCTAACTTACTTGACCCTTACAGAGCCACTGTCTCTCTCTATCCCAATCTCTATCCACATTATCATTCTTTCAACTCACCATCTCATCTCACCATCCTCTCAATCCTCTGTAACCCCTTAACTCTCGACCCTATCTACCAAAACTTAATAACCATTTAGGTTGATTGATCTCCCTATGCACCACGGCTCCAATCCCTCTATCACCTCTCCATTATGTCTACATTCACCAACTTTGTGGGTAGTGCTTCTTTTACTATTCTAACGTCATGAGTGGGTACGAAACTCAATAATTCTTATGAGGATGACATATACGAAGCTTCAAACATAGATATAAATACACACTCATCAAAATACTTCTGATTTGCTTCTGTCAAAAATTTAGATATCATTTTAGGAAATTATGGATCTAAATGTAAGTTCTTCACAATTCGTTTAAGCTCCTAGAAACACTGCTCTTACACTCCTATGTGCAGTATGATCCTTCACACGTATGTCACCTTACCATGATTAATGTATACAACTAGAATAACCCATCTATTCCTGTGAAATTAGATCCATTCGTTGATGAAGCTCCCCGCTCCACTGTAGATCCCAATGGATTGTTGTCTTAGTGCTATGGTTCGCTGTGAGATCTAGTTTCTTGTCCCACATCCGTGGGCATTTAAAGTCTAATAATTCCTTTTCTCAAAATCTTGGTCAAATACCACAAAAAGTGATCTATGTGGCCTGTCACTGGCCACAATTAGATCTTCAATTTTGGTCGCATTCTCTAAATCGATGCTTTGCTCGTAAATACTACGGTACCTGCCTAAAATTTAGTGACTTTAACAGTCCTTCGACCCTGAATTTGACTTACAAACTTAAGAACATGTTTTAAGACATGAATCGGATTCACAATGATCTATCAACCATTTATTCACATGCCAATATGGATTACAAAAAAATCCACATAGAGTGAAATGTATTCCACACCATGGAATGTCAATAAAAGTTACTTGTAAGGTATGTCTCGTTTAGCTTCTCTTCCTCTTAACATGTGATTCAAAAAAACAAATTAATGTCAAAAATCACACATGTAAAACATTTTGTGTTATTAGTAGGACCATCCTTCGTAATAGATTAAATTAAAATCAACAAAATTTGATCCACAATTTATTATTGTTTTTTAGAGCATTTTAATTTTTATCCATTGTTTAGATAAGTATTGTATTATTACTTTAAATCTACTTAATCCGTAAATAACTCGATGTCCTTACATAATTTTTCGTATGCTCCTCATTTCATTAACCCATGTTATCAAGTTAATAAGATAATAGGTTTTTTAATAGTGTGCTTATATTTATATCAATTTTTATAAAGTATTAACCATTTGTTTGGTCATTTATATTCATTTTTTTATCATACGATCACTTTCACCATTGCATCTTTGTAGTTCACAACTCATTATTTAGAATTGAATATTTATGTCAATAATTTTTAGATTTACTTATTTTTCTAATCAATTTACTTTGAAATTTAACCAACTTATTTATTTGATCTTTCCATTTCTTTATCTTATTTTATGACTAAAAACTAATTATGTTCTTCAATTTTTAGGTGAATTATAAAACACATTGAGACAACAACATTATGCTATCAAATATTAACCATTGAAACATAAACATGCCACCAATATCCTTTCAACTCATATCCATCTAATTGTGCATGGTGTCATTTATAGAATACACTGGGCAAATTTCGGGCCACTAAACTGGTGCTCTCAAAATACATCACTATCACACGCAGTCATAAATAAAAGGAAAAGAGTTCTCCAGGTTTTATCTCATTTTCTCTATTTTCTCTTTTTTACATTGTGATTTCCCTTTTCTGAGTGACTGTCTGCATCAAATGTCACATTTCATTTTGGTCTAAAACAAACCTTCTACATCCTGCTTGCTTACATAGCCTAAGTAAGGGATTTAACTTCTGCATTTCACTTATCACACACTGCCTGAGACTGCACAAACATAATTAACACATCAAAACATTCCTCTCACCTAGTTAACTGATTGGGACTTAAACACCCAACAGGAAACCATCTCAAACATCTCCCAATCCATAACTACCTGAAACCAGCCTTAGACTCCTTTAGGTACCTTCATTATCCTACTTTTACTTTCACATCTCTTAATTAATCATGATGATAAAAAATATTTTTCTTGGTTTGTTTGTCAACAACATACATAAAAAGATGTTTTTCTATTTCACACCTATTGTCACTCTCTCTCGAATCGAGACAAACAAACATTCTGTTCCATCCAATGATATTACTTCTTCTGATGATATCACCCAACAAGATTCTAAACTCAAAACCATGTCGTCAGTAACCCAACCTCCAGCCTCCATGATCTCACCTCATGAGAACCATGTCATCCAAAATTGTCCCCACCTTGACACCAACCCTCATATCTCTCATCAATCCAGTCTTCCTAAACCGATCGCACCACCATCTCCCACTCCTCTAGAGACACTTGGGCCTCCTCCTAACCCCATATATGACTTCTTACTCCAAAAATCTCCTAAAATCTCTCAATCCTCCCAATCTCCTAAATTGGTGGATCACATTCCACCCACATCCCATTTTGACAATTCTACTTCATCCACTATTAATAGGCATGTTCCCAACCATCTCAACCTCTTAACACTTACATTCCTGCCCAGCATATGCTCTAACCATATCAAACTCTTAACACACATATCCCCACTTATCTTCATGCCCCTATTGCTCAACATCATCATATGTAGAATCCCAACCCATAAAACATGTTAGTCCTTGCCAGGAATCTCCCCAAATGCCCACATATCCGCAAATTAATCAACTGTCTTATCAAACCATTCCGCAAACATCCTATCCACAAACTTATCAACCACCTTATCAGATGCTTCCCCAACTACACACCACACAAACACATCATTCACTTTATCAGACTACTTTTCAAACCACACAGCTAATCAAATATCAACCTTATAACACCTCAAGTGATTCAATTCACACCTTAATGAATTGGTTGGCCAATTTAGAAACCATTACCATAGTACCCAAAAATACCTTATCCTATAAACAAATCTGTAATGAACTGATTCATCCATCGATTCCAATTAAATCCTACCTTCCTCATTGGAAACTTCCCCAGTTTACTAAGTTCAACAACAAGGAAGATCCCCAACAACATCTCCTTGCATTTAAACATGCATGTTGTCTTATTGCACATGATCACGATCTACTTCTTTGCACTTTCCCCATGTCTTTATCTGGTCCTGGGTTGGACTGGTATAATAGTATCCCGCGACATTCCATATTCTCTTTCACCCAACTTGCACAGTTGTTCTTAGAACACTTTTCTATCAATATCACATGCAAAACCACTATCATTGATCTCTATACCATTCGACAGTATGAAGATGATCCCATCACCGACTTCGTCGCATGATGGCATGATGTTATAAACCAACTATCCTTCACTATCCCGCAAACTGAACTCATCAAATTATTCTCACGCATTCGTGTGTAAAACATATATCATCTATTTTGCAGATCCAATCATTCCTAAACCTTTGATGAAGCTTTCACAATGGATCGCAAACTCGAAACCCATGCCATTGAGCAGGGTCATCTTAAACTAAGTTCAATTAAATCAAAAATTGAATCTACTAAACCATTCACACATAATGACAAGTTTAAGGCTGCGGCCAACATTGTGGTCATTGAACCCTCATCCCCATCTACATCAAGCACATGGTCTCAACAAAAATCCCCTCAGTCAACAACCAACTACACTCCCTTAGGAGAATCATACAGTTTTGTATTTGATAAGTTGATGATTGTAAACTCCATCCAACTTCCTCCCATATGACCCGTGGACAACTCACAATCCAAGCCTATTTGGTATCATGAAGCCCACTATTGTAAATATCATCGAGTCAAAGGTCACGACATTGAGAAATGTCGTTCCTTCAAAGATCGTGTCCAACAACTCATAAATCAAGGGGATATCCAAATTGATAGCTCCATGACGCAAACTAATCAACCACCAACAAATCAAGTCACGCCCTTTACATCTCAACTATCAAATGCCTATATGATTGACACGGTCAATCAAGATCTTATCTTATCACCAACTCCGCATGTTCCCATAGTGGACATTATTCCCACCTCTTATTCAGAACCTATCACACCTACATCAACTTTCACTACCTGTCTTGAACCTACACCTTCTCCTATCCTTGTCACATCCACATCAAATTTGACTATACCATCCACTTCTACCACTTCAAACATACCCCAATCTACCACATTAGATTCATCCTTAGCACTTATTTTGGCCCCACTCATATCCACACATATCCCTACATCTCTCACACCTATTCATTCACCAACATCTTCATCAAACACACATGTTACTACACCTACATTACTCACAACCATCCCAACAAAACTTAGTTCTACTACATGCACCCTTACAACCCCACCTTCGACATCAACCCCATTAGCCAACATATCATTCTTACCCCTTGAAACATTTATGAAACAACCAGTCCCTTCTACTTCTACACCCAAGAATACACCTACATTTTTTACATACCCATAAGGTCTACTCCATCGGTTATCACATCACCCACATCTCCACATATTCCAAATATGCCTACATCCCTATCTATCCCAGCTACCCCTATATCTATCATACCAAAAAATACACCTATCCCTACCTTGACATCTTTACCTATATCTTTTCCCATGGCCACATCACCCAATCTACCCCAATATTCTTTACCTAATCCTTCTATCACACCAACCCAATCCTCTCGATCTGTAACCCTATCAAATATACCCCTTGGATCATCTACTAAACCAACACATCCACCTAAATCAAATAAAGATGATTTTCCTTCTCCCTCTACAAAATCAACTCTTCCCATGCCAAAACCAAAACAATCCACATCTCACATAGATATCATTAATCGCATCATACAAACACCTATCTCTCCATTAATGTCCTCATCTTGTTTTAGGAAATTTTCTCCATTAATAGCCACACCACCACTATCAGATCCTCCGGTTGAAATTATTATCATCCCTGCTAGAGGTAAATCTTCTCGGTTGAAGTCTAAAGCTCGGGGAAAACATCCCCAATAGTCCCCTACGCATCCTCAAAAACATTCAAGGTTTTCCCTCTTCTCAACAATCCAATGCCACAACATCTATTTTAGATCAGTCTCTCCATCTACGACATCTTATAACGATCAATCTGTATCCAAACAATACAATCCTTCAACCAAATTTTATTTGTTCCTCCGAAAACATAAAATTTACCCATCCCATCTACATCCACTTTTTCTCCTAACTCCAAGCTGATATATCCTATCAAAACCCACAAGAGTTACCTTCCCCATGACACTTCAATGGGGTCTTATGTAGATATCTTTTGACATTTAACTTGAACATATGCCATCACACTTCCTCCCATTAAATCCTTCAATCCCTATGGTCCCAAACCATCATGGTTCAATCCTAATTGTATTTGTACTTATCATCATACCCCAGGCCATGACATCGAACATTGTAAGGCCTTTCGCTCAATCATCCACAATCTTATTGAGAAAGATGATTTCCTCATTCAGGGGAAAGTTCCTTCTCCATCTACCTTGAACCCAATTCATATCCCATGTTTGTCAGGTCTCCCATGATTCCTCCATCCACCTCATCCCTTAACATCCTCCTACACATGACATTCCTCCTAAGGAAGGTCCTCCATTGTTCATCAATATTGCTTATCTTGTTATAACACACTTGTGGTCTCTGATCATTTACCCCATCCAAATATAAAACAATCTCATCTAAACTCTTTCGAATCCTTTAAATCCTTCACATTTAACTTATTGGGGAAACAACCTTCCCTCGCCCTTGAGCATCTCATCTGTACAACTCCCTTGTTACTAGGGGAATTTTCTCTTTGACATTGTTTTTTCTGCCTCCTTCACATTCATCCAATCTAAACTATTTCTTCCCAAATCCTCACTCATTTTAAGTACACCATTGTGGCCATGTTTATGCCCCTTTTGGGGTATCATCTTTTTCATCAAAGTCCTCCTTTGAGGCCATGTTTGTCTCTCCATTGAGGGATCCTTTTCTTGAATTCTACCATTGTGGCCATATTTTTGGGGGGCACCATCTTTTCATCAAGTCCACCATTGTGGCCATATTTGGCTTTTTTGGGGCACCATCTATTTCATCAAGTCCACCATTATGTATATTTGTCTCTCTTTTGGGGCATTGTTTATTTCATCAAGTCCTCCTTTGAGGCCATGATTGTCCATCTATGTTTATGTCTCTCTTGGGGCATCATTTATTTTCATCTAAATCCACCATTGTGGTCATATGTCTATTTCCTTCAGGACATAGTTTTGTTTCCTGCTTGGCTATCATCTCATCCTATTGCAACTTTATTGTCTTCCTTCTCGTGGTGGTAAACCAGAGACGTAACCTCTTAATGCATTGCACTTGCGACCAGTCTACTATTAGCATATCTACCAATGAGCACTTAGTTATATCCTTAGATTATTCTGCCATCCTTAGCCCCTTTCATTTTTCATTGTAATGATCTGAATTATGTGATCCGCCTTCACTACTTTGATGTGACCTCGTAATCATTACATATTTCACCTTCTCATTCTCCCATTACAACCATGCAAAGGGTCCAGGGTGTCTCTTGTACATTCCTTATCCCCTCTTAAGTGGTTTAATTAGCTATTCCCAACTCTCCCCCATGTGAAGCTCAAATTCACGTATGCAAAAGGCAAAATCAAAGTCATAAAAAATAGACTGATCCCTCGAAGGACAATTGTTCATTAAAAAACAAAAAAGAAAGATACAAATCAAAATCCAAGCAAAATCAAAATAGATAGACTCGCCCCTTGAAGGACAGCTATCATATTATTCTTGTCATCTATATTATGTATAAAGTAGACCATACCCTTGAAGGATGGCTACTCTGTTATTATGGCATCTAGAAGGTTTTCCGCATTGATCAGCCTTCTTTTATCAACATTTTCTGAAAGCTTCCCGCATTTATTTCTATTGTTCTTTCCCTTTCCCAGAGCTGGGGCATAGACTTAAGGAACACCACCTTTGGAGATCCCCCTTCTTGCATACAAGTTACATCTCAATCCCTTTGTCATGTCAACATTAGGATTACAAGCATCTTTCATCCATATTTCCCTCATGTTATTTTGGTATAACTAACTATCGTTGGTTATGTATTAACACCTGCTATTGGCAGCAAGTGCAATGCCTTGAGTGGTAACCTTTCTTGTTTATCTCCAATCTATTTCGAAACATAGTTTCCCTGTATGCCCTTGCTACAACTATGTTCCATTCATCTCATCCAGATCATCTTTTATTGAAATCACATCAAATTTCACACTATGAATTTTATATCTATCCATCATCTCCATGAATGTGTTTGTAAATATAATTTTTGGTTTGTGAATTCTACTTGATCACCATTGCAGTTTGTGAATCCTACTTGAGGATCCTTCTCAAGGAAAGTTCGTTATCCTGCAGCTCCTTATCTCTCAACATGTTCAACAATGTCTTTGATCCATTATCCTCACTCATTTCCACTCATCACCATTTCTCCACATCATCCTTCTCACCTTTGATCCCCTTGCATGAAATATCTTACTTGCCTTTCCTCTCGAGTTTCCCTTTCAATCTTACGCTTTCGGTTTGATAATCTTACTTAACCATCCATACATCTAGAGAATCTTAGTTAAGTTATATTTTCTTCCTTGGATCCTCCCTATTGTATGTAGAAGCTTCTCCACCATTTCCTCTTTCAACAGACAACAATCACCACCATAAATGTCTTTCCACTCCTCCTTTTCTACTTAACACTCTTGCATCATCACTCCCACCACGTGGGCATCCCAATTAAGGATTGCCCTTACAATTTCCATCTACACTGCATATGTTCCTCCATCCACTCATGTCACACTCCTTTGTTTCCTTGTTATCACTTTGATATCATCTCCTTTCATCTCTTATTCCATTTTGATATACATTGCTTAGTCTTTTCATCATCCTTCTTCTTCTTCGGCTTGGCAATCCTACTTAACAATCCTCATCCCAGGGAAATCTTACTTATGAGTTCCTCTTAAGAATGGTTTGTCATCTGACCCTTCCACCTCCCATCATATCTTCCTCATCTTCTATCTCCCACCTCTCATCATACTCATCCACTCCGATCAACCCTTCCACGCCTGAAACCAATACAATGTTGTCTTTCTCCTTCCATATTGTCATTTCTGGTTTAGTGATCTTTCTTAAATCCTCCTGTGGCATGGATATCTTACTTAAGAGTCCCTCTTAAGCATGATCATCATCCTGTAATCACCCACTACCCCACATTCTCTCCATCTACATCTTCTCGTCATTCCCCATCATCACATCCTCTCACCTCCTCTTCCATTCATGTAAACACCACTTCCTACTGGTCCCTTTTTCATCTCCATCATCCGTCACTGGGTAATCTTACTTAACCATTGCTTCTCCATTCATTTTGTGTCTTGTTTCTTCATTTTTCTCTCATTCATTCTCATCCATTGCATCCTCTCCTCATCTTCATCTTCCTACACATCGTTATCCCTCTTTTCTTTACTCTTTCCACTCCATCTTCTAGATTTCTCCCACATATCTACCCCCATACTTACCCATCATTGTCATTGATCTTCCCCTAACATTATTTCATCATCATCTTTTGTTTCTACACTAGTAATTATCGGTGGACTTCTCCTAAAAATCACTCATCCCCATTTTGCACAGCCTGAATCCTTTTCTTTGACGTCCTCCATTCTATTTTCATTCCTTCCTTCCTCTCTGTCCTCTGATAATGATCAGAGGACTTATCATAACGTCCTTTCATTGGCGTTCCCCCTCCCATTCTTCGTTTACTTTTTGCCTCATCTCATCTTTTGTCCCATATTTTCCTACTGATCATTATTGGTGGATTTCTCCTAACATCCATTCACTTGTATTGCCTCTCCTATCCCTTCCTTTATTTTTCTTCACTACTTCTCCATCTTCCATTCTTCCTTGCCAATTTCTTCATTGTCTTCATCATACATCCTCTCTTTATTTTCTCGTCATCAACTTATCCTCATCTCATGCATCCCCGCATCTTTTCCAATCAATTTCATTCCTCCCCTCAAGCTTCTCTTTACGCTCCTTGTGCTTCTCACTCTTTATCAAATATCTCTACTCTTGGTTCCCTTCCTTTTACATAATTTTCTCTTTTGTTTTCTCCTCCTTTCTGATCCTCATCTTATTTCACTTCCTCTACATCGTCCTTCTCCTCATTTTACCTTGAACTTCCTCCTTACTTCCCCATTGATAACCCAAATCTTCAGCGTTATCCCATCTCCTGTATCATCTCATCATACACATGCATTTCCATGCGGTAAGTTCCATATTCTTTGCCTTGGATTTTCTCGCTATGATCTGCTTCCTTCAATTTTTTTTGCTCTATCATCTCTTTCATTTTCCATTACCTCTTTGTTTTCCTCTGCTTCATCCTCCTTCACACCTTTCATTTTAAATAACTCTCTTTTTCATAATTTCACCCTCTGCTCTTTCCTTTTCTTGTCTTCTCTTTAATTTTCTTTCTTCATTTCCCCCTTTCTCTATAGTCCTTCTTTGTTATTTTCTTCCTTCCCTTTCATTCCTTCTTTTATTCTCCTATGTCTCCTTCCCTCTATTCCATACCCCTATCACCTTCACATTCAATCTTTCTTACTCTTCTCATAATCAAAAAATTCTCCTATCTATTCCATTTTCTCTTTCTCAACATCCCTCACATCTGGCATTCATGGTTAATGCCAATGTTTCTCCGTTTATGTACCACCATCGATCCATTTCATTACCATTCTTGTTCTTCTCTCTGCAGCATTGACCTTTTCTCTTTTTGAGAACCCTATCACATCTTTTATCTTCATCAGCCCTCTCGCAGGGACATCATCATATCCATTTCTAAGAATATCTTCCCATATTCCTTTGAATTTTTCTTGGAAGATATCATAACGGCCATCACCTATCTAATCTTGTTCTCTTCCATGAATATTTGTTCTTATTTTGTTTTGTCACAAAAGTATCTTGACTTCTTATCCTACTTATTGAAGAAACAGGACTAATTTTTCTTTTACATGTTCTAATTGGCTAACACTTATGCATATTTCCTATGAAACATGATTACCATCAACCCTTTAGGGAATTATATCTCACCATTTTATCCTATCTGCTCATCATGTGCACATTTATGATTATTCCCCCTGGGATATCTTATTTCAACATCCATCTATGTCTTATGTTAAGGAACCTTTTCATCCTTGTACTTGTCAACACATATAACTCACTTTGTTTCCTTCTCATGCCTTGTGTTGGGGCATCATTATCTTCATCCATGTCCCTTTTACGGATGCATGATTTTTCATATGATTCCTCGCAGAAAAAGGATTTCTCACATATTTTCACATTCAGTTGCACATATTTTGATGTTTTCTTACAACCCATTGGTCAACTTGATTTACATCCATACTGCAGTGGTCTTCACCCACTCATTGGTCTGTAGAACATTATCATCTATCTCTATTGAGACCAAAATTGTCCTCTATCGATGTGATATTGAAGTCACCGCCATACTTTTTTTTCATTGTTATTGCGATCCTTTTTTTCCTGAGGCATTTTTCCTTTGGTCATGTCTTCATCCATCCTCAGACACATATTTCCTCTAACCCTTTTTTTTTCTTGTGGCTTGTTATCACAAACCACTCAACAAAAAGGGAAAAATGTAGACACCAAGTTTTGGTATAATGCCCCTCTGTCATCTCGTGTTCATGCAATTTCCTATCTCTCCTTTATTTTTCCTAAATTTAAGAAAACCTCATCATTTATTCAACCAAATTTTATTAATTATTAAATGGGCTCCATATAAACCCATTTAATAATTGAATTTTGGCATTATCCCCCATCTCTCACAAATTATTCAATCCATGGGTATTAATACACCCATCTAACACCCCTTTCTAAATTTTATATGGAATCTATCATCTCACCTACCATGTCAATCATGCTCCCCACTCCATCTAATAATTCAAGCCATGGTACCCACATGATCACATCAGATATCTTAACTCGGGTTACTCTACCCAACCCTGATTACTTGTTAACCCCAATCTAACCTCGCATCCAAGCTATAAATATGGGTTTTCCCCCATATTTCAGGGACCAAATATATTTTTCAAGAAGACATGGAGAGACCTAGGGCTAGAGAGGAGATGAAAGATCTTAATTAAGTTCTGCAAGTTAAAGGGAGAAATCTTTTCCATGGTCCATTATCTTACCATCTTGATGCCCAATTCAACTCCATAGCAGAGTACAAGCTAAGTTCCCTCGTCATTTTAGTTAATTTTTATTTTACATTCCATTATTTCTGCATGATAACTACTATTTATGATCTATTATTATCTTACCTGACATAGGTTTTGACATCCTCCAAGGGAGTTAAAATCCTCTTGGAACTGGAACTGTCTAGGAAACCCCCGCATATTGTTATCTAATCTTATTTGTTTTAGTTTTGCAGATGTAGCTTCTTTATATCACACATTTATCTTTTTTGTTCCCATAGATCCACATCTACATCTGAGGTCCTAAGCCCCCTATCATTTGAAGTTGTTGGTGGCTCCCAGTATCAGCCTTCACCCCACTCGAGAATGAAGTTTCATGTACAACACACCAGTCATATGAGAAACAAGCAGTTAAATGGTGGCAAAAAAAGTGACAACAATAACATTTTGTGATAGCACACATGCTTAACTAACCATACAAGTACACATTGTGGTAGCTACACACACGCGTTTCACCCTAGGTTCACTCTCATCACTTTTTGTTTGCGCATTTTTCATTTATAGTTTATATGCTCCATATTTTTATCACGACATACTTTGTCTAGTCCTTCAGCGCATTTCTACTACACTCTTCATGAACATCAGGTACACATCTCTATCTACTTTATGTTACCAAGATTTCTGCTCACCAACATAAAGTGGGGGAAAAATGTAGTCACAAAATCTTGCACTTTAGACAATTATTTATCCTAGTCTCATATTACTATTTAGAAGGTTCTTGAGCAAAGAAAGTACTAATTAACCCTTATCTCTTTAGGCATTTTATTTATTTTATTTCATAATTTGTGACCTATTGCACCACATACCCAGTCATTTTCATACATCCCCCATAATTTTAGCCGTAACTAAGGCACCCAAATTTAGTACTGGGGCTCTCATAGGCACCCTGGTCCCACCTGTGGGCGCCCCGGTCCTTCTAGCACTTTTCTGCCACCTTTTGGGCCTCTTCTAGCCGTTTTTCATGTTTATCTTTTCTGTAGTCGATATTTTCATGGTTAATTATGAAATTAGAGCAAGATAACCTTATAAATATAAATTTATGAGACCATAATGAGGGACCTAGCATCAAGCACTAATATCACTCCATCTAGAGCTACATCCATGTATTGCATTGGCATCCACATAGCTCCATCATCAAGGCACAAGAAAGGACATTTGCATCACACTTCATAGGGGGAGGGATTATATTCTATTCCATGCACACATACTATTACATTTTCTACATCTAGTTATTGTTCACTATTTCATAAAGTGTGACTGACACAAGAGAACATATGGCATGACATGCACACACATACCAGAACTACATCTGGGTCTGAAATGTAGTGTAGTGCTCATTTTAGTAAGCCCATTGTTATGGCAGTTGAGGTCAGTCTGACCCACTCATTTGTATATTTTATTTTTTAGGAATTTGATAGTTTTCTTTGGTCTCTTATAGGTCATTTATTCATCTTGACATATTTGGAGCATTCGGCATAGTTCAGAAAAATTAGTACAATAGCTGGCGAAGGTTACAGATTATTTTGTGACCCTATAAAAACTAGTTTTGGAGCCTTTCTGCAGACCAGAGTGCCTAGATTATAGACCAGAGCGTTCATGGGCACCCCAGTCCTATTCCAAGCACCCCAGTCCACTCATAACTTTCAGATCCATCATTTTTGGGACCTCTATGTAGTCGTTCCTACCCCCAAGTTTTCAAAAAAAACATGCAACACTCTTCAGTAGTCATCTATTATTAGCTAAGTCATTTACGTTCCTCTTTTACACATTATGGTTTTAGCATTTCCTTCCATACATCGTTCTATATCATTTACATCTTTATTTATTGCATTTACCTAGTTATTTACAGTGTTATATGTCCTCCTAGATTAGATTAACTAGTTCTTAGCTAACTTATATTAATTTAATTTTTGTTAATCAAACTCAAGTCAAATTTAAAATATATTAAGATTTGATCATTTAATAATTTATAAATTTAAAACACGACATGTATGTGTTGGTTGTGGAGCCTGATAGTGACAAGGGTTACAAGGGGGACTTCGCCCCATTTGCAAAGTCCAGGGGCCACGCGCCCTAGCGGAGGGCTCGAGGGCAACACCCTCGTAAGCCACATTTAATATGTATTTATGCATTGTGAAGTATGGACTGTACCTTATTAGGTCACAGATTTAACGAGTGGTTTTTCTATGTTTCCCCGAAATGATAAAAACCCTAATACCTTTAAAGGGTCGTTATGTATGAGGCTCATTGTAGCAGTTGATGCACTATAAGAGATTTTTCCTGGACTGAATAAAAGAATTGGTTGTTTATGGTGGACATAGCCCATTTTGGGTAAACCACGTTAAATATGTGTCTTTGTTTTATTGCATTTTATTTCTAATTTATGTTTCCTGCATTATTCATTGCTTGCTTGTTTACCTGTACAACTGGTATAATCCTAACAATTGGTATCAGAGCGTGTTTGAGATTTATTTGTTGGCAGTATACTCACAGAGGGATTTCTGTTTGAGTGGGAGAAGCAACAATGGAAAAGGAGAGTAAGTTTAGAGTTGAGAAGTTTGACGGCCGAAATTACCAGCTATGGAAAATGCAGGTGGAAGATTACCTGTATCAAAAGGATCTATACCTACCGTTGGGAGGTGTAGTAGCGAAGCCCCCATTCATGTCTGATTATGAGTGGAAGGTTCTGGATAGAAGGCTCTTGGTGTGATTCGATTGAGTCTGGCATCTTCTGTAGCTTCAAATATCTCACAAGTGAAAAGTACGGTAGAGTTGATGAAAACTCTAGCTAATTTATATGAAACACCTAGTGCATCCAATAAATTTTATTTGATGAAAAGATTGTTTAATCTACAAATTCAAGAAGTTGGATCTGTATCTAACCATCTTAATGATTTCCACACTATTGTAAATCAGTTAGATTCAGTTAATATCCCATTTGATGAGGAGGTTAGAGCATTATTATTCCTATGTTCTTTGCCAGAAAGTTGGGACAACTTAGTAATGGTAGTTAGTAATACATCATCTACTTCTCTTAAATTTGAAGATGTAGTAAGTGTCATCTTAAATGAGGAAATGTGCAGAAAAAGTACAGAGGAAAATTCTTCTTCTGAAAATGCGTTGAATATGGAGAGTAGAGGGAGGAGCAAGGAGAAATCAAAGAACAAGGTTCCTGGGAGATCTAAATCGAATATGGCCAGATCCAAATCTAGAAGTAGAGGCATTACTTGTTGGAACTATGGAAAGAGAGGACATGCTAAAAAGTATTGTTGGTTTAAAGGAAACAAAGAAAACCAGCCTGAAGGTATAAAAGAGGAAAATATGACAAGTAATATTGTTCAGGATGCTTTTATGCTTTCTCTTGATACTAGAGTAGAATCTTGGGAAATAGATTCAGGTGCCTCTTTCCATGCAACCCCTGATAAAGGCTATTTTAAAGAGTATGTCGAAGGAATTTTTGGAAAGGTTTATTTAGGTGATGATGAGCCATGTAACATTGTCGGGAAGGGCAATGTACACATGAAATTACAGAACGGAACTACATGGATATTAAGAGACGTGAGGCATGTACCTAATCTCAGGAGAAATCTTATCTCTGCAAGACAGTTGGGTGGTGAAGGTTGCATAGTCACATTCACTTCAGATGCTTGGAAGGTTTCCAAGGGTGCCCTAGTAGTGGCACGGGGTAAGAAAGTAGGCACTCTTTATTTGTCTACTTCTATATCTAATTCTTCTACCATATTGTCTACTTTAGATGAGGATGCCAACATGTGGCACAGTAGATTGGGACATATGAGTGAGAAGGGCATGAAAATTCTACATGCAAAAGGTAAGCTTTCAAGTTAGAAGTAATTGGACTTAGATTTTTGTGAGCATTACATTTTTGGGAAACAGAAAAGAGTTAGATTTCTCAAGGCGGGGAATACCAAGAAAGAACAAAAGTTGGAGCTAGTTCATACAGATGTGTGGGGGTTGGCCCATATTGCATCTCATGGTGGTTCTCTGTACTATGTCACATTCATAGATGATGCCACAAGGAAGGTATGGGTATATTGCATTAAGCATAAGTCATATGTCTTTGATACATTTGAGAAATGGAAAGCAATTATTGAGAATGAATGTGGTTTTAAATTGAAATGTTTGAGATCTGATAACGGCGGTGAGTATTGTAGTAAGAAATTTGATGATTATTGTTCCTTGAATGGGATTCATAGAGATAAAACAGTTCCCATGACTCCACAACAAAATGGTGTTAGTGAGAGGATGAATAGAACAATAATGGAGCGTGCACGGTCAATGAGATTGTATGCGGGGCTGCCTCTTCAGTTTTGGGTAGAGGCCGTAGATATTGCTGCATACTTAATCAATCGTGGGCCTTCGAGTGCATTAGATGGAGGAATTCCTGAAGAATATTGGACCGGGAAAGAGGTAGACCTTTCATTTTTAAGAGTATTTGGTTCAAAGGCATTTGTGCATGTTAATAAAGAAAACAGGAAGAAATTGGATTCAAAATCCAAATGTTGCACATTCATAGGCTATGGATCCAATGGTGATTATGGATTTTGGTTTTGGGATCTAGATGAATCTAAGATAATTAGGATTCATGATGTTGTTTGGGATGAAAATAGAATGTATAGGGATCAGGTACAGGATGACAAAAATCCCAAGGAAGATTTGGTTGAGGATATAGCTCCTAAAAATGAACTCTTGGATGGAAAATATCCACCTACAGGTACCGAGGTTGACATTTTTGTAGGTTGAGCACGACAACTAGCGTTAGCATCGGCACCTCTGTCAGAAATTCAAGAAAATGAGAAGCAAGAAAATAATGATCCCGAGACACCCCCATCTTTGGTAAGAAGGTAACAATATAATAGTAGACCTCTAGAAAGATTTTCCCTTGCTTTGTATTATTTGTTACTAACAAGTAGTGGTGAGCTAGAGAGCTTTAATGAGGCAAAGCAGGTGGAGTCCACTAAGGAGTGGGAGCATGGCATGAAGGTGGAAATGGACTCCATGGAGAAGAACCAAACATGGGATTTAGTCAAATTTCCGGCTGGGAAGAGAGTACTACAAAAAAAATGGGTCTACCGTGTGAAAGAAAAAGAAGGTGGACGGAAAAAGTATAAAGCAAGGCTTGTAGTGAAGGGGTATGAACAAAAGAAAGGTATCGATTTTGATGAAATTTTCTCCCCTGTTGTAAAGATGTCTTCCATTCGTATTGTATTAAGTTTAGTTGTTGTTGAAGATTTACACTTAGAGCAACTTGATGTCAAGACGGAATTTCTCCATGGTGACTTGGAGGAGGAGATTTATATGTAGAAACCACTTGGATATGAGGTAAAGGGTAAGGAGAAATTGGTTTGCAGGTTGAAGAAGAGCCTATACAGGCTCAAGCAAGCTCCCCGGCAATGGTATCTAAATTTTGATAGTTTTATGCATGAGCATGGTTTTACTAGATGTCAATCAGATCATTGTGTATACTTTAAATGGTTGGATAGTGGGAGCTACATTATTCTTCTATTATATGTAGACGATATGCTTGTAGTAGGGTCTAATATGCAAGAAATTACAAAGCTTAAAGAAAATCTTGCACAAACATTTGTAATGAAGGATTTGGGTACAGCAAAGAAAATTCTTGGTATGCAAATCAAGAGGGACATAAAAAATAAGAAATTGGCGTTGTCTAAAGATGACTATGTAGAAAAGGTGTTAGAAAGGTTTCAGATGCAGAATGTGAAACCAGTTAGTACACCATTAGCTGGGCATTTTAGATTAAGTAAATAACAATACCCAACAACACAAGTGGAAAAAGATTATATGGCACGGGTTCCTTATTCTTTAGCAATTGGGAGCCTTATGTATGCCATGGTTTGTACCAGGCCAGACATTTCCCAAGCAGTGGGAGTTGTTAGCAGGTATATGGAAAATCTGGGTAAAGCACATTGGAAGGCAGTCCAGTGGATTCTCAGGTATTTGAGAGGGACCACTAGTAGGCACTTGTGCTTCAGAGGGTCAAATTATACTTAACAGGGATTTTTTGATTCAGATATGGTAGGAGATGTGGATAGCAGGAGGAGCAACACTGGATACGTGTTTACAATTGGTGGTGCGGCAGTGAGTTGGATATCAAAGTTGCAGAAGGTGGTTTCCCTATCTACTACAGAGGTAGAATATGTTGTAGTGACTGAGGCAAGTAAGGAAATGTTATGGATGAGCAGGTTCATAGAGGAATCGGGTAAGGAGCAAGGGGATTGTAAGTTACATAGTGATAGTCAAAGTGCAATTCACCTGGAAAATAACTTAGCCTTCCAATCAAGAACAAAACACATTCAGCTAAGATATCACTTCATCCGACAAGTGTTGGAGGATGGGTAGATTGAGTTAGTGAAGATTCATATAGATGATAATCCCGCTGATATGTTTACTAAGCCAATCAAAAATGAGAATTTGGATTTGCATTCAACTTCTGAGGGTCTTCAAGATTGATCTTTGAGTGGAAGAAACAAGCCAAGAAGAAAAGTCCAAGCATGCACTGTAGTGGTGGAGTTACAGCAATCAGTCTCCGAGTGGGAGATTGTTGGAGCCTGATAGTGATGGGGGTTGCAAGGGGGACTTCGCCCCCTTTGCGGGGTCCAGGGGCCACACGCCCTAGCGGGGGGCTTGAGGGAAGCGCCCCCGTAAGCCACATTTAATATGTATTTATGCATTATGAAATCTGGACCGTAACTTATTAGGTCACAAATCTAACGGGTGGTTTTCTATGTTTCCCTAAAATGATAAAAACCCTAATAACTTTAAAGGGTCGTTATGTATGAAGCTCACTGTAGCAGTTGATGCACTGTAAGAGAGTTTTTTTGGACTGAATAAAATAATTGGTTGTTTCTAGTGGACGTAGTCCATTTTGGGTGAACCACGTTAAATCTGTCTCTTTTTTATTGCATTTTATTTCTAATTTACGTTTCCCGCATTATTCATTGCTTTCTTGTTTACCTGTACAACTGGTATAATCCTAACAGTATGTACCTTGTTGCACTAAATCAGAGACTTGGTCAAATTCAGGTGATGTTTTCATATGATCTTAAGAAACTGTAAGTTATAATGCTCATGGAACTTGATATGTGTCGAGTGGAATTAGAGGTTTACAAGGCCATTTATCCACCCACTTATGTGACTCACATTCATTCCACTCAAAATCAATGCATGATATAGAAAAATATATCATGCACCTTATGTGAATAGTGTAAGAACTTGCATTTGAACTACGGAATGAGTGATTATCACTTGATCATATAACTATCATACAATCTTCATAGCTTTACAAATGATGTTCCTCTATCAACCAAAAATATCTATGAATTTTTGAATTCTCTTGAGATTCATGGCTCGTGTTCTTTATACACCAATGAAAAATGCTTTCTACACCTGTAAATTTAGCACCATCTTTGAACTTTAATTCTTCTCTTACAAGGGCTATTTTCAAACATGCTTCTGCACCATCATGTTCTCCTTTCCCGTGTCTTACCTCAGTAAAACTCTAGATATGTTGTACACCTATTTTTATGTGCATCCTTCCTAGACAATAAAACATCTACACATTCTTGAATTTTGATGTGCAGTTGTCTAACCAAATCTAATGTTGATTGAAAATAATTTTTCTCTCAGCCAAGTTTGCATAAAACAACTGGAAACACCCTTGCACATATTCTTTAGAATGTGTATGATCATCACTAATGTAGAAATGATACTCTCTTAATATTTTTGATCTTTATCAGTGCTTTCTAGAGAGTGCATGAATATTATATGCACGAAAATAACAACTTGCACTGAGCTATAGTATTTTGAACGAACCTCTGTTTGTGGCTGCAATAAGTAATTATCTGTGAAGTCATTTACTGATACAATAGCACTAAGTGAGAATGTGTTCTTAATTAACTTGAATTGTTCATCCAACCATTAAGCCCTATCTGTGTACCTTACATACTCTTAAAAAATTTCCTCTTTGAATTTAACCATATATCCTGATACAGGTAATTATTTTGTAACAAGCTCACACCTCTTATATTATTTTCCATCTTTAATTGATATGCCATAGATTTATATTTGCTACAACCAACTAATTATTTTCCTATTGAATGTGTAATCTCCTCATGGATGCAAATTTTTAATTTCGGCAAGCTACCATATACATTGTACGTTCCATCCAAACAAGCTTTGTTATAAAACATTGTCCAATTGATCTTTCACTAAATATTGTAGGAATAAATTCCATTATATATTTTGGTGGGACATTTTATCCATACTCATGCAACATGATTTTAGTATGTAAAACACAACGTACTTGAAAAAAAATATCATAATCAATTGAAAATTAAACGTGGTGGCCTACAACAAACAAGTGGTATGTGAGTGATTGATTTTCACATAAAAGGGGTTGTTCATTTAAAAAAATCTTTTGGCTAATGTTAATTTATGGAATTTTCATTCATAAACTTAGAGAACAATTGTGTTTGATTTATGTCTAAGAATTTTTTTGCATGCGATTCATGATTACGAGAACCTATTCTTATTTTTACTGTATGTATTATATTTGGTGACACCCTTGTGTTCTCATTCCAAAAATTTACAATAATTATTTTAGTATATCATATGTATCATTGTCTTTCCATGGGAGTATACTAGAGAATGCCCAATAGTCAGTGTTATTGGTTGACTCAAGACTTCTACGTGTCCCTATTGCTTTCATTAGTGTTTTCTATTGAGCTTCAAAACTCTACTTGTTTTTATAATCAAACATTTATTAATTATTTTATCACTTACTATACAATTAGTAAGTGCATGTTGTGTAGCATTACTGTATTTGTAACATTTTTTGACACCTACAGTATGGTATCATTTATGTATATTTTCAACAATTGCCGCATTTTGATCATCAACATTAGATGTTCTTAACCCTAGGGTCTTCATTGTAGGTATCTTCTTAATTAATTTTATCAATATAATAAATAATTGAAATCTTTATGTATCATTTAATTTCTCAAAGTAATTATCCTAAAGTCCCATAGATTTTCTTCTGACATTTCTTTTTGAATTTTTTCTAGGCATTGGCTTTATAATGGTTTCATCAATTTCAATTAAGTGAATGGGTTTTCTATGAAAAATGGAAGGAGGTGTTCTTAGAGGTAAAGAGTCATTATCAAGGTTACTTTCTTCATTCAGTGTTTCCATATGAATTTTAGGTTCAACATTTGGATTCATACCAATTTCTTTATCCATAACAATATTATCATTCAATTGATTATTAATATTCATTGAAAAATCATTATTATCCTCAATTTCATTATGTATTTCATCCTCATTTTCTAAAACATCAGGTACATTTGATATAATAGATGTACCTTTCCATCCACGAAGTTTTTCCATCCACTTAAATTTATTTATACTAATCTCTTCCAATTTCTATGGTGTCTTGTTCTTGACCTTCATATCCTTACGTCAATTTTTATCCCCCATGATTAGAAAAATATAGATAGTGGGGTAGGGGACAACCTCAACTACTTAGAATTCATGTAGGAATGTACAAGAATGTGTAGAGCAAATAGAAAGGGGATATAAATCCTGTGAAAGATGTGGAAAAAGACGTTGGAGGGCATTAAATGTATTTTAAAAGTAAAACACGCTGTGCTCTTATTTTGATTTCATTATATCCAAGGAAAACCTCTTAGCTTGGATACATGTTTGGATCCCCAAGCTTAATGTATGGACCTACTAAAACATAGATAAACAATGTGTTTTTGAAGAAAATGGTAAAATATGTCTTCCTCCTTAATAAATCCAACTAAAAACAACCGACAGATTTATTAAAAATATGACTACGAGGTCGAGGAAGCTTTCTTCTTTCTAAATATATGATTTTTCAAATTTTCTAACTAGTATAAGGTTTCCATACTAATTATTTTCTATGTATTTTTGTAGCTAATTTTTTGAATTTTATACACTTCTATATTTCATCGTGTATCTTTTGTTTAACTCATAAAAATTGAATAAAAATTATACACTCCCAACCTAGGACTAATTATATACATATTTTAAAAAAACTTAGTTTTTGATATTTTTTAAGGTAGTTAGGGAGGGAACAGTCGGTTATCCCTTATTTTTCAAAATTTAAAATCTTTGTACTTGAAAAATCATTAAAAACTAAATACAAACTAAAAAAATCTAAAAAGAAATATATCCTAGAAACTAGATGCTCTTATCTATCTTTCTACCAAAGTGTTTTGAAAAATACTAAATTGTTCTCAAAAACATTGGGGGCACGCACGGCCGACTGTCTACTATGTTTTTTTCACAAAAATAGGAGCACCTATTGGAATTTTATATCTTTAACTCACTTACACTTAACCATTTTCAAAAAAAAATACTAGTTTAGAAAATAAACTCAAAATGCCACAATTCAAGTTTTTATAACATTTTCAAATTTTGAGTGTAACTATCTCAAATAACTCGTACAAGTCAAAGAATTTATAGTTTTTAGAAAAAAAATTGTCCACTTAAGACCCCCTTTTGGCCCCCCATTTCCATGCACCTACCCTAAACCATAAAACTTATTTAACATCTGCTACAAGTATGTCATGCAACCTAGGTTTTCACTTAAGTTCTATAAACTTTCAAAACCACATAACCCATATGGTGGAGTGGATAGAATCTCCACCGCACACAATTTCACTAACCAATTTAACAATGTCACATAACAACCACAATAAACTCCATAAATTCATAGCATAAGTGGTCTCATGATCGATTAACATTCCAAAAATTCCAAAACACACACACACACACACACACACACATTCTTTAAATCATCACCAAACACACCCTTTACTAGACAAGTAATAACGCAAACCAAATTAAACACTCATTAGTGATTTAATAAAATCTAAATAATTTTATTAAAATCTAAAAGTAATGATTGTTATGAATAACATACAATGAAATATAAATGCTAGACAATTTATTTGATTTTAATTATGAAAGGAAATGAGAGTGATAAGACACTTGCCTTGATTTTTCTTGTCATGAAGTGTGCTAGGGTTGAAGAATGTGATGAAACAGAAATAAAAACCATCGCAACGAACCTCAAAAAAATGCAGAGGTGAAAATGTCTAGACAAGGATATGGGCGCCTACGAGTGCCCAATACCTCTGTGGGGGTGTTGGAGTCTACAGAAAAAGTTGGAACCTGGTTCTGATACTATTGCTAAGGTTTCACACTTGTTCGCCTTTGGTCACTTGTATGTCGCACTTAGATTGTCGAGGTACCTATAAACTTGCACACAAATATCCTCTTGCAAAACCCTTAAAAATACATCAAATCCTAAAAAATAAAGATGTAAAATGAGGGGTCGAACTGTCCTCAGCTGTCAACTAGTGAACTTACAAATGAGTATTGTACTACATCTCAGACCCAGTGTAGCTATCTATGTTTGTGTGTGCAATAGTGCTCTTAGGTTTCCCTTGAGCCAATGACGCCAAGATAGCGGGTAGTAGCTAGATAAAATGGAAATGTGTGGATGTAATAGAATGAACTCCCTTCCTATACAGTGTGTATGTAGAATAATGAGCCCAAGATTCATTCCCTTTGATATGTAGATAGATAACCTTTAATAGAAATTACTTACCCTTACAATGGTATGTATGTTGTGTTTATATAGGGATCTCTTTCTTGAATTTCGACACTAATGACCCGATTAGTACCTCAGGATATGAGATGAAAAATAGAAAAAGACCAACCTCAAATATCAAAAATAAGATCAAAAATAAAAAGGGCATGAGCACCTGGATGGAAAGGAGTTCCTCGGTGCTAGTTTTTTAATCCTGGCCACTCGTTTCCGGAGACAAGTGATGACTAATGAGTGGAGACTGACTGAAAGGTATCCCTGTGACCCAACTAGAACTGGGTGTATGAGTGACAAGTGTGAAAGATAAAAGTAATAGAAACTAACAAGATAAGTTGATGGACTAGGGAATGGGTCACCAGTGAATACTTTGATTACGCAAGATCCATAAATAAAGCAACTTACTTGGCGGTATACTAAACAGTATTAAGTGCATGATTTTGTGTTTACATTTGCCCCTCTTTTATGCTATTTGAAAGAAATTCAAGTACTGTAAAGAAAATAAGGAACATACATGGAAGAAGTCTAGAGAAACCCATGTTGTCGAAGTATGCACAGAATAAGAACATATAGTGTGGTGAACCATGGATCAGCATGTCAATCCATGAAGTGTAACGAGATATGTGGGATCGTTATGATGAGCACTAAGCAAGGTTGATTATTTCAATATTGAATGATTATAAATTTTGATTTTGTCACTGATGGAGATGTATTGGGGTATGGAGTGATCAATTCCCAACCTGATTGAGTATTTGGGTGTCCTACCACTAGAGGAATAGTGTAGGGAGAGAGGTATAGTTTTACTCTCCAACTTTAACTACATCCTCAAAAGGTCTAGCCACTACAAATGGACAAAGACCGGATTTTGTTCATTTGGATCCAATTTGATTTGTTTTGATCAAACACGAATAACCCATATAGGAGCAATATAGGAAAGGAAATGATGTCTCATTTCCCCCACTCTAAGGGTTTCGCCGTAATGTGTATGAGATGGTTTCCATGCTAGGTCATCTAGGAAAGTGGTGATATAACTCCCAAGTTAGGTCATCTAGGAGGACAAATACGTTGTGTTGTGTCGATTGTTTAATGTAATTCGAATAGTAGAATATTTGTGTTTGAGATTTGAATGTGTTTGATTTATTTGATCGATTACTCATGAAAATATTTTTACGCTTGTTTCCCCTAGATTAGGTCATTAGGAGGGTTGGTAGAAAGTGGTGTGAATTGTCGCATGATGTAGGAGAAAAAAAAATTATGATGAGAGAGTTAGAAATGTAAAATATCACGCAACAGTGTGAGGAGGATTGTAGGAAGTCCTGATTATATGCCCACCTTTCGGTGAAAGGGGGAGTGATGATGAGAATGAGCACTGAGCCAAAAGTAAGTGTGTAATGATGTAATAGTGAATGTATGATAGGTATCACAAAAGTGTGTGTATATTGATTTGGAGTGATACCGAGGAAGAATATAGTGTTTGTGAAATGTGTACAATATAGTAGTAGGTGAAATTCTAAAGAGAACGACATAGACAAGACAAGAATTGGAGTATGGATGCTCCACATATGATTGAAACCGTGTGATGTGTATGTTCATGTAGTTGATGCTTATTGATGTGCCATGTGATGATTGGGATTCATATCTCGATGTATGATGCTTTGATTATTATCACTATATGTAACGTGTGATGTTTTGATCATTGTTTTGTTGATTTGATTTGCAGTGTGTAGTTGTTTCTGTTCATTAATGAATAATGATGATTAATGTGATTATAGATAGATGTATGGGTGGATAGAGTTGTGATGAATGGTAAAGTACATATAAAATAAATGATATGAAAGAGTATGTGAATGAGATGGTCGTAAAAGTGTACTTAAGCGTGTGTGAATATGATGAAGAGGGGAAAGGAGAATAGTGATGTCCCCCAGTGTGTACATGATAAGTCTCATTTATATAATACCCCTCAACAGTCAAGAATGAATCGTACAACAAGAGTACGTAATCAAGAAGTGATATGATAGTATATGTTAGATAAATATATCGATATAATGTGTAGCACAGAGATATGGTGAGGTTCTTATTGTAACATATCCCTCAACTATCATATAAGAACCGTAAGAACATGATCATCTGGGAGTAAGGTGAGGAAAATCACCTACCAAATACCAAACAGACGTGGAGCAGTGGAAACATGTGGTATGGAGACAGCATGAGCATATGAACTAAATTGAATACCTAATGAAATAGTGTCAGTGATGGGATATGAAATGGAGGGAAGTGCAGATGATGATGGCCTAGGAAGCCAATGTGTAGTAGTAGCATTGCATAACGGATGAGATGGCCCAGTAGTGGATGAATGATATGGAGAACGTGCATAAACAATGACCTATGGTGGTGGACGACTAATGGCCTTAGAACTAGACAAAGGAGATAATTCAACTGGAGTAATAACATGGTTGCATGGAATTAGAGACTTATACCACTCACGAGAACAAGATCTGAAGAAAATGACACCCTTATCTTCTAATTATTGCAATATATCATGAAGGGCGCAACAGTCATTGTCACAATGGCCATTGATATGATGATAGTTGCAATAAGGTCGATCATGCTGGCGTTGTAAGCGATGAGGTGGATGATGTTGATTGAAAGGTAAACGAATCAAATTCTTGTCAAGAAAGGAAAACAACACATCATGAGGTCTAGCGTGATGAGAAAATTGTAATGGCTCTCATGACGGAGATGCAGAAGTTTGAGGTGGAACTTGATGCGGTGGAGGACATGAAGGATGCTTATGTAATGGAAAATATTGAACTGGCTTACAAGGTGGAGGAGACGGAGACCATGGAGGACACTCAACATAGAAGCAGAGAAGAACTAGATGATGCAGTAGTAGGGGAACTAGGACAAAGATCTATGACATGTCCAGTAATGAGATCTTTTTTTAAATTTATGACCTTATAGCATAAGAGTGTGAATGATTCACATGTATCATATTGCAAATGTTGTTTTAAAGCAGGAATCAAGCCACGACAAAAGATGAATTTCTTTTCTAATTCAATATGTTGAAATACCAACTGATGTATGCAAGCATTGAAGAAAAAAATGTAATCAACAATAGGTTATGTCTTTCTTTGATGTAAGCCAAGTAAACATTCATGTGTGACTCTAGGGCCATTATTAAGTATGAAGTGACGAAGAAATACCTCTTCCATCTCACAATAGGTACTAATAGATCTGAAAGTTAAATGTGTGTACCATTGGAGAGAATCAGTAGCAAGAATGTGACTAAAGGATTTAAGCAATAATCGATCATTGGAGTAAGAAGCCATAGCTAGATGATAGTGCTTGAGATGTAAATATGGGTTGTCGATACCATCAAAGCATGAAAATGTAGGCATAATGAAATCCTTGGGGAATGTTGAATTATGAATATTCTTTGGAATAGGATTGTCATGTAAAGAATTGTTATCAATGGAAGCATAATAGGCCTTTCTTTTTAAAGTGAGAGATTGGACCTGAGATTGTAATTTACCAATAACATGCATGAGCCATTAAATATCATATGATGGTATAGTAGGAGATGTAGATGGTGTATTGAGAGGTTATATCTTTCCATTATGAGTGATCATAGGAATATAAGAAGAATAAGTGGAGAATGTTGACGTTATAGGCACCGTTGGTGTAGGTGCGGAAGAAGTAATGGGTGTTGAAGAGCATGGAATATTGATAACATCAATAGGAATAGCATTGGAAGAATTTTTAAGAGATGAAGTAATAGAAGGAGATGATTCAACACGCATTTTACTAGACACAATCTCAGAAGAAGATGAAAGTGGATCAGGGGATTCACATTCAGCAGTATGCAAAGAGCTGGAATCATTACTATCGTGTGCCTCATTAATGTCAAACAAATATTTGAAGGCAAAGATTTAATTAAGTATATCATCAACATATAATGAAGGAGAAGGAGAACTAGTATGTGATGCAACATTAGAAAAAAATTCAGAAATGCAAGGAATATGAGATGCAACTATAGAATCATGTTGACTCGTATGAGAAACAACATCATGCACATGTTTATTTTAATCATGTTTTTTAGCTAAAGCATCGTCATCAAAACTAAGCATAAAGATGATAATAACATCATCCAAAGTATTAGTAGAAATAGTAGAAGGTGGAGTGCAGCTAACTTAATAACAAGGTATACAACCAAAAAATCTTTATGGGTTAGATACAATGCTAACAGTATAATGATCAAAGCTAGTAGGAACATTAAATTCATTAACTAACAGTTTTCCTTTGAATATCGTCTAGAATAATAGTGTTACAATATAGAGCGCTAAGTTTAGCTATGGTTTCTTAATCATAAATAGGATTAATGCTCACATGAGGCATGGTTACCCTAGGGGGAGAAGAACTATTCTTAGCCATTAGGGATTTAGTGGATCCTAACGCAAGGAGTTCTAACCTTCGGGTTCACCAAAATGATTTAATAAAATCTAAATAATTTTATTAAAATTTGAAAGTAATGACTACTATGAATAACATACAATGAAATATAAATGCTAGGCAATTTATTTGATTTTAATTATGAAAGGAAATGAGAGAGATAAGACACTTACCTTGATTTCGCTTGTCCTGAAGTGTGTCTAGGCTGAAGAATGTGATGAAACAAAATATAAACCATCGCAATAAACCTCAAAAATGTAGAGGAGATAAAAATTTCTAGACATGGGCTCCTGGGAAAGGATAGGGGATCTTTTGGGTGCCTAAGACCTCTGTGGGGGCATTGGAGACTTCAGAAAAGGTCAAAACCTAGTTTTGATACTGTCACTAGGGTTTTGCACTTGTTCACCTTTGGTCACCTATATGTCGCACTTAGATCACCGAGGTACCTTTAAACCTGCACACAAATATCTCCCTGTAAAACCCTCAAAAAGACATCAAATCCTCAAAAAAAAAGATGTAAAATCAAGGATCGGATTGTCCTCAGGTTTCAACTAGTGAACTTACGACTGAGCATTGCACTACATCTCAAACCCAATGTAGTTCTATGTGCTTATCTGTGTAATAGTGCTCCTAGGTCGCCCTCATGCCAATGATGCCAAAATAGCAGGCAGTAGCTAGATAAAATGGAAATGTGTGGATGGAATAGAATTAAATCCCCTTCATATGTAGTGTGTATGCATAATAATGAGCCCAAGATGCAATCCCTTTATATGTAGATAGATAGCCCTTGATATAAAATTCTCGCCCTTACAATGGTATGTATGTTGTGTTTATATAGGGATATCTTGCTTGAATTTTGACACTAATGACCCGACTCAAATATCAAAAATAAGATCAAACATAAAGAGGGCACATGCGCCCAGGATGGACAGAAACACCTGGGTGCTAGTGTCTAGTCCTGGGCGCTTGTGTCCAGAGACAAATGAAGACTAATGAGTGGAGACTGGCTGACAGGGAGCCCTATGACCCAACCATAACTAGGTGTATGAGTGACAAGTGTGAAAGATAAAAGCAATAGAAACCAACAAGACAAGTGGATGGACTAGGGAATGGGTCATCAGTGAATACTTTTCTTACGCAAAATCCATATATAAAACAACATACTTGGCAATATAGTAAATAGTAGTTAGTGCCTGATTTTTTCTCCACAATTAGCAAGAGGGGGGTGTTAATATCCTTAACAATCACAGTTCACAATGCCTGTTGAAATTTCATGGCGTCTTTCTAACATTTGAAAGATCATACTTAACTAGTAAAACCGATTCACGATACATGTTTCATTTGTAATGGTCATTGGTCAATAAGCATCCTACCAAAGCAATGTCCATAAAATGGTTAAACTTTTATAATAACAATCTTAATAATTTAATAAATGAATTTAATTAAATCCATGATGTTACAAAAGATATATCATTGATAGATTGTGTATGATAAGAGTTTGTAACACAAACATTGTAACACATAAAGTAGAAAAGAATAATGTCGTTAAGGAATGCCTCTAAGCTTAATTTGTATTGGTCAAGTGGGGCTTCTTGTATGTTGGTTATCTCCCTAAATACCAAATATTACCCGAGCGAGTGTGGTACAATAGAAAATTTATATTCTCTGGCTTTAATTTACCCCCGTTGATTCAATAAATTAGATGTTAAACCACTCAAAGGATTAAACTGGTTCCACCACTAAGGGTAACTTTGGGGCTAATATCTCACAAAGTGCAATAGTCAGATAGGTGGGGGTACTTGTTTCGTTGGCCAATTCCCTCAAGGTGCCAACTACTTTGGGGTTCCATTGGTAATCCTCACAATGATTTTCTTGCCTTTGGCCACATACTTTCCACAATTACAGTGGATCAAGGAATAAACCCATCTCTAAAAATTTAGTTAAGAGTGTCTTATGAAGTATAATAAAAAGGATGTGATAAGGTTTGCTTGATTTCTTGAGCGAGGTAACCTATAATTAGTAGTTTTAATTCAACAATGATATTCATAGAGATGGTCTTACAAACAACAAATTAATAGTTTTGCTAAGGTGAAATCACAATAGAAAACGTAGACAAACTCACGTTTCTAATTTTGAAGATCACCCAAAAGGGTGTGAGAAAAGATCATACACATGAGTTTTTCAAGATTACATTAAGTGATAACTAATAGAAAAATAAAAACTTAAATTGAATAGTTATAAGAAGCTTACAAGAAATGGATTAAAAACATATCTAAAATAGAGATTAGAAAATATTTAACTTGCCACAAAAATACATAAATAAGTAAAACACGGTGACATAATGTTAACATAGACAATGATACACTAACACGTGAAGGTAAACATGTTTGCATAAAACTAAGATTAAAGCAAATAAATAAAATAACAATTTAACGTTAGTACGTAGTGATGTGTTAGTGCATGTATAGATACACTAGCCTGTGCAAAGGGACATAGAAGAAAATAGAGAGGTACGCTGGTGCGTAAAGCACTACGCTAACACATGTAAAGATACTCTAACACATGAAATGATACACTAGCAAAATTCACTAGTGATGCTAGCGATACAGTAGTACACTAGTGCAGGTTTCTTGTAGGTGATCAAAAATTGATCAATAGTACATAAATTTGACTAGTTTTTGATGATTTTTCTCATTTTTCTTCACCAAAAAGTCACAAATTTGGACAGTAGGTCTTAAATAGCACAAATAACATACAAGTGAAGTTATTTTAATCAAAAATAAACTAAAAAATATAGAAAATGTATTAGAGGTCCCATCAGGCGCACCATAATGTATACAAGTAAAAACTCAAGAAAATGAAAGACAAGCAAACAAAATACTACAAACCTTTCTCCAAGCTCTTCTTGCAACCTCAAGATGAGATAGTTGAAGTGCAAACACACTTGTTGGATCTTTTGAAATCTATTGTGGTTATGGGTGCTCCAAGTTTGCTTCGAAATAGAGGAGGAATGCTACAAACAAGTTTGGTGATCAAATGGATAACCTTTTGGTATGCAATTTCAAATGGAAAAATATTAGAGGTTTGCTGCAATTTCTTAAAGCTTCAAAAGATTCTCCCTTATTTTTTGAAAGATGTAGCCAGTTATTTATAATGGAAGGAGAGGCTATGGAGTGGATCAAGGTTCTTAATTAGGTCATGAATACATTTACTTGAAATAGTCTTTGGATTTAGTTATTGTAGTTTGAATGGATTGAATATCTTTTGAGGGGCAATGAATATTTGGTTGGCAATAAGTTTTATTCGAGATGGTGGTTGTACGTGCATTTTTGTTGCTTCCACCTTTGTAGGATTCTAGAAATGGAGTGGAGTGAGGTAGTTTAACTTGAGTGATTAGGATAGTGAATTGGAGTGTGAGTAGATAAATAAATGTATTTCTATTTTAAAAAATAATTAAATTAACTAAGGGATGTGAGTGAGTAAATAACTATATAATTAAATAAATATTTAATTTAATTAGCCAAGGGATAATGGAGTATGGTTTAAGCATGATAGAATTAATTTAATTAATTCTAAAAAATGGAGGTGAATTCTAGTGAGATAGAATTAATTTAGTCAATTCTAAAGGGATGTAGATTGGCATATTACGGAAAGGATATAGATATCCAAGGATAGGCTAAAAAAAAGTATGTATTTTTAGGGTGTCTACAACTTCCACATGTATTATTATTCTATTGAATAAATTATTATAACAAATTGCTTCTTTAACTTCCAGGAAATGACTAGTATTGTTCCTAAGTTCATAAGGAAACTTGGTGTCTTTTTTTTATCTTCAAAATCTCATGCATGGTCAAAATTCAAATATCCAACTAGTTTGAAGTTTGATGCCCCCAAGTATGAATCTACAAAGAACATCAACAAAATAAACAAATCTTGTTATAATCATTGTTATATAGATCATACTTCAAGTAAGTGCTAGCTTTAAAAAATCACATTAGGATGCCTACTAAGTGGTTTATAGTATATTGTTTCAAATTTTCAAAAAAAATTCACCAATACATTTTTCTATATAATGAAAATACACTTTAGCTTTTGAATCACTTCAACACCAAAAAAAATAATGAAGATAACCCAAAAAAATAATACTCGTTTATTTTAATGTGTGCGCAAAGGTCTAATTATAGTCTATCCCTTCAATTTGAGAACATCCCTTCGCAACAAGACTTGTTTCATGTTTTTCAACGATCCATTTACTTTTTATTTGTTTTACAAGAATCACTTGCTACATATTGTGTTACAATTGATATGAGGATCAAATAACTCTAAATTTCTATTATTGACTAAAACATTATATTCAATTTTCATTACTTTTGTTCAAGATCAAGTTTTTCATCGTACTCAAAGGAAGTTTGTTCGAATAAAACAACAATATTAAATTATTCTTCTAAATGATCAAAAGATCGTTTATTCCTAATTCTCTTAAAGGATCTTGCTTATTTTCTATTATGTTTATACAGAATTTTGATGCATCTTTTTCCATCTTGATCAAGTATAACATTTGTTAATTTCTGTGTAATTTATTTAGGCATATTTATTTGTGCCTCTTGCAAAACAATCGGTTATTGGATTTATTGATATAAACCTCCTTCATCTTCTAGCTGCTTCTCCATAAATATGTGTTCATCATCTAATGAAGTTTGAATTTTTGATGTAGGGAAATTTTCATTTTCAATCATAAGAGATATTATGGATTTAGATGATTTCTATTTACATGTTTCCACCTCAATCTTTGGAATAGTGTATCAATCTTTTTGTAATTATTAAATTCGTTAAAATTCTGAATTATTTGTTTCCATTCAATCTATAGAGGCTATGTCCATTGTACTTTCACAAAAAAAAAATATTTTTCACAAAGAGAAATTACTTGTTCTTTTCATAACATAATATGTATGTCTTTAATATTTTTGAAATCTTTAAAGTATACAATTTATTTCTCCTCTTTGTAAATTTCTAATTTTAAAATATATCATTTAAGAAAAAACATTTAATACTCAAACATTTATGACTTTTTTTTTTAAATAGAAATTAAAGCATCATGTGATACGAGATGCAACAATAAGGATCTCCTTCAAGTTAATGTTTTTTCCCAACTTAATTAAAATATAATTTAAATAATATTAATATTTTTTCCCAACTTAACGAAGGCTACAAAAAAAAAGGGAAAAAAAGCAGGTGCTAAAAATAGAATGGAACCTTGGCGCACACGTCTTTCGGTCTATAAAAACTTTGGCGAAAAAAATTATGGGAAAAGTGAATAGTGGTCTTTCAAGGAATTAGGTGTAAAGATGAGGAGTTTGTTTTCTAAAACAAAAATTAAAGAAGAAGTGGAGACAGAAGGGCATGACCTCCCCGAGGAAATATTGTTGTTGATCATCGCAAGGCTCCCCAGAAAAATCCTTGTGAGAATGAAAACTGTTTGTAAACAATGGAATGAACTCTTGTCTTTCGATTATGCCCTTTCATCGAATTCTTATTTTTTCTTTCAGTTTCCATTTTTGTTTGGCTTTCCTCGTTCTCATAAAGTGAGGATATTTGGTTCCCTTTTCTCTATTCATTCACAAATATCAACACTGGAGTTTTGGAGAGAGTGTTCACAGCAGAGGAAACTTTTACCACCTTGATCTATGTACCAAAAATGGCGATGTTGGAGGACTGAATTTTTCAAATGGGCATCAGATAAGAATTCCAGGCCCATTAGACACTTATGATAGAAGAGACTTATGTTCAGGTGAATATGAACCAGATTCTGATGAATCAGAATCTAATTCATATATACTAGATTCATGTGAATCCGATTCATATAAACCAGATTCTGGTGAATCATATTTATGTGAATCCCATTCATATGAACCAGATTCTAGTGAATCAGATTCATATGAACCAGATTCTGGTGAATCAGATTATAAACCAGATTCTGGTGAATCATATTTATGTGAATCCCATTCATATGAACCAGATTCTAGTGAATCAGATTCATATGAACCAGATTCTGGTGAATCAGATTCATATGAACCAGATTCTGGTGAATCAGATTCATGTGAATCTGATTCCGGTGAATCAGATTCATGTGAAACTTATGAAAGATATTGGGGTGCTATCACAATACATAAGAAGGATTCTAATTTATATTGCTGAGAATTGACGGGGAATGGTGAACAGCTTGTCTTGGTTCACAAGAAGCGGGGTTGTATGTGGAAATTAGAGAATGAAGGCGAAGACACAGATAAGTGGTGTTGAGTGGATATAAATTTGCCCAAACAGATTTATTGTGTTGCAGTGAACAGTAGGGGATGGACCTTGGTTGTTGCCCACAAATTACTGCTATATAATGAAGATAGAAGATTGGTGAGAAAAATTGATTTAACTGAGATTGATCCAAAGCTTGCAAAGCAGATCAATAAACATAAAAGATGTAGAAATTCAGTTCCTGCTTTCTTATCACCTTTTTAATGCACTAATTTATGGTAGCGTTGGCATCTCTAATAAATTTTATTTCCATTTAGGAGTTGTAAATGGAGACAGTGACGCTTAGGGACAATAATGTGTACTCGGTTTATATTCACCTCTGAGTTTGAGACTTGATCTTTTTAAGGATTATCTTAAAGATGTATTACTTCTGTGGTTACATTTCAACTATTCAAGATTTCTTGCAGAATACTATAATATACAGTAACACTCATAATTATTATCATTTTTGCACTCACAATTATCGTCACTTTTATATACCTTACTAGAAGATTTTCCTAACCCAACTAGACATTGGCTCATCATGATAATATAATTTGAAATATTTTTGTTACCATTCTTATATCTTGCATCAATGTAAATGGCATGTGTATTTCTGAGTTATAGTTATGTTGAATGTCACCCAATTCATTGTATATATACTGTAAAAATAAAAAACAAAATGTTATTTTTGTTTCTTACAAATAAAATGGTGCATGGAATTGAGATCCATATATAAATCAAATCACATATTTATGTGAAGATCAATTATTTCATCTCCAAAGATGCGTTTATAAGTAGACTTTTACTTTTCTGGCCATTATGTAATTGGTGATTTTTAAATATATGTTTAAAATTAGGTGAGGGAGACGAGTTACTGGATAGGGTGTTTTTACTTATTGCTGTTTAGTTGAAAGAAGATTTTGATAGAGATATATGCAAATGTCAATATTTATGTTAATTGTTAATTTTTATATCAATTGTTTCATGTGTGTATTATGATTACAAATTAGCGTTTTGTTGGGTTTTATTGAAAGCTGTCTTATTTGATTTTTTTTAAAGTCTGTTTTACCATGCTAGTGCTCAACTCAGTCTGGAATTAATAATGCAAAGAAGAAACGGAGGACAACACCATTGAATTCTAAAAAGCCACGGAATTAATATGTGTATAGCTTGAGATGCAATCATCTCCCAAACTACAATCTCAAAGAAAAATCAAGCGATATGATACCTTTTCACTTTGTGGAAGTAGATTATATGTTTTTTTGGATAGAATAATTACATAAAGAGGTGCTCTATTATGTTATATGAGATCTGTTTTTTTTTTTCTAAGGTTGTTATTTGAGAGATGATGGGTTGTAATATTAGTATGTTCACTTTTGTTTTTAACATTTATTTGGTTATTTATTTAGATTTTTTAAATAAATAAAAAATTATTTTCTTTAAAAAAAAATTAATCAATTTTTTCTAATATATTAATTACATAGAGAAATTTTGAATCTATTTTATTTTTTAGAGATATTATTTCAAATTTTATATTAATGAAATTAAATTGTTGATAATATTTACCACTATTCAATAATAAATTTGTAAAGAAGATAATAAAATTATTAATAATTATGATATATTACAAATTTAAAATAAAATCTTAACAATAATATTTTTTATATGTTTAAGGTAAATATATTAAAAATATAAACATATTTATATTGAAGTAAATGAGACTGGTCTCGTAGGAATGTAGTATTTTGTAGTGTTGATAGTGTTCAAAGGCTTCTATAATATATTAGCGTCATTCTAATATATTTTGTGGAATTCATAGAATTTTTCAGCTTGGGTAAGATGTCATGGAATTTATAATCTTCTACAGCTAGGGTAAGCTTATGGAACATTCATACTATTATAAAAATTTGGACAGACTATTGGATCTTCTCCCAAATGATTAAGTTTATGGTTCTTTGTGTGGCTTGATTGGGAGAGGCTTGGTAATACGCAAATATTTATTTGATAACCCTAAATATTTTTGGGTGTTGTGGGACTTCTCTTGAGCCCAAATGATCCTACATCAAACACACCAAGTAAGAAGAAACATGAGCTCCTAGTCTAGTATTTTTTATAAGGTTTGAAATTGAAAGACCGTGTCTAATAATCCTTTCTTTAGTGATAATCCTGGACAACTATGAGTAGGAGTAAAATAGGTAAGCTATATGAGGAAGGAGGAAGGGAACCTCCAAAAGGTATAGAAGAGGAAAATTATGGGGAGGATTGAAGCAAATGGGAGGGAGCACAAGGAGTTGTGGACCCTAATAGAGGAATTGAGAAAATTATAGAAGTGGATGAGGAAACAACAGAGGAAAAGAAGGGTAGTGAATTGGAAGTAGTTACAAGTAGATTTAGGATACAACTAGAACTTCATACGAAGAAGCCATCTTGAAAAATTTGATATTGTGTAGATGGGGAAGAAGCATATTACAATAAATAATTTATGTGGCATCCATTTAACCCTAGATAATATAATGTTACCCCTCTTCTAGGATATATGTCCCTAGATATAGATAGGGAATGAATTATATGAAATTGTTTGAACAATAAATAACATATTGATAGTTTGATAGAAATTAAGTCACAAAAAGTGGAGAAATTGAGTACATCATACCTTGTGAAAGAAAAATTGACTTTAACACCTTAAAACATAGACATATATCATGTCTAGGGAAGGTAAATGCAGCAAACTTTTATGTGTACATAATTTTTTTGGTCAGGGTAATATCACCCGCACACTTGCTATATTTTGCAAGTTTTTCCGAAACCTTTTGCATTTATTGGTCCCGGCACAAGAGGATATGCTACATCTACTAACTCATGCTAGAATCTTACATCTCTCTAACCTTAAGGTCCATTACATCTTTTTAAGTATTGTAAATATATGATTTAAGTATTTGTAACTAAACTTGGATTATTCCCTCTTTCAATTTATATTCAGGAAAGCTATCGAGGTAAATTAAATTACATTATCTTCCATCAGGTGACATCCACTACACCTCAACTCTTACTTTTTCCCTAATAAAACAATCACACACCGTTGCCACTCTTCCTTAACATGAAGAGCTTCCACTAAACGGGCCTAACTCTATAGGAAAAAATTGAGGCTTTGGAGGCAAACATGAGTGTATGTTTTGATCCAAAAACGCAAGAAGATTTTGAAAACAAGAGTGAATTGGATATGATGGAAGTTTATACATGAAATCAAGTAAATTATGTGCCCACATAATGTTAACAATGTGTATTGTGATTCAACACACAAAACCTAAATTCTTAAATATTATTAGTTGTATATAATAAACTATAATTTTAAGTAAGTTTTTATAACATTCGGTTTTTTATAAAAATACATATATGAAGCCAAATAAATTATGTGTCACATAATCTTAACAATGTGTAATGTGAGTCAACACATGAAACCTAAATCATGAAGTACATACAACCTTAATCCTTAAACATTAATAGACATATATATATTAAACTCTAATGTTAAGTAGGTTTTTATAACCTTTAGTTTTATAACATGTTCTTCAAATAAAAATTTCTAATGTTCAAAAAGAAAATTGACATGTGAATAAAAGGCTCTTAGTTAAATTTGTTTAAAATTAAATTGTCTACCATCATTTTTTCTTATTGAATCTGAAATTTGAGGGAATAGCTACACAAAATACTCAAACTTAACTACCATAGATTGAGGAGTTTCCATTCTTCCAAATTCCCCGAAGCATGATTCTAGCCTCGTTCTTTATTTATTTGCATCTTCTAGAATTAGAATTTTGATAAATAGCTAGGCAACACCTTTTACACCATCATACGCACCGTTAAACAACACTTTATCCACCATCATTGAATAAAAGAACCATCTACAACTTAAAACAATGAATAACAGTTTAAACCAGAACATCATGGATGAAATTCAGAAATCAAAATTGTTCTAGAAATGTTCATGAAAACCATTGGCCAAAAATATTATGAATATCTTAATTGACATGGTTGAAGAGTAGAACATGACTTTCATTCTCACAACAAATGCAAAATAAACTAGTACAAATATCTTAAATACTGTTTATGAAAAACATGAGTAATACCAATCTTAAAGAACACATATTATATTTTTAATATATCATGAACATTAATAATTTTATTACTTGTATTTATCTTTATTTTTATAACTTACATTCTACCTTTACATATTATATACATTGTAATTGACAATATTTAAACATTCATATTATGGAAATGTAATAAAAAAAATTATGTTCACTAAATTTTAAAAATATAGAATTTTTTATTCCAAGGTAATGAGAAACTAAAAAATATAGAATTGTTGTTCTTACCTCTTATTATCTCTCTGTCATCTAATAGAATTAAAAAAAACCATTTCAATATAATATTCCAATATCTATTTGATTAATCTATTCGAATTTTAAAAAAGTGAACTTTATTATTAGTTCTTATTCCATTAATGTTTTTTTTTATTTTTTAGCATTTCTTCCTCGACATTTTTGGTATAAAACGTATATTTCAATAATCTGTGAGAAATTTATAAAAATATATTTTCATTTTTAGTTCTTATTTCATTAATGCTTCTTATATTTTCCAAATATCTTCCTCAGGAATTTTTTTGCTGCTTCTTTCTTTTTCTTTTCCATTAAAAAACGAACACACTGCATTGGTCTTCAAGCTCTGCGTTTCAGTGTAAATACGTTGTAGGTGACTATAATGGTCGAATCAATTATTTAACTTGTTACATGCATTATAAAAGTCATAATAGATTAGCGCACAAAAAACACAATTGCCACAGAAGACGACACTTAGTGAGCATTGCCGTAGACAATTTACCTTTAGCTTTATAATTTAGTATTTAGATTTTTCACAGATGTAAAATTTTACATCAATGTACCTTGTTTTACATCAGATGGGTAGGGTTCGTATTATCCAATAAAAACAGGAAATGTAATCACAAATATCAAAATAACAAAACCAAAAAAAGATAACAGTTTTTCGGCTACCCACTGCTCAATATTTGCCATAGAACAGCTTTATTTGCCTTGATTTCACCTTCCCCCAAGGAAAATAATTTCTCATGCTTTGGGATAAATTTTTAAAAATCATTTGCATTTAGACCTTATTACACAAAAACCAGGTACGATTACTGGAAATGCAGGACCGTATGGCCAAAATCAAATTCCAGCAAATTCTTTAAAAATGTGGATTTTTTGCTGTACTGTGTTTGTACTTCCTATATTACCTACTGACAATAAAGATTATTTGCTGGAGGCATGTTGGTAGAGTTCTACATCTGATTGTTTCTATTCACCCCGAACCGTAAGATCTGTTATGTGCAGATTTTCAACAGTAAATGCGTTTTAAGTCTTTGTAGCAGTTTCTTCATGTGTGGACAACACAGCTCTGGGTAAAACACCTGAACATTTGTAATTAAAAGGAAAATCCACACAAAAGATCTGTCACGGATGACATGTAACCAGTTCATGATAGATTTGAAAGAAACATAACAAATACAATGTCTGCCAACATAAACTAGATGTTATGTGTAGCATTCTTCTAGAAGATAATTCGCCTTCAAAAGATTAAACACCACATGAAATTTCACATCAGGACCTAATAATACTCATTGAATGCTCTTAAAAATAGTTTTACTTATCTTTATAATCAGTGTTGACTGATGAGAATGAAATGGAGCCTTGGTGAAAATCCGAACTCGTAATTTTTTTTTAAAATTGCAATATGATAAGGTTATGCAAAATCTGATTCATGTAGTGTACAAGAATTGCAATAGAAACATTAATTCAAGATGCCTGCTCGTCAAAGATGGCCCCACTAGAAAATTGCAAAAAGCTGATCATATTGCATTGGTCAGTTCATGTTATCGATTTAGGGTCCTTAATTTGAACTGTTATTTCACTCAAAGCATAAAATTGGATTACAAGGTGTATAAGAACAGTTGCAGGAAAATGTCAAAAAAAGGAAACTGGTGGTTCAACCCATCTTTCCATTGCTGTTATTAGTGGAAAATAAAAGAACAATGAATCTTTGCTCCAAATATCCTGAGAACATATGTTCATCCTACCAGGGCCATCAGCCAGAGATGCCTAAAGAAGCAATCTGACATTATAAAGACAAGCGAATGCTCAGGCTTTGTATGATAAGCCCCACACATAATAATCACTATAATTCAAATTAATTTGTTAACAAATACTATGGAGTAAACATGAAAGACTAAATACAAGCAAACAACAAATCACTGGCTAAAAATCCTTAAGCCTCTGCAAGCCACAAGGCCATGTGAAAATGCTGCTCCATCTAACTCAAATCTTACCAATACCCTATACGAACAGTTGAATGTATACACATGTGAGTATTGGATGGGCCTGAATGCAAGGCTTGCCATCACAAATGAATATCTACGTTCAAGTTAGATGATACTCTTGATTCGTCTGGGTCTGCCTCTAATGCACAAGGGAAAATATATAACCCCACAGATAACTACAGAAATCAAAGACATAACGTATACATACAAAATATCGGTCATTGCCTTGAAACTGAACAATAATTGCACCTGTCATATGCATACACTTTCAACTCCCTCTTGCTCTATATACCAATTCCATCTCAATGCTGAAATGGATATATGTGAAGGCTTAAGATAGAATAATCCTACCCGGTGGATTGCCTAGCTGCAATCCTTAGTACACAAGTCAATCTTTTCAACAATAATGCAGCACCAAAGGTATCCAGCCTGTTGTCTTATGTCCTTGTGGATGAAAAATCCATGCTCCCTCCAGGATTCTAACCAAATGGATTACCACTACCAACGGACGAAAGCGAAGTCTTAGAAGACAGCTGGGGGCCTCCAAAATTGCTAAACAGATCATCACTGGGAAATGAAGCAGAAGGAAAGCTGTTGCTAGGCAGCACGGCTCCAGATTGCCTATAAAATAATAATTTTTGAAAAGCAATAATTAATTCAAAAGGAACATGTTATTTGATCAAAATTTAAATTATATAAATTTAGCAAATCAACGAAATCCCATCTTGTCAGGCCCTCAAGTAAAAGATAAAAGCTTACACTTGCTTAGGAACCTGCTGGCCCATGAAATATCCTGCAAAAATGACAGCCAAAAACTGAATTGAGATTTATCCGTCTAAATTATGGAACAAGACACTCCATCAATGTATACATGTGGCAGCATACTACCTAAACCCAAAGTTTTTCTATATTAGTTTGTTTATGTACATTCGCAATAATAACACAATTGAAAACGAGAAAAATAAAGCATCACTCCCCAAGAACAGTAGAAACACAGCTCAACAATAAAAGTGTGTACACCTGAAGTTTAGAAAATAAAAAAATTCCAGATGATAGAAGATCCAAAATACTTGTTATAAAAGCAACTAGTATTAATTCTCATTTATAAATACTGGAGGACAAATACCATTTAACTCCAAAGATATCTGTTGACAGCTTCTTTGTTCATTCCAATGAAAGATGTCTGCTCTTAGCTGGTTAATTATATTATCCAAAAGTCCAAAAGAAACTCATGTATCAAGTAATTACAACATGTTTGTAAATTAACTTTTGTTTCATGAACTAATTAGAAATAGCAAAGGGAAAGCTAAAATAGTTTTACCATTACTATAAAGTGTGACTGGCTCCTGCATATGTGACCATAAATCCCATGCACGAATGATGTAAAAGTAGATTGACAAACAAGAATGCGTCACAACACTAACCATTTTGCTATCCAATTACAGGCCCCATTTAATGATTATTAAAAATGACAATAATTACAAATTTCGCAGTTCTGCTTGATTTTTATTTTCATTTGTAAATACTGATACACAAATACCACTTAAGTACAAAAATATCTGTCGACAGCTTATTTGTTCATCCCGGTGCAATATGTCTGCTCTTAGCTGGTTAACATATCTCTACAACTGTTTAATGCCTTGGCTACAATGACTTTAATTATAATGTGCACATATATCCATCAGTTAATTATATAAATAGAGTACAAAAGAACTCATGTATCCAAATAATTATAACATGTTTGTAAATGCTCTTGTTTCTTGAACGAATCACAAATAGTAAGGGAAAGCTATAACAGTTTACAGTCAAAGAGGTATAAATGGCTCCTGCATATGTGACCATAAACCACGGGTACAAATGTTGTAAAAGACCAAAAAACAAGCATGCCTCACAACACTGACCATTTTTCTACTCAATTGCAGGCCATTTTGATTTTATATCATGTACATTTACGTATACTGTATGATCATTCCCGTCATAAGCGTGAAAAAATGTAGGATTTGCAAAAAAATTATTCAAACCCTTTGTTTGATTTTTGAAGTTATATGAAAGATCTGACTATGGCTAATACCTTCAAACCTTTGAAACTAGTCTCATTCGGCATAAAGCATTATTAATTATACGAAAACCTGTAATATAAGCCTTGCAAGATAACAGTCGAGATATTAAGAAGCAATACTTGGGATTCTCTTGACAAGAAGATTGTTGTTGAATTCTGGTTAAAAATTAGGGTCAACATTAGTTAAACTTCCAGCATTTTATGCATTAAATGTTGTAAGTTAATTTGTTAAATCCCTTATATAAGCTTTTAAATTTAATCGCACCAAATTAATTATCTAGTCCAACCCTTTTCCTTAATTCAGTCAAAAGCTGTCAGTCATTTGACCTCGTGTTAAGGAGCATAGAAGGAAAAGCCGTAAAGCAAAAAAAAACTTTTTTGAGAATATAAAGCCCAAAGGATACATTTTCATTTTCGCACGCATTTAAGGCATATTCTCTATTACAGCATACGTTTGGGAAGAGGCCATATTTTATTTGTTTTAAGAAAACTTCAGAGCCGATTTCAAAAGTAGGATGGTTTTCTTTCCCCTAAAAAGATTATATATTAAAGTCCTTGTAAGGTAGTCTCATGCCTAAATTATTTTCAAAAGGGTAAAGTATGGCATTGTAAGGATCCTTTACGGAAAGTACACCCCTCTCTTATCCTGTATAAATTCAATGCAAGAATGTCTTGAGCAGAATAAGACATCACAAAATCTCACACTACAAGCTAAGTGGCAGTGTAATTGGTACTTTAAAGTCAATTATTTAAACAGTGAATCACAATCAACAACAGATTCTGATGACACAACAACAGTTTCAAAAAATCTCATGAATAATATGATAATATGTTTAACGATTGATGGCCCAATGGCCAACAACGAAGGAACCATGACACTTGCTCCTAAAAAACAATCCACTTCAAATTAATTATTAAAACAAGTATTCCATGGTTCAGTGGCACTCTAAATTAGCTAAAAAGCCTTGAAACATATTTTCGAACCTGGCAATTACAGGCACATGCAGAATCTAATACTCTTACATGGCGGCAAGACAATATGCTTCAGAAACTAATACTCCTACATGGCGGCAAGCCCTTGTGCTTCAGAAACTAATACTCTTACATGGCAGCAAGCCCATGTGCTGTAAATTTAGAGCCATCCATTTCTGAACAGAATCAATTTTAAATTGAACTTTAGGTTTTACCACACAGCTACTGTGAAAAATTCACATGACAGTGGCTTCATCTTCAGTAAACACTTGGTAGTATGGTACAACAGAGCAGCAGTTTATTCCTCAATTCCACAAACTATCCAGGGTGCTTATGGTGACAGATCCAGATATAGTTCTTCAGCTAAAATATAAATCTTCTGACATTTGCAATAAAAATTGACCCCCGCCTATTATGCCTTTGAATAGGCTTTCCACTCAGCTTTTAAAGACTAAACTAAGTGAACAGCACAACTCATACAAGCCCTTGTTCCTCACCTTCACCGTTTCTCTCACCCAATTCTAAGGGCAATTGTCCTGGTGAATTTGTGATAATAACCTAGTAGGCATTTGAATGAAAATTGGTGTTTTTAACAGACCATGAAATCTGAAAAGCTAGTAGCTGAAGGCAAATTCAGAGAACGAAAAAAGTTACTTATGCACAGAATAAACCTAATAATGTACCTTGTGAGCTTAGAAAGAAATTTAAGAACATAATATTAGTCTATTCAAACAGGATGGTCATTCCAAGATCCAGTCTCCTTGACAGCACGGCACATTTGAAATATGATTTCTAAATTGTAGGTAGGCAATATTAATAAGCCTAATTGAACTTAGGGAGAAAGTGAAACTTAAGATTGTAGTATTTATCAACACCACACAAGGCAATCACTCCAAAAGATGTCTCTTTGATGCAGACCATTTGAAATATGATTTTTACTTTTAGGTAGACTGTATTTCAATAATAGCTATAAGAAAGTCTCATATTCATACTACTGTTCATAGACAACCTCCCGACAGCTCTGCATCCTGAACCCAATCCACTAGATTGGAAAGATGCCCATACTTCCAGTATAACTAACGTTCTACATTATCATTTGCTAGGTACCAAAGTTCATAACCTGTTAGACTATCTTATGGATATTAAGAAAATAATTTTTTATAGTAACATTTTTCGGCTTCAACAAAGTCCTATGTCTCAAATTCAACAATTCTTTCCAACAAGCCTTGGGAAACCAATGCTCTTTACTGCGAGGAACTGGGAAAGATTAAAAGTAGTTGTAAATTGTGGTTCTAGGTGATTTTTATTAGGGTCAACTTAGATATTTATTAGCAGTCACGATAGTCAGGTAAGGTTAAGTAGAACATTATTCATTTCTATGTCATCATTATTGGATGGTGGGTATTCTTTTTCTACAAATAGGTAGCACATCAACATTTTCTTCAAACTTGCAAGTTTGTACTCACAGCCCCACAGTTCTATTGCAAGTCTTGCCTTAAAGACTTTCAGTTTATTTTTCTCGTTTATAGCATGCTATTGCTCTTTAGGCTCACGACATTATATCAAGAAACTTCCCATAAAAAGAATCTTTAAATGCGGAAATTCGCTATCGGCCTCGAGTGATGTCTGGAAGAAAACACGTGTATGGTGTAGTTATAGTGATAGAAATTCCAAGAATAAAACAGCTAAGAAAAATATTTGAAAATTTATGAAATAAAAATCAGGAGCTATGTTCTCAATTAGTTATGTAAGGAAAACAAAAGAAATACGGGTGTATTTTGTTGTAATTCATGAAAATTCTGGAAAACATATGTAATTCAGTTTTTTCATTTGTATAAGCAGAGATAATTTGATCCATTTGATAGCTGAATACAATTAAGAAGACTAAAATCATGAACAATTAGAAACCTCATACCCTAAAGGAATACTGCTCGTGATCAAGGAAGATTCATCCATTAGGACCCTCTTAATACATCATTTCATTCCTTGTATTAAAGTCAGTTCCTTACAGATGTCATCTAAACCACAAGTTTTTTCTTCAATCTTCCTCTTATGAATTAGGACACGAGAAGGAATTTGAGAAGTTGTGAATAAAGAAAAAACAAACAATATTTTCAACCAGCAAGGAAAGTTGGAACATAAAAAAATAAATCATAAATCCATCGGTCTGAAACTTCAGAATATCACAAAAATAAACTAATAGTAAACATCATTTCATTTGAGTAGCGGAAAGCAAAACCTGCTCTGATATGCAGTTGATTGTACATGAAAAAATTCAAAAAGCCCAAAAATGTAATCAAATACAAACATCAATTTAAGGGAACACTATTTCATGCGTCACTAGAATCGCCCATTAAAGACCTTAATGATACACCACTTTGTTTTGGTACATAAATACAATCCCCTGAAGGCTCCATCTTACCTACATCAAACCTTATCCTATAGCAAAATCAGCACAGTTTTAAATGGCTCCCATCACATATGGATGAACAAGTGTTCTGGAACAGACAACCATAAAAGGAGGATTGGAGATTTTGAAATATATAAATTGCTGAAGCAGAATTGTCAGTTAGGCAAGTCAGAAAAGTAAAATAATATTAGTCCACTTTTCAGTTACTAAGTTCATAAAGCTAAGTAACCGAAATAGTACACATCAGCTTTTTAGGTAAATTTAAAAGGTAAATATGGTGTTTTAGGTCCCCACCAAGCATCACACACCGATTGATGTATAAGACCCCCCTTGATGAAGGCCCACAATTGATTCAATTTCATTTTACCTTATAAATTGTGTAAGTTTTGTATGCCTGAGAATTGACCTAATTTCCAAACTCAATAGTAATATCCAACTTGCAGATCCTCCTACACCCAAAGAACTTGCCGTCCATGTCAGCCTATATTCTACAAATTTTGTACAGTTAAGTTTTTACCCCATTTTTGAGCTCAATAACAATCTCCAACTTGCCAATTCACCTACACCCAAAGTACTAGCTGTCCATGTAAGTATACGTATAGGAGAATGGAAATCCAATACTTGGAGATGGGATACCAGCAAGTGTTCTCTTTAGCATCACAGCCTTGGAACAGCTCCTAAATGTCTTGAGAACAAAATAATATATGTTTGATTTATGCCGTTGAGTTAATTAAACCACAAAAACGAAATAGCATGTCCCTATTTTATTATAACACCAGAGTTTGCATTTTGTTCTCTGGATGCTAACAAAAACTAAGTTTACAAAGCTCGTTTTTTGTTAAGTGGTAACATTGAGGAACTGATTCCTCACAGATTTCATCCATTAAGATCCCCTTAGGACAAATAAAAATCCGGGCATCAAAATCTGTCACTAAGACTCTGATGCACCTACATAAGACCCAACCCTGCTCAGATGCATAAAAGATTTTGATTGGATTTTCCTGCATTCATATTTCTAACATAGGATACTAACTCTAATATGGACAAACCTAGAATAAACTGTCTAAATTTACAAAAATTATACTATCGTTTCATCATGCACATTCACTGTTCTTTTTGCAAACTGATTCAACCAAAAGCAACTATATAGCCATAAATTTGATTAATTAAAGAAATAAGATCTATCCTTCAAATATTATGTTCAAGTTACAGAATAGCCCATTATTTTTCAAAAGATTGTAAATTTTGACCTTTAAAAGGCATGGCAAATCGAAGTGGGTAGTTTCATAACAGGAGCAGCACACCTTGCTGTATCTTATAAGTACTGACAAGGAGATAATTTACCTGGAGTGGCAAGTGGATGAGGAACCGGTGCTTGTGAAGGTGGTGTCCATTGGCCATTAAGAGTTCCTACGGCAGGACCATGTCCTGACATAGTAGGTGCAGTAAAATCTGGCAAAGCTGCTTGCAGTGATCCCATGCTCGGAAACTGTAAAATAATTTCAGACAACTATTTTAGCCGCAGAAGAAAGAGTTAAGACATAAGCCGCTCATGTTTTCAAACGTCTGAATAAAATTTTAATCCATAGGAGTCGCAATAAGTGAGAAAGTGAAATTATGTTCATACTATACTGGATTTGGGTAAGACTGCACTTTGTAAATCTCAAACACACTCGACAATTCTAGTAACTGTCCGAATATACAAGAGATGGACCTTATTACTGACAAAAATGGTAATATGAAAGAAAGTTTTAAACCATGGGAGTCGCAATAAGTGAGAGAATGAAATTACGTTCATACTACACTGGATTTGGGTAAGACTGCACTTTGTAAATCTCAAACACACTCAACAATTCAAGTAACTGTCCAAATATATGAGAGATGGAGCTTATTACTGACAAAAATGGTAATATGAAAGTTTGTATGACGTAAAATTGGAAAATCATGCATCTGCACAAACTGAAATGAGTACACTCAACGATAGTAGCCAATTTCAGAAGGAAAGCCACTCGAGGTGAAAATAGTAGAGACAATTAATACCAACGAAAAAAAAAATTGTGTATGTGGAAATGGGCTAATTAATATTAAATACACATCTAATTTTTACACTAGGCATATAAGTAAGTTTAGCTATGTAAATAAAATAATTGATCCATAATACATGTCCAATTTTGGGAATATATATATATATAGAGAGAGAGAGAGAGAGAGATATATACTTAGGTTTTTTTAGCCCATTCTCCCAAAATAAGCCTCATTACGTCTATAGTAAATATTTAATAAAATATAGTAGTGTACCTATGATATATATATATATATATATATATATATATATATACCACTGTTGGCAAAACAATGGTTGCATGACAAAATAATGGAGTTTTGACAACAGTGTGCAGTACAAAATCCTTTCTCTATTCCGAATTTCCGAGGGAAGGTTCCATTTATTGAAAATCAAAATATAAAAATAAATACACATTACAACTATACATTAAAAATTGTATTTGGAAGTTCTCAACATTTGAAAAAGACTAATAAAACTGAAACGAAAGTAAATATGCATTTACCATTAGGTAATATAATAACTTATTATGAATCACACAAATTGATAAGAAGAAATTTAAGTGTAAGGCCATTTGCCATTACAATGATGACCTTCCATGCATGCAATAATAAAGAAGAATAAATAAACCTCTTAATAAAGAGTATCGAGATTTATCATTAACTGATATCAGATAGACTCAAATTTCTGTTTTCTTTCACATTCCTCTTCAAACACAATTTTCATCACACACAATAAAACCAAAAATTGTTTGTGTCCCAAAAACCCCTTGATCACTCATCTTATCAATTACTTATACTAGTCTGAAGATAAAAGTTATCAATAGGTTGTTACGTAAGTACCTATAAATGTTGCAAACATTAAATACTTGCAAATTTAAAATAAATTTCTTTTTTTAGAATACAACCACATACAAATACAAAGTGCTAGCGTAAAAGGACCTAGGAACAAACCACGAGTTAAACTGAACAAGAAGAACAAAAGCATAGAAAACAAACAAGGGGTAATCCCAACAGCATAAAGCCCCAACCCATGTGTGGTTAGGGTACCAAAGTGAACAAGAGGAACAAGAACAATAAAAAACATGAAGAAAAAGAACCCTTCAACAACTGCGGGCCGATGAAAGTGGGAGAAAGTCGGAGAAACTGGAAGGTAGCCTCATCAAACATTTCTAACGGTATCAGGGATAGAAGAATCATTTGTGTCGTCGTCTCTCACTTTGAAAGGACCAATGCAGGATCTGAGAATGCTCAAAAGGGAGTGTCTAGGGCTAAGGGGGCTAGGTTGGGTAGTCCTAAAATGATGCAAAGCACTCCCCCTACAATCTCTCTTAACATTCATGCCCAAAGAAACACTCAAGGTAACAAAGAAACTCATAATGTGTGTTTTTCACAATAGCCCAAGAAATGGTCGCAAAGAAGCAAATCCATGATGTCGAGGAGCAAGGCCACAATGCTCAACAAGGCAAATCCTCATTGTTGAGAACTACTATGCTAGGGCACCCTAGTAGTAGTGTCGTGTTGAGATGAGTGTTGCATCACTGACCTAGCGCCCTCAGTGTGTGAGGAAACAGTATCCAAAGGGCACTTAGTACCACCAACAAAAAAAATGAAGTGATCAACCTAAAGGCTCTAAGGGCTCTTTGTAAGGACTTGTGTCCAAGGGTGACAATATCCCAAAGCAAAAGGACCAAGCATCATTAATTTGGGTATCAAAAGAAAGTGGATAGAGAGCTGCCCAAGTCTCTATAAAAACAATGATATCTTTCTCGGATCACATAATAAATAGGGCATCTTCAAATGAAGTGTTCCTCAATCTCTCCACCTCTTGGAGAGGGCAAAGACAACAAATTTGTTTTCCACATGGAATATGGTGATTAATCTCCACCTACTACAGGGGGTAAAGACAACAAATCTGGTTTCCACGTGGAATATGGTGATTAATTTCAACCCGTAGATGGTGTCCGTGTGAGTAAACCATCAACTAACCCAAAGGGAAACCTCAAGGAAACAAATGACGCCATCCACCCCTTGTAAAAAATTGTTTGGCATAAAAAGCAAGATCGAAGTTAAACAACTGAGGAGGGGAGGTACAAGTGATCTAGAGGTATTGTGTGTAAACATCCTCTCTAACCACTTTGATGATGATCTCCTTTATAGAAAAGGCCAAGTAGGGGCATCAAAAGAGTACCTAAAAGGAGATAATCTATCTATAGAGATGATGATAGATTGAAGGAATCGAGTCTAGGAAAACCAACAACATCGATATTTGTTAGGGCCCAAAAAGCAAGTTCGAAGTTGAACAGCTGAGGGGAGGTCCACGTGACCTAGATGTATTGTGTGTAAACATCCTCTCTAACCACTTTGATAATAACCTCCGTAATGGAAAAAGACAAGTAGGGGGATCCAAAGTGTACCTGAAAGGAGACAATCTATCTATAGAGATGTTGATAGATTGGAGGAACTAGTCTCAGAATACAACATCATCAACGTTTGTTAGGGCCTAATGATGTAATCTTCACTAAAGAACATAGGGCTTAGTATGAATACCTCCCATGTCATGAAGTTAAATCTCCCATGGTTCTAAGTCTTTGAATATAGAAAGTGTACCTAAAGATAGTCTCAAGGGGCAGATGTTGTGCGGCAAACTCAACTTGGATAATGCACTAAGGAACAATCCATTTGCAATGAATCATGTGTTGAATCATGAGCCCCTAAATACAAGCCCAATCAACCCACCCCAAACTAGGTCCTCAAACCTCAAATCCATATAAAATTGTAGGCCCGATGATTGTATCAAAGAGACCATCATCATTCCCATTGCATGTCGAGAATTGGCTCCATATGCCCAACTCTTCTAGCCTTCCTATCTCCATACTTTTGTGGTTCTTCATCTTACATGGATATCCTAGAAGTGGATCTAAAAACATTTCCATTCCATGATAGAAAGAGAGACATATCCCTTGCAAATGCATGGCAAAAAAGCAAGCTTCGTACTAAAGAAGGTCCAATATACTAGACACCCAAGTAGGTGGATTCTAGTGTGATCTACAAAGGTTCGCTTTGTAGCAGGGAAGGCAATGTTTGGAGGTGCCGAAAATCACAACCTTAGTTTTGCCAAGGTTAACCACCAAATGACAAAGGTCGCAAAAATGAGCAAGGGCATCAAATTGTCCTTATAAACCATCAACAAAGTAAGAGAGAAGAACAACATCATCATCAAAAATAAGTATGGCTATCACCTAATCATGTAAAATGCAACCATCATCAACTTGGGTATGTTGTCAAAGAAAATCCCCTACCTTATCGATGTAAATGTTTAAGAGAGTTGATGAGAGAATCCTTGACATGAATGGTAATCTTCACAAATCTAAAAAGACCGTGACAAGAACAAAACTGCCCAGCAACCATCTCATTGAGCCTTCAAACAGTTGTAATGAGAAAATCAAGAATGTTGAAGTCACGCAACTTCTAGAAAATCAAATGTCTCAAAACCGAGTCAAACACCTTCAAAATATCTACTAAACAACAAGACTTATGAAGACCAATGAAGAGCCTAGTATTAGTCTAGTAAAGATGTGGTCATTAGTCTAGTATTCTCTCCTAAAGCCGGCCAACCCCTGCTCTAAGGTTAACTCTCTCTAAGTGCTCTAAGAGTTGCATGTCTAACACCATGGCATTAAAGTTTGGAAAACATATGACCAATCATAATGGTCGTGTAGTTGTTAGTGTTGGAGTTATCCCCAAACTTATGAATGGGATGGATAGTGTACTAGAACGAAGAACCAGAAAAATACAAGCAACCAACCTCAATAAAACGCTTTGCCAATGGGGAGGTAAGAGACTCCACCACATTAGAGAAACTAAGCCTAAAGGCCCTCGCAATCTGTTGTTTTTCTAGTACCTAGCTTTTGAAAAGCCCTTCTAATTGTACTTGCAAAGAAAACAACAGAAGATGGTGGAGTGTAGACAATAACAGCTAGCTACTTAGTGATGTCATAAAGAGAACTAGCATAGGAGACTCGTGCCTAGGGGTCAAACTCAAAAGTAGAGGTTTTCTTAGGTAGGAGTGTGCCAAAAGGTCCTACGGGGATGGTGGAGGAACTCATCTATACGTAAGATACACTTCTTTCGTTCCAAGAAGACAACAATGGTCTCAATGATTGGAGGCTATGGAGGGAGGGTGATGGGTAAGGGAAAAACAAAAAATTTAATGTAGAGGTTTTATTAGATAGGAGTGTGCCAAAAGGTCCTACGGAAATGGTGGAGGAACTCATTTATACGTAAGATACACTTCTTTCGTCCAAGAAGACAACAATGATCTCTATGAGTGGAGGCTATGGAGGGAGGGTCTTGCGCAAGGGAAAAACAAAGCTTTTGGGGTAAGGATTTACACTCGTCATCATACTAACAGTTCATAGGGCATGACCCATATGGATGAGGTGAGCAAGAGTAGTATACGATGTTGAGGCAAGAATCAAGAGTTGCATCCCACGGGGCATGGTGTAAAAACTCATAAATGGACTCGATGATGGGAAGAGGAAGGGGATAGTGTCCAGTCATAAGTTGGGAAAACCAAGCAGCATAGTCAATGTTGTACTCATCAACAACGTGGATAGTGGTGTGGCGAGTGTTGGGAGGTGTGGTGAGGGGCAATGAAGGATAAGAGAGAGGAACAGCATAGAGGGTGAAAATTAAGGCAGCATGGTAAGCAAGTTGGGAGTTGATGGGAAACAAGGAAAACTCTAGTGTGGAGGATGAGCGATCTACAAGTGAGGTCATAATCCAAAAGTGCTTATTACTTATTAGTTATAAATACTTAGTCCTATTTATCTGGTAAAGCATAGCTAAATATTTCTAGGTTTGCAATTTTTATATATATGTACACATATATGGTCATATATTGCCTTTTACAGATCTTACCCTTTACTTAGATTCTCTTAACAAGTATAAGTTCAGTTAAATTCTTACCATGTACAATATTTAGTTAATTAAAAATCGCTTATTAGCTATACATATTTAGACCTATTTATTTGGTAAAGCATTACTAAATAATTAGTTATAAATACTTAGTCCTATTTATCTGGTAAAGCATAGCTAAATATTTCTAGGTTTTTAATTTTTATATATATGTCCACATATACGGTCATATATTGCCTTTTACAAATCTTACCCTTTACTTAGATTCTCTTACCATGTATTATATTTAGTTAAGTTCTTACCATGTATAATATTTAGTTAAGTTCTTACCATGTGCAATATTTAGTTAGTTAATTAAAAGTCTCTTATTAGCTATACATATTTAGACCTATTTATTTGGTAAAGCATTACTAAATATTCCTATGTTTTGGACTTGTGTGTGTGTGTGTACAGATATAGTCCTTACCATTTACTTGATTCTTACCATGCATAATATTTAGTTATAAGATTTTATCTAGCAACAACATGTCCTAAGAATTCAAATGTCTCCTTGATCAGCAAGGATAAGTCTATCATACAAGCTTCTTGGTGGGTTGGGGCAATGCCTTGCCTTCAATTTATCAAAGCGGACTCTGGAAGGAATTCTTCTCCCTTGTCAAACCCTGACCTCCCCCAACTCTCTCATGATGGTCCCTCTTTTTCTTCTGCCAAGGCTAGCATGGGTTCTAAGGATGAGCCTCTGTTGGGGCCGTCCCCTCATCCTGCTAAGCAAACAACTAGTGGCTCACCAACAGAAGACCTTCCCCCAGATATGAGGGGTAGTTAATCGCCCTTTAGCAGAGATTGATTCCTCTCTCCTACTCTGTTTTGGATGAATCTAAAGAATAGAATAGTGTCTCGAACAAGAAAAACTCAAAGAAGCAGAAACCAAATTGTTAGATGGAGCTCTGATCTCACAAGATCTTTGGGGCCTAGACCCATGGAGTTTGTTTATCTACTTTGAAATGTTAAGTTGGAGCTATTGCTTATGTGGTTATGGCTCAACCCTGCCCATGGTTTGTTTTTTATCCTAAAATCGGCATGGTCTGCCATCAAATGACTACAACTGATTTGATCCAGGATAAGCCCGTTGTAATCAATAGGCTTAATTTTGCAAATTTCGAAGCCCTTTTATTTTAATGGGAAAGGAACCCCTATAACCCTTGTTTACCCATCAAACAAAACGTAGAAAGGGTAAGATTTTTTAATAATATGCCTATATAATTTTTCAATAAAATTTGATAATATCAATATGCCTATATGATTTTTCAGTAAATTCTAACTTGAATTTTATAAAAATGGTTATGCCCATGAATTGCAACCCTCTATATCATGCAAAGGTTAATGGAAGATACCACGGGTAAAAGGTACTTATTTTATCTACATGTAAATGCACATGCCCTTGAAAATTCCATGCTCTTCCTCAAACTCTGATCTTCCTTTGTTCTTCTTCAAATTTACAATTTTGTATACTAATGCATTATATATGTGTGTGTCTATATTATATAGTTACCATGAAGTTGGCCTTAATGTTTTTGGTTTATGATATAAGTCAGCTATTAAAAGTTTTGATGTACACAGTCACACCACAAGAATCATGCCTCACTCCCTTCGTAGAGTCCTCTCGGCATCATTAGCACTGATAAAGATGATGTATGAAAAAATATAACACACACCGAGTGGTAGGGTGGTTATCCTACAGTTGAGGGGCATATTTTTTCAGTGCTGCTAGTTAATGTCATGGAGGTGTACCCTGCGACACAGGATAATTTCATTATTGATGAGTTCAAATGAACTGACATTAACTACCAATTGACTGACAAGAAGGTTACAACTGTAAAAGCAATAAATCTCTGCCCTGCACATATTTACAAACTGAAAGGTTAGGAAAACAATCTAAAATGAAAATTTTACGCAAATTAGGACAACCCAAAAAATATCAACCACATGCTTCGCACAAAGAACAGCAAAGCTTTCAGGTGAGCCACTAACATGTGTGAACACCAACCAATCTTAACTAAATAAAATGATTTTGCAACTAAATCATAATTTTAAATAAAGAAAAAACTTGACATTACAATAAAGTCTTTCCACATCGTATAGAAGGAAGCCATCTCCTATATTTAGACCATAGTTACCTAAGTCTCGGAGAGAGGGACAGGAAAAAATTCCCAAATTTTGGGGACGGCTATTATAATAATACATAAAATATTAATATTTGAATATTTTAACTTTATTCAATGAAATTTAGGAATTTAAACTCTATTCAGGTACTTTCAAGATTATAATTTAATGTTCTTCATAAAAATAACAGCTTTTTAAAAGTAAAAACGTCAGAAGTTTTTTGAAAAAAAAAATTAAAAATAAGGGATGTCCTCTCCAAGTCCCCAAAACGTTTGGGATGTCCGGGACATCATCAAAATCTAGGGGACGCGTTCCCGCGTAACACTGATTTAACCACACTTCTAAATTCAGCCATCCTCCAAAAATAGTCATTGTGTGGCTTCATTTTTATCCTATTTTTCTCAAACAGACTTGTGCTTTGCTCACGTGTGGCATTCTTCTGCATCGAAAGTCTTAGTAGTGAAATGTATTGGACTTCATTGCATGACTATAATCCTCAAACATTTCAATCTAATGTTGAAAGAGGTGACGGAGATGTTCTGGCATTCCACCATGTGATCTTCAAACCAGCCATCATTATTTGGAAATGGTTATTAAGTATTGCATTTGATTATGGTGGTTTAACATTTTTTAGGGATCCCAGGTAACATATGGCTTGGGTACGTCTGTACAAAACAAGAATATTCAAAATATAAAATAATACTCTTAATCGTAATATCATACACTTAGAATAAAAATGAAACTAACAAAACAGTACTAATAATTGATCCCTCACAAAATTAAATGAGTCATGACATATGATATATCACATAGGTTTATATTATTTGTTCAAAATAAAAAATAAGTCTAAGGGTCATGGTCAAACTCAGGAACTACATGAACAAATCATCATATTGCTAAGTTACTGAATCCAGTAAGGATTCAAGTACAGTGATTTGTTTTTGCCCCAGGTACAGTTTTTGTATGGCGGAATCAAAAAAATATATAAAATGAGAAACAAGGAGCACAACGTTCCTCATACTTAGCAACAAGTGCACTCTAGATTGTATGAAATATTCCAGTTCATAACCGTTTTTAAGAACTGGAGCTTTCTAACAGCTACTAGTGGAATTCTGTAAATGTCTCAGAAAATAATGTGTTATACTCAAAGAACGATGAATAACTTCCAGCTAAAATTAAAAAGGAATTTTTAACAGACTCCGTATGCAACTAGGAAGGCAAGTAAGTGGAATTTAACGGTTCTTCTTTTTAGATTTGTATTCCTGTCGTGCATACAGTGACAATGCTTTATGTAACATAATCCATGTTGGTAACATCATAAATTGTAAATTGGATTATAACAACCAAGAAGTCCCAAAAACAGTAGCAAATAACTGTATAAGGATTTTCTGCATTTAAGCCATTAGTCAAAATCATAGTTGTGAAAACAAGATTTAAATTTTAGAAATGAAAAGTAGGTAACATATACAACTAGGAATTAGATTTGTATTCATGTCATGCATGCAGTGACAATGCTTTATGTAACATACTCCATGTTAGTCACATCATAAATTGTAAATTGGATTATCATAACCAAGAAATCAAGAAATACCTGTATAAGGCTTTTCTGTTATTAAGCAAATAGTCAAAATCAAAGTAGTGAAGACAAGATTTAAAATTCAGAAATGAAAAACAGACTTCAAGCCTGTGGATTCACCCTAGGTACACCTAGACTGGCCAGGATACACCTGGATATACCTGGGGCTGAACTAAACCCAGACCGCATATGTCCTCGACCAGTATACAGGCCCAGGGAGAGGCAAAACTGGCTACTTAGTCACAAGGCTCTTCATCAAGAGCATCCAAAATCAGTAATTTGGTTTATTAAAGCAAGATACAGTAGATCTAGCTGCAGTTTCGTTGTGAGGTTTTTAATAGTTTTTATTGTGTTTTATATTTATTTAATTTTTTTTTGTTTTGCCTATTACTGTCATACCCGGACCAGGATTATTTTTTATTATGTTTTTATTATTACAGTTATGTACCCAAGGATAATATAAGAACCGGGAAGATACCCAGAGCAGTACCAGTACAGGTACGGGGCCCTTCAGGGCGGTACCGAGTATCTTAAGACTTTTCTGTTTGTGGGATTCAATTCACCATAGTCACCACTCACCAGGAAATTCCAGTATACAGAGGATGGCCCCATTCTGATTCCTATCCCAGTCCCAGCATTTTCAGGTGACTATCTATATAAAATATGTCTGTACCATAATTATGCGAGGACGCGTCCCCCCCTGTTTTGACACGTCCGGGACGTCCCGGACGTCCTGGGGATGCGGGGACGTGGGGGAAATGTTTCCCCTACGTTTCCCGTTTTTTTTTTGTCTAGGAAACGTCCTGGTGACGTCTGAAAATGTCCCGGGGACGGGGAAACGTGGGGGGGACGTCCAGACGTCCCCCACGAATTTTTTTCCTTTTTTGGCATTTTTTTCCTTTTTGGTGGAAAAATCACAAGGACAAAAAAAATTGCCATTTTTGGAAAGGGTCCGGGAAGATGTAGCAGCAAAAACTTGCATGTGCCATAACTTTCATTCTGTGGCTCCGTTTCAAGTGTCGTTTTCTCTAAAAGTGCATATTTTCTTGAGCTCTATGCATTGATGGCAATATTTTTCTTATTTTCATAAAATCAATTTTTGCACCTTTTTGGACCAAGCAACTTCTTGCAAACTTCTGAAAGAACCATGAGTATTAAGGAATGTATTTGATGTTTATGAGTTCAAGTTTCACCTTATTTAAATCTCAAATGGTTTTATTTCAGCTTATTTATATAATTTAGTCACTATATCTTTATATTTTAAATATTTATATATTTTTTAATTAGCCGTCCCCCCGCCGTCCCCAAAATTTAGAAATTTTTTGCCATCCCGGAAACCCCGTCCCCCCGTCTCAGGTAACTATGGTCTGTACACTTTTCATATACTAACACACCCTTGTTCAAAATGACATCACCCACCCCACACCCTAGCATTGCTAGCTGATTGAATTATTCACTGCACCATGGTATCCATTTTTTAAATATAGACCCCACTGTCTTTAAAAGTACTTCAAAGTTTGCCAGATCGGGTTAAGGAAAGAAAGAAAGAAATCATATTAATGTCCACAAATGATCAACACTTCAAAAAGTAGGTCAATGGGACTCGAGATTACAACCATTACAATAGAAAGTGCTAGAGTAAAAGGAATCTAGGAACGACAATCACTGGAGGAACATCCAATGGTTCTGGTACTTCTAATCACACTGACAAACACACTAGACATGATTGTTACATCTGTCAATGGGTCCAAATACTAGGAAACACTGGCACTTCCTCTCTGATGGCAATGATGACTTACAAAATCTCTCAGCAATGACCTCTGACTCTTTTTTGGCAGCTTTGAATTGAGAAGATACAGTGGTTTCCAGCAAGCAGAATGGCGGTTTTGGTCCTATGAGATATGGTTATCATATCATCTATGGTTATTCAAATAAAGAGGTTATTCTGAACTTGGATCAATTATTCATTATTGACGTACAGCCTACCTTACAACCTCCATTCAATCCAGTAAGGAAGGTATGCTTGCAGAATGTGTTATAAGAATAACAGTCAATAAGGTCCTGGTTAGTAGTACCAAGGGTTCAACCCTTTTTTGGAGTGAAAGTGTTGGATTCAGTGCTTTGGTTGGCATAATGGGCTAACCCTGTCTTAAACTTCTATTTTCTTAGAATGAAGAAACTAGATTCTATTTTAACAGTTCAATACAAAGATATTAAGTCTTTCCTGAACAAAACAGAGTGATACACAATGAAACTTCATACCAGACTGCCTTGAGGCACAGGCGATTCACCCATAGTGTCAAATGGATTTGTCGATTTTGAAGGCGGACGAGAAAATGGCGCTTGTCCCTTCAAATGAGGAAAGAACAGTTACAAATTCATTTAATTCTGCACAGGTTCCCCATATAGAAACAACAAAATAGAGTATTCATAAAATCTACATTATGAACCATTCAAACATATGAGTTCCTAAGGCGCTTAATTCATTTCATTTCTTACTGGCAAAGACATCCCCGCAAAAGGATATTGTACTCCAGAAACCCCACCAAGCTGTGAGCCCAAATGAAAACCTGTGTTATGTACGACTGGTTCAGGATACAATGGTGCGAATAAGTCCTGCAATTTCGGAGACCCATTTTAGCAAAACAAAGACTACGAAAAATGTAAACAAGACTCCATTTCCCACACCATAATCAAACATGAACTTCAGCCCTACAATTTGCAAAAAAAAATACTATAAAAATATATCTCTGTTCTATGAAATGATACAACAATACAACATGCAGTAAATGCAATAGTATACCTCTGGTATTTCCCTCCTCGCATTTTTTGTGCTCCCTGCAGTTTGTTGCACCTGCTGGGACCCAACATCCATATTTGGAAGAGGTGGTTTAGCTGCAGCCTGTACTGGTTGAACATTTTGTGAGGCATTCAGACCCGAAGATGCAGTGGATGACAACACACCATTCCATGACTGCTATATAAATCAAATAGTATCAGTCAATTTAATACCTATGGGCAGACCATATGTAATTGCGTCAATGTTAAAGTCTTAAGTTGTACTGTTTACCTGGGAACCTGATATACCATTGGATGCTTGAACAGACTGTGGAACTGTAGGAAAATTATTGGCACCAGAAGCAAATAGTGCAGGACCTTGTGCCTGTTGAGGAGCCCACGACCACTGTCCAGCATTATTTGCTTTTCCAAAAGGATCAAGATTACCAGCTGATGTTCCAGGAACTGGTGCCAGTGGTGCCGGTGCCGGTGCCAGGGACTGTAGTGGATCTGAGGCTGGTGCTGGCGCTGGCACTGGGACTGGGGCAGGAGCAGACTGTGGAGCCCAATCAAAAGTGGCCCATCCACCATTATCAGAAGCAGAGGCTGTAGATGGCTGTGGAACTGAAGAAACTCCAAAAAGATCTTGTTGAACAGCTGGAGATGGTTGTGAAAAAAATGGAACAGCAAAAGGATCCTGATGTGCTGTTGTAGATGGCTGTTTAAACGAGGAAATGGCAAAAAGATCTTGTTGTACAGCCGTTGATGGCTGTTTAACTGAAGAAACAGCAAATGCATCTGGCTGTATAGCAGCAGAGGAAGGTTCGGGTTCTGCACTGAAATCTATCAAACTTCCTGAATTAACCCTTTTCAAGGTTGGTGAAGTGCCTTCTACTGATCCCATGCTACTTGAAGATGCAGTCCTCTGACCCCGAAATTCTTTCCGAATTTCAGGCTGGTTATTGAGGTCTAAATTAGTCCTTTTTTTAAATCATAAATTTGCATAAAGAAGGTATCAAGACATGCAAAATTAAATGGTAAAAAGTATGCATTTAATATTTATCTTCTAGAATATTGTAAAAGATTAGCCCCCAATACCCTTGAAGCAATTCTTACCAGTGACCGTGAAGATCCTTCGCCATCCCTACTGCCATTTGCTCGAGGAAAATCGCTAACTCGGAGAGTTGGAACATCATCACCTAAAATATCCCTTACAGGACGAACAGGAGGGGGGCTAAAATCCCTCTGGTAATTTGGTGATCGCTCCTCGGGTCGACGTCTATCAGGTGCATCAGGAAAACGACGGTCATCAAACCTAAATCTATCACCCCCACTTTCAAGATGACCCGGACTTCTCTTGTAGGTATTGTCAAAACGATGATTGTCCTGACCTGGACTTGTCTTGTGGGAATCATCATATCGCCGATTTTCCTGATAACCTCTATCATACTTGCCTCTATCTGATTCATATTGGCCTGGACTTCTTTTCTCATCATAACTATTTCTTCTCTCATCATAACCTTTTTCATCATACCGACCACGATCATAACGAGCACCATGTCCAGAGCGGTCAGAATAACGGCGATCAGCATATGTATCCTCGTATGGAGGACTACGAGAATCCGACCTGTATGAATCAGGTCGCCTACTTTCATAGGCATCATCTTTATCACCCTGTCAAGCACATGCATACTGACCTTTCAATATCGATAATAAAATAAAATTTTAAATGAATCAAAAGCATTTCTATTGAAGATATATCAAAACAATATCAACTCAGCATATGCTTTAGATCACACAACTGTAAGGCGCAAATGACAATAATAAATTCACAAGTAAAATCCATCAAGAAGCACCCACCGTTTTTCCTCTTGGAGGTTTATCGCCACCCCTGTCACCACTATACCTCTTTTCCACATAAACATGCTTTATAAAGTCTCGAAGCCTGTCAACATTACTGCAGCCCATTTTTTCCCCCGCGAATGTTAGAATCCATCTCATGTTGAAATTACAAAAATTTGCTTTCAAAGGAGACAATTGTCACCTGCTGTCTGGGTATGGATGACGCTGTGAGTCAAATTCTTTGAAATAGATTTCTTTTGCTTTCTGCAAGAAAAGGTAGTGTTCATAAACCGCACTAAAAGGGCAAAGTAATACATGATATTCTCAACCAAAAAGACTAAATTCCATTTCTCGGGAAAAGGAAAAAAAATCTAAAAATCACTCATAGCACATGCCTGATTGCCACCTTGTTGAAGAAAATTCACTTCCTGTGAAGTAAATTTTGCCATTGATACTGATTTTACTCGGTGTGTAAACTCCCGGCTGCCAAAACATAAATATGCTTACAATAGCTTAGCAAATTAAAGATTTCTAAAGTCTATATATATGTTTGTCAAGTTAAAAAATGGTTAAAACTAACTCTTGCCCAGGTACTTATTTTCTTGCATTATTTCTAACAAAATGAAAACCCGATCTACAAAAGAAGTTCAGCACATGCTAGTAAAAACATACACATTCCGCAACCTCAAAAGTACAATGTGACATGATAAATCTCTAAGCCATCAAGAATCAAGCACATAAACAACAATAAATGTTAGTCAAAATGAAATACTTACTGAATCCCGCTGCAAGTAGTGCAAACAAATGTCCAGAAATTTGTGCACACATATTGAGGCCCCTAGAAACCAGAAATCATTAATTACATCAGCTCAAAGAACAATAAAGATAATCTGACAGACTAATGAGCCATCTTTTAAAATTAAAAAAACCACATGACATTAAAAAATTCCAGGAACTGGGATTGCACAGAAATGCACAATGCATTCACAGAGAACAAACTAGACCTCTAGATCACAACTGTGAATAGCTAGATTTATAAGAGAAAAAAACCAAACCTGCCCACCACCGTACTCAGTCACACGAAGCCCAGGACACATAGAAAATATGTTTGATGGTTGTTAGACAGGTTTATGGGAAAAGAAAGTATAGGTAGAAAATTAACATGTGCCTGAATATGAACTCGATGAAAGGATTAAAGGGATGGAAAAAGCAAGCTCTTCAAAAATGGAAAAAAAAACAGCTGCCACAAATATAAATCAGAAAATTTATAGAAGTTCACATAAGAAGAGACATAAAAGCTCAAACAAATATCAGTTAATCAAATTCTGACATAAACATGGAGCTCATCCACAGAAGGGTTGATGGAAATGGGAAACTTTCAAAATCATGTTCTTCCAAGGTAGTGAAAAATGTCACCGTCAATGTGGGACATATAATATAGAACATTTTACGTAAGAAGAATTTACAGAATATCTTAAACAGACAGGTTTATCTACTAGTGATATTAAACATGGTTCAAATCAATGAAATGATTAATGGGGGTGGACAAAGAAAAATGGCACCACAAATCCAGATCAGAAAATATATAGAACTTTGCAGGAGAAGAACTTGAAGACTCGAATGAAAAGGGTTTCTGAGTTAGTCAAGGAAGAACATAAAATCTAGACATTTAGATGCAGTTTAAATTTCTGGTCAGTGGTCACCTGAAGACAGTGTACACATGGAGTGGGACAATTATCTCTAATCAGGGTACAGGAGTAAATGAATAGGGTGCAGCAGTATTAGACATAAATATGATCACAGTTAATGTGGACATGTATAAATATGATAACAGTTAATGTGGACATGTATAAATATACTGGCGTTTCCTGGTTCCTGGTTCAAACAGATGAGGTTACAAACAAAAAAGGCATGTGACTAAATGACCAATTGATGTCGAGATTGCATTTTATACTGCTGTAAGAAAGATCATTAATATGGCCACCGTTAAGTTATACATAAGGGCAGATCTGATGTTAGAAGATAGGGTTTGCCACAAGAAGAGTCCAGTCATAGAATACAACATTTCTAAAGGCAGAAATCAATACATCCACTACTATCAATTCAATACCACTAGAATTTAGCAGTCCTACATAAACCACGGTTTATAGGTAACCCCAACTATTGACCCTACTGAACCCTCTCAGAAAAACCAAATTCGGAAAAAGGGCAAATTTTGGAACTTACCAGACTGTTGCAGTTGATACATCTTCGGTTGGGAGCAATCTTCAGAAGCCCTCGTATAATCCTCTCATTCTTTTCATCTTCCTTTAATCTATTCGCCATTTCTTACCTTCCTCAGTAAAACTCGCAATAATTGAGCGAAGGCAGAGGCGAAAATACTGATCTGCCAGACATAATAAGATTTACATCAGCGCAATAATGAACACAATTATAACACCAACAAGATTCAAAACTTAGCAAACGTCCACCGTGACAATACTACATCACAGCTAACGAGAACTTAAAGGCCAAAATTTCAGGGAAAGTAAACGATGAAAATTAAGCCAGATTCAAAAGTACACAAAGAAAACACTAAATCGCAGGAAATGAAACCCCTAATCGTCAAGATTTTACAAAATCTGAGACTAAAATTGAACAAGATTCAAAACCTAGCAAACGTCCGCAACGAAAACCCAAAACCATGCTAAATGAAACCCTTAAAGTTTATAAACTTAGAAAAGATAAGTGATTGAAATTAAAACAGATACAAATTTTAGAAGAAGTCCGCGACGAAAACTCTAAATCGCAGTAAACGAAACCCTAAAGGACCAAAATCTCTACTAAAATAAGCAAGATCTGAGACTTCGAGGGCAGCAGAACTCACTTGAAGCAGGTCTAGGGTTCGAAACGCAATCGAGGGCTGCAGCGAAACGAATTGCCTGTATTATAACAATGCACAATGTTATATAACGGAGGAATTTAAAAAGGAAAAACGATATAAACGATTAAATTTTAAACCCTGTGAAATTTTCACCAGAAAGGCTTTAGCGGATTCTGCGAAAAAACTCAAAAAATCCAGCGAAGATATTTTGATTTCTAACAGTCTATTACAGAAATCTTGTAACAGAAACTTTAGAGCGAGGTCTACGAGGCTTCTCTTAATTGCGAGGATTTGGCATCAAATAATTGCGTTTCAAACCCTCGTTTTTGCCAGAGAAAAAAGTTGCACGGATTAGTGTGGTCAAGGATTTTAGGCGATGTCACCGGCTGCCTCCGGTGGGCTCGACCGGCTGGAAACGGTAATTGACACTTGCATTACTTGCTGGATTTTGGAAGCATTTAAAGTTGGTGTCAATGATTGAAGTGTTAAAAATGTGGTTTGGGTTGTTTTCATTTGTCTTTCAACGGGTAAATTTTTAAGTTTATTGGAAAAGGGGCGGTGTGGTGGGAGCCTGGAGGGAGCCACCGTTTTTTTAATTTATAGCTGTATTCAAGTGTTGGAGTGGGGTTTCATTTTGAAAGTTACTATTATTGGAGAAGTGGTATTATTGACACTTTAAATATACAAGCACTCTCTAGTTTGTCTAGGTATATATATTATTTCGCATTTATATCGACATATTCAAGAAGTTAGAGAAGGCAATCAATAAGTATTTATAAACATTTAGAGAAGTCAATTGTTTGTTAAAGAGTCGTCAAATTCACAATAGATACGTATTATATTGTACCAATTTATTTGGCTAAAGAATTGTTTTGTATACTTAGTGTTGTCAATTATTGAAATAAAGTATGGATTTAATGGTACAATTTCTTGATTTTGAGTGCTCCTTGTTCACCCCCAACTACCACCTCATACACCCCGCCAGTTTTACCTTTGCTTGCCCTTTCATATCTAGAACGTGGACTCCACATACCTAGGATGCCAAGAGCGCGAAGTGTGTGTTCTTCGTGGGTTTTGTTGGAAGCTTCTTTCATCCACCCCATGTGATCCTTGTAGTATCTTTTTCATTTTTAATAACCTTTGGAAGACGTCTTGAACGTAAACATGGTCTTTTAGTTTAAATTTCAATTGTTTATATATACATAAGCACCCTAGCTTGTTTAAGAATCTCTTATCATCTCGTTTATATATATCTAAGCATCCATTATTACTATCACAATATTCAATAAGTTAAAGAAGGTAATCAATTATTAAGCTCTCAAATTCATAGTAGTTACACATTACATTGCACCAATTTATTTCGCTGAAGAATGATTGCATATAATCGATGTGTTTTTCAATATTGTATAAAACGGAGGGATCATATAAGAATCATACTAAGTGGAATACGGATCCTCCAAACAAACACAATGTTTTTGCATGTCTAGATGTTGGTTCCCTGTGTAAGGTTAAGAAAGGAAGATTGCTTTCCTAGTGATCGAAGTGAAATTTTAGAAAAATGAGCAAGGTTTACAAAAAGCATAAACAAATGAATCTGGTCATCAAAGAAAATTTGAATTTTTGGTACTTTGTCCATATCGTGGAGTGCATTATGCTAGTGTGCATGGTTTGAACGATGCATAGTTTGGACAATTATGCATTGTTTTACAACTTTAATGTTTCTCGTCCCCTACCAAAAAAACCTTGATTTGCCTTGTTAAAAAATGGCAATCGCCTTTTGATTTCCAAATAAGCCAATTTCTTCACCCTTTTTGTCCTATTATAGTTTTAGTCAATAAAGTATATCTAATTTATTTATTAATATATGTTTTAGGCTCGGTTAATGTATTTGCATATAAAATGGATATTCATTTGTAAAGTTAGTGAAAACCCATTTATTGTAATTACAAATATTATAAAGATGGTTGTGCATTAGATGTTTGATATTTGTAGGTATGGGATGTGATTTTACACTAATAAATGCTCTAGACTAGCCACATCTAATTGTAATAAGGTTTAACTATCAATCAAAAAATAGAAGCAAGAATATCTCATAGTCTAATTTGAAAATACTTTAAATAATATTACCTGGAAAAAGCTAGAGAATTAGGGTTCTATACGATAATATTGAAATTCACGTGAATCTAGAGATAATTTTCAGTGATATGTGTCAAAAGGTAGGTCCACGTAAATAGACAACTCAACCCTTTGGAGTAGGACCCAAAAAGTAGTGATGACCAAAAACCTAGAGATACAGAGGCCACAATTATGGTTGAAAGCAATAGAATTGAGAGTGTTTGACCAGGGACAAAATTTATTATGTCGATGTGATATTCATGCCCTAACATGTGGAGACCTCATTGCCTTTTTATATTTCTGTCGCAAATCAATGAGAATATGATATTCATCCTCAAAACCATAATCTAGTCTCAGCTCCTAGAGAAACCCTTTAAACATAGGGAATGTTAATGGGAGATGAGGTATCCCTCTATTATTACGAGGTCCCTCCGATTTGACAAAATCACAAAAAGCACTTGACACAAGTCATTATATAATCTAATGTATACAAGTGTCCCACTCTTATCTTTCAATGTCTGCAACAACCAGTAGAAAGTTAAAACGAATATTTAAATGCTTTATTTCAAATTTTAGCACAAGGCTCCTTCGAAAAATAATAAATTTTCTCTTATAACTTTAATATCACTATTGGAGTCAGAATTGTATGTTCAAAATTGCTTGTGTATTTCCCTGTAAATGCATAATGCACCTTTGTATTTATAGAATTATTGATTTCAAACTATGACCTTATTGGCATGCAAGATGGGACTCTACGAGCAAGAAAACCAACAAAGGAAGTGTTATCCAAAATTTACCCCAAGGTGAATTTCGATAACTTGCATAATTTCTTTAAACTTGAACAAGTAAAAATGGTGAAAATGCAAAGAAAAAAGAATTTGGAGGCACCCCCTTACTTTTCTCGAACTTCCCTATTCAAGAAAAATCTAAGGAGTTAGTGAAAAATTGCTAAAATTTTAGAGAAATGGGGAAAAGGCATATTTTTTTGTATTGTGGGTCTAGGGGTTGTGGGTGGAACAACTACGGATGGAACTAAGGTTCCTCATCCTCAACTTGGGTCTGAAATGATAAGGAAACAATGATTCACGGATAAATCGTGTCCCGACGGCCTAGGCGGCACAAGTTCCATTAGGCCATGAGTTCTCTGAAATGTCGATTTACCCGATTTACAAAGGAGTTGAAGCGGATTCAATGTGTTACGAAAAAGGTGGAAGTTCACTACTTGGGTGGTCCAGGGTCCATTGGGCCACAAGTTCCCCAAAAAGCTGATTTACAAAGAAATTGAAGCAGATTCAATGTATTGCGGAAAAGGTGGAAGTTGGCGGCCCAGGCGGTCTAGGTTCCATTGGGCCACAAGTTCTCCAAAAAGTTGATTTACCCAATTTACAAAGGAATTGAAGCAGATTCAATGTATTGTGGAAAAGGCAGAAGTTCGAGGCTCAGACAGTCCAAGTACTACGGGGACATGAGTTCCCTGCGGAGGTGAAATTGCCGCACATCAAGGATACAGAGTGCATCGTGGATGAAGCAGAGTTTGGAGGCCTAAGCGGCCCTTGTACCTCAATGCCATGAATTCTCAGAAAACTCGAAATATCCACACATCGAAGTGAAGGGGGGTAAAAGGCCAACATTGCAGATTATGAGAGCTCACATGGAACACCCCAACCTTGACCTTCGAACGGGCATAATTTTTGACCCAGAGCTCTGATTTTGACAAAATTAGACTTTTCAGAAAGCTCTCAACATCCTCTACGCCTAAAAAACTAGATTTCTTATTGATAGTAAGGTTAGGTGGGTGACAATAAAATAAACATCTCCAGCTCTAAAAATTTAATTGTTTAGTCTTGTAAAATGCAAGAAATCCCTGGCAAACTCAAAATAGTTGCTCACACTCAGAGGGTCATAACTTGAGCAATTTTTAACAGATTCTCACAAAATTAGTCTGGTTGGAATCGTGGTTCTAAGCCTAATGCACATAAATTAATAAATGTAGAAATTGATGAAGTTTTGATGGTGATTTTTAAGGAAAATGAGCCTAATTTTTTTTGGTTATTGAAAAGTGGTTGGAGATACATTTAATGAGGCATGGGCAGACATTTTTCACTGTTGCAAGTCATGGGACAGTATGGGGTGCCTTCTGCAGATCAGATATCACCATTTGGGCACAATTACGACATCTTTTAAGTGGTTGGAAAGTAGATTTCGAGAATTGCATCGCCTCTCTCTCTCTCTCTTCCAAAATTCTATAAATTGAAGTGTTGGGCTCATTGTAAAGGGGGGATAGTTTGAGTAGCAAAACTCTGTCATTTTACTTTTGTGAAGTCAATGTGTTGTAGGGATTTGTAGTTGACTCCTTGCATGGTGTTCCGGGTCTTTCTTTTGTAATAGTTTGGACTGTGCATATTAATGAAGCAATAGATTCAAGTTTTTGGATGTATCTTCCCTTGCTGAGTTTGTTGCATTCTCCTTACCTCTCTAATGTTATTGCAGATGTTTATGTCTACTATATACTCTTGCAGGGACCTATTATTATTGTGTATGCATGGAAATGTTTTTTGAATGTTGTTACTAGACTGTGGAGAACTATCATCACCCTCTTTGATCTGTATTTTGTTTCCATTTTTAAACATTGGAAATTGTTCTCATTCCCTTCTTTTAGTGCATCACCTCTATAATGTAGTTTTCCTTAATTTGCATGTTATTTATCTTTCCTTGGTCCCTTGTAAATTATAGGATATAGATAGTTAGTAGCTTCATCTCACAAGAGTTAGTTTACACTAGGATTAAGAAGAAGAACCAACTTTCTCTGGAGGTCTATCTCAAGTAGCAAGTCTCACAACTCGGAGATAGTAATGTTATCCAATCACACCATGAGCTCAAGCACACACAGTTGTGCAAATTGGGGGGTGTTATGATTCGGTGATAATAGGAAGTTGTCGGAGCTCAAAATTACACCCTTCCCCGAGTCATAGACAACCCAAGTTTTTGAGGTAACATGGGACTGTCTCCAAGTTGTGGGACCTTGCAAACCAAGACAAACCTCCAGAGAAGGTTGGTTCCTATACCTAAATCTATTACTAAAACTACTCCTAAAGAATGAAATGTAGATAATTAATCCTAATCTAAACATTCCAAGGGATTGGGGTTAGAAGGAGATGCATGGAAAGGGAAATCCTAAACTAAAAAGGTTAGTGATAGCACCAAAAAAAGGGGAGAATCACTCTCCACAAGGGGAAGGAAAGAGAGAAAACATATGAGAGAGGTAGACAAACATGTTATAGATCAGGACCATGTATTCTCCACTCACCCACGCATTGACAACACAACAAAAAGGAAACATGCAATTAAGAAATACGCACAACATGCCCAAAATGAACAGAGAGGCAGGACTACAAATAAAATGAGTTAGAGCAGACAAAATGTGCCACAAAACATATTATATTGCTTAAAATATGCACAATTCCATTACATTTATGGCATAAGGCGTGTGTACATTGCAGAGACCAAATTAGAGGTCTGGAACTCATGGGAGGTCAACCACCATTTTGGCATGGTGTCATTACAACAAGAGTGTTCTCTCACAAATGAGTGAGTTTTACATTATACATAAAAAGGGCTTCCACCCACCGACAACATGCATTAATTCCCTAAAGAGAGGTATGGGCAACCTTATAAATGTGTTTCCTAATGGTACTTTACCTGCAGAAGAAGACGTGGGCTCCATACCTCATTAATATTGGTTTTTGAGTTACCTTGTACTGTGTTTTATCAACCTTAGTGTCGGTCGGTAGCATCAACCTTTAGTGTTGACCAATAATACCATGTTTCTTTGTTCAACTAGTAGCATTTTCCTTGTTATAGGTTGGTAGTACTTTCCTTGTTGTCGATCAATAGCACTATTCCATGTTATCGATCGATAACACTATTCTATGTTATCGGTCAGTAGTATCTGTACCATCTATACATCCTTCATCTACTTTTTTGTTGACCCACCATCCATTCCTGTTACCATCCAGTAGCATCTGTACTTACTATTAGTCGATAGCATCTTAACTTGTTACCGATCAGTAGCACTCAAAATTGCTATCAGTCGGTAACAACCGTAAATGTTACCAGTCAGTAGCATCCTTTGATGCTACCGGTGTGGCCCAAATTTTCGTGATCTACGTAACTCACCCCGCTCACTTTTCTCTTTAGGTCGGCCTACCTACAATATACTGCAAATTGAATTTTCCAATTTGTTCATCCAAACCCCCTCGAGCTACTCAAGTCCAGATTTGTAAATTGTCTACCTTTGTAGGGGGTAAAAAATTTGGACAACATTTTGGCAACCTCTAAGGGACATCTACCTGTTAGATGATGAAGACCGGTTTCCTTGAAGCGTTTATTGAGTATGGAGTCAAAGCCTAACCTTAAAGAAACAAATATTTTCTTTTTAAAATATGTCTCATGAATCCTGAAATTGATCAATGGAGCTCAGAATAATGCCTAAAAACTACCCCAACTATTTGATTCCATGATGAATACTACTAAAAAATATGTCGAAAAAGGAAATTCATACATGTTCTAAGTGGAAACATGAAGAGTGTGCACAAGCACTTCTTTTTCTGAAAACAATCCTACCCTACCCTACTCCAACCAAAAATCAAGAAGCTAAACAAAGTCTGATACATGTAGGCAGAAATAGCTTCCCTTCTTACAATTTTAGACCATGTATTCAATTTGACAATGGACATGGCCTTTAATGAGAGTGGAAAATTTTCATGAAGTTGGTTTTCCACCCTTCTTCCCAAAGTATCGACAACAAACAAAATGAATTGCTCCTTTAGTTGTTCTACATTTAGATCTAGGAGGTATTGTTGAAGCTGGCCTTTGACACAACTATTCCTCATGCTTTGAAATAAGCATGATTGGTTGCATCTCTTCTTTTGGCTTCAAACTAGCCAAATATCTGATCGGGCATACGGTTTTGGGAACCAATAGAGTGATCCTCGTGATTTGCCCATTCTTTTGAAGCTCGAACCCATGAACAGGGTCATCCTGTAGACTTTCCACTTGAAGGTGGAGACTGTTCATAAGCTATTTGAACTGTACTCTGCTTGCTCTACAAACAATTTTGCCTCCTTTGAAATTGCATCCTCTGAGTCTAATTGACTTCCTTTTGAATTAGATACCCTCCTTTGATCACTTTACACAATTTCATCTTCCCAATTAGAGTTATACCATTCTTCAATGGTTCTACAATCATCATACATAGTAGGACTTGTTGGAGATGATACACAAGTAAGGGGATGTCGATTCATTTATTGGCCAAACATAGAGGATTGGGAGGGAGAGGGAAGAATGTGAGAAATAATGTTAGAAAAACGAAGGTGAGATGGAAGGGAAGAAGAGGAAGAAGTGGAAACCTCAACGAGAACCGGAATAAAGTTAGGAACATGAAAATTGGGCTAAGATGGTGTAGGTTAGGGAGGAGGAATGAGAGGACTGTAAGATGGTATTGTAGGATTGCCCCATTGACAGGGTTGCCTAGCACTAGATTCATGAGCCTCCATTAACTCAGCCCATTTTACAATTTGGGGCAGCATCTAAACCATAAAATTTAGCTTCTGTTGAGGGTTGAACCAGCTTGACATAGGGCCCTCCCATGGAAAAGGTACCCTAAAACCAATTGTACATGCCTTCAATGCACATGTAACCATGATCAGCACAATGTTCATCTCCATTTCCTAAATTTGCCTCTAAATATCAGCATCTTCCATGAAGTTTTTACCATCACATGTATAACCTTGTTCTTGAAAAACATCATGGTTAGAAGGATAACCATATGGATAAGTTTGGGTTGGGTTATACACATACTCTTCATGATGAGGTTCATAGAACAGATCTTGAGGAGGATTTTATGAATATGCAGCTAAAAATACTCCTAAAGAATGAAATGCAGCTAACTAATCCTAATCTAAACATTCTAAGGGACCAGGGTTAGAAGGAGATGCACAAAAAGGGAAATCCTAAAATAAAAGGGTCGGTGATAGCACTAGAAAAAGGGGTGAATCACTCTCCATGAGGGGAAGGAAAGAGATAAAACATAGGAGAGAGGGCAGACAAACATGCCATAGATCAGGACCGTGTATTTTCCACTCGCCCACGCATTAACAATACAACAAAAAGGGAACTTGCAATCAATAAATATGCACAACACGCCCAAAACAAATAGAGAGGCAAGATTGCAAATAAAGTGAGTTAGGGCAGACAAAATGTGCCACAAAACAAATTCTATTGGTTAAAATATGCACAATTTCATTACATTCATGGTAGAAGGCGCATGTACATCGCAAAGACAAAATTCGAGGTCTAGAACTCACGGGAAGTCGACCACCATTTTGGCATAGTGTCATTATAACAAAGATCACTCTCTCACAAATGAGAGATTTTTACATTATATAGAAAATGGGCTTCCACCCACCGAAAACATGCGTTAATTCCTTGAAGAGATATATGGGCAACCTTACAAATGTGTTTCCCAATGGTACTTTTCCTGCAGAAGAAGACATGGGTGTCATACCTCATTAATATTGGTTGTTGAGCTACTTTGTACTGCATTCTATCAACCTTGGTGTCGGTCGGTAGCATAAACCTTTGGTGTCAATCGGTAGTACCATGTTCCTTTGTTAGGTTAGTAGCATTTTCCTTACTGTCAGCCAATACCACTTTCCTTATTTTCGGTCAGTAACATGATTCCATGTTGTCGGCTAGTAACACTATTCCATACTACCGGCCAGTAGTATTCATACAGTCTATACCTCGTTTATCCATTTTTCTGCTGACCCACCATCCATTCCTATTACCGGTCGGTAGCATATTAACTTGTTACTAGTCGGTAGCACTCAAAATTGCTACCAACCGGTAGCAACCATACATGCTACCGACCGGTAACATCCTTTGATGCTACTGGTGGGGCTGAAATTTTTGCGACCTACAAAACTCACCCCGCTCACCTCGCTCTTTAGGTCAACCTTCATGTAATATTCTGCAGATTAAATTTTCCAGTTTGTTCATCAAGACCCCCTCGAGCTGCTTAAGTCCAAATTTGCAAGTTGTCTAATTTTACAAGGGGTGTAAAATTTGGACAACAAAAGCCACAAAACTTGGGGAGACCTATTTTAAGGGGAAAGGGGGCTTAAAAGGGAAATGAAAAAAATGCAGTAGGTACACAATTAGTTGATTATTTTTCACATCGTAATAATTTGGTCGTTGTTTAGGACCGCTAAAAATAGGGGAGGAGAGATAAAACCAAGGAAGAGAAAGGAAACATTGATAATAGAGATAAAAACAAGAAAACAAAGAAAAACGGGGCTTAAAGGGGGAAATCCCTAAGGGACATAAAGGAACAAGATGATGAATGGACAAAATAAATAACACATGCCAATAAGAGCCCATATTAAACCAATTATCAATAAACTCATAAATACAATGTTAGGTTGTGGAGCTTGTTTGCATGTGAGAAAGTGTTAAAGACTTTACACTAAGAGTGTTGTACACTTTCCACAGTTGTCTCACCGATTTTTTTGGCCTTAAAACGTGCCCGATATACCGGGAAATGTGCTTTTCTCATATGGGCGGGATTTGACCCATAGGTTTATGGGACATTTTTGGCCCATGGTTTTGATACAACACCACATAAGTAATTACCTATTTCCATACCGAAATTAGGTGTCTACAGATATTAGTCTATCTTAAAAGACGTGTTGTATAACTTATATAGGAAAATATTATTTATGTGATTGAGGTTTATCAGTGCACTTGGATTATTCAAATAAAGTTTTTTATTTAGGAGTGAGTTTTTGGTGTGCTTGGTTTTTTGTGTATAATATGAGTGTAATTATTTCATATAGATGGTTATTTTGATAGCCTATTTAGTACGAGACTAGTTAATTGCTTTGTTGTTAGAGCATTTATGTGGTCGAAGTTAGGCTCTTGTTGGTGTCCTTGTTTCATCACATGTTAACTTGTCCTTCTTACGTCATCAACCCTTTATCGACTTCCCTTGTTGTTTTCTCATCATGTCGGGTTTATTTATCTATATCTTGTTATTTTTCATCTCTCGTAGCTCCAATTTTCCCTTTTCTCTTGTTTTCTCTCTCCTCCTTTATTTTGTATGTTTTGTGGGAGCTTGACCAATTTCGTAGGACACTGATCATTTTCACACCACATGAAAATGGTTTCTTTCCCACGAGAATTGATTCATTGCACTTTTGGGCCCTTTTTTTTACCGCATCCAAATTTTATTGAGTTGTATGTCTCTTTTAGCTAGCATTCCTACGTGTTCTATCTAGATTTGTGTGCAAATAAAGTCCTAATTTAAATTCAATAAGTCTATAAATACCTAGGTGCATTAGCACATTACAAGAGTGATGTCGAAGAAGAAAAATGTTATATTTCTAAAGAATCCTCAAATCAAAATTATAGGTTAATAATTTAGAGATTCGTATTATCCTATTGTACCTAGAATTTGACACACTTGCAAAAACAATAGGTAAACTATGAGCCCAATTGTGAAATATTTCCCCTTAATGCTACACTCAAATATTTGAGTCCTCTGCGTGAAGAACTCTGGATAAATTTCTAAGTAAAACTCTTTGTGAAAAAAACCCTTAAGCGTATTTTGGGGAAATAAGAAGTCACCAAAATCAGGGAAATCAAAAACTCAGGTTGTCTTTGTCAAGCCCTAAAAGCCCAAAAACTGCAAGAATCCATATTTCTAATCAAACCTATAATTCAAAACTAAAAATTGGAAATGTTGTCTCAAATTGGCTATAGCATTCACTTATTTCATTTTCCAAATGTCCTTGATCACTTTTACAAGATCAAAAAAATGTTCCAAGGAAATCAAGAAAATCAGAGCTTTCAAGTCATTCCCACTAGACACCAAATATCTAAAAACCCCATGAACCTTGATTTTTTCTTAGCCAATATTATCTTAAGGTTTTAGGGGAAAATAATTTTACGAGTTGTTCCATCCAACTTAAAATTCTTAAAAATTTTGAGAATCTCGATATTAACAAAGAGAAAGTCAAGATAAGAAACCTAAGATTTTAAACTTAGCATGTTGGGCCCCGAAAGCTCACAATCCCTTATTTTCCTACTCCACCCCTAAAAACGTTTTGCCAACCATGAAAAATAATTAATGGTACATGTTCTAACTTCCCATATCATCATTGCTTATACAAACCCTCATTCATTTCATTTTTTCGTTCCCTATTCTCCTTATTCTCTCCTACTGGTAGGTTTTCAAATTTTCATCTACGAGATTTACCTATGGTTTGTACTTTAGAGGGAAACTTCCCATTTCATTAATTGCTAATAATTTTCCCACCATAAAAAAATTGACTCTTTTAGGACGTTTTCATGTATTCATGTTATGAGTTCTTCACGATTGAGGTTTTCAAGTTTTTGGGTTACTCTTTATCACCTTGTAGTTCTTGTAGTGAAAGTAAAAAGGCCAAAGGGATTCACCCAGGGTTTTGGGGATTTTCAGTGTGCCTTGACTCTACACAATTTCCACTTTCAAAGGAAAGGTTTGTGCCTTATAATTTTCAAGTACTCTATTGTGGAACAATCTATGCTTCTTCATAAGAAGACCGCATACAAGTGTCAATTATAAGCTAGAGGGGATTTAATCAATTACGTATCATACTACACTCCCTCCCTCCTACAAAGAAAGACTAAAAGTGTTTGTAAGGGTTAGTTTATGGCTTTCATGACCTCTAGTATTAGTCATTTCCACTTGTATGGTGATTTCTCTTTATTTGAACTTTTCAAGTGATCCCCATGCAAGTGATTTCAGCCATGTATGTTGGGCTCTTTGACACTAAAAAAAATTACAAAAGGCATGGATCCACCATCCAAAATTGATAATGACATCCCTAACACCTCCTACACTAATTTGGGTCACATCGATGTGGACGAGTTCAAATCTAAGATCAAAGATCCGAAATTGAGTTATCATGGCATAGATAGTTTATAGTAGCTTGAACTTATGTAAGATATCATATTTCCTATCTCTATCTAATATTCATAACTTTTTCTTGTATTTATGAAGAACTAGAGCCCAGAGAAATGTGAAGTATGTTTTTGTGATGGCATAATAGTTGCTTGTTTAAGCCCTAAATTTAGTGAAGATACATTTGGGATTCCTTCACATGGGCAATATGTTAATGTATTTGTGGATGGGGAAAGATTTTATGAGAGGAATTAAAAATCCCAATGATCACTAACAATGATTGTCTTAGTTAAAGAAGAAAAGGATTAGAGGTTTCTAGAAATATTTTCAAAACAAACTTCAAAGACCGGACATGGTTACATTGTTGAATCATTTAGTAGGAGACTCTTTTTCCCTTAAGTTTTATTCACAAATGTTTTAAATTATGCATATCATTTAGGTAGGAAACAATTTATTTATTGGACTACTCTCATTAAAAACTCTGTCCGCAAATAATAGTGTGAACTTAGCTTAACAAAATATTTCTACCCAACTTCATACCTAATATATGTTATTTGCTAGAGGCATTTGTATTTTGGTTTATCAAATACAAGATGTTAAATGGTTCAAATATAGTGTTGAAATTCTACCATTAATTAGATGCAAAACAAGGTCCTCAAAGTTTTATATGCATCAATGATACTTCTTTGTTTATGCCAACAAATTTTTAGAAGGATAATTTGTGAAGAGGATATCAAAATAAGGTGAATGTGAAGTGGAAAAATGAGGAAATTAGTTCATTCTATTCCCTAAATTAATGTATTTAAGAATTTGAGGCTTCACTGGATGTCCCTACCATCTTCCTGTTCGTGAGAACATCTTCTTTCTTCTTCTTCTTTCTCTTTCCTTATAAGCAGGATTTTTTCCTTCTTTTGGTTCGAGATTTCTTCATGGATATATTGTACATGAGTACCTCATCATGCCTAGTTGTTGGGACTCATACTGTGGATATGCCACTTCTATTTTGGTCCCTAGCTTCACTTCAGGGGGGGTGTTAGAGTAGGTATTTACCTTAGCTAATGTTCACCTAGGTATGGTTGTATGAGGGCTTAAGCTTGTGATTCCTACTAGTAGGTGCTTAACTCCACCCCCCTTTCATTTTATTTGTGTGGTGAAACAAGAGAATTTTATTCTTTTTTAGTGGAAACTAAATAAATAGTAGAGCATAATATTGAAAAACTTGTATCTTTTGATTGGTAACTCGGTTTTGAGTGTCATTTTTTGTAAAAGTGCTTGTTTTTTAGTGCTCTTTCCATTGGATATATTTATTTTGAGAATTGCACTATAATTATAAATTGTCATACTGTAACTTGCACTCATTATAAAGTGCCAAAATCTTGGGGGGTCTTGTTGCATTGCTTGGTTTTTGCATTTCTTTTGGTGATTTTTTGAGGATGGTGTCTTTATCTACTTTTGCATTAGATCATGTTAAGTCATTAACAACACATAATTACCACACATGGAAACTAAGAATGGAAACAATAATTAAGTGGAAAGGATTATGGGATTTAAATTTTTCAAAACAACTAGTGTTCACTAGAGAATATGATAAATTTTACAAATTTGATGAGTGTATGGGTTTGATAGGAACTTATGTAAGTGACAGTCTTTTGTTTCATTTGGAAAAATGTGACTCTCCTTTCAAAATATGGGAGAAATTGGAGGATTTATTTAGTAAGGTGGATCATATGAGAGCCATGCAACTTGAAATTGAGATCACCTCTCTTAATCATGAATATTTTTCAACAATTATAGACTATCTTACCAAGTTCAAGCATTTGTTGACACAGTTGAAGGGGAGTGGAAGAGATAAGAAAGATGAAGAGTGTGTTTAATTGATTCTATCCAAGTTGAGAGGACCATTTCAAATCTTTTCTTCTACCTTTTTCTCAAGTATGGATGCCTTAGGTGACACATTCAAAATGCCTGACTTAGAAACATTTTGTGAAAGACTTACTAGGGAAGAATTCAAATTTTCTCACCTTAAGTCTTCCACCTCTCAAAAGGCATTAGTTGCATCTAATCCTAAGGGCAAGGGAAAACCAAATCCACCCCTTCTCCATCTCAAAATGCTCCTAAACCCAAAGAAAACAACTCTAAACCTGAGGAGTCTTCTAAATCCAAGAATAAGTCTAGCCTTTCATGCTCTTTTTGTGGGGGTAGTGGTCATGAAGAACATAGGTGTTATAAGCGAATGCAAGCCTTAGAGGATGCATTCAAGAAACACAAAATTTATATCTCCACTCCACCTTCTTCTAATAAGCATGGAAAAGCACTTAATGTTGTTGGGAGATCTCAGTCACCACTTGTAGATAACTGGGTTATAGATTATGGTGCTTCTCATCACATGACTTCTTCCAAGGAGTCTTTTGTTTCTCTAAGTTTGAGTTCTACTTCCACAATTGAGGTTGGAGATTCTTCCTTCCTTTCTATTAAAGGAAAAGGTGATATATAACTTGATGGTGTCGGTATCCAAGATGCACTATATGTTCCTAACATCACTACAAATTTGCTTTATGTATATCAAATTTGTCATTTTGGTCAAGGGAAAACAATGACTTTTACACCGCATGGGGCAGAAGTACGAACTTTTTTGGAGCCTTATTCACTTGTTGCTCAGGGTATTGTTGATCATAGTTATAGACTATATCACTTTGAGGGTTTTGATGAAACTTCTTCTATAGGGACATGATTGGTTTCTCATGCAGATTCAGAAAGTAAGCTTTGACATGAAATATTTAGACATCTTAATTACAAATATTTGAAGGAGTTGAGCACTCATGGTATGGTAGATGGTCTTCCTAGAATTTCTTGTCTTGAGGGAGTTTTCTCTGGCTATGCATTAGGGAAACACCACTAAGATCCATTTCCTAAGAATTTGTCTAAGAGAGTTTCTTTACCACTTGAGCTTGTGCATAATGACTTGATGGTTTTTCCTACCCCCTCTTTCAATGGAGCTAAGTATGCACTTACCTTTATTGATAATTTCTCAAGACGTACTTGAGTTTATTTTCCCAAGTACCAAAGTGATGTTTTTTCACACTCCAAATTCTTCAAGGCTTTGGTTGAGAAACAATCTTTTAGTTGCATAAAGAACCTTCATACTTATTGCATTATTCATCAGCATTATGTTCCTCATACTCCACAACAGAATGTCTTAGCAGAACGGAAGAATAGAACTTTGAAGGAAATGGCTAACTATATGATGCATTCTAGAGATTTGCCTCCTATCTATTTGGCAGAAGCAATTAATTGTGTTAACTACATTCATAATCACACACCACACAGAGCACTTGAACATTTGACTCCAGAGGAAGCTTGGTCCAACACTAAGCCAAATGTCTCATTTTTTCAAGTCTTTGGGAGCCATGCTTGGGCCTCTGTGCCAAAGAAGAAAAGGAAAGCTTTGGATAAAAAGAGAAAGACCTTGATATTTATAGGGTATTGTGAGGACATGAGAGCTTACCGACTTTTAGATTCTGATACTCATGACGTTATTTTTCGAACACATGTTTAGTTTGATGAGTGATTCACTCCTCATGATTCTTCATCTTCTTCCATGCCTCCTTCATCTCATCTTGAGGATCCTTTCTTTGAGGAGGTTGATGAGGAGGTTATAAATGTCGTTGAGGATCCTATTCCCACTGATGTTATCGCTATGCCTAAGTGGGCTCGTACTACAGTTTCTAAGGCAACACCTTTCAGACATGATCTTCCACCCACTAGGCATCATCACACACATTCTACAGGTTTTGGAATTTTGTGTCAAACATTTTCTGAGGATCCACAATATTTTTCAAAGGTTCATGGGATACAGGAGTGGGATGATGTGATGGCAGCTAAGTATTCTTCTTTAATGAAGAATCATACTTGGGATTTGGTATCTCTTCCTAAAGGAAGAAAGATGGATATGTGTAAGTGGGTATACCGAACCAAATATACAGCTAATGGGTCCATTGATAAGTATAAGGATCGTCTTATTACAAAGGGTTTTTCATAAGTTGAAGGTATTGATTACTCTGAGACTTTTACACCTATTGTCGAGATGGATTTTGTATGCCTTGTACTTGTTATTGATGCATCATAGGGGTGGTCCATATACCAGATGGACGTGAAGAGTGCCTTCTTACATGAAGATTCACATGAGGAAACATACATGGAGCAACATGTTGGATTTGTTTAGGATTCTTCTCTTGTTTGTAGGCTCCGAAGGTCTCTCTACAATCTCAAACAAGCCCCCAAAATAAATGCCTATGGATTTTCTCGAAATAGCAAACCATGCACAACAGCCCGTGGACCCTTGCCAAAAAAGGAAAGAAATGTCCTTCTAGAAACAGTCTATTGCACACTTCCCAAAAATGCTACAACACAAAATAAAAACCAAGTACAGATCTCGAAAAACCCAACAAAACCCATGAATTGAATTTCTAGCTTTTCTTTCTATCTGATGTGAATCCTGAGGCAAACCAATACGTTTCTCTACATCAACAAAAAAATAAAAAAAAATGATTGCCTCCAGAAATGGTCTAGTTTACGGTCGATCTTAGGGTTTTCCCACCTTCCAGATCTAGTGGAAGCCTTTGTTTTTCATAGAAATGCACACAAAAATAAAATACAAACAAATCCTGAATATACGAATATACAAAAAAGCTTGCAAAACGAAACTTACAGATGAATGTCAACAACAATCTCCTGCTCTGATACCATAAAAGGAATGATAATCAGATCATACCAAGCCAAGAACACAAATGCTAATCAAACACCATGAACAATAAGATGAAAGAAATTCACCAGAATAACTTTACATAAACCTTTGTAAACAAATGAGCAACAATATCATATATTATTATGGAACTCAATGAAATACAATGAGAATGGGCCTTGCTGATGTAGCCTAGAATTTACCAGATAACACCCTCGTCACACTAGCACACCACTCAGCCTAGAGTGAGCACTCACCCAAAGGATACAAAGGTACCAGGTCCCTCTTAAGGGTTACTGTAGTAGGATGTTAGCATGATGAAGGAAGAAAAATATATATCCATAATTAATCCACCATTCTACCATGCATGCTAAATTCAGATCTATGAAAGAACAAACTTTAAACAGTAATCATGATTGAATCAATAACATGCACTACTCAATTACACATAGGAATGACACTTAGATTCAGCCAATATCTTCCATCTATTAATAAACACAGAAGCTCCTTATAATAATGTCAATTAATATCAATGTGCTCATATATGATACATTAATCCAGTCGTATGTGCATATCTCTATACCTTCATACATCCATCACACATATATATTCTACTATGTGATTCACATCATATATGTAGGGTGGGGACTTGCCCTTCACTGCTTATTTATTCCAGAAATAGGCTGCATGCTATTAATAGCCACGCATCGTTTACAATCATAACCACACATGAAAGTGTGCTATCTATAGACCTCTTACAGTTAACTGAAGTGAAAATCCTATTCTTAGCTCATCTCCATGCAAAATGCCTTCGATCCTATCCTCTAAAGATAGACAATGTGTGGCACGCACTGTCTTTGCATCATTGGTGTGTTCCACACGCCATCTTCTAAAAATAGGTCTTCATGCTCAAAATCAGCTAAGTATTGAAAGCTGAACTTGCCCTCCACGCCCTTGTTCCTCCGCACCCTTGGCCTTCTCTCCTACATGGAAATTCTTGTGTGATCTCTAACAAGTATTCTCTGATCAAAATTACCCCACACTAATCTCATTGTCATCCCGACAATGGTTATCTCCAAAAATTGAAGTAAAGAATAGAATAATGGAAAGAATAAGAATGAAAGAATGTAGATAAATAAAGAAGTTTTATGAGGCTATGAGGTAGCCTCCTCTGTATCAGTTTGAAGTATCAACTCTAGATACTCCTCCTTTATTTCGGCCTCCAAGGCCTTCCATTCAGCGAGTGCTTGTTTTGCTTTCTCTGGAATGTCCACAACAATGGATTCCAACTCATCCCTCACAATCGTCTCCTTTTTCATTTTTTAGAATGAACTACAACGCCATGGACATTGAGGTCATTCTTCCTTTTAGAAGATCCATCTTCTTCTTTCCTTTTTCTCCTGCTACAGTTGCCTTCTTGGGTGCCATTTTTACCTTGCAATCCCTTATAGATCCTTTCCATTCAAATTATGCAATGTGTGAAGTAAACCCTAGTTTGATTCAACATGCCTTAGGTGAAATTATGTGCCCCTAACTCGTCTCTGTCACCTTCTTCACTCAAACCCTTCACCACTGAAGACACAAGCTTCTTTTCACACAGATTTTTTTTTCACGCTTGGTTTCACACCCTTCACACCTTAACCCGATCACTCGGATCTTCACACTTAGCTCTTTTCTCAAATTCTCTTAGTTACAATGGTAAAAATGAATTTGCATCCCATCCTTATATAGATTTTTTAAATTTTGATGCATTTATTGCTCCTTCACCTACCAAATATCCTCTCATTCATTGACCAAATTCATTCATTCTGCATGGTACATCTCTATGCACCCAGCTATAACCTTCTAGCACACCTTCCTACCCTTTGGTCATAGACTTCTCTTCAATGTGCGTGCCCTTGCACCCGAGTACCTCGTCACTATACCTTCTCCTGGTAGTTATCATGGCCTCTGCTTACCTCACGTTATACTATCCTTTCATTCATCTCCATCCTTGGTCACTTTTGAGAAGCAATCTTCTTTTGACTTAAAGCACACCCGTAGCAGCTTATTCCTTTCACCTTTCAATTCCCACAGTCTTTTACTTGGATAACTACAACCACCCCACACTAAAGGTATGTGTAGTCCTCTGTGCATAAAAATTCTTCATATAGTAATTAGCTTCATGCGTGCAAGCACACTTATTACACAAAAACGACAACTAAATTGACAAAGCATAGCGACAATGAAGGAAATACATTAAGGAAATACAAAATTGAAAACCTAATCTAAATGGAAATACTACCTTATTACAAACACCAAGAAGACTTATTTATAGTAGGGCTTCAACCTACTCCCATTAAAGTAACTGGGTAGCCATGTTCCATCAAGTGCTTATAACTGGAAAGCACCTGATTCAAGTATGTAAGTGATGACATACAACCCCAACCAATGTACTTTGAGCTTTCCTAGATGGCACAAGAACTTTGAGTCATAAAGAAGTACCATTTGTCCAATCTCAAACTTCTTATCCCTTATGTTTCTATCATGCCATGCTTTCTTCCTGGATTTTTCCTGCTTTTGACTCCATCGTGCTATGGCTCATCACTCATCCAGTTGAATCATCTTCTCGATACACTCTTCTAAAGCCTTCTCATCAGCTAGACCTCCAGTGTGCACAATGCACAAAGAAGGTAACATAAATTCTATAGGGAGAATGACTTCTGCGCCAAACACCAACTGAAATGGTGTGGCTTTGTTCAATCTCTTGTAAGTTGTTCTATATGCCCAAAGAACAACTGACACTTTGTCATCCCAATCCTTTCTTCCAACATCACAAATTTTTGTCAAAGTCTGGCTCAAAATCTTGTTGAAATCCTCAACAGTTCCATTTTCCTGAGGATGATAGGGTGTAGTTTTATGGTGTGCAACCATAAACTCATCTAATAGGATCCTGATTGTCTCATTCAAAAAGTGTGTACCCCTATCACTTGTCAAGCTTAAAGGACATCCATATCTTGTAAGAACATTCTCCCATAGAAACCTAGCTGTTGTAGTTAGTCAGTCCTTCGTAGGTGTTGCTTCTGCCCACCATGTGAGATAATCTGTGCAAGTAATGATATAGCGCGACCCAGTCCTGCGCGCAGCTGGTGAAATAGGTCCTACAAAGTCAATGGCCCATTTCTCAAATGGTTCAACACTAGTAATTGGTCTCAAAGGCATCTCATCTCTTTTCCCTGGTTTTCCTAGGCGCTGACAATGATCACACGCCTTACAATATTCTTTACAGTCTTTATACAATGTCTCCCACCATAATCTAGTAAGTAGGATCTTTCAGGCAGTCGCATCACCTACATAATGGCCTCCTGCAATACCACCATGAGATTCTTCCATAATATCCTTGCACTCATGTTCTAATACACAACGGTGTAATACTTCATCTCTACCTAACTTGTAGAGGTCACCACTAATTAACATAAATGGTGTGCCACGCGTATAGCAAGTTATTTCTTTTCTAATGCCTTCATTCCTTCTGGTGCCACACCAGTCTCGTAGAAAGACAAAAATGTCTTCTAATTCTGGGCACATGTTATAACCTATATAATTGTGCATCTGACATGGTTTCTTCAATTGTTTGTGCTTCCTCTCCTGAGTTAATTCTAGATAAATGGTCTGGTCTAGAGTTACTTTTCCTTGGCTTCACCACAACTGTGAAATCAAACTCTTGAAATAGGAGTACCCATCTGCATATGCACCCCTATAAGACAGCTTGTTTACCAAGTACTTCAATGCCATGTGATCTGTATAAAACAAAAATGGTGTTGCTAACAAGTAATGTCAAAACTTGTGCAATGCATAGATCATGGAAAAAGCTTCGCGCTCTATAGTTGTATAATTCCTTTCAGCAGGAGTCAACTTCCTACTAGCAAAACAAATTGGATGATCTATAATACCTTCACTAGGTTGAGCTAACACAATGCCAATGGCCATGCCAGAAGCGTCCACATGCACATGAAATGGTTTATCCCATGAGGGAAAATGCAGAATGGGCGCAGTAGTAAGTTTCTCTTTTAATATCTCAAACGCGTGCTACTGCGGTTCTCCCCAATAAAACACACCTTTCCCCTTTAGTAACTCTTCCAAGGGTGTAACAACTTTGGCATACCCTTTGATGAATTTTCTATAATATCCTGTATGACCTAAAAATCCATGCACACCTCACTTTGACTGGTAGGTGCTTCCAGGCCTAGAATGACTACAACCTTAGCTGGATCAACCAACAAACCTTCCTTGCAGATTATATGTCCTAACAGTATTCTGAATGGTGTAGAAAATATGCACTTTTTGATGTTCAAAGAGATACTTAATTGTTTGCACCGTTCAAACATTTAGCGTAGATTTTCACAATGGTTTTTCACAAGCCCATATATCGTCCAATCATCTAGGTAAACCTGTAAGAAGTTGTGAATAAAATCTTTGAATTCCTGAAACAACTATGCATGAGAATACAACAGGTACATTTTTCAATCCAAAAGGCATCACAGTATAGGAAAAACTACCCCATTCAGTAGTAAATGTTGTCTTTTCTTGATCCTCCTAAGCAATCCTAACCTGATGATACCTGGAAAACCCATCTGTGAAAGAATATATTTCACGCCCTACCACTCCTTCCAGTATTTCCTCAGTGAATGGCATAGGGAATGGATTTGTGACGCATGCAACATTCAGCTCCCTATAGTCCACACATATTCTAATTCGTCCATCCTTCTTGATACTGATCACCATTGGGCTAACCCATTTTGACTCATCAAGGGGCTTGATAATTCCAGATTTCAACATTTTATCAATTTCTTCTTTTACCTTTTCACGCAAATTGGGGTTCATTCTATAAGGTCACTTCCTAACTGGTCATGCACCATCCTTAAGTTTTATCTTCATTTCCCCAAGTGATTTATGCATGCCTTTAAGTTCATGATACCCTCAAGGGAATAAGTCCTGATAATCCCTGAGTAACTCAATGATCTTTGCTACCTCCAAGTCTGACCAGTAGTCTCCAATGATGGCCTCCTTAGGCTCAGCCTCCGAACCTATATTCACCTTCTTTGTCTTCATGGGTTTGTGATAGGCACGCGTATCCTTGTCTGCACTGTCCAAGACCTTGCACACCCCTTTTGAATGTTCAATATCTAGGTTCTCAACTTCCTCATCATCCACGATGTAAACCATCTTTCCTTTCTCTTTCTCAAGGAAAGCGCATTCAAGTAGTATGGAGTCCATTTCTTCTTCCCTTTCAAAATGCGCTCCGGACTCTGCCTCACCAAATAATTCCTAAATATGCTCTTCTAGATTTTGCACTATCTCCCATAGTTAAGTGCTTGACAAATTTTAATGCCTCTTCTATTGGAGGTTGGGAAGAAAAGTAGTCAAAGGTCTGGATCATTCATGCAGTCAAATTTTCCCAGTTCCCAGTCTCTCGATGTAGTTCTGTGTATACATACCAGGCACGTGTGCATCCTTGTAGCATAGAGTACAATCTATGCACCCAGAGTGAAGGTGGTAATGCTTCCTGTCCTACTATCCAGAGTCTCTCACACTACTGAATGTGATGTTGAACAGGTTGATCACCATGATAAGTGTAGATCTACGTAGGTGCATTGTTCCTTACAAACCTAATAGATAAGGTGACTCCAATCTCTTCCCATTTTATAATATTATCTTTGTGGACTACCCACCAGTGCGTTGTTGTCCCGCATAAGGTATATACTAACATATCTCTTCTCTTAATTTGATCTGTCCACTGTGTTTCCATGGATTTCAAAAATACAGGAAGATCTTCTGCCCCTGTATACCAAGGTACTGTGCTACCTATCTGTCGAACTGAACGAATTCCATTCTTGCATGCAACCGTGCTTTTTACCTCGCGCCCTACTAGTTCATATGTACCATGAGCCCAATTGTCACAAGCAATACTCATAGTATCACTAATAGAATGAGAATCCTCCCACTGTAGGATGCCTTCTTTTGATGGCTCATTGACCTCTGGGTCCTGAATAACACGTACATAAATTTTATTTAAGTCCTCCTCACTTAGAGGCTCAACATATGGTGTAGACTTCCCATCTATTAGAGGTATCACAACTCTTTCCTCCTTGTTCTCAAAGCTGATATACCCCTTATTGAATCTCAAGTCAACATTATTCGCATAACACCAAGGGCGTCCAAGCAAGGCTGGAAAATTGTCTGCTTCTACAAGTGCTAATACCTCAAAATCCCTAGTGAACTTGGCCCCTTGTATGGTTATAGATGCATCCTTCAAAACTCCTATGGGAGTGGCCTTAGTCTGGTTTTCCATAAACAACACATTAGATGATGGTTGCAATGGAGGCCTCCCCATTTGTACCCATGCATCTAATGTAAGCACATTTACTTCCGCACCTGTATCAATCAATATGTTGCTCAACAACCATCCATCCACAACAACATTCAGAGTAATTTCCTTGTCATAGTCAATGCTATCAGGGGGAAGATTTGCATGCAGAATCTGCCATTTGGTCTCAATACTTACGCGTGGAGTGTTCCCTTTTAACCAACTTCCTAATAGTGGAATGATGTTCTCCTAGCGCAACATTTTGCACACTTCTCTTAGATCATCGATATCAGTTTGGACTGTCTCTGATGCTTTCTTCTACTCCTTTAAGTACTGTATCTCACCCTGAAGATTCCTTAGCACTTCCATGGTATCCTGGTAAACTTCCTTCTGATGAGCAGGATCTGGGTACCTTGCATGCAAAACCTCCTCCTTGGTGATCGTAGGCTTCTGGTGCAATGCCTCTCTTGTGTGTGCCACTTCAACTCATGTAGTAATCTTCACAGTTAATGCCTCAGGTCCTGGTGCTATCTTGGGCATCCACTGATCTTCTACCACACTAGATTCTAACCATCCCTGCACCTTTATTTTCTTGCTTATGCTACTTACTTAGATGCTCATATAAGTCTGGGCACTCTTCATAGCTATGGTTCTTTCTGTAGAAAGAACATGTAATATTCTGAGGACATTCACACCTATAGTGGTCAGGAGATCTGCACACGTATAACATGTTCCACGAGGGAACTCACCTCTTCCTCCACCATGGCCTCATCCTCCATATCCACCACGATATCCACGTCCCCTTTCACAACCTCCTTCAAAACGCCCCTCATTCCTGTCATAGCGCGTTTGATTATGATCCCGATCCTGGTGCTCATTCTTACCCTTAGAATTATCTGTTACACTTGTCTGTCATACCCCAATGTCTATAGCATCCTAGATCTGACCAATCAACTGACAATCCTCAGTATCATGGGTCGTGGAGTGGTAAATTTTACAAAAGTAGGATACATTCTTCCTTATCACGCACTGTAACAAAGGACAGTGACTAGCATCATGATTCAAATGACAGATCTCACAATCCAATAGTAATGAGCATACAGATCTGCGAGGACAACTATCCTTGGTGTGACCTTCCACTTCACAATCTGTACACCAAATTCCTGAGCACGTTTCATGGGCTGAATTTACTGATAGCTTCTCTAACTGCTTTTCCATAGCTGCAATCTGTGCCTCTAAGAATGGACTAATGCCAGTGTCAATGCTCCCAACTACCTCAGCACGCAAAGCTACTTCCAGTGCTTCACGTGGATCAGTGTATGTCTTATGTGACAACGCCCTTCTAAATGGTGTAATCAATCCTCCAACAAACCATTGTGCATGCTGGCTTGCGTGAATATCATAAGATAGCTTAGATAGAAGTGTCTTAAAATGGGCATCATACTCATGTACACTCTCAGTAGTGCCTTGCTTGATATCTTGAGCACACTTATACTTTTCTACTCAAACTCAGGGATATGGAACTCTTTCAAGAAAGCATCCTTCAATGCTGCATAATCCATGCAAGTTTGATCAGGGTCAAACTTCTTATACCAGCTGTGTGCACGTCCCTATAATGTAGTAGCAAATTGACTTGCCTTTCACTCAGAAGTTGTGATCCCTTTAGCGTGCCACAATATTTCACACATATGCACATGTTCAACAACATCCTCTATGCCTCTATACTCTAGAAGATGAAGAGACATCTCCATATAAATATTTTGTGGTTGCTGCGAGCCTTGACCACCTGATCCAGAACCTCCTGTGTTCCCTCTGCCTCCAAAACCACCAGATCCACTAGAACTAGAACCACCTATACCTCTTGATCCTCCACTTGTAGCTGGAATAGGACCTGTAGATGTACTCCCCTGTGCTCTGACAGTAGTACTATACTGAACCCCTACAGTCTGTGAGGTAGTTCCACTTCCAGAGGTGAATCCAACATTCTGCGCACTCACGTTCTGTGTGGATGATGTGCCTAAGAATGTTCCTCCAAATATCATTGAAGCCGTCTATCCTGCCATTGATGTACTTGCTCCCTGACTTACTCCTGCTCTCCTACTTCCCAAGTTAGCTTGTTGGTTACTTGTCATACTAGATACTGGAAAACCAAGCGCAAGGGCTAGGTCACCAGGTGGATTAAGATGCGCACCCATGGCCTAGGTAGTCTTTATGCTGGCACACTTCTGTGTGAGGCCAAGAGGGGATCTCTGTCATGTTTTCCAAGATGGGGGAGTTCCTGATGCTCTGGCTCCACGTCTTCTACATGAGCTATAAATCCTTCACGAGCCATCTCTCTCCTCAACACCATACTTTCTGCAATAGAATGTTGCTTCTCTATCTCCCTCTCACGTGCCTCATTATACTTAAGCCACCTCTCCTCTCTCTGCCTCTCTACCACTAGGTCTGCCATCTTTCACCAAACCTGTTACCACCCTCGTGTGTGGTGAATTTTAGTTAGCCATTGGTTTACTCTCCAGGTTCAAAGTTACCATCAAGATCTTGATCGCCAGTGGAATACCTTGCAGATATACTCCTCTTGGATACCGCAAAAACTGGAATTCAGCTACCTCTAGGCAAGAATACATCGAAATTGAATATTCTAGAATATAACTATTTAGAACACCACTAAACCACGTATCCACAACGTGAGTCCAGATCAAATCAACATCATAAAGGGCCTGAAATTATTCCTGTGTCCAAACAAGTGCGTGATACCTCCAATTCCACTGAGATGCATAAGCAGTAAGCCACTCATATAGTTCTACTGGAAAGATAGTGAAAAATATCTCATATAGGTTGTCATACAGATTCTGTTCTACCCAAGTGCGTGCATTAAACTCAGATCCACTGCTGAACCACCATGCATATTCTTCCTCCAGATCATGTATCCATTCCTCAATACTTGCTAGAGTTAACGGTATGTCTTCATTGTGAACCATCCTGAAAACAACTAAAAAAGAGGTCCCAACAACGGAACCAATGATGCAGCCTAGAATTTACTAGATAACACCCTAGTCGCGCTAGCACATCACTCAGCCTAGACTGAGCACTCACCCGAAGCGCGCAAAGGTACCAGGTCCCTCTTTAGGGTTGTTGTAGCAGGATGTTAGCATGATGAAGGAAGAAACATATAGATCCATAACTAATCCATCATTCTACAATGCATGCTACATTCAGATCTATGAAAGAACAAGTTTAAACAATAATCATGATTGAATCAAGAACATGCACTACTCAATTACACACAGGAATGACACTTAGATTCGAGCCAATATCTTCCATTTATTAATAACACAAAAGCTCCTTACAATAATGGCAATCTATACCGATGCATGCATGGATCTGATACAGTAATCCAATCATATGTGCATGCCTCTATACCTCCATACATCCATCTCTCTTTGTGTATATTCTACTATGTTCTTCATATCATATATATGGGGTGGGGACTTGCCCTTCACTGCTTATCCATTCCAGAAATAGGTTGCATGCTATTAATAGCCACACGCCATTTATAGGCATAGCCACACATGTAAGTGTGCTATCTATAGACCTCTTACAGTTAACTGAAGTGACAATCCTATTCTTAGCTCATCTCCATGCAAAACGCTTGATCCGATCCTCTAAAGATAGATAATGTGTGGCATGCACATCTCTACATCGTTGGTGTGTTCCACACACCATCTTCTAAAAATAGGTCTTCATGCTCAAAAATCAGCTAAGTCCTAAATGTTGAACTTTCCCTCCGCACGCGGGTTCTTCCTGTCCCTCCGTGCCCTTGATCCTGACCTTCTCTCCTGCGCAAACTTCTTGTGTGATCTCTAACAAGTATTCTTTGATCAACACTTGCTTATATAGGCAAGGAATAACAATCTAAGAACTGGTCAAGGTCATAGATCAAGCCATAAATCAAGGAAAAAACTATTCATCAAAGAACTATCAAGTCCATAGATTTAGGAAAGAACTAGACATCAAGGATCTAGTCAATACAATAGATCAAGGAAAGAACTAGTCAAGATCATAGATCAAGGAAAGAAATATACCTAACAACTAGATAATATCCCTCTAATATCTAAATAAATAAAAAGAAATATCCACACACATAAGTGAGTGAGGATAAATACAATAAGTTAAATAAAGTACTTAGGTGAACATGAGCTAAGGTAAATACCTACTCTAACATGATATTGAGTGATAAATTATTATTTATGGAACTATGTAGGCAATTGGTTAAAGTGCACAAGTTCTTATCATCAAAACATAAGTCCAAAGCTCATTCCCCGACACCATAAGACACTACACATGTTTTAGTCTATCATATACCAAAGTAGTGGAGAAGTCGATCACTAATTTTGTGTTTGATCAACATGAGAATATGTTATCCTTTAACAACAAAGGAGTAATTGAAAGGATATTGGGCACAACTCACAAACATATTTCATAGTATGAATATTATTGGATTGAATTCGAAGATGTAAATGAATTTTTTCGTAAATATTATGATAACATGACTCTCGAACACACCTCCAAGTACAACCTAATTTAACCTAAATGGTTAAACTTAATAAGGGGGTAGTAATTGATGGGACATTAGCCTAATCAATCTATTTCCAAATCTAATTACAGTAATATCAGGAATGATCATTGAACAAAGCTAAATAATGATAGATAATGCAATAAAGTACTAGCAATGAGAAGGAGAAGGAGACTTAGTTGATATTATAGACTTATGTGCTAATTTAGGTTGACTCGATGACTGGAAATGGCTGGAAATGATCTGATAAAGCTTCGTATTTGAAATTATGTCCTTCAAATTTTCCTGGACCAAAGTGTATGGTATGGTCCAAAGCCTACCCCTGCTATGGCCTTTCTGTATGCCCACATCCCCTTGTAATTTCAGATCCTAAAACTTTCTAGTTTTGTGCATTGCTTCCTAATCTACTCTTATCTTCAATTTAGACCTTCAACACTATGTAATGGTCCTTGTGCAGCTAATTGAATCTTCAAAACCCTAGATGGTGAAAGAGTCCTACAAAACACACATTAGTTGGGTTGTGGGAACCCTTGTGCACCACTTACATCGTCACTACTCTGAAGAGGGCTCAAACTGCACATCATTCTCTCCTAACATGCTATATCTAAAATGTGATAACCATGAACTTGCAACAATGTGATTGTACTTGACCTTTCCCCTATCTTGACTCGAGATGATGTGTTCTTGATACTTACAAATATGAGTAGAGGACTTCCTAAAATGAGTATGTAAAGTATATGAAGCTCAAGGAAGCCTTGGGGTAGCTTTGCTTGTGTTTTCTATTAGTATTTACTCATTGGAATGTTAGGAGTCAAGTAGTTAGAATGCCCCCTCTCAATGAGAGATGAATAACTTGTTTATATATGTGTTTTGGATATGGAAAACTCAGATAAGGCTGACTAGAGGTGTATTTAGACATGAAATCATGCACTTACTATTTACATCACACCTCTAAGTATGTCATTATATGCATGATTCCTAAGCAGGAAAACTAGACATTAACAACACTTATTTTACGTTTACATTGTTTTATCCTTTTATACTTCTATCATTTGTCTTTCTGGAATGACTACTTTACTTTTGGACATTCAAAGATACATGACCCAACTCAGTATTTCATGTTCTATCCTCCAAGCATCCCTAACACTGTCGCCCATTAGGGATATGAGCGTCTAAGAGTTATTTTTCCCTTTGGGGTGCTTATGTCCTTTTCCCTCCTTTTTAAAAAGTTGAAATGCCACATCAACTAGTATCTTTTCCAAATTACTACCTATCTCTTCAAGTTAGATTTTTTGTTGTTAATGACAAAATTCAAATAAGGGAATCATCTATGTACACACACATATTATAGACACAAAATTACGCACTTTACACATAATTTAGCTCAGTTTTATACTACTATTTACAAGGTTCTCAAGTGGATAAAGTACTAATTAATCTCACATTTTGGTCATTTTTATTTTATATTTTATTTTGTAGTTCTCGTGTATTTTCCGACACTTATCCGCCCATTTCGTAATTGCCTCGTCATTATAGCCCAAAATTAGGGTGCCCCAACTTGTATTGGGGTGCCCCGGTCTTACTCTAGGTGCCCCGATCTATGCACATCATGTTTCACTTCTCTTTGGGGCCTTTCTAGCCATTTCTCGTCCTTATCCTTTTCTTAGTCAGACTTGTCAGGATTAATGACGAAATTAAGCATGAGAGACCTATAAATATAAAGTTATAAGACCATAATGAGGGTCTTAGGTCCTAACATCACATACTACTATCACTCCATCTAGAGTTGTATCCATCGCATCACTTGCATCCACATAGTGGCATACATCAAGGTTAGGAGATATGCATCACACACACTTCATAGTGGGAGGGATTTAATTCTATTCCATGCACACATGCTATTTACATTTTCTATAGTTACTATTGCTCCCTACTTCATAAAGTGTGACTAACACAAGAGCACCTAGGGCACGACATGCACACAATCACCAAAACTACATCTGGGTCCAAAATGTAGTGCAACACTCTGTGATAAGACCACTAGTTTGGTAGTTGAGGTCACTCTGACCCATTCATTTGCATATTTTATTTTTCTAGGGTTTAATACTTCCTTTTGTTTTGTAGGTCATTATACAAATCATTAGGTGAATCCAATGCGACAGACATACAGGGTTCTGAACCAACTTACAACCATAACATATTCAAATGTTAAGCATTTACAGTGATTAAAGCACCTAGATTGCAGACCAGGGTGCCCCGGGGCGCCCCAGTACACTCCCAGGCACCCCAATCATTTTAGATCTTCTAGATCTACCCTTCGCAAGGTCCCTGAGTATTCGTCTGCACTTCCAAATTTTATTCTTTGACCTACGACACTGTGCGACTATTAGCTTCGACTAGCCGAGTCCTTTCCTTACTCTTCTCTTGCATATCAAGGCTTTATTTTACTACTTGCATATTTATTTGCATTTACTTCATATTATGTATTTCATTTATTCAACACTTTAGTCCTCCTAATTAGATTAACTAGGGTTACTATTTCCCCACATATAATTCTCTTTTAGTTAATCACATATATACATGCATACATACATACATTCATAACTTGCTCGATATTATTATGAGTTGGAGAATTTGGGCTATTACTTCCTATCTAATACTTGGATAACGAGCAATATTCAAGGATTGCATTTTGGTTGTATCATTTAATGCATAAGAAGGACAATTTTTGAATTCCATCTCACACATTCATCTTAGGGGAAAAGTAATTGTATCATGTTATCTTGGTGTGACTGACACAAGGGTAACCTAGCTTCAAGGGACAACATTTAATCACACACACTCACACTAGAACTAAATTGAGTATGAAACGTAGTGCAGTGTTTGGTGACAATCACATTGGGATGACCACTGAGGTCAGTCTGACTAAAACATATGAATTATTTATTCCATCTAATGTGTGTTTGAGCCTTGTGCATGTAGTTAGAGTTTTGTTTTGTAGGTACAAGTATGATAGTAAAACTTACAAAAAATTCAAAGTGGAAAAGAGTGAAGTGAAGAATACAAGATTAGACCCTAAAAATATTAGATCTAGATCTGTTTTCGGGACACTAGCGCTCGAGATAGTCCTGCCCTCCTTTGGGCAATTCTATCTAAAAGACTTTCATATATGTATTCTCCAGATGAATCTTACTTAGTTCAGATTTAGCTTGTCCCACTCAGTATCTAGCCTAGAAACATCCTAGATAACGAGATACAAGCTAAGTAACTCTTATCTTCTCATTTCTTGCACTTGTTTGTCATGTTGTATGTTAGATCTTGCTTATTTTATGTGTGTGTGTGTGTGTGTGTGTGTGTGTGTGTGTCTGATCTCATTCCTCTGATAATATTTAAATTATGTTAAATCATTTGGTGAACCAAACCATTATGTGCCCATTACCAAATCTATTTATTTCATACCTTTAGTGGTTATAGGTCTTGGGTGCTTCCTTTTTCATGCATGTTACCCATAGTGGTCACTCTGGTCTTTCGAAGCATACTGAGCTCCTACCGCAGAACCATAATTGTTCCAATATTATGGTTGAAACCACTCGTGATAATACTCTCTTTGCTTCTTATCAGGTCTCCTAAAGGACATAAAATATTCTGATAGTGAACGTTATTATGATGAAGACACTAATGTGGATAAAACACGACTTGATGCTCTCACCAATTATTTTTCTACATTACGTGACAATCCCACTCATGTAACACATATGGTTTACAACCTAGAGATATCCACCATTACCACCCGCTCTAGTCCACTTTCATTTGCCCCGTCACCAAGGGGGAGTATCCACCATCCATATACCTATTTCCACAAGCAACACTCACTTTTCTCCCCCCATTATTTCATGTATCCAGCCTAGTTATCTTCAGGCATCCATGCCTTAAAGTCCTTGTACCATGATTTACAAGCACAAATTTGTCAATTGCAGCAAATTTCTTTTGATTCTTCCCCATCTCTTAATTCTCCACTTCTCCTACATAGTCCTCTTTCACCTATATTTTCTTCTTACACACTTTCACCCAATTTTACTTCAACTAAGTTTTCTCTTTTTGATGACCATGAGGATCCACAAGAGCATATTAGATCATTTCATGTTGCATGCTTGGATTATGCTTATGATGACACATTGTTGATCAATTTATTTCCTAGGAGTTTACAAGACTTCGTTTTACGATGGTTTTATGATTTGCTTTTGCATTCTGTTAGGTCTTTCACTCCCTTAGAAAATTTGTTGTTGGTTCAATTTTCTATGAACATTGGAACTAAAATATCATATGCACAAATGGCCAAAGTGAAGCAAGGATCTATTAAACATATTAGTGAGTATGTTTTGCACTATAAGAATAATTTTTCTAAAATGAACAATGTCTTAGCTAAATCTAAATTACAAGATCTATTTATTCAAATTCTACTACCTACGTTGTAAGGATGTGTGTTTTTTTTACTCCTTTCCTTATTTCGATCGTTTATGTCATACTCTTAAATCACATGAAAATAAGTTACTTTCTATGGGAGAACTTAATTATGGTGACAATCTTTCCAATCAATCTACTTGTAAGTTTCAAACCAAATATGCCTTTAAAGGAAAGCCTAATGAGCCCAAGCTTGTTTTCAATGTTGTATCTCAACCTACAAAGCTCCAGCTTTAATCTACATAATGCACTTTTACTAGATTGCCATATCTACTTCATATGTTGTTGCCTCAGCTCATTGAAAGCAATCTGATTTCTCTTCCATCTCCTCTTGAGCTAGATCTTAATCATCCTCATGGGAAGAATTTGATGAAAATGTACATTGTGATTATCATATATGTAATTGCCATTCTAATGATAGGTGATTCAAGCTTAGAAATTTGATTCAAAATCCAATTAACAACACTGAAATTAAGCTACTAGATTGTAATGTTTTTGTTTCTAAATCTCCCAATGATAATGGTAAGCAATATTCGTTACCCAAACAAGACAAAGTATCTCATGAATCTTCTTCCAATCATACTTACCATGTGGTTCCACCTCCATCCTCTGTGGATCATCCCCTTGGATTCCTTGTTGGTACAAATGATATTCCTCCACCTATCATTAATGTTATTGATTTTGATATTCATGCTTCCTTTTCATCACATAAATTAAACATTTATGCTTTTTTTCGTACTCATGTTGTTAACAATGCCATGGTGCATCCTACATTCAAGTATAATGCATGTTCATTATCATTCTTGTAATATATTGGGTTTCTATTGTCTTAGGTGACACATAGATCACCCACTTCTTACGAGCATATAGTTCTCCCCATCACTATCAGGCCTTTTAATATCTCTATGCCTTTCTATGTTGGATATGAGGTTAAACATTGTGACATGGTCTTATGACTTTCTTGTCTTAGGGCTATTAAAGTTGTCCCATCTATAGTTCATATGTGCCTTAAGTTTATACATAAGTATCATGTTGTGACCATTTGAGGCATCCCACCATGGGCTCCTTTATCTATAGATTATATTGCTCCTACACCTTCAGTTGATGTTACACTTGTTGCTACATCTATTATCGATAGTCATATGACTTTGACATGCACTGCTTCACCATCTAGGGATCTTGTCTCTTCTTGTGTTACTTCCACACCTTCACCTAGATCTCCTACACATGTGATTTTTTCTTCTTGCCCATGACAAATACACCAGTCTCATAGCCCACCTCACAGGCATAGATCTACACATCAAATGCATATTGCACTTGACACATCTAGGCCCACTTTGCAGTCTTATTCCCAACATGTACTACATAGTACTACTCCACACATCTTAACACATGCATTTTCGCATGACAATAGGTCCTTAGATCATGTTAACATATATTCCTCTCTTACATTTATAGATAGTTGGCCTTCACCCTCTATCCTCATTGGATAGACCACCATAGCATTCACACTTGGGGTCATATCATTTCCTCCTTGCTACATGACGATTCACTCTTATTATAGGTTCAAACACGATTTTTGAGGGTGTAATTACCTACATGGACCTCATCTTGCACACATACATTGGGGGAAACCTTGTTCCCCTCTCCTAGTCATAGTAATTCAAAAACATTCAAATATTGGCACAAATACAAAAACATTGGCTTAGATCTTGGTTGCATGTATCCTTGTTTACCTATTGTAGACACCCCCAAATTACCACTACGCATTATAAATCTTATCCAATCCCATTACATCCCTTGTCCACTTTTAGAATTAATTTAATTAATTCTATTTACATCTTATCACCCCCCTTAGCTAATTTAATTTCAAAATTAAATAAATATCCTCACACATATCCACTTTCATATTCAAAATAATTAAATAATCATTATATCCTATTCACCCCCAACTAAAGTTGACTAAAATCACGACTTGAGCTAAAAATCATTATTATAATCAAGAGGATGTGTTCAAATTGACTCATATCATGCATTTGAGTTAATTAAAGCTATCTTCCAAGTCATGGTAATTCAAAATAAATCCACCTTCTTCCAAAAGCCAACTATTCATGACACTTTTTAGGTGAATAAAATAGTAGATATGGAATTATTAATCAAAAACATGTGCAACCCCTTGCCAACTCAACAAATGACTCATCCTTGTAAATCTAGAATAACAGTCTGACTACTCAATCAATCTGGAAACTCAACTAAACAACTCAGTCATGTTTAGTTATCTCCAAATAAAATCAATCATAACTTAGCTTCTGGATACAGTTTCCTCAGCTATAAATCAATTCTCTTTCCTTTACAAAACATCCACTAAAAGTTTAAGAGTTCACGCCACTATTTTGTGCCATTATTTGGTGAATCAAATCAATATTTTATATTGTTATGTTGCCCAAATCATGTCAAAATCACATCTTCATGCTCGTGGCTTAATTATTCTTCCATTCGGAGTACTTGGAGCATCCACAATCACCCGTGGCTCACAAATCAAGTGGATCCAATAAAGAACATCATTAAACCCTACTCTTTCAATTATATCCAATCTGATGTTGCTTTGGGATTTACAACGGAAGGTTTGCATTTTTTTTAAAGATCTTTTACTGTGATTTCTATGCTCTACATCCTAGCACACCCGGTAGGACACCGACACTTATTTTACTAATCTAATTAGTTTTGTGTTGGTGTTATTTAAGACTTAATGTTCAAGTTTTAGGGTTTTAGGTGCAACAAACAGGGATAAAATTTAAAAAACAAGTCCTTTACCTGTATTTCTTGAGATCTATCCATCTATAGGTTAAACGCACTAATGTCGCATGTGATTTGTGTAAGCTTATAATTACGTGTGCTAGCATCAAAGTGCACGTGCTAGTGTAGTTGTTCACATGTTTTTGCAAAACTAAATTTTTCTTATTATACCTTCTATGTACTAGCGTAGTCTTATACTTGCTACTGTAACACTCAAATTTATTTACATGCACCTAAGTATCTCTTTGCGTATTTTCATGCATCTACATGCGCTACCATCATCCATCTATGAGCAAGAAAACCCCTTTGTTACGTTAACTTGACTAATTGAACATGCCACTGTTTACATTTATGTTAGCATACATAAGTGCACGAGCTAGCGTTCTATGACTATGTTCTTATTTTTTCTTCATTTTTCCACTACATAAAATATTTTCTAGTCACTGTTTTAGTACTATTTTAATTCATTTTCTTGCAAGATTTCATAGCTAATCAGTCTAAGTGTTTAATTTACTTTTAATTATCACTTGATCTAATCCAATTAAACCACCCACATATGCTTTTTTCTCGCACCCTCTTGGGTGATATTGAAAATCATAAACAAAGAAGTTTGATTTTGTTATTTATATCATGATGTTCTTGCAGGGAAATTACTAATGCATTGATTATAGGACCAACTCGTATGAAGATTACATTGAATGTCTAATCAAACTACTAACTGCAGGCTACCTTGATCGAGTAAATCAACCAAACTTTATCGAATATTCTTTAAATTTTATAAAAAAAATTATTAAAAATTTTAGAGAAGGGTTTATTCCCCATCCTCTTTAACAGTGGGAAGTGCATGGGCATGGTCCAAAAACTCATTCTGAGGAGTACCACAGAAACCCCAAAGTAGTTTGCACGTTGAGAGAACTGGCCAATGAAATGGGTACCCCCACATACTTAACTAGTACACTCGTGATATTTAGAGCTAAGGTTATCCTTAGTGATGACCCCGGTCTGATTCTTTGAGCAGAGTAACATCTAACTTACTTAATCAAGGGGCTAAAGCAAATCTAGCAACTAAAATTTTTCTAGTACATCGATCATGTTTAGATAATCCTTGGTATTTAGAGAGAGATCCAATTTATAGGAAGCTTGACTAATTGAACTAAGTTTTTTGAAAGTTTTCCCTACTATTGTTATTTTCATCTAAGTTATTGAGTCAAATAATTTTGTGTTCCATATTCTTATACTTAATCAACATCATTTTCTCTCATCATCAACATCAGAATATCTTCTCAAATTTTGTAAATTGTTTTCTTTTGGATACCCATTCCAAATTGAATTTATCATGTCTAAGCCTTACTCTTCAGATTCACTTTCCAAAGTTTAAGCACATCAGTCAATCTAAATCAAAGTCTAAGTCTTAATTTTTAGACATCTGTATCCAAATTTAAGCAATCTCTTCCATTTCTAAGTCTTATATTTTGACATTCAATTTGTCAAAATTTAAGCACTCTCTTTCTTCTCTAAGTCTTATATGTTAACATTCACTTTGTAAAAATTTAAACAATCCCTTTTATTCCTTAAGTCTTATATTTTAAAATTCATTGTTAAAATTTAAGTAATCCCTTTTATTCCTTGAGTCTTATATTTTAACATTCACTTTGTTAAAATTTAAGCAAACCCTTTCATTTATAAGTCTTTTATTTTGACATTCACTTTGTCAAAATCTAAGCAATTCATTATGTCCCTACATCTTATATTCTGACATTCACTTTGTCTTTTTTTTTTAATTTTTGGTAAATAGTTTTTTGAAAGGGACTATACCCTTGTACACCAAGGCTCAGAAGCCAGAATTGAAAGTTAAAGCACAAGAGATGGATCGAAATCCAGATAGAACAATTAAGCCCGACTGCAGAAAACTGTCTGCAAAGTAAAAACCAACAACCAACAAAGCAACAACAAAAAAACAACTGATGTACAACAATCAAACAACAATGGCATATCAACACCATTGGAAGCATTCTGCTATCCGGCCAAGAAAAATGAGACCAATGAAACCCAGCCAGCCAATAGCAGAGATGAGAATCATCAAGGCGAAGTGTTACCCTTCAGAGTGGTAGATTTTTTCTTTTTGTTGACCGTAACCCACCCTGATGGAACCTTCGCGGTTGGAGAAGAAGACAAAGGAGGAGAATTTTCCTTAGTTGCATTTGTCCCATTTGGAACAGCCACATTGTTATCCTGAGAGAGGTATTTATCATTTTCCATGCTGCCCTCAATAACTTGTGTATTTTTCATGTTACTAACAATCTGAGTTTCGGATAAAGGGGTTTTCGTTGACTTTGGTCCAGCTACTGCTTTAGATTTAAGATCCTTTCTATCCACAAAAATTAGGTGCTCTAGGAGTGCGTCTTTCCACCAGTTGCGCTTCTTATGTTGACGTTTTTCCATCCCACAAGTAGTAGAGGTGTGTCCTAATCCAAAACACCTTCTACATCGGAAAGGTAGACCTTCATAATCAAGAGTTTATGACCAAGTTCTATTTTGCACTCTAAGGTCTATGGTAGCAGGAAGATTTTTATTAGTGTCAAGTTCCACCAGGATCCGGGCATAGGTAGTATGGGTGTAATTAGTTGTTTGAGAATCTATGTGGAGTGTAGTACCCAAGGTATTGCCAATGGTTGTCAGACATTCATGACTCCAAAATTGGAGAGCTAGATGGGGCAGCCTGATCCAAACAGGTTTCCATGAGAATGACTCTGTGTGCGGGTTGAAAGATGAGAACCAAGGTTTCATGATCAAATATTTTGACTCGCAGGTCCAGAGCTTGGAAGCAATGATGTCTTTATCAGCTATTGAAGAGAAAACCATAATGAAAATGCCTTTAGCACATGGATATAAGTCTATCTTACCATTTAAAGATGGAGTCCAATGCTTGGAGATCCATGCGTGAAGAACAGGAAGGCTGGGCCATAAACCCCCGAATCTACAAATCAGAGCATGCTCTTTGTAGTAGATCTCAGATGAAATGAAATCTTCCCCAAATGTAATACATGGGGTGATGTTTGCAGGTTTCATGGAGGATTCCTTGCTTTTTAAGACGTCTTTGAAGGAGGTTTCAAGAGACCCGCGCCTAATCTCTTTATCCAACATTGGAATGCCAGGTAGATCACCCTTTTTCAGTTCACCACGAACCTCACCTTTCCTAGGAACACCCCCAGATGGTGATTGAATATGGCTAGGGTTTGTAGAACTGTTCGAACGTACAGTCGCAACATTGGTAAAGGCAAGGTTGATCCACGACCAAGGAGAAACCCCTGAAGCTAGATTTGAGCCCCCACCGTCTGGCTGAAGAGCTCCAATCTGATCTCGTGGATCTATAGGGTTCACAGGCTTGCGTGTAGCGAGAGCAAGGGCGCGTGTAGATACCATTATGGCAGGGAAGAGATTTGTCAAAGTGTAAGAAAAATCTCTCTCTTTCTCCACGTCTTATATTATGATATTCACTTTGTCAAAATTTGCGCAATTTATTTCACATTTAAGTCTTATGTTTTGATATTCCCATTATCAAGTTTAAGCACAATCATTCTTATTTAAGTCATCTACCTTGATATTCACCTTGTCAAGTGTTACGTAATCTATCTCACATTAAATTCTTATATTTTGACATTCACTTTGTCAACGTTTAAACCAAAACATTTACTCTCTAAGCCTTATCCTTTAATATTCACTTTATCACACTTGAGAAAAATCATTTTCAGCTTCCACGTCTTATATTTTGACATTCACTTTATCAAAATCTAAATGCAATACACATTTCAATACCAAGTCTTTAGGTAATTAGATATTCACTTTATCCAAATTCTAAGTACATCCCACTACATTCTCAAACTAAATCACAAACCACCCCTTTACTTTAGGTCTTTACCTTTAGTACAATGGTAGGCTCATGCAAAACATCAAACAAAGAGTTATTAGAAAAACTTCATGAGATGTCAAAACAATTCTCTCATATGGCTTCCCAAGTCAGTGAGAAATCAACCAAATAGCCGATCATACTCCCTAGAGAAGAAACTACTCTGTGTAAAGTTAAATGATAATTTACACCTCTTGGAGAAAGTCTCTCTAGTTTATTTCATTAATTAGCAAGTTCTAATGTGATAAGATATCCAATTGGGATACCCTTCGTAAAAGGGAAACAAAAACCCAAGTGATATAACAAATCTACTATTATTATACCGCCAAGTATGTTTTTTTATATATGTATTTTTTGTAAGAAAAGTATTCACTGATGACCCATTCCATTGTCCAATCATCCGTCTTGTATGTATTTATTGTTGTTTTGTCTCTCACACTTGTCACTCACTCACATCGCACACTTCTAGCCAAGTATCCAGGCTTCTCATTTGTTATTACTCACTCGGTGTCATCACTAGTATTTGAATAGAGCACCTAGATAGGTATTAGGGCACCCGAGGCACCATGGTCCTAATTTATAGGTGTCTTGGTCCCTGTCACACTTGATTTTTTTTAACATTCAAGGTCAGTCTTTACAATTTTTCCTCTCATCTCCCTAGCTACTAGTTCGCATGTCGTGTCATTAGTGTTAAAATTTGAACAAGAGATCCTTATAGAAACACAACATACATACTACCTTATGGGAATATTATTACTATCAAGGGCTAGCTATCTACATAGATCAAGAGACTTTATTTGGGAACTATTCTACATCACACACTGCATAGGAAGGGGAGTATTCATTTTATTCCATCCACCATTTTGCATTTTATCTAGCTTCTTCTACATATGTCTACATCATTAGCACTAGAGAAACCTAGGCACTTTATTGCACACACAAGAACATAGAACTACATTGGGTCTAATAAGTAGTGCAATGCTAAGTCATAATTCCATCCATTTGGTAGCTAAGGATGGTCTAACCCCTTTATTTGTATCTTTGTGTTTTAGGGTTTTCTTCATTGTGTGGGGTTTTACATGTGATTCTTCATTACAGGTTTTGGCGACATCACCGAAACAAATGAGACATTTAACTAACCATAGGAAAAGTATATGAATACCTAGCGACCATATCAAGACCAAATTCTAAGCTGTTTTGCAGACCAGGGTGCCAAAATTTCAAACTAGGGCACCCACAAGTGCTCCTATCCCTCTCTAGGCACCCCAATCTGGTTAGATTTTCAGTTTCTGTTGTTTTCTTAAGATCGTTGAGACACTCTGATCCTCCATTTCATCACTCTATTTAGTCTTAAATCACTCTGAGGTAAGTTAAATTCAGGTAAGTACTTTCCCCTCTCATTTTATTTCATTTTAAATTACTAAATAAATTATTTAGCATTCACATTTCATTTATGTATTCATTTATCATAGCTATACATTTCTAATTTCAATAAAATATTCATATTTTATTGAATCATTTTGGTGAACCTATAGCTTAGAACATTTTTCCCTAGGATCCAATAAAACCCTAATATCTAAGGATAACTCTCCTCCTTCTCAGCTCATCATTCCTTGTGTTAGTATCAATCCTATCTATGATGAGGCAACTATAGATGATCTTACGGATTTATATCATGATGCTACTATGTCAGATGATATTCAACAACAAATCTCAGCTAATGAATGAAATATACCTACTAGATTTGAAAATTCTTCTTTTAGCATCATGTCTGATCTGGCTAGCTTTTATGGTTTTCAACCTTGTTATACAATTAGCCATGATCCCCCTTCTCACATTTCCAAGGAAATTATAGATGACTCTGTTATTGATTTCATGATTGGTCTTGACGCTAGTACACATGTGCATAATGATTTTCCTCCTAGTCAGACCACTACTATAGATACATTTCATACTTCTCCTATTTCTAATAATTCTTCTCATGATCCATCACATACTCGTTCACATTCTCATTCACACTATGTTGATGATTCAATTGATGACATTTTCATATTTGATTCTCTCTCTGATTTTGATGAAACAATTAATAGTCATGAGTCTACAACTTTACATGCAACTTGAGTGTGAATTTCTTGCTCCATTGTCATCTTTTTATGAGGTTGTATCTACTAATATGCACAAATCATCTCCATCTATTATTTTATCCTATTCTATCACTCCATCTCATCTATTATTTATTATTTTATTATTTATCACTCCATCTCCATCTATTATTTTATCCTATTATATCACTCCATCTCCATCTATTAGTTTGTCTCCTCTTATTGTTGCATATCCATCTAACACTCTATCTCTTAGGGATGCTTCTAATGTTAGTCTTAAAGCTTCTATGGATATTCTATGTCCTTCATCACCTATAGATTTTTCACCACCTACACTTAGTGTGCCTTTAGCATTGGCTTCTCCTAAATCTCCTCTTGACATACCTATGATTACTCATAAGGAAAATTACAACTGCTTAACATGTTATTACCATTCTCTAATATTCCTTCACAATATTTCTTGTCTCTCATGCATGTTGTGGGTCATTTATAGTCTTAATTTCAATCACTCACATTAGAAATAAAATCTTATTATGCTTCCATTGATAACAATTCATTGCATGGAAACCCTATCCCCAAGAAGATTCATAACTCCACATTTCCTAAGGATTTTATCATGCCTACCTTTTCATGTTTCAATGGTACTAGAAACCCCTACTTACATCTGAAACATTATTGTATGGCCATGGCTTCATATTCTAATGATCAATTATTCTTAAAGCCTTTCGACATAGCCTTTCTGATGGCACTTTACAATGGTATACTAACCTACCATTTAGATCTATTAGCTCTTATCATGAGATGGAAGAATCTTTTCTCTGTCGCTTTATCATCAACAATGGCCCTAGAGTTACCTATGATAATCTACCTACTTACATCATGGAAAAACAAAAGGTGTCATGGATTACATCTTATGATTCAATGCTTGTATGCACTAATTATTTTTTCAACCTATCAATCTAGAGAAATAATTTATCTTCTATCATGATTTAATTCCAGCATTAATACAAAGATTACAATATGACACATGTGAATCATTCACACTTATATGCTATAAATTCATTGATCTAGAACAAGACCTTATTACCACACATATCATAGATCCTTCAGGTATGGTTACTACTACATCATCATCTATTTCTTCTCCATTACCATTAATTAAGCATCCTACACGGTATCCATCTCCTCCTCATAAGAAAACTCAACCTAATACATCGCAAAAGTTTCCTTCTTCTCCTAATTCATGGACGGACACACCCCAATATTCTACACCTATTTTACGTGATCCATTGTATTTCTCACATCACGATCACCTACATGATGTGTTGCATGCTTTGATCAATGAGCATCTAATTATCTTACCTTCTAACTATCATCATCCAAAACACCTTTTATAACGTCAGCGTGATCAACCATATTGTAACTATCACTATATCAATGGCCATAGGGATAATGATTGCTTCACCCTTCATGATCTATTGCAATAATTAGAGGATAAGGGAATCATCTCCTTTGGCTCTCACTCATGTGAGAAGTCCATATCTCCTCTCCCTCATCCATGAGCTACTACTCCAGTTGAGTTATCCCCTCCTTCTAGTGCTAAGGTAATTATTTTATCCATCACCACAGGTCGTCACTCATGCGCGGTCTCCATCACTTCCATCCATCGCTGCACCATCTCATCCACCTCATCCACCACATCCATCTCACCCATCGTGTCATGTTACTTCTTCACATTGGCTTCCACATCCCTTGTCATTCGCACCTCCCACTATTGCTCCATATGACATTCATTTTGGATCATACGCTCGTGTTGCTTCCATCCCACATGCTTCTACCACCTCGTTCCACCTTAGTCTTTGGTAGGTGATTATTATCACCTCACCCCTCAACGACGCACTCATTTTCTTAAGGTTCTTACATGAATATTGAGGGATCTATTACAATAACAACCTCTCTTCACGCACTCTATTGATTCATCTAGTGCATTCTATCAAATTATTTCCAAGTGATGCACTCTTGCATTACATAGTTCATTCTCGAATGCTAAGGGGTCTTAGCTAAATGAACCTCATCATTTATATGCTGGGGGGCATCACTAATATTTCCCCCCTATCTTCATCTTACTAACATATGATTCATTACACTATAACAACTATATCATACTTTTACACAAAAATTGATCATTTCATCACAATTTCATGTAATCATATTACCACATCATATATTATCATCTACATTATATCATCATCACATTACGCATTACTCAACAACAATATATTACAAATAAATTCCACAAATATGACTATAACTTAACACATCAAATATCATCCATAATAAAAACAATCACATACATCATAACATCAATACAAAATGAATGTAATCATCATATGCTAATAAATTTATCTATATATATATATATATATCAATCAAAGTTACAAAACATCTTATCACTGGGGACAACTCCAATACATTGAATACATCTATATGATTCATATCTCATCATCGTTTGTCACTATCTAGTGCTACAAGTGCTCTGGAACTAGAAGCCTCACCACTAACTTAGCACCACTAATCAAAACCGCTATACCTCTTCACTTGCCTACGCAATAGTGTGTTCTTCATAGAATTCTCCGAAAAATGACTCTATAATGCAAGGAATTGTGCAAACACATTATGCACTAAAGGACCTCCACCCAATTCCTATCTAACTCATTATTTCTCCTTATGTGCCTCATCCCTCTCACTCAGAAGCATGGTACACGTCATTTTTGCTATGCCTACCAGCTCAAAAAATGGGCATGCTCACCTGCAATATCATCTACACACTCTAACATCCATCTATCTGCAAGTACGTTGGTTAGCACATTCTACGTCAATGTGTGGATAGATGTGTCAGTAATCAAGCTCCAATACATGTCACCTATAACCAATAGCATAACACATTAGACAACCATAACCATCACATAGGAAAGTAACCAATCATACAACATAGCTATATAAATACTCACGCTCTGTTGTCATCGCTTCTATGTTGTCTGGGGCATGTGCTTGCCCCTCCACTCCCCCTCCTTTGGTAATACCCGCTGCATCCAAAAACAATGAAAACAAAAAAATCCATCGATGTATTTTCCACCAAGCATGGTATGCCTCCGTACACCCCATGTCATCTATGTCTATTATCTCTATCATCACATCAACCTCGGTTGGCCCCGGGAGGTAATAGATGCTCTCTTATGGGCCCTTGGTATAGCTTCAGCCATCCTTGGTACTCTAACACCCCTAACCCATATATATGGCTCTAGGGGCACATCCAGGCCATACTAAACTGTCGAGATATCCACTCCGCCTAAAATAACTCAGTCACACTTGGGAACCGATCCTCCAACCACATAGTCCTCTTAAGCATCATAACTCTATCGCATCCTCTAGCTATCCTCCATAATCTTGATATGGCCTCCATATCACTACCTCTGGCCCCGTCTGATCTATCAAAACTCTATAAGTATCAGTATCCATCTTTCTCTCATGCACACCAACCCATCTCTTAGAAAATAAAAATTGGTCAAGCTCACTCCACTCACAGACCACCAACTGGCCTCAATACTAATATATGCTCGTAGGCCCATACATGTAATAAAGTATTTGTTCTGATCCCACCTCCATGATCCTCCTGTGTAAATATATAAATATATCTATACAGGTGGGCCAACACACATCTAGCCTAGGAATACCTAGTACCCTCCTCCTCTATCCACTAGAAAATATTATGCATCTTATATAAGATTCTCACACCACCTCCCTCCACTACGATCGATGATGCAATAACCACGACTATAAATTTTTGCAAGCGCGGAACCCCTGATCTCAAAATTAATGTCCAAGCTAATATGGGCCTCTGTAGGTACTCAAGTCCCCAAAAAATACCACCTAGTGGCCCTCATCTATCTCTCCATATTATCCAGATCCATGACGTGTACCCTCTCGCCAACAACCGATAATCGAAGTATGCAATATAGATCCTCCAATGTGACTTTTATCTCACCAGTAGGTAGCCAAAATGTAAAAGTTTCTGCACACCATCTCTTAAGAAACGCTCTCAACATGGGCATATTATGGGGCACATCCCCCAACCTCACTATGTGTTGCAAGCTAGTACATTCCATAACCTCCTAATCATCATCTGATAAACCCAACCTGAGAAAATTAATCAAATGGTGACCACCATGAAACTACCTCAAATGGATATCCCTCTCCGTAACACCAAAAAAACAACAAATAATGTGTTATAGGACTATACATATGCAAACATCAACGCTTACGACATCACTACAAATCAAATTTCATGTTTACATCACTTAGAACAAAAATATGACTTTCTAGAATTGGGCACCTAGAGGCAAGATTGGGGCACCCAGGAGTAGGATGTTAGTGCCTAGATCTAGATGCTCTTATCCCAAAGGCCACTAACACCTTCACCACTCTTGTCTAGGTCCCACATGCCAATAAAAACAAAAATAATTTTTTTGTAAAAATTTCGCCAAAACCAACTACTACACATGCATTTTTTGAAAAATAATCACACTTACCAAGTCCTCCATTGTACACGATGCCCTAATGGTTACTACCATTGCAATTCAGCTAGGTCACAATGTTGTCACTTTTGGCATCCTTACACACTTAGAAGTCACTCTCACACTCACATAAAAGAAAAATGAGTTGACTAATCACTTTTCACATTTATTATTTATAGTCACTTTTCATTATTCACTCTATGTATGGTCATACTTCACATTCATTACTCAACTAATACATGTCACACATGATTTTCCTAATAACTTGAGTCGTTTTTACTCTGATTTCTCATCCCGTTTATGCAAAATTCTCTTCAAAATTTGTCCTACCATTGTATCATACAAATAACACATATGAGTGGATTCTCATAGATGTTATCTTTCACTCAAATCCACACACATTTTTGCGATATCTATCATACACTGTCTATTAATTGGCTTTATACTTTTGACTCAACATTCGTTCTCATTATCACTTCCCCTTTCACTGCCAAAAGGGATGGCATACAATTTGGGTCATCCTATAATTCCTGCACACTAACTACGTGGTTCATTCAACACATCTAATTTGTCATTTTCAAACATTAACTAATACACCATGCGACATTGTTTATTGATTCCCCCATTAATGACCTAACATTGGGGAAACAAGCATAAAATCTCTCTATGAGTAAAACAATTAAAATAAAAAATCAATCAACCAATCAAATATGTTCAAGTCTCTAACAATCAAAATCATACCATTCAATTGACACAATACAACACATTTGGCCTCCCAGATGACCTAACTTGGGAGTTACATGTATCGGCCTCCTAGATGACCTAACTTAGGGTGTTACATTCGTTACTTTCCCAGATGACCTAACATGGGAAGTTATTCTACATTTTGTGTTTCTTTTACATTTAACTTCCATCAAATGACCTAACTTGGAAGTCATCACACATTATGGAGACACCCTTGGAGTGGGGAAATGAGACGTCATTTCCTTTCCTATACTGCTCCTATATGGGTCAACACGTTTGATTGAAATCTTTGGATCCAAAATCACTGAAAATTTGATCTGTGTCCATCTGTAGTGGCTAGATATTTTGAGGATGTAGTTAAAGGTTGGAGAATAACACACCTTTCTCCCTACACTCTTCCTCTGGTGCCAAGACACCCAAATCCTCTGGTTTTTCATACACATGAAATTGGGTTGGGAACTGATCACTCCCTACCCCATCACATCATCATCATACAACATTCAAAATCATCAATCATTCAACATTACAATCATCACTCTCATTTAGTGCACTTCATCACAGTTTTACATCTCTCGCTACGTTGCATGGATCAACATGTTGATCCATGGTTCGTCATGCTATATGTTCACATTCGGCACACTCTTCTACCACATATACACATTCTTCTACAACATGGGATTCTCCAGATTTCTCTCAGGTATGCATCTCTAACTACTTTATGTTACCGAGCTTTTTCTCACCAACATAAAGTGGGGAAAAATGTAGTCACAAAATCACACACTTACTACTATTATTATACCACCAAGTATGTTGTTTTATATATGGATCTTGCGTAAGAAAAGTATTCACTGATGACCCATTCCATTGTCTAGTCATCTATCTTGTTGGTATTTTTCATTGTTTGTCTCACACATTTTTCACTCACTCGCATAGTTCTGGTCAGGTCTCAGGGAGTCTTATTTGTCAGTAGTCACTAGGTGTCGTCACTAGTCTTTAACTAGGGTGCCTAGATAGGGACTTAGAGAAGGATTCAGGTGCCTAGGGGTGCCTTGGTCTTGATTTCTAGGTGCCCTAGTCCTCGTCACACTTGGTTTTATTTTAGGCATTTGAGGTTAGTCTTTATAGTCTTTCCTCTCATCACACTAGGTACTAGTCAACATGTTGGGTCATTAGTGTCGAAATTTGAACAAGAGATCCCTATATAAACACAACATACATACTACCTTATGGGCAGACTATTTCTACTAATGGATAGCTATCTACATAGAGTAAGGGAATGCATTTGGGCACTATTCAACATCACACACTACATAGGAAGGGGTGTATTCATTCTATTCCATCCACCATTTTGAATTTTATCTAGCTACTACCTGATATCTTTGTGTCATTGATGCTAGGGAAACCTAGGCACATTATTACACACACAAGCACATAGAACTACATTGGGTCTGAGATGTAGTGCAACACTCAATCATAAGTCCATCCATTTGGCAGTTGAGGATGGTCTGACCCCTTCATTTACATCTTTCGTTTTTTAGTGTTTGATGCTTTGTGTGGGGTTTTGTAGGTGATTCTTCATTGCAGGTTTGTGGTGACAACAATGAAGCAAGTGCGACATTTACCTAACCAAAGGTGAAGTATTGTGAATACCTACTGACCATATCAGGATCATATTCTTGAGCTATTTTCGCAGACCAGGGTGCCCAAATCTCAGACCATGGCACCCACAAGTGCCCTCTATCCCTCTCCAGGCACCACAATCTAGCCAAATCTACCTCTAATCCTATTTTCTGAAGATCATTGCGACACTCTGCTATGCCATTTCATCACTTTGTTCAGTCTTGGATCACTGCGAGGTAAGTTCAATTCAGGTAAGTACCTTCCCATTTCATTTTAAACTACCAAATAAATTATTTAGCATTTACATTTCATTTATTACATTGTTGTACTCGTAGATTCTTCATGAAATCCAAATTTTATAGAATCACTTCTAATGAAGATTTGAACGTTTTCAAAGACTCTTTACACTATGAAATTCAAGAAGATCAAGATGATAAGGGTCAAGGATCTACAAGCCAAAACCAATCAATTTCCCCTCAGATACTCTTTTATTATCTCAATCAGAAATTGAAATTGTTTTAGACAACTATCTGCAAACTTCAAACAAGAACTAGAAAGAGTTTCACTATCCATTTCCAACGCATGGTCCAAATGAAAAATCTATAGACAAAGGTCAATCATGGAACCATGATCTTGATTCCATTGTTTCATCTCCTAATTGTATACTTGATATCCCTAGTTATATTGTAACAACATAACAATGACAAGTTTGGAAACTTGCAACAAAACAACCTTCCACATCCTTAATACCTCAAAAGATCAATCTTGAATTTATTAATATTTCACAATAGTTATCTGATGCAGATTCTTCAGTTGCTTCTCATGACATTGTTACACGATCAGAGAAGAAATCTCCACAAATTCCTCTCATAAATTTGACTAAAACATCACCTCCATTCCAAGACATTCTTTCTCGTGCACTTCATGATGTGTGTGTTCCTAGGGGTCTCAACACACAACCATTTAGATATTTAATCATAAATATTTCATCAAACAATACAATATTGTCATTTGGTCCTCATTACCTTTTGAAAGGCAACATAAAAATAAAAATAAAAGTCCTTATGAAAGTCCTTCCAAGTGTCCCAAATCAAATTCCCACTCTAAGGCCTTTAGAGGTGGTCTTAGAGTGGGAATTGACAAAGTGGATCATTTTGGCAAAAGCTTTGGGATGGGTTTGATAGTACTCAGCTTCTGAGATTTGGACCTTGGTCTTTTTCAGGTGATCAACAATGTCAAAGGATCCAGAAGCGGACGGGCCATCATCATTCGGTACTCTAGGCTTATCAACTTTAGGAGAGAAAGAAGAAGCAATTTTAGTAGTAGGATTGATAGGACTCACCTTTGGCATAGACGAAGTAGGGATAGGAGATCCTCTTTTTGCAACCACGGGAATAGTTGTCGACTGCTCCTTAGATTTCTTGATAGGCTGTGTCACTTTCTCCCTCTGACTGGTCTGTTCTTGAGTCATGACAGCGAATGATTTGCTATTCATGTCTGCTACCACTTCATCATAGTCATCTCCATTATCAATGCCCTCAGTGGTGAAGAAATTTACTCTAGATCCCTCAAATTCACCTGCTTCGTCATCAACTTCTCTCGCAAACTCTTCGCAGGCTTCGTTATCTTCATCATCATTTGGTTCTTCCACCTCGCAGGTAGCATTGACAGGGACTTCAATAGGAGGTCCCTCAAGTGCTAATCTTGTCTGAGAAGCAGGCAAACGATTTTTGGGCTGAAAATTTCTCCTTGGAACGTCTACATAAGGAGCATGCTGAGGCAGTTGTTTCTTTATAGCAAGAAGATCATTTGCAAGTTTCTGAACTAATGGATCAGTGTTAGGTCCAGGGTTGGAAGAGGAAGAAGCAGCAGACTTAGATTTGGGAAAGTCTCTTCTCAACTTCCCTGACATAATCAAGTCATCCTTGATACTAACAGCGAGAGTTTGATCCTCGACCAATGTTGCAAGATTAGCCCTCCTCAGTGCATAACTAACTTTGGGCGATTGAGCATTTAGGAAGAAACATTTTTGGATTTGATCGACAGGTCGGGTAGGCTGCGGAATTTTGTTGATCAATTTGTTGAACCGGGCCACAAATTCTCTCATGGGCTCTTGTGAATCTTTCTTTATCTGAGAGATTTGGGCAAGCAAGGCATGTACATCTTCCGCCGGCTTGAAACGGTTTTCGAACTGAGTTCTCATTGTGTCCCAGTCGGTGAGAGCACCAGCTGGAAGGTGGTAGAACCAATCAGCAGCATTATCTTGCAAAGTCTCAACGAACAGTCTCACGGAGACGTCTTCATGTTCGACTCCCAGAACTCCACATGCAACAATGAAGGCTGCGATGTGTTCATTAGGATGCACTTTGCCATCGCCTTTGAACTTAGGAAAGTTCTTCCGGTTACCTCTGGGTAACTCATGCAAAGGCTGAACGAGGGCTAGGGGCCCGACACAATGACCCCATGGTAATGGTGCCGCCATTCTTGGAAAAATGGCTTAGAGAGGGACTGCAACACCGGAAAGAATCAAAGCTTGAAGATTTGGGCTAGCTGGCCCTGAAGGAAAACCACCCGTAGGAATTCTGTCTTGAACAGGTGGAGTGCTTGTCGAACGAGTCCTTCTATTTGTTGTTGAAGGGAAAGGAAAACCCTGCTGCTCTAAAAGCTGAAACTAAGAATCTTCGATACCAAGGGCCCTTCTCCCTCGAGTAAAACGCAGAGTTGCCAGATCAAAGGATGATCAAAAATTACAGAACTGGAATGCGATTTTCCCCAGCAGAGTCGCCAAAAACTGTTGGTCGTCAAATAGGACTTTTAAGAAGAGCAACAGTCAGGGGACAAGAAGTCCCTCCTCTTTAATGGGAGAGGTTCCCTTATTCAGAAACGAACCTATTTACAAATGTACAAAACATGATTTGTTGGTTAAACTTGGATATTACGAAAATGTTTTCTATGAAGATCAACAATTACAAAAGGACTGAGGAAAAAGAGTATGGGAAAGAGTAGAAAGGCAACATGCCGAATTATATATATCAGAGTAATTCTTTATGTATGCGAAGTCACAGTAAATTGAAACAAGATCATTTGTATTGGATAAATAAGATGGAATTCAGAGACACAAAGTTCTGTAAATAACATTTGCTAGAACACAAAGTTTCTTAACATAACACAGATTCATTAATCAAGGACACAAAGTTCCTTCTTGGTTATACAAGATCACCAGGCTTGCAAAGTTGAAGAGTATGCAATCGGTGAGACTAACAAACTTGAGACAAATGATCTTCACAAAGAAAATAAATGAAAGCTTAGGAATAACGGAGATAAGATAGACAAAGAATGGAAAGTCCTTCTGTATTGATTTCTTTATAATCTATTTACACTTTTCGGAAAATAAGCCAAGTTCTTCCCTTTTTAGAATGGTGTAAGGAAGGCCATTATATAGCTTACAAATCAGTTACTCTTCGTAACCGTTTCTTTAACCAAGAACAGTTAAAGACCGCCTATCGCAGTACCTCAACTCGTTGTAAAGAAAATGGCAAAAGAAATGAAAGAAGAGAAAAGAATGAGGAGAAGAAGACAGGTGGCCAGTCACTGAGAGGGACCCACCGAATTCAGAATCCGCTGCTTGAATTTCCTTAACGTCTCAGCTATGTCTCTGCCACGAGGGATTGACGTGTTGGTCGTAGACTGAGTCCAAAATCCAAGACACTTCTCCATCTCTTTATCAAACTCGACGTGAGTATGATAATCCTTATTTGCTTCTTCAATGGCAGATTGGAGAGAGCAAATCTCCTTCATTTTTTCTTTGGAGATGGAGCTTTCCTTGAATAAATTATCTTTTACAAAAGCTCTGAACTGAGCTTTGATTTCTTGCAAGGAAAGGGAAACACCAGAATTTTCATCCTGAAGATGACAGTGTATATCTTTGAAAGCCGAGACAACCAATGCCTTGAAAGCTTCGCTCTTGTGCCAGCTGTCCTTGGAATTTGGTCTTCAAATTGATAGTATCAGAGCCGCAACTTAAATTCATATTTAGTTTGAAAAACAACATATTCGGGTAGAGCGGGAAAAACTAAGTATAAATGGCACTTGGTTCATTAGGGACATGTGAGACGTGGATGCGCGAAACACGCGGCTCGGCTGATTCAGGTGAAACAGGGAGAAGATGCACAAATGCATTTCGGGACATTTGGGACAAAAACGCGCGAAGTACGCGGTTCGGGTGTTTCGGCCGAAAATGGAACAGCTTGCACAATTTTATTTGGGACACTTGGAACATGAAAGAGTGAAGTACGCAGTTCGGGTGTTTCGGCCGAAAATGGAACAACTTGAACTTTTTGACTTGGGATAAATGGGACGAAAATGTGCGAAGTACGCGACTCGGGCGTTTTGGCCGAAAATGGAACAACTTGCACTTTTTGATTTAGGACATTTGGAACACGAAAGCGTGAAGTACGCGGTTCGGGAGTTTCGGCCGAAAATGGAACAACTTGCACAATTTGATTTGGGACATTTGGAACACGAAAGCACGAAGTACGTAGTTCGGGAGTTTTGGCCGAAATTGGAACAACTCGCACTTTTGACTTTGGGACAGTTGGGACGAAAAGTTCCGACGGGCCCGAAAATGGAACAACTTCGAGGATTTCGGCCGATCGGGGAATAGAGCGCACTTCGGAACTTGGGACACGTGGGACAAAAATGTCCGACAGGTCCGAAATACATACAAAATGACCCAAAAACACGGATTTTCTCAATTTCACGAGTTCGGTACATTAGAGAGGACACTTAAACTCAAAATTTTGAAAATTTTTACTTTCATAAGAGCAGGGAATTTTGAGTGGACAACAGATATCAACATCAAAAACACCAAATTCTTACACATTGAAGTGCTCATCGATAATCATAAAATAAAAGAACATTTATAAACAAAGGATCAACATTGAATATTTTCTTTATAAGGCCTAAAATATGCATTAGATGACCATCCATAGATCAATCCTTTGTTCCTCGCATCATGCCATTAACATATGAAGACCACATTAACATATAGATCCTTTGAAAATTCCAACTATCTAAATATTCTCTTACACCTACGCTAGAAATCATCAACGAAGGTATTAGAGAATTTTCATCATATTCTCCACATCGACAAATTACCTTTATACTCACACAAGTTTTTTGATCTCATCAAAAACTTATCCAATCACATACCCATTGACTTGGACCTCATCCAGACAAGTCTTGTAAATCAGGACCAAACAAATTATAATTTTATTAAAAATATTTCTATCTACTCCGTTGACTTGGACCTTGTTTTCCCAAGTCTCGTAAATCAGGACCAATCGAATCATAAGTTTATTGAAGTTATTTTTGTCTACTCCATTCACTTGTACCTTATCTGCCCAAGTTTCGTAAATGAGGACCAATTGAATCATAAGTTTACTAAAAATATTTTGATCTAATATGTTGACTTGGACCTCGTCCACCCAAGTCCCGTAAATCAACATCATTCAAATTTCATAAACATGAACCCCTTCCAAAATGACGAGCCCATTATAAACCCTAATCCACGAAACATCAAAAAAATCAAAAAGAAAAAAAGAGAATAAAAATCTATATCAACCCTTTTATCAAAGTATTGTTTGAAAATAAAAAATGTAGAAGCAAAAACTTCTTCTTAACAAGTACTCTCCACACTAAGAGAGGCCACTTGTACAAACAATTTTGATTATTTCATCCATTGGCAAATATCACTATCATTTCATCATCATATTTTCACACTTTTTGCCGATAACATGCAGATTAAACTTGTTCTAGTGGGGTATTGTGTATCTCATTCCTATTCTAGTTTCTACCATTTCAGATGTTTTTACCTATAGTCTTGTCTGTAAGATTAATGATGGTAAATCCTCCTTCCAAACAAGATCTCTCTCTTTAATATAAAGCACTAAAAATATTTACCCATATCTTCTATTCACCCATCTCAGTCTAAGGTGATGAGCCCTTGCATCCTATTAGTCATATGGGGATAATATTTGGGGGTAAACTATCTTTCCTAAATAAGCACAGTTCACAAATAAGGAAAAATCAATCAAAAATACAAAGAAAATCAAAATCGTTACACCTTTCTTCCTTCATAGTCTTTTGTGATGAGCCCATACTTCTTTCTAGTAACGTGAGATTGGGAAATGAAAAATTTACCCTTCCTCACCTACATCTTGTCTTTAGTGTTGAACCCATACCTCTTATTTGTTGTATGAGGCAAAATTTAGGGGGTTATTTCAAAAAAACATATACAAAAGAAATCCTTCCAAATCTAAAGTGCTTAATCATATAAAATCCCAAAGAATCAATTTAGTTGCTTGTGTTAAGAGAGACAATCATTCCTTACACCTGATCTTACCAATCAGTATGCCACTTATGGGTCTAAGTCTAGTCACGACCTATAAAATGAAATCATCTTGGAATTGATTAAATAATCTTAATTGGAGATGAGTCACATTTTCCCACATGGACCATTGTTATCCTCATGTCTTTGCATCCATCATCTTCATTTTCACATCACTATCTCATATTTATTACGTCTTTTTTTGCTATTGGTGTTGAGACCTCGCATCTTACTAGCTGCGTGGAGTCAAAAGTGGAGTAAGACATCCTAATAATTATATTAGCATTCTACAAATGAAATGAAATGTTTATAATGTCTGAACATAGGTTCAAATAATGCACCATTTACCGAGAAAAAAAAACATTCAATATCAAAATAATCAAAACATTCAAAATCATAAAAATTCAAAACATTTCAAAATCCAAAAACATTTTAAAAATGTTCCAAAAATATCAGCAACTATCAGCACAACCCGACGATATCGAACATTCAACTAATATCCAAATGATCATTTCCACTATCCTACAATTATCAAAGAATCATCTTACCCTCCTATGGATTATCTCTTGGGGTAGTATCAACTCTCACGTTCTTCCTCGTATGTATCCTTTCTTGGAAAATTGACCCAATCCAATATCATATCATTCTTCAAAGTGGATCCAACAAGAGTGTCATTAGGAGTTGCTTAACACTGCTCTTCATTCCGATCCAATCCCCTTGCATGTATCCTTGCTTAAGGGAATTAAAATATTTTTAATCTTCACTGTGGAACACATTAAGGGCATAATTAGATGTTGTTATTTCAAGTTGTGTTGCGTTGTTGCTTTTTTTGAGCTATTTGTAAGTAAATTTGTTAGCATTTTGGTTTGTATATAACCTTCGTGTGTTAATATTATTGCATAAATAGGGTTTGTTTTACATTAATATCCCCATTTTTAACCAATTACATACATCTTGTTATCATTATGGTTCATTCATAATCTTGGTGAAATCATTTTGCATTGTATATTGGGTTTGTTTTTCATTCCTCATTTTCATTTCTCACTGATTGCTAGTATTTTTTTATCACCTTAGCTTGTTGTTAGTCTTAGTGTAATCTTTTTGCTTTGTGTAATGGGTTTGTTTTCAGGTTTTGATTTCATTTCTCGTATTTTGTTATCATCTTGTTTTCTTATTAGCCTTGGTGTAGTCATCTTGATTTGTGTATTGGATTTGTATTCTTTTTATTTGTCTTTATTTTTGGATCAATTACATGTATTTTGTAAGCATCTTTGATTATTCTTAGTCATGGTCTTTATCAATTATTTTGTATATTGTACTAGTTTTGTTTTGGTTGTCTTTGTCTTCATCCAATTGCATGTATGTTTTTAGCATCATAGTTCATATATAAATATGATGTAATCATATTATTGTCTACATTGGTATCTTTACTTTTGTCCAATTACAAGTATGTTGTTAAGATATTAGTTCATATATAACCTTAGTGTGTTCAAATTAATGTGAATATCGGGATTGTTTTAACTTTTTCTGTGTGTGTGTTTTTTTACGCGCATATGGGTTGCTCATCATGGTTTTCCAATAATCATGGTGCTAATTATAATGCGCAACTGTAAAATAGGTTGCTCTAAAATTATAATCTCTGAAAATAAGCTAAACTACAAACAAAATTGCCTTTCACATAAGCCTGCTATTATAATGCTGCAAAAAACCAAGCTGAAGGATGCTAATAACATTCATAAAATTTGGCCCAAAGCAGCCTTTGCTGATCAAATATCTTTGGGAAACTCGGGAGGGATTTGTACTCTTTGAGATCCTATAGTGTTTTATAGGGAATTGTAGACACAAATATTGCACATTAGACAATATTTAGCCCAATCTTATACTACTATTTAGAAGGTTCTCAAGTGTACAAAGTACCAATTAATCCCACCTTCTGGACACCTTTTTCTTATCTTCTATTTCGTCTTTCCCGTGTATTTCCCGATACTTATCACCCCATATTCTAACTTCACCGAGTTTTTAGCCCTAAATCAGGGCGCCCCAGACTACTGGGGTGCCCCGAGGCACCCTGGTCCCACCTAGGGTGCCTCAGTCTGTGCACAACCTCTTTCGCTCTTTTTTGGGTCACTTCTAGCTGTTGGTCATCTTTATCTTTTCCTCAGCCGACATTGTCGGGATTAATTGCAAAATTAAACTTGAGAGCCCTATTTAAACTTAAGAGCCCTATAAATATAAAGCTTATAAGACCATAATAAATGGTCCTAGGTCATTTCATTCTATCACTACTATCACTCCATCTAGGGTTGCATCCATTGCACCATCTTACATTCACATATCACCATACATTCAAGCTAGGAAAAGACTGCATCACACACATTCTTAGAGGAGGAGGGATTCTATTCATTATATTCTACTATCTACATCCTCTATGGCTATCATAGCTCACTATTCCACAAATTGCAAATGACACAAGAGCACCTAGGGCACGACATACACACACTCACTAGAACTACATCAAGGTCCGTAATGTACAGTGCAACGCTCAGTGATAATTCCACCAGTTTGGTAGTTGAGGTTAGTATGATCACTTCTTCTTCTTCTTGTGTCATCCAGTACATTTGATGAATCTAGTGCGATAGACACAAAATATTTAGAGACACTTAGCGACCGTGTAAAATTAGGGTTTTGAGCATTTATACTGTTCCAAGCTCGTAGATTGTAGACCAGGGCACCCGAGTACATTCCCAGGCGCCTGTATCACTTTAGATAGTCCAAATCTGCCCTCTGTAGGGCTTTTGAGTGTTCATCTACATTATCGAGTTCCAGTTCCAGATTTGCAACAACCTGTGACAGTCACCATCAATAAAATGAGTCATTTCCCTTTTCCCTCTTACATTCTAGGGTTTTATTTCCATTAGATCAAATTGTGCAATTACTTTATATCACTTTAGCATATCAGTTTGTTGTCATTTGTTAATATTTAGCATGTTTATTTACAAGCGTTTTAGTCCTCCTATTTAGATTAACAATAGAACCTTGAATCCCCCCATTAGGTTTTATTTTTGTTAATCATTTTGGTGAACCCAACGTATCTATTCCTTGCTCGCCCCTTTCTCATTCAGCTAGGGTATCCTTTTTATCTCTTTCTTTTATGCCCATTACTCATAGTGGTCTCTTTAGACCTCTTCACTATTATGAACTTCTTTCTCCTCTCCATCGTCCCTTTAGATCCATGATGGATATACCCACATCCATGGATGAAAACCCCTTCGATGCCTCTACTTAAGTTCCTCTGCATGAAATTGAAATCATCGTTAGTGAGAAATCTTATGATGAGGACACTAATGTTGACCAAGAGCAACTTGATGTTATTACTAATTTTTGCCAAGATTTACATGAAAATCCCACTCATCTCCCTCATGTTTTGCATGCTCTGCTCGCTATTGAGCAAGCCCGTGAGACATCACTACCCATCTCTTTTGCCCCTGTGGTCTCTACATTTCCCGCCTCCACTCCCCTATTGCGACTACTGTCCCTTCGGCTCCCCATGGTGCTTCTAATATACCCTTTAGCTCCTCATCTCATACCCATGATCTAACCTCATTATACCATGATCTCCAAAATCAAATATGACAATTGCAAGTTACTACCACTCGAGGACCTCTATCGCTTAATTCCACATCCTTGTTGGATTCCCCCTTTGCATCATCTATCGCTGCTTATCCATTCCCACATAACTTCACTGCTCTCAAATTACCCATTTTAAAAGTTCACGGTGACCCACAAGAGCACTTTCGTGCCTTTCATGTCACATGTCTTGACTACGTTGATGATCATACTATCCTGGCTAAGTTATTTCTGCATAGTCTACAGGACTATGCGATGCGTTGGTTCTATGAATTTCCAATCCATTCAGTAAGCTCTTTCACCCATTTGGTTGACGCTTTTCTCACACATTCTCCCATTAATATTGGTTCCACCCTATCTTATGCCCATCTCGCCTAGCTTAAACATCACTCCTATGAACAATTCCCCGATTATGATATAAAGATAATGTCGCCAAGATGACTAATGTTTTGGCTGATTAAGAACTTCAGGATTTATTTGTCCATAGAATCTTACCACCTCTGCAAGATAACATCCTCTTTGAGATTTTTTCTTCATTTGATCAACTTTTTCATGCTCTTAAGATCTCCGAGACTAAACTTGTCTTTATTGGAAAGCTCAAATATCAGAACTCACCTTCATCCTCTACACGCACCCCCAAAAAAGAATTCTTCAAAGTCTCACTCCATAAACCTAGCAGTCCTCAAACTTATGTTAATGTGGTTTCTACCACTCGATAATTATGCCCTCAGCCATATCGGAATCCTCTTGCTAAACTTAGTATGCCACTCAACATCTTATTACCGCAACTCATTAATAGTAACCTCATCACCCTGCCTTCAGCTCTACAGCTCGACCCCTACCAACCTAAAGGGCGTAACTTTGACGAACATTCTTACAGTGACTATCACCACTGTGCGGGGCATCCCACTGATCAGTGTTTCAAACTATGACATCTCATTCAAGACCTACTCGACAATGACCATCTTGAGCTTCCCGAGTCCCCCACAATAGTTTCTCCCAATAATAACCATAAAATCCAAAATTTTAACAACCCACTCCCTAAAGATGATACCAAACCCATTGATTCCTCTTCCAACTATGTCTCTCATACAAATCCTTCCTCCCCTGGACCTCTCGAATTTCTCATTACTCACACTATTGTTACGACACCAATTATCTCCTTTTCTACCACTGACTACCATGTTATGTTCACATGCGACCATTTCCACATATAAGCATTTATGGGCTCCACCCCTATAATTAATATTATAGTCGATACATCCTCTCCCATTAGCACTTGTTCTTTGCCCTTCTTGCACTCTATCAGTTACCCTCCTTCGCAAATCGATTATCCATTCAATAGACCATTCATTGTTGTTAAGTTGAATATCAACGTTGGCCCTTTTACTCTTCTCATCCCTTTCCTTGTTAGTCAAGTAGTCCATGGATGTGACATACTTCTGGGACTCAATTGGATTCATAAATACCAATATATCATCTCTATGACCCACCTGCGTCTCAAATTTATTTACAAAAACCAAGTTATCACCATTAACAGAGTCCCTCCTAGCCCTCCACTTTCATCACCTTCTTATTCTGCTACCATGCCTCTCCCCCTCTTATTCGCACAACTACTCTACTGTCACCACCTACACGTCCTATTCCTACTTCACCACCTCAATTGCCCCCCACGTGACCACTCCATTCCGTTAGTCCTGCACATCGACATAGCCCTATTCCTAAACCTATTACCACCTCTCGTTGTAAATCATTGCCTCGCTTTATTCCATGTCAATTGTCATCTTCTTTATGTTTGAAATCTCCTCGATCTTCTTCACCTACACATTTTACTACGCCCCAATGCTCATCTTACATACACGCCTTGCATGCATATCGACTTCATTCTCCTGCACAACGCTTATCTCTTATATCGCCATTATTAGAGTATCCTTCTCTGTCCTCCTCCTCTCATGTACGGGTCAATGGAAATCCATCCCTCGACCTTATTGGTTGATTCCTCTTTCTTACCCAGCTACAGGGGCCTAGCCATTAGATAACAACCCCCCCTCTTTATCACACCCTCGATACCCAATGACACCGTAGTGCTTCGGTTCACACTGGACTGTTGAGGGATCACTATTACATTGAACCCCACACACTGCACTACCAGACCCATACATATACATCCTCCATCATCCTATACATACCTCATCTCCTAGTCATTTCCACCTCATCTATCTCATACATGCTACACTAGTCATCATCATATATGAGTCTAGTTTTCTATGTCATCCATACATCCTATACATTCTACATGCTACACTAGATTTCCTTATACTTGGGTCTAGTTTTATCTATTTTCATTATCCATTATATTCCTATCTACACACTTATTGCATTACACTTTCCATACCCACATTTTCTTTCATACATCCTACCTATTCTACATCTTATCCTAGGTTTCCTTATACTTGGATATAATTATCTCCATCATCCTTTACACATTCTACTTTTACCTATGCATCTATTACATTACCTACACCACACATTCACATACCTTGGTCATCTACACTACACTGTTCTACACACTACACTCACCATACTATGACTCAATCTAGTTCCTTGGTCCATACTTGACTTCCGAGGGTTTAACAATCAAACGGACCTTACATACATTTGACATGTCCTCATACTGCATTCATCAGACTAGTGACCAACGCTCTAGGCTATATCTTCACCCATACTCGTCATCATATCATGTAGTAGTATACACCTTAGGTTAAATCACCACTCCTTTCCCTATTCTACATTATCCTCTTACATACGATCATCACCTATTATCTCATCCTCTTCTAATCATTCTACTATATCATCATCTCTCCTAGTCATCCATTAGTGGTATACACTTTAGGCTAAATAAACACCCTCACCTTATTCATCACATAGTGGTCTGCATTTAGTGCTAAAATCACCACCTTTTGTTACCCACCTACTTATCTCTATTTCATACAATCTCATCTCCCATCTAGTAGTGACATACGCTATAGGCTAGATCGTCACCTTCTTCCACTGATCTTATAGTGATATACACTTAGGGCTAAATCAGCACTTCTCTATCAAACCAAGTCATGGTATACACTTAGGCTACAGGGTGCACACACACATTTCTATACAACATATTCCCACCTGTTCATCTCATAGTGATATAAACTATACAACTTGCTTATACACACTTTGACATATTGGTTTTCACTCTACAATGCTAACCGGTGTTCCATGTGCAACACTTGCTTTGCAAGACTACATGTTCCCATGACTAGTATTTCTACGTTTCTGCATTTGTTGCTATTATACGCGGGCTTTGCCCTTTGCTTATGTGCACATTTGTCTGTTGTTTGCGGCCATGATGGCTTTACATGTCTTGCGAAATCGTGAGTGATGTCCCATATTTGAAACCTACTTTGTGTAGTCTCCTTGTGTTTCTTGTGTGTTTACATTACTTTACTTAGTAGTTTTTACATTTGATGCAACCTAAAATTCACTATAAATAACCTAGGCACACTGGCACATCACTCAGCATGAGCTTAGCGCTCACCTTAAGTGTGCAAAGGCACCATGTTCCTCTTTAGAGTTGCTTATATGGAATGTTAGCATGATGGTGCATATACGTATTCAGATTCATTACCAATAACAAACAACACACAATGCATAAACCAAATCTAGATCTTAGATTATATGTAAGATGAACTAAACAATGAATATAACAAGATTTACCATGCAAGAACCAGATTCAGTCATGTTCAACACCATTATCCAGCCAATATGAACTATTGTATTAAATACTATAAAACATAGAAGCTTCTTACATTACATAAGTACCTCCATGAGTCATACGCGCGACAAAACCAACATCATAACTCTATAATTTGACACCGCCCATACACTTCTCAAAATAGGTCACATGCTAAGAATAGCCATGTGTCTTTACAAAAGGATGCACAACATGCAAGTGCTCTTAAGAATAGACTTCCTATAGTTAACTCTAAGTAGAAATCCTATTATTAACTTAAACTATGCATGTCGCTCAATTGTTGTTTGTTCCCAAAATATCATTGTGTGGACTGCAAGTCTTCATGTCTTTGTGTGCTTAGCACACTAACTCCAAAAATAACCTTTAAAAAAGAAACAACTAAGTCCTGATCATGGGCGCTTTAGATATAATGTAACATCGCGCGCTCTTCCAACACACTGCATTCGCGTGCCAAACACTGAGGACATTTTTGTCCGTCCAACATTACCACCTCGGTAATGGGTAATCAACTTGCTGCTCCAAAAAATATATGATAAATGAATGAAATAATAAAGAATAAATAATATGGTGGGTCATCTTAATATGTACCCTTTTCTTCTTCTGACAGAATGAATTCTGGATATTCACTTTGAATTTCTCCCTTAAATTTATACCAGTCCTTAAGCATTGCATTTTCCTTTTCAGGGATATCCACAACGACGCCATGTAACTCATCCAGAGTCATGTTTCTGCCCTCACTTTTCAAAATCCAAAGGATGTTAGCCATACCTGAGACCATCCCTTCCATGACATCCACCTTTGCGGAAATGAGCTTCCCATTGCCCTTGATCTGATCCATGTACTGTTTCCTCACAGCATCCAACGCGTCACGTTTTATCTCTACTAAGATAACTCCTTCTGTGCACTTGAGTGTTTCATCCTTTGTTGCATGTAGAACTTCATTTTCCTCTGCCCTTGTCCTTGCCTGTATTAAGTTATCAGGTGCTATACACATGGCCAATACTGTATCCGCCTTCTTCATTTCATCTTTTAAGGCTTGCAAAACAAACTCATGGTTAGTTATCTTCCTTGGAATCAAATCCTTGGCCCTTAATGTTTCTTCTGCAACATCATTTGATTTTAAGGAGGCATACTAGTTCATCCTCTAAAAGCAAACAAACTATTGTACGGAGGTAATGCAGTTCCAACTTGAACTCCTCTGATACCTTCTTCCAAAAATCGGGCCTTTTCTGCAAGATCTCGTAAGCAATCTTCTCAGCCATCTTTTTGACATTATGTGCCTCAGCCACTGCATTATCCCGCTCCTAAGTGATTCATTTGATTTCTCTGTGTTGGGAATTCGGGACTGTAGAATAGTGCTATGATTCAATAGCAAAAAAAATCATACACACAGGATCTAAAAAATTCCCCAAAATCTACAGAAGTGGAAGTATAAACTAGAATAATCAAAATCAAGACAAAGTACACACACATAACACAACATGTACCATGGTTCACCCAATGTGGGCTACGTCCACCAAAGATAGAGATCTCATATATATAATACAACAAGAGTACAAATCAACTCTTCAATACAAGAGTATGATGCATCTCTCCAAGAGTATCTCCTCTCCTCTAGATCTCTAAACAGATCTCCATGAGTGCACTACAACTGTGCCTCCAAACACCACTAGCAGATCTCACATAACCAGGAACTACTGCATCTCTGAACTGCTACCAAGTTCTCTATGGATCTGTAAACAAAACCTCTCACATGGGTCTACCATATGTGCAACTATGACTGTGCACCAAGAAGTAAGTATGTCTCTCCATCACTGCATAACCCATGCAAACATGAAGACAACCACCTCTACAATATCTAGATCTACATGGATCAACAATACAATATGATCTCATGGATCTACAATACAATACTATATCTACATGGATCTATAATACAAGATCTCACCAACATGTGGATCTACAAGAATAAACTCTATGTGCTTTGCATACTATGCAAGCTATTACAATAAGACAATAACTATACAAAGAAAATATAGTAGAAGATGTTACCCTCTTCTCACCATTCATATGTACCTGCTATTTCCTTCTATCTAGCTCCTCTCCATGGAGACTTTTCCTTCATGTAACCTATTCTTTTTTTCTCTTCTTCTTCTTCTTCATCCTCTCAATCTAGGAGAATCAAGGATCTAATTCAATCCTTCTCTTAATTATTCTTCTAAACCCTAGATTTCATGCTTATATCTAGTCGTTTATAAACTTAGGGCACTTAGCCATGCAATTACAATCAATAGATCTTCTTTAATTCTAAAAATAGATCTAATTACCGAGAGTTAATTAAAGCACTCCTGCACAGGTAACCGATGTCGGTTAGCCCTAACCGATGTCGATTCCTCCTTTCTGACCAATGCCGGTCATAAGTGACCGATGTGAGTTCCCTCTAACCGATGACAGTTACTATGTTTTCCAGTCACTTTGTAATACATGCTCTAGTGAAGCTATTTAGCTGCACAACCTAACAATCTCCCACTCTGAGATAAATTGCTGAACCTCTGTACCTGTACCTGTACATCACTGTCCTCTACACACCGTGAAGACCGTCTATTCTTTCTTTCAACAATTCTCTCAAAAAATAAACCAGGAAGATCAAACCATCTTCTCAAACCAAGAAGATAAAAAACATGACTTACCAAACCACCACGAAGCTACAATTGATCCATGATAACCGAGCTATCCATACATCAAGCTTCCACTGAATCATAACACCAGGCCTCTCATACAACTAAGCCATCATGACTAACACACCTACAAGAGCTCCCACTCAAACTGAAGTACTGAGCTTCAACTGCAACCATAGCCATACCTGTAAAACCAACCATGTTCTCTAACCATCTATCCATGTCTCCATGCAACGACCAATGTAACTGTCCAAAGACGAGTCAAAATGGAGTTATGTAAAAGCAAAACAAGATCCCGAGTAAAAAGCCCTGAATGAGTTCTACATGTAATAGTGGGTGATCAATCCACAAACACCTGCATAACTCAAAGAAATCCAAACACTGCAATCTGTAAATCCAACCCTACATAAACAAATAGCATGTCGAAGACCTTCATCTGTAGATAACATATCTATAAAGGAGTAACATAGTAATCAAGAGGAACTACAAACATCCCCTACTCATGCTCAAGGAAATTGAACTGTGCTCATAGGCATCCATGTGCAAATCAAACATCTACATCATCATAGACTCACAAAACTGAATCTATCCACATGTATAAACTCACCTATACATCCATCCATATCTCTAGCTCTCCAAACATCTACAAGTCTCTCACTGACTAACTCTAAAGCCATATATGAATCTTGTGCTCATCAATGTCAATAAAAAACATCCACGCTAAATCATGTTACTAATAAATAGTGCAAATACCAACAAACATGTCATCAATATACTACACAAACCAAACCAAGATGAAAACAAAATAAGGGCACCATCTAAAAATGGTATATAAACATTGTTGTCAAACCTGTAACCAAACCAACCATGGTTTCCTAACCAACATTGGTCACTTCCTAACTAACCATGGTTACTAGATGACTGACCACGGTTCATCCTAACCGACACCGGTCTCTGTAACTAGCAGATTTTCTCCTTTAACCCTTAAAACTCTAAAAAATTGCTCTATCATTTTGACCCAACTGAATCTAACCATCAACTGTTAATCCCATAGGGATATCCAGGCACCACAAAATAAACCAGAAGTAACATAACAAAGCAATAAACTAAATATACCTGCAAATCTATGAATTCCCTCCAAAACCAACTAGTGCCTCTGCCACTATGAATAGTAGCAATCTCCTCTCACTCTGCATGTGCATCATGTATCTAATCCTACAATGCCAACAACCATGGCTTGCTCCCACTGAACACGAAATCCCCTGTACTACCTCTAACACCAAGCTCAAAAGCCAATATGTCAGTGAGAAATAAAACCAGATGAAAGAAAATATAAAATGATTCCCTTCTTATCAAAGAATACTCCTACATCACAGAAGTTTGGACTTCTTGTGAAGAAAGGTGAATCAACTTCTTTTCATCATATGTACTCAACATCTTTCATTACCTGCAACTGTGTCTAACCACAACTGTTCATTGAGGATCTCATCCTTAGACTAGATATCCTTATCCTCAAGATTCCACAAAACTGGGAAATAAAAGTCAAACAACACCAAAACATGGTGTAAATTTGTGCACACTATCCAAACATAATATCAGTTTCTCTAAATGAAATAAATAAAACATGAACCGTATAGAGATACCTGACCTAAAGTCTCACTGGACTAACTAAGCCAACTCCGTCCTCTTTCTGATCTAAACATTAAAGTGATCAACATTGTTTCTACCTGTACACACTGTGCAAGAAACATGATCCTCCAAAACAGGACACTAAACCATCCATGCCCTCTTCTACTGTAACAAACCATGCGCAAACTCGTTGTCACAGAGACCGATTACGGTTCACTGACCAGTACCGATTACCCTCTGTGATCGATGTCAGTTCCCTCACCAACATTGGTGATGCTGGAACTAACACAACTCAAAAAATTGGCATAGGTCACCAAATCAGGTGCCTACTCCGATTAGAGCTGATAGTTGTGTTGAGCCATTCATTTCAAGAAGCACCCAAATGTTGCACAAAAATTTAACAACAATAATACATGCAATAAAATTGCATCAAGATGAAACACATCACCTTACCAGCACCAAGATACTCAATTGTATCTTCAACTGAAGAACATGTTTCTCTGATGGAAACCCCGTCTTCGTTCTGTGCTACTATATTCTACCTCTCTAAGAAGCCCATACATCTAACTGCACCAAAGGATGCATAATTTCTCATTTTATCTCGTTCTCAGATCTAGATCTGCAAACCCAACCATGCATGTGCAATCAAAATAATATAAGCACTGTAATACCAAGATAAAACCATACCTCAATAACTGGATCTACAATTTGACCAACATGCTTATGCCTCCAAGAACTGGGGACACCTCAGCAGACAAGATACATTCCATGCATCTTCCATTTCTTCAGATTCGTGATTTTCTATTTAAAACTAGGTTGCCCAGTAACTGACCATGGTCACCCTGTAACCGACCATGGTTACCCTATAACCGATCACGGTCACCCTACTGACACCGGTTGCCACTTAACCGACGCCGGTCACTATAATTTCCAGTAACCTTACTCTTCCAGCTCCCACTTGAGATTGAATCTCTTCCTGTGATCTTCTCATCAAGAAAAACAAACCCTACTCTCATACATGTCAGTCAAACCAGTAACAAAACTATGAAGTAAATCCTTGCTCTGAAATAACCAAGCTAACCAATCTCTGATACCAGTTGTTGGGAATTCGGGACTACGGAATAATGTTATGATTAAATAACAAACAAAATCATACACACAAGATCTAAACAATTCCCCAAAATCTATAGAAGTGGAAGTATAAACTAGAATAATCCAAATCAAGATAAAGTACACACACATAACACAACATGTACTGTGGTTCACCCAATGTGGGCTACGTCCACCAAAGATAGAGATCTCATATATATAATACAACAAGAGTACAAATCAACTCTTCAATACAAGAGTATGATGCATCTCTCCAAGAGTATATCCTCTCCTCTAGATCTCTAAACGGATCTCCATGAGTGCACTACAACTGTGCCTCCAAACACCACTAGTAGATCTCACATAACCAGGAACTACTGCATCTCTGAACTGCTACCAAGTTCTCTATGGATTTGTAAACAAAACCTCTCACATGGGTCTACCATATGTGCAACTATGACTGTGCACCAAGAAGTAAGTATGTCTCTCCATCACTGCATAACCCATGCAAACATGAAGACAACCACCTCTACAATATCTAGATCTACATGGATCAACAATACAATATGATCTCATGGATCTACAATACAATACTATATCTACATGGATCTATAATACAAGATCTCACCAACATGTGGATCTACAAGAATAAACTCTATGTGCTTTGCATACTATGCAAGCTATTACAATAAGACAATAACTATACAAAGAAAATATAGTAGAAGATGTTACCCTCTTCTCACCATTCATATGTACCTGCTATTTCCTTCTATCTAGCTCCTCTCCATGGAGACTTTTCCTTCATGTAACCTATTCTTTTTTTCTCTTCTTCTTCTTCTTCATCCTCTCAATCTAGGAGAATCAAGGATATAATTCAATCCTTCTCTTAATTCTTCTTCTAAACCCTAGCTTTCATGCTTATATAATCATTTATAAAAATAGGGCACTTAGCCATGTAATTACAATCAATAGATCTTCTTTAATTCTAAAAATAGATCTAATTACCGAGAGTTAATTAAAGCACTCCTGCACAGGTAACCGATGTCGGTTAGCCCTAACCAATGTCAGTTCCTCCTTTCTGACCAATGCCGGTCATAAGTGACCGATGCGAGTTCCCCCTAATCGATGATAGTTACTATATTTTCCAGTCACTTTGTAATGCATGCTCTAGTGAAGCTATTTAGCTCCACAACCTAACACTCTATCCTTATCTTTCTTATCTTCTAGGAGCACCCGTACTATTGCTGCCTTATCAATATTCCAACACGCTACTTAAGTGGACACTTTGACCAATGCGTTACTCAGCTATTCATCAGAAAATTACGTAGGTTTGATGGTCAATGTCACTTATGTGGCACCTTCCTCATCTTCTTTGAACTGCACACCTCCTCGCAAACATCAAAGTCGAGCTCATCCATGTGAGTCTACATGCTCCATGATAACTACTTACGAGTGCACATATTGGCCATCTCTGGGTCCATCCAATCCCAACCATATAATTATATATTGGGCAGGGTGCTCTGGAAGTGGGTGCGAAAGATTTTTTCTTGGTCATCCAAGTAGCCCAACTTTTGAGTTCCCACTACCTTTTCATCATTATGCCCACCTGTGTGATCGCCAACGTCTTCATGAATAGACGCGCTCTCTTCTTGTTGTACTGCCACACTTGTATCTTGCTAAACAGTGCCTCCGAAATTTCAGTTTACTTGTCCCTCTTTCTCTTCTCCTTCAGGTGTGAGGTGTTCTAGAACTTTTGTATCCCCATTAACACTGCTTTCCCCTTCACCTGAGTGCTGCTTATGGGTACTCATACTGTCGTCAATGGTTTCATAGATGACCGAGTCCGCAATATCTACATCCTCCTGAATCTCAATGCTGGGGTGTCCTCCTTTTGTGTGCTTTGCTGAGGGGAAACTTCCTCATCACTATCCTTTATAGGAATATATTTTCAAAACTTTATCCTTTCTTCTTCCTTATTACTCACAGGAGTTACGCGTGGTGATCTTCTTACCAGCTGCAAAGTCCCTGCACTAATGTCTCTGGGTGTGCACCTTTTCCATAGAATTCACCTTGTATGAATCAGTCTGGCGTTGTCTTCTGGTTCCTCTTGCTCTAGGATGTTATCTAACCTGATAGGCTCTAGATATTCCTGAGTAGGGGACGTCGATGTAGCTCCCCTCGAGGTTCCTATTGTCTATCCCTTCTTTGGAGGTCCTGGGAGTGTCATATCCGTGCCCTTCACCACATTTTCATACTTGAACCTTGGTCTTAGATAAATGTACACGCGCGTGGGTTCAATATGTCCTACGGCCAAAATCTCCTGCGTGATGTTCACATTGCCTGATTCCATGGTTTCCACATAGGCCTCTTTCCCTGACCATACATAAGTCTTGCGTAGAATGTGGATATCTGCATCTACTTTGTTCATGTCAAACTTGAGCTTGCGCGTGTCGTGGAACCTATTCACTAACTCCTTGAAATATCTGGCAGTAAAAGAAAATGACAACTTACACCATGGGCTCTTACCACCCGACTACATATGAAAGCTCCCCAAGCTAAAGTGATGGTATACTGTAAACTCAACTTCTCCATTCAATACTTTAGGTAACTCACATGGAAGACACCATTCTCCTGAACCACCTTCCCAGGCATTCCTTATATGCGTTAAAAATGATACGGCGTAGAGTGTATTTGGAAAATTTATTCGATGGGAATTTATCCTCTAGCAAAATTTCCCAGATGTTCTCCCTAGGTCCTTCGGGTACTCCAATTTCACTAAATACAGTCAATAATAGGATTGTGCCCCAAGTAATCTTCTCACATTATATGCTTGGATGTGCGCCTCACTCACTCAGCTTTTTGTGATGTGCCCAACAATGTTGTAATATGTCTTGTTGACCATTTTATGCACTATATGTAACTAGTGCATATTCACCTCATTCCAACATTCAGTGGCACCCAACTTGCTTCCTGTCAAGCGTGATGCAACCCTGGTGACCATGTCTTCAATGTTGGTTTCTTATACTGATGTAGGGAAGTTGTGGCATCAATTCCCTCATCGTTTGATAGATCTCCAGTGATCTTTGCTGGCTAGTTGTCAGCACTCCCCATGGGATTCATGACATGGACTAACCACCTCTAATGTATTAATTAAATCTAGCGATTGTATCGGAGACTAACACTCATGGGTTTTGGCCTAACAGTAATCGCAACCCCAACAAATGGTATTAGAGAGAGGGGTCACGAGTTCAAATCCCCTTAGGTAATGTTGAGGGGGGGTTTGCTGGCTAGTTGTCAGCGCTCCTATGGGATTTGTGATATGGACTAACCACCTCCCATGTATTCATTAACTCTGGTGATTGTATCAGAGACTAACACTCATAGGTTTTGGTCTAACAAAAATCATGATCCCAACAATCTTTGAGCCCAAGTCGCGCAACCCTGTCACCTTCCCAATCAACTTGGCGGTGATCCTCATTCTCCTGCCCGTGAATTAGAAAAAAATATTCATGGACACATGACATGAGCCACTGATACAACTGCTCAGGCTTCCCAAAATAGGGCAATTCCAGAATTTTTATGACCCCCACGCTTTCAAGTAACCTCTTCAAGGAGGCGTCCAAAACCCTAGTGCCGTCCGCAACCACCGATTTGTCTTCTTGTAACTTTTTGTTGTGACATCCTTTAGGCATTTATTAGTGTGGTGGTTGATTTCTAAAACCATACACTATGTAATATTTGTTATCCATGACCACCCCTCAATAACTTCTTCCAGATATAACATCTCAACCAGCCACTCTTTTTATGTGTCGTTAACCTCCTTCTCCACAACTGGAGCCCTCCGTGGTGCCATCATTCCTTTTGATCCTATGAGTGCAAATGAAAACCATAACTATCGTGAAAATGAAACCTAAGTCACCCTCCCATCCTGCACATGGACCACCACTTGAATCCTTCTTCCATATCTAGATGCTTAACAAAGTGCTTCGAAACGTGACATGTTTACTCACTGTGGAGTGCTCGTCATCTCCAGCTCTTCTTCACACTTCTCAATTTTCTTTGAACTCGCAAGGTAACAAATGTTGTTGCAAACACCAACTTTAAACCAAGTTTCAAAAATCCCCTTCATTAATTTCTCCACCTACCACTGTACATGGCATTAATTCCCTTTGAGCAAGTTTTGCGCCTCTTTTTCCCACACCCCTATCTCTCGCGCCTTGAAATTTTGTGCCTCAGTCATAATTTTTTGGCGCGCCACTACTTATCTGTCAAAAATCTCCTCTACCCACGCTTCCTTATGCTAAAGTGGTTTATCCAATGTGACCCAACATATGTAGTCTCCAATGTTGCAGCCTCCTTGATTTATAATGAGCACCTAATGCCTTACGCATGGTCTTAATTTTGAGCAATTCTCGTAAATTTTTCGTTAAGTTTGAAATCTTGTTCCTTTTATGGTCACCCGTGAGTTTATTTATTTTATGTGCCTTCTTTATCCACCCCACACTAAGGGTATGTGCAGTCCTCTGTGCATAAAAACACTTGAGATTGTAATCAGCTTCCGGTGCGCAAATGCGCTTATTACACATAACATTGAACTAAATTGACAAAGTATAGTGACGATGAAGGAAACACATCTAAAAGAAATACACTAAGGGAAATCTAATCTAAATGGAAATACTAAATTATTACAAACACCATGAAGGTTTATTTATAGTAGGGCTTTAACCTACTCTCGTTGAAGTAACCGAGAAATTGTGCTCCATCAAGCACCTCTAACTGGAAAACGCCTGATTCAAGTATATGTGTGATAACAAAGGGTCCCAACTAATGCACTTTAAGATTTCTTGGTGGCGCAGAAACTTTGAATCGTAGAGAAGTACCATCTACCCAACCTCAAGCTTCTTGTTTGATGTGCTTGTCGTGCCATGCCTTTTTCCTGAATTTTTCTTACTTCTGAATCCATCGTGCCATGACGCACCTCTCATATAGCTGTATCAACTTATCAATTCTCTCTTCCAATGTTTGCTCATCATCTAGAGCTCTTGTGCATGCATTACACAAAGAAGGTAACATGAAGTCCATGGGAAGAACTGCTTCTATGCGAAACACCAACTGAAAGGGTGTTGTCTTATTTAACCATTTGTAGGTTGTTCTATATGCCCAAAGCACAACAAAAACTTTATCATCCCATTCTTTCTTTCCAACATCACAATTTTTTGTCAAAGTCTGGCTCAATATCTTGTTGAAAGCCTCAACAGTCCCATTTGCTTGAGGGTGATATGGTGTTGTCTTATGGTGTGTAACCATGAATTCATCCAATAATATCCTAATGGTCTCATTAAGGAAATGAGTGCCTCTATCACTTATCAAACTTAAAGGACATCCATACGGTTGGGTTGAATGACTCGGTTGGACGGATGGGTTCAATGAATGAGTTGGAAGGCTAGGTTGGACAATTGGGTTGGACAGCTAGGTTGGACGAATGGGTTGGATGGCTGGGTTGGACGGTTGGGTTGGACAGATGGGTTAGATGGTTGGGTTGGACGGCTGGGTTGGACGAATGGGTTAGACAATTGGGTTAGACAGCTGGGTTAGATGGTTGGATTGGACAATTAGATCAGACGATCATCCATTATCTGTTGTACAACCTAGGTTGGATGCCATCCAACCCAGGTTCTATGACAGAGGATGGACGACCGTCGAACTTGGGTTAGACCGTCTTCCATTGCTAGCCATCCAACCTAGGTTGGAAGGCCGTTGTCATCCATCGTCTATCGTATAACCTAGGTTGGATGACATCCATCCTTGGTTGTACAGAAAATGATGAATGGCTTTCCCACTTAGTCGGCTTTTCCACAAAACAGTTTTTTAAGAAATTTTCCATTGATGTGAAAGTCAACTTTGGAGATTCGCCACCAATTCTAATTTTTTTTTTTGGAGGGGGGTCTTAAAATGATCCCTGTCTCATGTCCCTTTAAGGTCAGGGAAATAAAACATGGAAAAATGTGCCCAACCCCTAAGGAGACTTCTAGTCACCCATATGACAAATTTACATCCCCTCAGTGCTTTAAAGATGATTTTTTAGCCTTCATTCCTTGTCGTTGGATCTCCACAACTTGTCATCACCTTGCTCGTCATGGAATTTGATGTCCATCACATCCCTTTGAGATGAGGGACATCAAGGACATGAAAATGCACCTCATCCCTTCTTAGCTTTATTTCATAAATTTAAAAATCCACACTTGCTTCCCGCTTCTAACTTCTAACATTCCCGTGCACAGTCATAGATGTAAACTCCTTTGCAACTTCTCACCACCACTTCGCCATTGCCAAATCTAAAACCAGCTCCACCAAAGAAATAAAATCCTCTTTCTCATGGTGATATTCATGTCTTAGATGAAGATTTCATCGAGCTAAGGAGAAGAAACAAAGAACAGAAAAAAAGAACAGTGGAAATCCCCATTGCTGTGAAATCAAATTTTGAAGAAATCTTGCAAACAGATGCACAAATTGACGAACCATTTTTTCTGTTCATTCTTCTATCAAAAACCATCAGAAACACACCTTCATACCATCCTCTCATGGCATAAAACATTCACAGTGAATAAATCTTCTTTCCGGATCCATGAAGAATAAAGCTCAATTTCCTGTCGAACTGGCAACCGGATCAAAGAGAAATTTCACCAGTGAGACAAGAAGCAAAAACCCATCGCAATGGAGTTGATTTCATCACGAATGGAGAAAAAACCATACTTACAAATATAAAACTCCATTAATGGCCTCCATGACATAGTAGTGGAAAAAATCAATGAGCTACCTCTCCATTTCTTAGGGTTCCAGTGGGTGAAATTGCATGAAAATTAGATGGAATGATCGTTGAAAAATACAGTTTCACATGAACTAGTTTTTGTGCCATGAAGTCCCTATTTTTTAGGGATATGGAGGGATGAGTTTTCATCAGATTTATTCCTTGTCACATGAATAACATCTGTGAAAAAGGTAGCACGCTACCTCTTCAATTCTCAAGGTTCAAATGGGAGAAATCATGCAAAAATTGGAGGGAATGATCGTTGAAAAAGCTAGTTTCACGTGAACTAGTTTTCACGACATGAAGTCCTTATTTTTAGGGATATGGAGGGCTGTATTTTTTTTAATCATCATTCTTCCCTCTTCGAAGAAAATTTCAAATTCCTAAAGATCCGGTGGGTGAAATCATCCGAAATTCAGAGGGAAGGGTCTAAAAAATATGTAGCTTCTCTCAAACTAGTTTTTGTACGATGATGTTGCCATTTTCTCAAGATATGAAGGAGTTATTTTTTATCAGTATTCTTCCCTGTTAGCTCCATACACAAAGCTCTTACCAAGCATAAATTTTCATTTTTCATTTCTGAGTTTTTTGGAAAGCGAATCATGATGAAAATTGAAGCACAAGTTCATGACGAAGAGCCAAATCCAAAAAAGTTGTTATTGCCGCAAACAGAGGTTGTTTTCACCACTTACTAAAAATAACATATTTTATACTTCCTCGCATGCTATAAATAACAAGTCCCACTAAATTGAAAGTTCGATCACTCAGGACAATCATAAATGGGGTAAAATGGAAAGTAAGACAAAAAATGACTTCTTTCCAAAATAGGAGGTCCCCAAATAACAACCTGCTAAAAATAGAAATGTGCTAAAAATAAAAATATCTCAAGAACATAGGAGGTTGGAATATGGTAGATGTTTTATAAGGTAAAACTGGAGCAAGACAGGGGATATGTCCCAGAATAGCAAAACACAGGCTCATAGTCTAAACATAGCAAGTTTTCATTTCAGGAGTGGAAAGTTGCATATGACTTTTTTCACTCACCTTACTACTTTTTGGACACCCCTTTGGATAATGAGATGGTTTCATGAGTTGAAAAGGTGGAATGAAAACTTCATCGAGGTCCTGGAAGCATCATCTTGAGTGCAATGGTTTATAGAAGCAAGGCAGAGCATCACAATGCACATCATGTGAATTCATCTTCATCCATTAAGAAACTGGGTAATTCAAAGTGAGTTGATCAGAACGATTTAAATGAGTCAAAGAGTTAATCAAACAAGTTTCAAGGAGGGTCATTGAGGCATTGTATGTGTTTATCTCGAGTTTGCATCAGTAAACTTTAGAACAATGTTTCTGTGCGGTCCAGGAGTTTGCGGTCATCATTATATTGGGAAAATGATTCAAAGTTAATCAAGGGAGCAATCTTCATCAGTGTATAAGATCACTAGTTGTAGAAATATTCACTCAAAGTTCATGACTGCATCAAGGCATTCAAAGCATTTCGTCACGAGGGGTGTTTTCCTTTCATTCCTTCCTTCTTCCTCTCTTTCCCTCTCTTCTTTCTCTCTCCATTCTAATTCTTCGTTATGCATCATTATTGTATTTCATCCTATTCACTTAAGTGACCTATTTAAGCCAAGGGGTTGAGTAATATTTCACTTTAAGTGGCCCTATTGCATATTTTTTAGAACATTGAGAAAAATATTAATATTGTCTTATAATTCATGCATAGTGCTCATGACACTGGTAATTTAAGAGGAAAGGAAATAGTAGTGGAATATGTAGGAACATATTGATGATTTAAGGAAACAAATTGTGAAGCATTGGGAGAAATAGATCTCCCTAAGGTGATGAAATGGATATCCCTTTCCATTATAAAGTTAAAATTTGGAATGTAAAATCCATTAGTTAGGTGTAAGCTAGTACATTGTAAACCAAAGGGTTGAGTAATATTTCACTTTAAGTGGCCCTATTGCATATTTTTTTAGAACGTTGAGAAAAATATTTAATATTGTCTTACAATTCATGCATAGTGCTCATGACACTAGTAATTTAAGAGGAAAGGAAATGATAGTGGAATATGTAGCAACATATTGACGATTCAATAAAACAAATTGTGAAGCATTGGGAGAAATAGATGGAAGCTAAGGAAAGATTGAAGGATTAATAATACGAGGCATAGAAATACAAGGAAAATACAAATAAAAATAAACAAAAAGTGTAATAGTGTTTGATGAAATATGAAAGATAGGCACATGAGGTTTATTTAATATGCTTGATCATTGTTATTATTGAGGTATTCATGGTTCACTCTATAGGTTTAATCTTGAGTACTAGGCTCATTGGGTATTTTGACCTTGATTTTGAGATCGAATTTATATTATTGCACTCAACATATTGATCATTTCACTATGATGTTGTCAAAAATGTCACTTAATTGAAGTGAATATGTAAGCATAGCTAGACAAGTTTTATAAAGCAATCTCTTTTCCTTTGGTATTTTAACCTTCAATAGGAATACACACCTAACAATACACAATTGATACTTAAGTTTTGGTTCGTGATTGATTTAGGGAAATAATATAAATGAATTCAAAATTTTAGTAGCTTGTTGTGAATATGCTATAAGGCATCGGGTGTTTCAATGTTTAACTTTAAACTTCTTAAAGTTGGTGAAATAAAGGATCCTTAGATTCCCATAATAACTTAGGGTAGATTCATTTATATATGTGACTATTCTAATTATTTCCCAAACATTCAACCCAAAAGTACCACTTAGGACGACTAAGCTAAGTTATACATTTGAAAAGATTATCGTTATAAGTGTAAGGGCCAAGTTTATAAGAAATAGGAAAAGTTCATGGCTAAACCTGTCTTGGATCTATGGACCTAGCCAAGGTGTGCAAGGAATTAGTTTTGAGACAAGTATAAGTTTATAAATGTGTTTAGTACTAGGTGTAGTGATTCCTAGGGTGACGAGCTAGAGAATAGTTCTGGTCAAGTGGAATCAAGACACAAGAGAGAGTAGGAGGGCACCTTTATTGGTCATTTGTGTAGTAATTAGGCATTTGTGTATAAATGAGATGATTTAATGTCAAAATAAGCACAAAATTTCATATTGCCAAGTTCTCAGACAAGACCTTAGGTGCAATAACTAACATATTAGTTGTATGGAATTATAACTAACAATCTCACGTGAAATGTACGATGGAAATGTCGAAGGGAGTCTATTGAGGAATACAAAGTAGAGGGAGAGAAATAATGGGAGAGAAATAGGGGTGAAGAAGAAGGAGTTTTAAGGTGGAGAAGTTCAATGGTGGGGAAAGTGGAATGGTGATACAAAGCAAAACTCGACCCTTCAACAACTATATGACAAAGTTGCTAATCATTTGAAGGAGAAAAGGTGTGTTGTGTAAGGTTATGAGGTAACTATTAGTAGAGATATATTAGAATGTAAGGAGTGGTAGAACAATAATACCTAATAAATGATACCCTATAGGGAATGGACATATGAAAGAAAAGAAAATTTTGTATGTCGATTATATAATTTTACTTTTTTATGGCATCAATTTTTTTTGATTGCACAACATTTAATTTGCTAGATAAGGTGAAGACGTGTTTGAAAAGTAATAAATAAAAAGGTGGGAATCAAAACCATATTTTCCCTACACCTATTCCATAACTCAGATTGTTTCCACCAAAAAACATGTACTATATTTTTGTCATTGTATCCTCTCAATATCTCCTACATAAGAGAGCAAGTAAACTAAAAAATCAAAGAATTTTTTTTCTCCTAAAGAAATTTGATCCATACAAGTTTTTTGAAAGGACATTAACTGTATGTCTAAGGAACTTGAAATTAGGTTATTTCTTGCAGCAACATTTGAGAACTTGTAGTAAGGAGCGCATGGAAAGATGGTGAAAGAAATGTAATTTTAGAGGGACTTCTCATTTTGCGGTAACATGTATGATGCTTTAAAGGGGTATCTTAATTAATGCCTTAAACTTGTCAATCGGTTCTATAAATGCGACGTCAGAGAGGGAAACATAGAAAAACGTAGGCATTAAGAGACATGACCCTGAATCTAGAAATTAAATGTTTGGAGGACCCGCGGTTAAAATTTGCCACATGTTTGCAACCTAGCATAATCAACACCCTAAACACACAAAATCAAATAAATTTACACACACCTAACAAAAGGTGGTGAAAATATAAATGAAAAATTAAATCCCATGAAAAGTGTCAAAATTATGCCGAAATAAAATTCAAATGAACCTTCCAATCCAAATGAAACTAAAATAAACTTTGAATCCAAATCAAATTATTTAAAGGGACGATAAAGTGGGTAAATTTTTTTCAGCAATACATTGTGATTAAAGAGTTATGAGGGCAGTGAAAATGGAGAGAGAGTGTAGAGCTCTTTAAATCACTAAAAATAAGTTATAGTGCATCGCCCGATGGGGCCAATTTCTCAGCATTCAAACCCCTCGAGAGAAAACATGGTTAAAACCATGGTTAACTATAAAAGAAATATTATGTGAGTAAGGAAATAAATTAGATGGTTTTTTATCAAAAAATGGTTACATACATATTGCAAGTGGATTGACATGTGGAGAGGAAAATAAAGGAAATATGACATGGAAGGAAACCCAACTGAAATGCTTACTTCTTGGAGCACTTTGTAGTCCATGTTTATAATTCTAAGCTCAAGTAGGTGTAGGGAAATAAATGATGTGCAAGCAATCATAGATAATTACATGTTATTTGTGTTCCACTTTATCATCTTGATCTTTCTCGCATTATTCACATAGCTGCAATTTTCACTCAAAGGGGTCAAAATAAAAAATGGAAAAAGCCAATAGGTTTCAGGTTCGAAACCCAACCACAAATGATGTAAAGGTTTTCAATTTGATAGTGTTTGATTTAAATTGGAACACATATAACATATATTATTTGGATCTTACAATTTGAGTTGTGGAAAAAGTGTGATACATGCAAGTAATTAATTTTCACTATTTCATTTCTAATTTTTCATTGTGGTCTTCATCTTCTCTGATAAATTAAAATCCATCCATTAAATTATTTTTTTGGAAATTGGTAAAATGTTGAGGGTGCTAAAAGGACCCACGTCCTTTTACAAAAATCCCAAAAGGTCAGATATTACATGTAAACACATAAGATATGAAGACAAAATTCAAAACAACTAGACCCACACAGGGGTTACATATCTATCATATTTTTCAGTACATTAACAACTTCATAAGTAGCATCATCCAAATTCTTGTCAGCAATTGCTTTGGCCAAGATGATGAGGTCTTTACAGCCATTCTGAAGATGTTCCCAAGTTTTTTTAGTGTGATCCTTCCAACTTCTGATAATTGTGAAGGCTCTATTGATTATTTCAAGCATGCCGAGAAAAATTTCAGCAGTTCCAATATCAACATCAATAGTTTCAGCAACATCAATAGTGTCCTCAAAAATAATTTCTTTAGAAACCTCCATAATTTCCATAGCAGTATTTCCAACATCATCTCCAACAAAATCTCCAATAGTATCTCCAATAGCCTCTCTAGAAGCATCTCCAACAGCATTTTCCTTCTCTATGCCAACAACATCATCAACATTTTCCTCCTCAGTAGAGTCCATAGACAAACCTTGATGGGAAGGAGTAGGGGAATAAGAGTAATCATTTGAAAGGCAAAGAAGAAAATCAGGTATGTCACTATCATCAACAGGGCTCAACACTTCCATGTCGGTAGAAAAATTAGAGGTAAGAGTGGGAGGTGGCTGGTCCACCGCCACCAATAGATGGTGGGGGGAGAAGACTAAGGCAGATAATCAGGGGGCAAGAGGTGGCATCCCGGTGTCTTGTGACCACCACCTCAGAATCAGAAGAAGGCTAGAGTTTGAGATGGTGGGAGGAGGAGAAAAGAGATGGTGGTGGAGGGATGTGACGACGGGCCGAACTAGTCACAATGGGATAACGAGACAAAACCTCAGGATCAATGACAATTTTAAACAATAGATAGAGTAAACCTTGGTGAAGGAGGGGGCCTTCACCAACACGGGCTTGTTTAATGGACATCTCTAGAGACTAAAATATAAAGTTATCCAAATTTACCTTGGTTCCATTATGAAAATGGGTTAGGAAGAAAAGTTGGGGTCCATATACAAGTTTATATCTCCCTTCAAGTGTAAAATAGTGCATAATATGCTCAACGATTATGTCCTATAGTGTAGGCAGAGAAGCGCATTCAAAACTAGATTGATCTTTATTAAGTTGTTCCTTCTTCCTAAAAAAAGCTCCCATCTTTTCTTTAAGCGAACACTTAAAGTAAATATCTCCATCAACTGGAAGACCCATAGTGATGGCAATGGATTCAGTAGTAATTTCAAATTTGGTCTGCCCCACTTTCACTTTCCCCTTCTTTCATGACATGTGAATGCAACTAGATACAATCACATAGTGACCCGAGAGGCATTTGATGAAAGGTGTGACCCGTTTCTCTTGTAGTAATTTCCACATCTCAAGGCCCTTGTGCAACTCATCATAGTTAGTAGGTTCCACTCTGACCAGAGAACCACCCCTATCGACCAAAGAAGAACTATTGAGAAAAATAAAAGTTAAAAACTAGGGATTAATTCGAGGCTCATTAACTTACCCCTTACCATCCCTCCCTCATGCCAACTAAAGATCTAACTGTACTCCTTTATGATTATTAATATCCTTCGTGAGAATTATTATTAAGATCTCCCCTTCCCATGCATGAATCTCATCATTACGATTATTCACAATAATATCTCCATAAATGCTTTCCTTGGCGGTAGTGGGATGGGTATAAATAGAGATAATGCTGACATTTAATAAAGCAAAAATTGAAGATTCCAACTTAAGCAGCAATAGACAAAATCTTTAGGTCGATCATTAGCTAACACCATGAGAAGATTTTTTAGGAAAATTTCCAATCCAAACCTGTTGATTTTCAATTGAAAAACCTAGGTTTTCCAACTGGTTAGCCACTTTGTTTTCTTCCTTATAGGTGTGGTGATATAGAATATTATGAAATCAAGATTGTAGGCTTCTTGTGTCAGAGATTATATTGCTCGTGCTCTAGCTTACAAGTTTATTAGAATTAAGAATGCAGATCAAGTTGAGGGAATCACTTTCCACAATGAGATTACTTGACCCAAATCTAAGAGCCAATTCCAGGCCTTTGAGAATTTCGAGTGCTTCAACTCTATGATTAGTACCATTACCAAAGTTGACTGCAATAGCTGCCATTGGTTGACCTTGATCATTTCAGATGATTACCCCACCTCCTGAGGCCCTTAGATTGCCTTTTACAGCACCGTCTGTATTTACTTTAAGCCAACCAATTGGTGTAGGGATCTAAGAGGTATTTTCTCTAACTACAGCCGAAGAGGGTGGCTTTAAGGGGATTTGAAGCTGCTTAATCCAAGGCTCCTTTTGATTAAGAGTAATTTTTTGTTTATGTTGTTTCTAGATGGAGCAATTTAAGTTTTCATGAACATTTGAGATAAAAGGGAGTAAATCTGTGGGGGATATTGAGCATGGTATTTAAAAACTCTTATATTCCTCTCTTTTTAGATATTCCACAAGGCGCGGGGGAGGAAATTTTTCCAAACAAGAGATGCAACTAGATGTCTAAAAAATGGTTTTCATTGAAGAATGACATATGAAATTGTGGAAGGAAACACCCACGAGAACCCAAAGATATTTAAATGAAGACTCCATATAGAATGAGAAAAAAGGCAATGTACCAGCAAATGAACAAAGGTTTTAAGAGCACTGAGACATAGGACACACTTGCTAGGAAGAGGGATGCATATTTGTTTAAGATTCTCACTTGATAGAAAAGAGTCTCAAAAGGCCAATCAAGTATAAAAAACAATCTTGGGGACCACCTGAGATGGCCAAATATGCTTCAAAGGGGGACCCTCCAAACGATGCGGGAGGGAGAGATAAGCCACCTTGACTGAAAACTCTCCCAAAGTAGATAGTGGTTGAATATGAGTATCTTCCTCTAGATAATACTGTAAGTAATGGGAGGCAAGAAAAAGCTTTAGTTTATCCAAAGGTTGTATCTGGATTGAGTTGTCACCTTCTCCAATCAGTAAATGCCAACAGGGAGAAGGATTGGAATTATCAATATAACCCGTAGTAGTTTTTCCATATAATCTAGCGAGGTGATTTTTGATAGGATCCCAATAAGAATCAGAGGATAAATTTTTCTCCCCTATCCACCAGTCTTTTTAGAAATATATCTACTTGCCATTGCCTGGTTTCTGTTTAGTACCTAGTTATAACATTTTTTGAGTGATAACTATAGAGTTCCAGATTGCCGAGCCACTCAGAATATCATCAATAGAGAAATTTTCCTGTATAGATAGATATTTAGACATGAACATTTGAGTCTAATTAGATTTACCTTTGGAAGCCACAACCCAACTCAGTTTGGCTAGCATAATAGAGTTCATTTCAACAACTCTATGTAAACCAAGACCCCCAAGCACTGTAGGCATACAAACCACATTCCAAGAGACCAGATGGAATATTTTTTTTACTCAACTCTAGACCACAAGAATTATTTTTGAATATGTTCAATGCTAGAAGCAACTGAGGAGGGAATTTTAAGAAGAGACATAAAGTATATTGGAAGGCTTTGCAGAGTGGTTTTAACCAGTTGTAGTTTACCAACTTGACTAAGAAGGGCTCCTTTCCAGCCTGCAAGATTCTTCTTAAATCTTTTGATGACTAGATTCTAGAGAGTTTTAAGCTTCCTTCCTTTAAAGACTGGGAGCCCCAAATAAGAATTCGAAAAATCCATTATGCTGCCTCTAAAAATGTCCATGATCTTTGTTTTTTGGTAGGGGTATTTATGACAGCAATGCTAATCTTGGTGAAATTTATAATTTTATTAGAAGAAGATTGATATAAATCCAATATTCTCTTCAATATTTTAGCCTCCACCAATGAAGAAACCCCTAACAGGAGAGTATCATCTGCAAATTGGTTTTGTGTAGTTGCAGAAACCTTAGAAGTAATAGTAATACCCATAATTTTGTCAGATCTTTTTGTTGCAACTAATTCCCTACTAAGAGTGTCAACCATAAGGATAAATAAAAAGGTGATAGTGGGTCACCTTGTCTTATCCCTCTAACAATATCAAAATAACCTTGAGGAATGTTGTTCATTAGAATTGAGAACCTGGGAGATGAGATGCAACTATGAACCCAAGAGCACCATTTAGCCCCAAATCCAAATTTTTTCAACACTCTGAGAAGGAAATTCCAACTCACCCTATCAAAATCCTTTTGCATATCAAGCTTAGTAATCATACCAACATTTTTATTAAGGGAGGTTGTATGGATCACTTCATGGACTGTAATTACCCCCCCTTGGATCAAATTTCCACCTATGAAGCCATTTTGTAGTTCTAAGGTTAATTTGTCCATAAGAGGTTTGAGCCTAGTGGCCATCATTTTAGTAATTATCTTATAAGAAGTGTTGCAAAGACTTATTGGTCAAAAAATTGAAATCAATTTAGATCATAAAGACTTAGGACCAAGAGCCACAAAAGTATTATTCCATTCCTTAAGAAAATTATCATTCTGTTGGAAATCAGTGACTGCAACAAATAGGTCTAACTCTATAATTTGCCACTAAGTTTGAAAGAAAGATGTAGGAAAGCCATCTGGGCTAGGAAACTTGTATCCCTTCATATCAAAAACAACTCTACGAACCTCCTCCAAGGAAAAGTACTGAGTGAGCTTAGTGTTTATATCCTTTGAGATTAGTTTTGGGATATGCTGCAACATCTCCTAACTATCCTGCTCACAAGGAGTCTTATCTTCTTGAAGAAGAATAGAATAGTAATGACCAAACTCTGTTGCAACGGGGTCCTCAGTGTTTAAATATTTTTCATCCATAGTTATGAGCTCTTTAATTGTATCTCTGCTTTTGTGATTGGTGGCGGTAGTATGGAAGAATTTTGGATTTTTGTCTCCCTGTTGTAGCCAGATTGCCCTAGATCTCTATCTCCAGTATATTTCTTCTTTAGCAAGGGTATTATGATAATCACTAAGGGTTGCTAATTCTTGCTAGTGTAGAGTGGGAGTTCTACCTCTAAGTGCTATGTTAGTCGATATTTAAAGAAAATTTATAGAGAGCTAGTCCTTTCTTTTATGGATGTCTCCGAAGGCATTTAGTTTCCAAGCTTCGAGCTCTTTCTTAACAAGATTAAGTTTTTTTGAGAATCTATACATGGTTGAACCCATAAAATCAGTCTTCCACCACTCAACAATTAAGTTATCTAAATTGTGGATTTGAAGCTAAGCTAACTCAAATAAAAAAGGGGGGTGTTTCAGATTTTGCATTTGAGTAGCATTAAGAAGCAAATGGCAGTGATCAGAAGCAATTTTAGGAAGCACCATCATGTAAAAATCATTAAAGTGAGCAATCCAGTCCATAGACACAAACATCCTATCCAATCTTATTTGAATATGATTGCTTCCTAACCTTCAATTAGACCATGTAAAAGAGGCTCCATGAAGATCAAAGTCAAAGAATTCACCTTGTATGATAAAATCAGCCAGAGAATCCATGTTGTTTGTGTTGATGTTGGTCCCTCCCTGCTTTTCAGAAATGTAGAGTGGATTATTGAAGTCACCTGTAATAATCCAAGGAATATGCTTACACGTGTTACAAAATTCCAACAATTCTTTCTAGACTTTTTCCCTGTGATTTTCGAGATTAGAAGCATAAAGATTCACTGCAATCCATCCAACACTGGATCATATTTCTTGAAATAACATTCCCAATAAATGGGGTGTTTTGATGATACATTCCCCAAAAACGATTTTGGGATTCCAAAACGTACATATGCCTCTAGAATTACCAGTGGAAGTTTGGGATGCAAAGGAAGCATTAGGCCATATCCTATGCAACATATCATCTTCTTTTAATTTTGTCTCCTGCAACATCATAATATCTAGATTGTGTTTAAGCCTGTAATCTTTAAGGATTCTTTTTTTTTTTTTTCTAGCGAGCATTTATTCCCCTTACATTCTAGGAGAAGCGCTTCATCTTTTAGATTTATTCTTCCCCTTGCATGGTGAGGGTTCCCTTTATTCCTTGAGCTATATTTTGATATGCTTGTTCTTAAATCTTAGCTGAGTTGGTATGTCTTCCTTTAGGCTTTTTGGGACCCAAATTTGTACCCTATTTAGAGATGTTTCTAGTTTTTCTAGATGGACTAAGTTTTGTAGATACAGATGCAGAGGGAGAGGGATGAGGAGAATTATCTCTCAAAATGTTAGGATCAGGTAAAGGGGTAGAAATAATATATTCTTTTGGTCTAGATTAGATGGGGATATCGATATGTAAAGATGTCTTAGGAAGCTCTCGAAAAGATGGTGAGGAAGGGGGGGCAGTGAAACAAGTGTTATGTTCAAACAAGGGAAATGTAGTAGGGATCTATGAGGAGAGAGAATATGTCAAAATAATGGGGAGGTCCACAAGAGGCTGCTGAACGACCAATGATTTCAAAGGAGTTGTAGATGAAGTAGCCATTTGATCAGAATGAAATTTCAGTAGGGGTGATGAGGATGGAAGTGGGTGAGAGACAGTGGCTTTAATAGGGATTTCGTTCTCCTATTACAAAGCATCAAAAGGGGTGGAGGTGCTTACTTCCTTAGTGATTTTGGGAATGTATTTCCCTTTGTTCTTCAGGGAATGTATATGTTCCTCGGGTTTTGGGGCGGGTTTGGAATGATAAGCCCGAGCTCTATAAACAATGATTTTGTAGATTATGCAAGCATGAGAAATGTATTCATATTCAATCAGTTGTACCCAAGTTCCTAGATTAGAATAAAGATCGATGGAGGATGGTAATGGAATATTAATATCAACATTAACACAAAACCTAGCATGAATGAATCTAGAACTAGATCTTGTTGCTTGATCTATAGAAATGAGGGATCCCGTCGATAAATCAATACCTTCAATGAATGTAGTGTCCCAAAATTCTGAAGGGAGGTCAGGAAGACGAACCCATATCGACACCTCAGTCATGGTTTCAGTTTGTGGATTGAATCTTGGAGTCCAGGTTCAAATGTAGAAGCCTCTCCTACAAAAAAACCAGGGTCCTCCCAACAGTACCCTCTCAAAATATTATTTGTGGCTGAAGGTGAAGAGAATAAATCCATTGGGTAGCACTGTAATTTCCAAGGGTCCACAGGGGGCCCATTTGGTGTGAACCCATTTTCTTAATTCTTCCAATGGGGTTTAGGGCCCATGAGTTTAACAATAAGCGAAAACTCTCTTGATGTCTGAGTTGCATCAATAATTAATGCAGGGATCTACAAGGACAGAGTCCCATCAATGAGATTTGATTTTAACTTCCTAGGCAGAGAGGGTTTTGGAGACCCATAAGTCACATACCTCAAGGAGCTCGAAGGTACGACAAAAGGGGCACCAACAACATCAAGAGGTGGGTCAAGGGCCGGTTCCAACGGATCTGACATCAGCATAGAGGTTCCAACGGATCTTTATCTTGGCATGAAATCTAGAATCGAGGAGTTGGATTGATTTGAAAATATGAAAATTTATATTATTAAATCGAAACTATATTAAGAGAGGGAAACATAGAAAAATGTAGGTGTTAAGAGATAAGACCCCAAATCTAAAAATTAAATGTTTGGAGGACCCAAATTCAAAATTTGCCACTTGTTTGCAACCTAGTATAATCAACACCCTAAACACACAAAATCAAATAAATTTACACACACCTAAAAAAGGCGGTGAAAATATAATTGAAAAATTAAATCCCACGAAATGCGTCAAAATTACTCCAAAATAAAATTCAAACGAACCTTCCAGTCCAAATGAAACTAAAATAAAGTTCGAATCCAAATCAAATTATTTAAAGGGATGATAGAGTGGGTAAAATTTTCTTAGCAATACATTATGATTAAGGAGTTACGATGACAGTGAAAATGGAGAGACATTGTAGAGCTCTTTAAATCACTGAAAATAAGTTATAATGCATTGCCCCATGGGGCCAATTTCTCAGCATTCAGAGACCTGCCCAGAAAAACCATGGTTAATTATAAAATAAAGATTATGCAAGTAAGGAAATAAATTAGATGGTTTTTATCAAAATATGGATATGTACATATTACAGGTGGATTGGTATGCAAAGAGGAAAACAAAGGAAATATGGCGTGGAAGGAAACCCAACTAAAATGCTTGTTTCTTGGAGCATTTTGTAGTCCATGCTTATAATTCTAAGCTCGAGTAGGTGCAGGGAAATAGTTGATGTGCAAGAAATCATTGATAATTACATGCTATTTATGCTCCACTTTATCGTCTTCATCTCATTATTCACATAGCTGAAATTTGCATTCAAAGGGGTCAAAATAAAAAATGGGTAAATCCAATAGGTTTCAGGGTAAAAACCTAACCGTAAATGATGCAATTTTTTTCAATTTGATAGTGCTTTATTTAAAGTGGAACACAAATAACATATATTATTTGAATCTTACAATTTGAGGTTTGGAAAAGGTGCGATACATGCAAGTATTTAATTTTCAGTATTTAATTTCCAATTTTCCATTGAGGTCTTCCTCTTCTCTAACAAATCTAATGTCGTTCATTCAAAAGTATTGACAACATAAAAAAATTAAAAAATAACAAAGCTCGACTAACAACTAAAAAATCTACTTGTCACTCATATGACTAATCATTGGAGTGGCTCAATTATCAATGATTGTTCACACATCACCAAATTTCATACAATTGCTTCTGCATTTACTTGATATTAAAAATAAAAAGTGGGGCTACAAAGTACTATATAAAGAAAACAATGTCATCAGGTTTCGACCTTGAAACATATTAAATTTTCCGCCATTTTTATTTTTGGCCACTTAAAGCTTAGAAAAGACACACATGAGTAATGGATTCTCAATCTAAAACATTCACTCACCAGACATGTATGGCCAACCATTGGAGGGACTTAACTATCGATGATTGGATTTTCCCTATTTAGTTTGTCCCCTTCAAGCAAAAATAACACTTAAGTGAATAATGTGAGGAAGATAGAGATGATACAGTGGAACAAAATGCACTTCTCATCCCTCAAACCCCTTCTTCATTGCCCCTCATCCTCTCCCTCTTTTTTCCCTCCTCAAGTTTTAATTCTTTGCTCCATCCCCTTGGTGTTTCCATCATACCTTTCATTTACGATTGTTAGTTTATATTATTTCAGTCTGAATGCAATCCCAGAGCTTGGAAGGCAACACTAATTATTAATTTCACGTTATCTTTATCTTGGCATGAAAGCCAAAATTGAGGAGTTGGATTGATTTGCAAATATGGAAATTCTATATTATTAAATTTGAACCCATGACAAAACATGAAAGCGATATTATTATTTTATTAGATAAGACAATTAAAAAAGATATGATAACATTTAAAATAGACCACCATTTCAATCTTGGCCAAAAATACATTTTTTCTTTTAATGGCGATATGAATTTTTGGGCACTAATCAAAAATGTACTAGTGGCTACGTATATGATATGCCACACATTATAAAGACCCACGCCACCCAATCAAATTACTCTATCCTCTACTCTATGTATATACGCTACCCAAAAGTATATATACCTATGTCAACCAAAAACACAAAATTTAGCCACCACCATTATGTGTGGTGTCACTAACCATGAAATTACCATGAGCATGCTCACAGGTTAAAGTAGGCCCCAATGCTTTCCCAAACGATCTTTCCCGGGAAGAAAAAAGAGCCAAATATCACTATTAAGACTGGTTATAATCATTTTGGGGGTATGACTGTGTTCTGACATAGCCTGTTTTAGAAAGGACCATAGCCTCTTTTATAACACATATTGGGGCACTTGATAACATCTCTCGCTCGTTCATTCTAATAATCCAAATTTCACTATTTTTTTTTTGATAAAAATGTATAAATTTGTTAATAAAAAATAAATCATTTATCAAACATTAAATAGATTACTAAACCAATTAATATATGCTAATCTTTTAACTTATTTTTGATCAACTATACTTTTTAAATATTGCAAATTATATTTTAATAACAAAGACTAAGTGGTAAGTGGCATTTATTCGTATAGTTATAGCTTAAATTGTATACGTGGTAACTAAGATTTTGGAATGATCAGTAGTACAATGAGCGAATATTTAGTCAGGATGTTATTGTAGCGTGAATAATTAAGATGATAAAAAATTAAGAAACTTGACGTTTGTTATCTCTCGGGAGTCAGTCTATTGTCTCTGTCTATTTGTTATAAGCCAAGTGTAAAACCATCATGGGTATTTTTTGATTAATTTTATTTGTCCCTATTCAATAGAAAATTGACATATAATGTAATGTATTTATTAGTCAATGTGATTTATGAAAAATACAACATAAGATTGTAATATCTCTCCATGTATTTCAGATAGATGTATTTAACATATTTGTTTAGGCTACATATAGAGAAGAAATTTAAAGGGGGATATAGATATAAATATAGAAAAACACCTCTTTATATATGGATATTGATCAAACAACAAGCAAGATAGGTGACAACTTCAATACCTAGGATCATCAGTTATTTTCTTAGTTTAAATTTTAATTATAAAGTTAAAATTTCTTTAATAATGTTAGTAGCAACAAGTAAACAATTTAAATTTTAAGATTTTTTAATTTTAATTTTATTGATTTTAATTCTAATTTATGCGAACATACATGATTTTTGGACTCTTTCAATTTTCTCTCACATATAATTCTTTAGATTATTTATTTCTTCTCTATTTTTTGATTGATTGTTTGATAAGCATTGCCCTGTTATACGACACTCTCATGAAGCCAATGGATAATCTTTTGGACTAGGAAGTACTTCAAATGCAATTTCTGCAACAGAATTTCATTCAAAATCACCAAACAACTGAAATTGCACTGTAAATTACCAGGCTGTTGAGATAATTGGACTTGAGATGAACCATCAACATAACAAGGCATCAACCATTTTGGCTAACAACCAAGATTCTGGTGTAGTCACAGTTGGACATGGCAACACTGCAAATGTCACGTACCACTTTTTTCAGCATCTTCTGCTTTGGAAAATATTCCCATGCCAACAAGTAGTCAGAATTATGAGGTTAAGGATGCCACGAAACAACTCGATAATGGTCAAATAGTCCCAATAAATCCTGGTAATTCAAATTTTAATTGGGAACAAGTTCAAGATGCGTACATAAGAGAAAGAATAACTAAGTAAAAATAACTAGTTTAAAATATGGATTGTCTCCCAACTTGTACGATTTGAATGCCTATATGTAAATTCACTTTGTTCAATATATAAGTTGTACATTTATTTCCTAGTTCCAATTGGTTTTTGGTTTTATACACTTTTTAATTCATTCTTCAAGGTTTTTGACATTTTCTAGTTTGGGGCTTTTGAGTAACAAGTTTTAAGGTTTCATAATTTTTGTGATTTTTAGATTTAAGACATTTAGGTTTTGGGTTCCAGGGGATTTTTTATTGATGTAAATTTTTGTCTTTTTAAGGTTTCCTCATTAATTTTTTTTAGGTTTAAGAGTTTTTACGGTTTTTAGGTTAAAATCTTTCAGGGTTTAGAGTTTTGGTTTAAGGGTTCTTTGGTTTGTAGAGTCTTTCAGTTTTACATTGTTTGGTTTTTAAAAAGGTTTTGAGAGTACTTTATTTCAATCAGCCTTTTGTATTTTTAGGGTTTTCAGGTTCAATATTTTTTGCATTCAAGATTCTTAGGCTTCAAGTTGTGGGCTTTTTGGGTTTTGGGATTCAAATTTTAATATTTTAAAGGTTTTTAGGTTTGGGGCTTTCAAGTTTTGTATTATAAATTTTCTAGTTTTTCATGTTTTCAAATTTTACAGGTTTAAGGATTTCAACTTTTTGGGTTTATGCTTTTAGGTTTTGAGGGCACTTTATGTCAATCAACTTTTTGAGTTTTTGGGAATTTCAAGTTTAGGATTTTTAAGTATCGGGTTTCCTCAAGTTTAAGGATTTAGATTTCAAGGTTTTCATAGTTTTCATTTAGGATTTTCAAGTTATAGGTTTGTGATTTTCTAGTTTTCTCATGCTTTCAAACTTTACAAGTTTGGGGCTTTTCGATTTTTTGTTTCAAGTTTTGTTTTTTGAGTTTCAGGTTTTATGTTTTGAAGGCATTTATATCAATGTAATATTCATGTTTATGGGTTTGACTGGATTCCAGGTTTGGATCTTTAGAAATATGTTTTAGTTTTTGGATTTTTCATTTCAAATGCACTTTATCAAACAACATTTTGTGTTTTCAAGGCTTGGAGGTTCACGATTTTCATATTTGGGGATTCTTAGTTTTATATTTTGGGAATTATGTTTCAAGCTTTTATGGGTTTTTAGGTTCACGGATTTCAATTTCAAAGTTTCAAAGTTTTATATTTTTCATGTTTTTAGGGTTTCAGGTTCAAAGCTTTTTGTTTTCTGGTTTTTTATTTTCAAGTTTCAAGATTTGTGGGTGCTTTATATCTATGTACTTTTGTGTTTTCAAGCTTTCGAAGTTGGGGGTTTTGATTTTTGGGTTTTATAGGTTATGGGTTATGGGGTTTGGGGTTTCAAATTTCGTGTAATGCATTTTGGATTTTGAAGGCTTTGGGGTTTTTCAGTTTCAAGTTTCAATTTTTAGGGTTTCAAATAGATTAGTCACATTTCATATCAATCTACTTTTCACATTTTTTAGATCAATAAGTACGAGGTTTTCAAGTTTCAAAATTACGGGTTTCAACTTTTTTTTTAATTGAGAAGTTTCGAGGTTTTAGATTTCAAGATTTACATGGCTTATAGATTCAAGGCTTTCAAGTTTAAGGTTTTTTAGTTTTTATCCTAATTTTTAGGTCGGGGTTTTCAAATTCGGCACTTTCAAGTTTTAGGTATGAGGTTTTTAGGTTTCGATGAGATTTCATATCATTCTAATTTTCGTGTGTTTTGGAATTTATTGGTCCACATTTTCTAGTTTTTGTATTTTGGGATTTCAAAGATATAGGTTTTGAGTTTTTTTCAAGTATTTCAACTTCATATTTTAGGATTTTGGTTTTAAAGTTTTTGTGTTTTAATGTTTTGGTTTTTGATTTCGATTTATATACTTCATGTTACAAGATTTTTCACATTCACCATTTTTTGAGTTTCAAGTTTCATGTTTTGACATTTTTAGGTTTCGGGTTTTGAGTAGGATAGTCATGTTTTACATTAATTGCATACTTTTCATGTTTTAGAGGCTTTCAATTTCAAAGGTTTCCGATTTTGAAACCTTGATGATGTATATTTCACTTTCATATATGGCTTCATTTTTTTTTTAAATTTCAAGTTTCAAACAAGACGACTTCACATTTTATATCAACTACTTTTCATATTCTCAAAGTTTTTGAGTCGAGGATTTTTCAATTTTAGGATTTTGAGGTTTATGTTTCAAGGTTTGGGATTCTCATATTTATATTTTTAGGTTTTAAGATAGATGGATTTTTTAACAATACATATTTTGTGTTTGCATAATTTTTAAGTTTTCAAACAATTCATATTGTACATTTCAAATTTCAAATTTTAATTCTTATATTTAAAATGATTTGTTACTTTTTCCCACCACCTATCACAATCATATACTAATAAATATATACTTTCAAATTCATCAACTTCAACCTATCCATCGAACCTCAAAATCTAGCTAGTACTTGGGTCCTATTCAAATATGATGCGATACATATACATTTTATATTAATACTCCCTACCCTTATCCATTAACTTCGAGCCCGCCCCAACTCACCTATGAAACACCTTCGTCGTAATTATATACTAAAATATATATACTTTTGAATTCACCAACTTCAATATATCCATCCCACTTTAAAATCCAAGTATTATTTGGATCCTATTCGAGGATGATGTGATACATATACATTTTATATTGATACTCCTTGTCCATAAACTTCTTGGAAGGGTCCTTGGTTTATATTTAACCTAGAATTGTATTGTCTAATCAACAAGAATAATACAACTCGAAAGTGGGCCTCACGTATTTAATTCTTAACTTTAAGGGAATTTGTTGGTATAACTTCATTCCAAACGATCGGATCTTGGAAAATATGAGTTGGCTCCCATTAAAATAGAATAGAATTTGTTTGATGCGTAAATAGAAGATGCAAGTGACCACGACGTAAAGACATTGCTTATGATCGAATTGGGTAGGTACGTGTCTTATCCCTTAAAATATGAAAGAAACACATGCGAATTGAAAGAATGTTGTATACCTATATTTATTGAATTCTTAGCCATGCTACAAATTATGATTAAATGTAGAAATTGTGATTTAAAAATAAAAATTTCACTTTAGAATAGCCAATCAATATAGTCTTTGACTAATACGTGTTTTTTGTAGTCTAATAAGGTTAAATGGATTACAGCCAATTCGAACCTAAATAAGCATCCCAAAACATACAAAAATATGTGCAATAAATAATTTTTTTAATCCATTGAAGCATACATAAGGGGTTTAAGAATGAAGTTATGATAACAATGTGGTATGCGTACTAGAGAAATTTTTTAATTATTATTTTTTAAATTTATGTAAAACATACATATGCGGTTTAAGAATGAAACTATCATAATAATGTGGTTGTGAATATTTTTCTCTTGTATGACTTAATTTTGTTGTACCGGTCCGGGGTGTTTTATGTCCTAGGTAACCTAGGTATTTGCCTAAGACACATGATAGGTAGGGGCGCCGAGGAATAATCCCTTCCAGGTCGGCTCTCTTTGGTCGATTCTCTTCGAAAAATAATTTTAGTGCGACGCTGAATGCATTATTTATGCAAGGTGAGTTTGTTCTTTTTTTAGCGTGGAGTATATTTGACATTATTGGGTTGAGTGGCGAGGGAAATAATGGCGGAGCAACAGCAACAAAATTATTTAAATAATGTGCCTTCAGGTATTGTAAAGCTGGTATGTTCATTGTTTAGCCTTTGTTATTTTATTAATCTCATAAAACTAGATGCATTAACAACTTATAGAAAAAGGGCACACTGGATTCCCGGAAATACCTTCATTATGAGCTCGCTTACATTTCAGAGTCTGTCATTCCTGGACATCACGACTGTCTATATTTCAGGCGAGCCAAACATACAACAAGTGGCAATGTTGCTTGGTAATCATCTCTTGATCGATAACGAGAGGCTGATAATATGTGTCTTCATGGGGTATCTGCTTCCAGGAATGGCACGTCCTGACTCAAGAGGTGACTGGGGAGATATCTCTGCCTTGGCCATCAATTTATTCACCAATATCACCTCTGACTTGGTTGATGGGAAGAAAAGAGGCCTTCTCAAGTAGAAATGATGCATTCGCTTCATGTTTGGCCACTGCATTTGTTCTGCTCAGCTGGTGCGGATGATATGCGGTTGGCAAAGATTAACATTAATGTAGAAATAAGTAGCACCCTGGAATATTAAGAAAGGAATGATGTAAGAAAGATAATGTGCTACAACAATAAATTATGATGACATCATGGATAGTTTTGCTATGTCGAAGGTAAGAAAGAATCTTTTTTAGCTTTAAGTGTGTGTTGTTAAAAATTCCAAAATGTTTGTTCATTGGAGGGGGGGGGGGGGGGGATCCTCCATGTACTGCGTAGGCCGCTCAAAAAGTTTAATTTGGCCTTGGTACCAGGGTGCTAAAGAAAACAACTATATTTTGGGGTTGAGTATTACTTATTAGTAGGGTTTTAAATAATATCATCTATTTATCAGAGCTTTAAATTAATACAGTATCAAGAACATCACATCAAGTAAACACAATAATTCTTCAATCAGGGAGGCTAGCGTGATGCAATGCGCTGCCTCTAGAGCATCTTGATGCTATAAAGAATACTCTCTAAATGTCACATGTCTTTTATAATGCTTTTATAATGCTTGGAAGTAGACAATATATTATTGTAGAAAATAATAAATTCTCTAACTTCTTTATGTGTGTATAAATTGTAGTGCATCTATATTCATATGTGATATTTGAATTTAAATTAAAATACACTCATACCGACTTCCAGTCTTTATGACTTAAAAAGAGGGGAAATGGTAAATATAAGTGTGCTTGACTTAAAAAAGATCCACACAAGGGATTTAAAGCAGAAGATTAGATGAGTATAACACAACTTTTAAAATAAGATTGGAAAAGCTAGAGAATTCACAACAAAGAAGAGATATTTTCAATATTGTTGTGGAAGCCAACAAAAGGACCTATACTGTTCTATGGATTCGAACCGATGATGTTTTGGCGCAATGAAAGTGCAAGCTATGGTGGAAATGTATCTCAAGAAAATCGCGACGGGATCCCTTGACCAAGCAAAGAACTTGTGTTGCTTACCTCTAGCTTACTTTGTTTTAGGGTTTCCCCCCTTTGTGTGTTATGTTTCTATGTTCTTTCTTAATTTGTGTGCTTGTGTTTCTCTGTTTTAGGTCTCTCTCTTTCTGTTTTATTTTCTTAATCTGTGTGTTTGCGTTTCTCTGTTTTAGGTCGCTCTGTTTCTCTGTAGAGGCCATGGAGGCAACTCAGGAGGCTTCCTTTGACCATGTATTTGTAGACGAGCAGTCTCTCTTCATCGTCGGAAACGCAGTACCCCAAAAAAGGCACTAGGTTCAGGTGTCTGAGATGACCTGATGTATCCATCTCCCACTTGAATTCTTTTTCACCCAGACCGCATTTCCTCAGCGTCTTCATTGCCAACAGAGACCCGTCGGGCAGCTCGGATTTGTAGAGGACTCCTGTTCTGCCACACCATATTATCTTCTTGATGGGCTTCTCGAATAAGCAAATTTTTACGGAAGCGTGTGCGATGGGAACGCCGAAACGGATATTGGTAAAGAGTAAACTAAGAATTGTTACAAACCAAGAGAAGAAAAGAATAGAAAACAATGCGTTAAAAAACGAGACCATTTGCGAGAACGTAAGGAGTAATGAAGAGCGGTAAAGAAGATAATATTATTTAGTATAACAAACCAAATATGTACATAGGTGTTTGATGCAGAAGAAGAAGGGGAGGGGAAGGCCCGGAAAAAGGTTAATAGGAAATGGCGAGATTGTTATTGTGTGGAGGATGTTACGGGGGCGGGGAGCTATAGACGGTGAAGGTTACAGGGGATGAATTAGGAGGAGGGGGACGGCGAAAGGGATTGGAGGCGAAGCTCTTCTTGTTTTCAGAATTGCAGGAGGGAGGCTGAAGAAATTCTTGAGTAACGGTCAAAGGAGAAAGCTGGGGAGATACGAATCTTTTCCAAGGAGGGCACGCATGAAAGAGCAGTAAAAGTAAGGCCTGGTCTCTCGGTGGATCCAATGTCTATGGTGGCATGACCAAGGGTGAGTCCTTGGGCTTTGTGAATCGATAACGCCCAGGCCATTTTTAAAGGCAGCTGTGTACGAGAACCTCTTGAAATGGGGGGAATGGGGATGTGGGTGGGCTTTGACGGATTCCACGGTGGACCGGAATAGCGATCGAAGTCGACAATAACAAAAGAAGGCAAAGAAGGTGGAGTGGAGGAAGGGGAATAAACAATGTCAACGATAGTGCCAGTTGCGCCATTAACAAGCCCGGTAGCAATCCATAAATTAGCAGTGAGCATGATTTTTTGGTCTTTGCAAAGGAGCACTATTTGTTCTAGCTGGTCGTCATCAGGATCATTGTAGTCAGTTCTTCTTGTATTCAGAGCAATGGACAAGGCAACTGGAGAATTGAGTTCCTTCAGCATTTGTAAATTGTGGTTTTTAACAAGAATATTTGTTGAGAAGAGGTGGGGGGCATTGTGGAAGTATAAAAGTTCTTGTTGTGAGAGGCATGAGTCAGTGCGGGACATCAAAGTCTCCCAATCTGGAAGGGTGGCCACACCGTTTCGGATGTTGAGAAGCAAATTGCGAAAGGAAACTTGAGTCGGAGCAGAGCCTTGTTGTCGGAATATAGACGTTAACGAGATTGAATTAGGAAATTTGTGCCAAAGGGATCCACCGTAGGAATTACTGGCATATAGTGGAATGTCCATAACGGGTGGAAGTTGACCAAGGTCTCCAACAAGAATCATTGATCTATTTCCGAAGGGGGAAGTACGGAAGTGCGGGAAGGCCTCACGCAGGCGGAAGTCAATTTTTGCAAGAAGTTTAGGACCAATGAAGCTCATTTCATCAATCAAAATGTATGTGACATGTTTTAAAGAGTCTTGAAAGGAGGCCAAAGCTTGGCCTTCAAGGGGTTTTAAATCTCGAACGGGAATTCGGAGGCTGGAATGAACGGTCGATGCGGAAATGTTAAAAGCGGCCACACCAGTAGGGGCAAGCAAAAGAAGGGGTGAAATGGCAGGGGCAGCGAGGGAGGAGAAGGCAGATCGGAGAGAGTGGATAAGGAATGACTTTCCTGTTCCTGCAGTTCCTTGAATAATGAGAAGAAGGGGTGGTAGGCTGTGTGTTGAGGAAAAGTGGTGGAGTATTGTAGTGAAGGCTCGTTGCTGGCTATCGGAAAAAGTCGACAAAGAAGGCAAACTAGATGGATTTGTATGGTCAGGGCAATAATTCGCCCTACCATTCTCGACAAAAGAGGGGGCGATGTCAACCAAGTGAACCGGAACGTTGTTTGAGGACCAATCATAGCAGGAGTCATATTCTCGGAGGCCAAGCATTTGCAGGTGGTCTAGACCTTCAGAATGTCCCGGACGGAGGCCTGCCAAAAGTTGCCATTCATAGATTCTCTCGCTTGTTTGCATTGGGTCTATGTCAGATTCAGATGATTCGTTTGGAGATGTATCAGGCTCCGTGTCTGTTCTTCTAACATGCCATGGTTTGTATGAGCTTTTGAACAGGTGCCAATTGGAAGAAACAACATCTGGCGAGGAACCAACATCCGAAGGAATGTTCCGGAAAGGCTTGTACAGCAGGAGCTCAGACCAACAGAAAAGGTGGAAAGCCTCTGTATTAGTTGGTGGAATGATGGAAAACCTTGGGTACACGCGGACAATTGCTGGTGTAGTGCGCTGTTTCCATTTCTCTTTTTTTCAGTATTTGCTGTAATTCCATTCTCGAGCAATTTGGATAAGGGAAAGGGATTCCATTGATGGTGGGCGGACAAGGTACGCATCAAGAAGCTGTGATGTATCTTGTTCCTGAGTAGCCGATGCAGAAAGGCGCCTAAGTATTTTTTTTCCCACATTTAAATAGACGGTTTGCTGGCTGGACACAACAAGAGGAAGTTTGAGAAGCAAGTGACAAGCTTCTTGTGCACTTATGTCATGTTCAACAACACTTTCAGTGAGCATCTTCCGTATTGCAAAAGACGAAGGGAAATCGGGGTTAGCATGCGAACAAAGCCTAGACAACATTTGGTGGTATGTCTCAGAGCGTTGCTCTGCTTTAGAGGCATACTTTGCAATGTATTTAAGAACAGCGTGCCGAGATAGTACAGGCTGACAGTCAATGTTGGCTCTCCATATAGCTAGCATGGCTTTATTGTGAATGTTTAATCTGTCATCATTCCTGAAAGGAAGGTATTTAACGCTTTTGTTGGCATCCATGGTCAAGGAAGAAAAATCCTGTGTTTCCCAAGGAGCACTGTAACGGCATATAGTTCTGGAACCTTTTTTTCGAAGACATGTCTGCGTAGAACATTTGGTGTGGCGCTGAACCCGGTTTATAAGTTCCTCGACATCGTGCAGAGGGTTGGAAGCTAGAACCTCTGAAGAGGAAAGCAAGCAGGGATCATCCTCGAGAGATCTTTGAAAGAATGTAGGTCTACATGCAGGAGCTCTAGGGTTCCATGCAGAAACATATTGATCAAAGTATAGTCTTGTTGTTTCAACAGAAGCATTGTCATTCCAATCTATTGTGTCAACATTGGGGGCGCCTTCCAGCCAAAGGAAACCGTGAACATGTGCAGACCCTCTATGTTGCCATTCGTACCTAAAGGAAAAAGGCGGTTAGAAATAAAGAGAATCAATAGAGTGGCAAACGAACCATTTAATTTTGTTTACCTGTACCAGTAGTCCTTGGCTCCAAGGTGTTTCTGCAGGACCTCCTCGCGGAATATTGTGAACCTTTGGTGCAAGTAAGCAGAAACACGATGGGGGTGGGCGATAATGCTCTCTGTTCTAAATTTCTGTGCGGACCGATGATCAGGAGGCGGAACACCAGGCATACAGCTATGCAAATCAGGCCATTTAGTATCTGCAGCACTAAGAGTGAAGAAGAATGTAGGTGCACCCAATTGTTCAACCATGTCTGATATCTCTCCTCTGTATTTGGACCAAAAGGAGCGTGTTCCGCGCAGGTTATTACCAAACCGCATCAAGGTATCTGGAAGTGAATATGCAGGGTCTTCAAGCAATTTTTTTCGGAGGTCAGCTATAGTTGGCGGTATGTCATTTTCTAGGTTTTGCTGCATGAAAACCACTGCTGTAGATTGGCTCCTATGCCGCATGATGAGGTTAAGCAAAAAATAGCGAAACCGGGGGTGGGAACCGAAGCGGTTATCGTGTAAACGGATTAAATGGAGGGCATATTCATGAAAAAGTACCTCTTTCATGCGAGGTTGTCTAAACATAGCCTTACCTTCAGGAAACAAAGTTGGGAATGCCATGGAAAAAAGACCCTCAGTGGTGTATTCATTTATGGGAGAAAGACTTATGTCTGGCCAAGGCATGGTGGAAGGCATGTTTTGATCATGGGAGAGAAGGAACTGTGAGATCTGCTCATCTTCGGTGCTGAAGTTGTGGGCAGAAGGGACGAAAGAAGAAGAGTGGGCGTCAATTAAATTGCAGAGAGAAGGATCATCGCTGGAATTAGGTGCGACAGTGCCTAAAGAGGCGGGGATGTCCATCGGTATGGAGTTGAGGGAGGAGGAAATATTTGTTTGTTGTACGGGAAGAGCGTTGAGGGCTTCATTGTCAACAAGAACATCCTTGTAGTATGGGTCATGCAAAATTTTGTATTGAAGTGCCTGCCATACACGAGATCTACTAACGTAGAAATCGTATTTTGTTTGTTGGGAGCCTGCCTTTTGCACAAGAAGCAAATCCAAATCACCGAGACGTCGAGGGAGGTACTTTGCTATGGTAGAGATATCTTGGGGGAAGCTTATAGTGTGCCCAGAGTATTTGTATTGTCCACCACGTGCATGGGTTACTTGGAGAATTGGGTTAACTCTAGCAATCAACATTTCTTCAACTTGTGTCAAAGATTGTAGTACGGATGGCTGGACACCAGGGTCCATGTTGTTCCAAGAAGAAAATCGGTGTCCTTGTTTCTCAAGCCTGCACCTGGAGCAAAGGATAGATCCTGAACAACACTTAGTTAGAATGTCAGGGTGATTTTCCAAACAGATTGTGCATGTGCTTGCAGCAGAAAGGGAATCTATCCTTTTGCGGAAACGCCTTTGTGCATCTGCGTAGGAGGACGAAGAAGTGGCGGATGGCTCGGAAGGGAACATTCTAGTAGAACAAAACCCGTCAAGATTTTGGCATGTATTGGAAGCTGGGGAAGGTAGCACAAATGAATGCGAAGAGGTCGACAGAGCATCAACAGGATGGGAGAAACCAAAGGACATTGGAGAGTACATGGTTGATGGGGGGAAGAGGAATGCGTCGATCGAGAAGGGAAGTGTTGTGTATCCCAGGGTACATGGGCCTCATAGAAGGGAAGGGTGGAAGTGTTGTGCGAAAGGAAAGGGCAATGTGGAGCGGATGGCGGGGAGAGAAAAACATTTGCGGCGTTGGATGAGGAGGCACCGTGAGAGCCAGAATGGGGCGATGGAAGGGCAGGTGCTGGGGGCCGGAACGGGGCGGGACGGGGGGAGAAAGATGTGCTATGTGTGTTTTTTCTAGCATGGTAATGCCGGCGCTGATCCGCATTTATTTTCTCTTTGTTTTTGGTGTAGATTTCTCTTCTTCGAGCTAATCGTTGCTATGCAGACATGGGGAATCCTGCAACGCTTTGTAGCAAAAGAAAAAGTATGAGACAAGTAAAGAAAAAATTGTGCATCTAGCCATACATGGAGTAAAACAAAAGAATACGAAAGTTGTTTTGCGCATGTATATTACAAGTAAAGGAACATAGCACCAGCAAATCTCATTCAACGAAAGCTATGAATACAGGAAAGTGTTCGAAGGAAAGAACATGTCCATACAATATAAAAGACCATCACTAGTATTTATTTTTTAAAGGAAATGGCTTAGGAATTCCAATTATTGATATTCAAGAACATAGAGAGTGTGACAAAAATTACAAAACAAAATGTATATATATCGATATCCATTGAATCCGTTACATAAGCAAAAGTAGAGCAAAAAGGAACAACTAGACATTCTTCTGTGAAAGAAAGAGTTATTGGAAAGGGTGCTAGCATATCAAGAGACCACGAGAGCTTTACAAGGGGGGAACACAAATGCAGTGAAGCCTGTACATTGTTACACAAACGTAATTCAGGGAAGGGAAGCCGCAGCTTCAATTTTGTGTGACTTTATAATGACACATTTAAACTGCTTCTTCTCACGGTATGTTTCAAGTTTGATGGAAAGCGTAAATTGATATTCGTGGCCTATAACTTGGTTTACAATTTCAGTTGTTGCACCATCATCTATGCTCAAAAATTGCAAGTCTTTAGCTTTGACGCCCATTATATTTTCAGCAGTCTCATCAAATGCAGTTACGGATTGAAGTTCTCCTGTGCCATCTTTTAAAGTGACATGGAGTGCATACCTGTAGTCACATTTTTGGATAGGAATATTACATTTCCCACAAAACCAGGACCCGTTTTCCAGTTCTTGCACTTTCTTGCGACATTGTGTACCATTTTTCACTAAAGGGCATGCCAAGTAATAAAAATTGTCCAATGAAATGTCTGTGATTTTTGCTGTAATTGTAGCCCATTCATTTTTATCTGTGCTACCCATTTGCAGGACCTGAGCTATTGTTGCCGGAGAGGACAAGGCAGATGGAGGCCCCAGAACCCTGTTTGTGATAGATGGGGTGGGGACATTGAAAGCATCGGATGCAATCCATTCCTGTAGAGAGAGGCTTTCAGGAATCATTGGATTGACAAACCATTTTGTAGTGGATATAGTATCAAGAGATGTTCCATTGAAGCTGGAAACACGAGCTGTTTTAAGAGCAAGAATTGGTTTCTGTGGAATTGAAAGGAATTCTTCTAGCTCTTCTCCAAGTACAGTTGAATGTTGACCCCACAAAGTGATGGAAACACTAAATCTGGACATGTCTTCAACCTGCACAGTTCGCTTGAATGTTTCTGTCTGATCACGTCTGCGAATGGTGGATCGTGGAGAAATAACAAGAACAACACCAAGAATGTCAACAAAAGATCCGGCAGGTCTTCCAGGTATGTCTTTGATGGGGACAAAGTGGAAGTTGTGTAAAGGTATGATTTCATTGTTGACATGCAGAGGCCGGACAATAGATGCTGCTGAAAGGAAAATTTCGAGTTTGCTGTTCAGGTTGTTGAACTTTTCTTTTGCTTTTCCAATTCTTCCGTTAGAGATGGTGTACGTTTTTTCGTTCTCTATCGTGCCATAGAACTTCTCCGCAATCTCATTGAAACAAGTGACACAGATTTCACCACCTCTGCTATCCACGAAGTCGAAACCAAAGAAACAACCATTGCCGTTATCATTACTATATGTCCGCATGGAGTTTTTCGCGACCGCTCTGCCCTCTATGGACCAAACACGCATGGTTGTGTTTAAGTCGTCTATGAAAATGGCCTTCGATGCTGATTTTGAGGAAGCATAAATATTTTGAGGCGGTGTTTGCGGAAACAAAGTTTTGGGCACACCCTCGGGGTGGTCAACACAGGCTTGTTTGCCCCGAACAACATGGCCAGGGATCCGGGAAGGAGAACCAATTTGCGGATAAGTTTCTTTCGCTATTTCCATATCGGTAATTAAAACGGTCCTGCACGCATGCAATGCAAGGAATAAAAAGGTTAGGAAACATTGTGTGAGATAGAAAAGACGAAAGGGAAGCCAAAATGTTGGCTACTTACATTTCATGGTCGACCATCCTGCAAACGGTTTTTTGCAGCTGAATTATTGTGCCTTCTTTCAACGTTTTGTCTGCAACTAGTTGTGAAAACTTGGAGGGCAACAATGCCTTCTGGATGTGAATACCATCGGAAAGGTCAACGCGATGCTGAGTGCCACTATTCAACAGAGACCGCACAGGACAAATGTTGAGGAGCTGGAACGTGGAACTCGTCTCCGAGCAACCGGACATTAGGCACGTAATACCTCCTTCTGTTAAAGTTGTGTCCATGGTTGCAATGCAAAAAGTAGAGGAGAATGGATGCGCTGCACGACAAATGCAACGATCAACCAAGAACATGAAAGAAAACACCAAAACAAACAACCAAACCGAATGCTACGCCCCCACCTAGAAAATCGAACCCGATATTTCGTTTTACTAGAAGCAAATGCGGAAGGGAAGCTTGAAGCGGAACAAAAGAATGATGCCAGCGTAAAGGATAGTAGCTTAGAGTTCACATAAAAAAGGTAAAATCTAATGCAATGTCACAAATCCAAAAGCCCTTTTTTTTTGTTATTAAATTCCATTGTGGAAGGGAAGCCAGAAACGAATGTAAAGAACAATAACAGGCAAACAGGAAGTTGTGGTGAGCATGTATAATAAGTTTTTTAAAAAAGGAGGAAGAAACAAATTAATGAACGGTGAAGCAAACATGTTATTATTGAAAAAATCTAAAAACTGCGAATGGACATGCAGGCACACCAAAGGCAAAAGAGTTTGAAATAACAGATAGATGTGGATTTTTTTTTTTGAACAGGGACAAATTTAATAGAGATATGCATTATATAAGTGTATTCTACAACTATCATTTAAGCACGGACGAAGAGTTTGCATAAGAAAATGTGTTCGGGAAATGATCAAGCGAAAAAAACTTATCATTTGTGAATGTGCCTAAATATAAATATTGTTATTGAATTTCACTACATAATAATTAAGAGATACTTATTATATAAAAAACGTAGATCATTATATTAAAAAACCTACCATAAGTCATTTTGAACTTTTGTTGAGATATTATTTTGTATTCATATTTAAAGCATGTAGCGTAAGGGCCGTGGTTCAGTGATGGGCAACTGGCTTACAGCTGGCAAATTTCTGATTTGAACCAGGTCGTTTGCTGATTTGGGAATGAATCCATTGAGTTTAGGAATAAGATTTGATTTTTTGATGGCTATTCCATATGAGAGTTTGTTCCGACTCTTACTGCACTCTTTTTGCATTTACTAATCACATTCACCAAGTATAATCACTCCACGCATAAAATTTCTATACCCTTTGACTTTAGTTTTATAATCCAGATTTAATACAAACATACAGTTTTTTCTGGTAAACTGACCGTGCTAGTGTAGAAACTGCGCTAATGCTGAGAGTATTGGCCTTAAAATCTCCTTAGTGTCCCTCATTGTTTCCGATTAGTTATATTTTTTTTTCGATCATTATTGAAGAAAAACTACAGAGGAGGTGGGACAGTTCTGATTGCAGCCATGCCGAAACGAGAGCTATCCAGCACTCTAAAAAATCTCAAGGCAAGTTAGCTTTTAAATTTTATTTTGATATCAAAGATTTATTTATTAAAATTTGCTTCCACGGAAATTGAAATTTGTGGGCCGTACTTCAAATAAGGTCCTTGAATATGTATTGACAAGTCATTCAAATTTCTTGAACTCCTTTGAAACATCAAAGAACCTTACCGTCTATTCTCCTCCATGCATTTGTTGAACACTTACTGTGAAATCAAAAGCCTTTTTCCTCTATCCTCGTCCTTGGCTTTGTTTAATTCTAGTCACTCAACTATCACGAACCTTCTCCCTCACCCCATCACCCTTCTATCCTCATATTTGGCATTGTTTAATTCTAGCATCTCAACTCTCACAACCCTTAACCCATCATCCTTTTCTTCTAATCTTATCCTCTTTTGCTTAATTCTGGTCTCTCAACTTTCACAACCCATTTTTGTCCCCCCTCATCACCGTCATTAACTTGCATAGTATTAAGGATGATAGCAAAATGGCATATAATACCCCACATAGAGTGTAAATCAAGTAGATCAAGTAATCAATCGCCATATAAAATATATACCAAATTTGAGGCATGCAGGCACAGTTACAAAACTTTATAAAGTCATAGGCGCACAAAAATGCAACAAAATAAACACTACGGCATAGCATGTAAAGAAACCCACGAGGAAAAGAGGTATCTATTGACATACATAATAATAAACATTAGATCATTCGCATGGCATAAAATATCATAAGGAAATGACGCATGTATACATATACATTGCAGGGTTTAACAAGCAAAAAGTTACAAGGTTATATCAAGATTGTAATTTTACATTGTAGTAAGTTTTCTAGCTTTTGATATAACAAGACAAGAATTGGTTAAATAAGTCATAGCATATGATTGGCGGAAGTCATGGCAAGATACGAATACCAGACCACCTAACAGCTTACAAGCGATAGAAGACACTTGACATGTGTTTGGTAAAAAAATTGATAACTGCATTATTTCCAATTGATATTCACTTCTATTAATGACTTCTCTCCTGCTAAGATTTACAAAATAATGAATTTGTGAAGCACTCCACTAGGTACAAGACACTAATCGTGCCTTACAGCTACCTATCAGAACCACCTGCCGTGGAAACCTTAGCACTATACCAATGCAATATCAGAAAGATTTCCATCTTTTTCTGTGACTGATCTAACAACATTCAGATGCCCTAAAAATCCATTTGATGCTATAAAACTGCATATAATGCCTTTACACAACCTCTAAGTTCCATAAAACATTTGATAAAAAAGAAAACCAGTTTAATAACCAGACATCCAAACATTTCCCGTTTTTCCCACAAAACGATGCACCAACGTCAAGGTTTTCCATAACAGATACTAAAAGCAATTCCTATGTTCAGGAGCTCCAATGTAAAACAAAAGCACACATTAAATCACTCCATAAGCTGAGTACAAAATTTTGAACCAAAAAGTTTTACCTGTATTTTTTCTAGATGATGCACCGGAATAAAGGTTTTCAAGAACAGATAGACTTACTATGGAATTGCTATGTTCAGGACCCCAACAAAGAAGAAAAGTACATACATTAATCACTTCAAAAGGCAAGCAGAAAATGATCCAATGCAATACTAAGTTGAACGCCACCCCAAACATCAGCAGCAACATCAAAAATATAAGTATTGAAGCCAGTATTGCACAAGCACTTTTAGACGTTGCTCTTCTAAACATGATTGAATTAACAGCAAATTCTTAAACACCATCAAATTAACCAAAAAAGCAGGTTCAACTTTTGACATTTAGCAGCTACAACAGCATCAGCTTCAGGTCAAATCTGGCACAACTAAAACCAGTTTTTCCACAACCTCAACTATCACAGCCCAGGACATGGTCCAAGGCAAGTTAGAAATACTCACTATTAGAACATTAATACTTATAACTATGATCAATAATAATTAAGATTTTGTAGATAAAAAGAAGTGGACAGTTCCTAACATCCATCCTAAATATGAATTTTCTTTTCGCCGCCACTAATATTAGATAATAACAGTGGAAACACCATCTCTAAAAACTCTATTAACCAAACACGAAGCTACTAGTTCCTTTACATTACTTTCAGCAGGCACAACAGCATCAGCTTCAGGTCAGAGTCCCTGCCCTCCATCTTGGCCAGCACAACTAAAAACCATTGTTTCCACGACCTCAACTATCACATCCCAGGGCATGGTACAGGGTAAGTTAGAAATACTCGCTATTAGAATATTAATACTTATAAATATGATCAACAGTAATTAAGATTCTGTAGAATAAAATAAGTGGATGGTTCCTTAATGTCCTAAGATGTCCATCCTACATATGAAATTTCTCTATGCCACCACTAATATTAAACAATAGCAGCGAAACAAACCATCTCTAAAAACTCTTAAGTCTGACCTTGAGAAAGTTAATCAACACTAACAATCCAACCAACACAATCTACTAGGTCATTTACAATACTTCCTATGCTTATAAGTTTTTTTTAAAGAACTAATACACAACAAATCACTTGAAGAGAAAAGCACAGAATGGTTAAATGCAATACCAAATACTCAATCGAGTTGAATACTACCCAAGCATCAACAGTATCATCGAAAAAACTGAAGTTCACACAAAACCCCTACCCGAATATGCTTGAGGCGATCATGGAGATACTCTCAAAAATCTAAAACTTATTGTCCTTTGAGATTATCCAATCATTGAAATGACATGGCAAAGATTTTAAAGATAGAACCGCGTCACATTAAGATTATTTGATGGAAAGATAGCACAAGTTAAACTGACTTTAAATTCAAGGCTAAAAATTCAAAATAAAGTATGACCACAACAAGAATATTATGGCCATTTATATATGTTTTGTCAAGAAACTTTTTTATTATAATTGAGGTTCTTTTGTCTATCTCAAAAACAAACGAACTGTTACCCAAATCAAATTCAACAGACAAATATGCTTGCAAACCTTGGAGCTTTACTCCAATAAATAACCGATAAGAATATGTATATTTCGAGCACCAAATATTATAATTGACGAGAATCACCTAGATCACCAAAGCTTTAGATGCATTATAACACACAATTTCTGTCAAGAAATCTGGATTCGAAGAGCACAGCCGCTTTACTTTTTTTAGAGTGATATATGGTGACCCATTCAAATTCTACATGGGCCTCCGATTATTTTCAGTTTCAGTTAAACATTTTCATTTCATATTCTATCAAATATGGCAAGGTAAACAATCGCATTCACAACAAATACAACGCAAAAGGTTACACGCTGGAAAAACAAAGTACATGCTGTTAGATAAAACAAAGTAGTATATTGGAATTAATATTTACAGATCCAAAATATGGCTCATTGTTTCACGTTTACTTGCAGAAAAGTATTACAAAAAATCCTGTAGCTATATACAGTCTACAACTTCGTTTTCGTCTACAAGGTGTTTGGGGAGGAGGCTATCAAATGTTTTTTTTCTTTGTTTTTCTTGCTAGCACCAGCAATTTTCTTTGCAGCTTTGTTTTTTTTTTTTCCACTGTCTTGTTTCGCAACAGCAACACCCATTTTTCTTAATTTGTAGGAAGGTTCACACGCCATTGCAGCCTCCTTAGTATCGTAGACCAAGCCAAACCCTCGGGAATGAGGCCCAACAGTTCAAAATTTGGACAAGTACAAAGGGCTTTGTGGCAAAATGCAAAGTCACTCTCTAACCAAATCAGCTATAACCGGTTTAGGCAGTTTTGGTTGCCTGCAGTGTAAAACGTTCACAACAAACTGAGTCCTCTTAAACTGTTCTTCTCTTTGCAAGTGCGGTGTCGTAACAGTTACTCCAACCGGGGGAGAGATAATTGTATTTCTAGTCTTCATTCTTTTAAACTGAACAGGAAAACATCCAAACATTAGGGAAAGTAGTAGCCGAAGCAAAATGTACAATGAGTCGAAAGAGAAGGTTTCTTTCCAGGCAGGCAGCTTCAAAAACCTTCCTGTTGAACATTTTAACGCTCCGCAAGGGTTGCTTGCGGAACGCTTCGAAGTGGCTTCCCGGGGAGATAACTCCCTCCGCACACTAGGAATCATGCTAACAAGAAAGGCACGTGCTCCTATATGCCATTATTATACAGGGAAAATATAGTTTGCATCTTTCCAAAGCATAAGGAAGGAGGCACACAAAACGATTTCTGAAAGGTAAAGCCACTCAACCATAAAAACAAAAACACACATTGAAAGTTCCATGCGATACTATCACAAGCGAGCCAGATGTACACAACATGAAAATAGCAGTCAGAGATATGGAGCACAAAAAAAAAAACAGCTATATATACGCACACAAGGCAAAAAAAACCAAAGCTATTCATTCCAACAAACATGTTTACAATTTATTTTTAAAGTCCATGGCATGCTTAAATGAACAGTAAGCAAAGGGACAAAGCATTAGTAAAACAGAAGATGATTGTACCTTGCTTTCCTCCCGACAACCTTTTTTTCCCGCCGCTGATGAAAACCTTCAGAGTAAGTTGTTTTGCATGCAAACAAGGGTAAAAGACAGCCTGTATTTCAGCACCAATTTTCCTGTTTCAACCAGCAATAGAAAGGCAAAACGTAAGAAACAAAACAATATCCAAGGAATATAAATATAATAGGATTAGGCATGCCCAAACATCAAAGTCATGGATCAGGATAGCAGCAGCCCTTAACCTACTGGAGACAAAACAACAACGGTTGACCTTGTTTTTCATTTGGCGTAACAAAGGCAAAGGAAATAGATATATAGTTGAAAAAATTGATAGAATATTAATTTCAGAAGAATGGATCACAGCGGCAAAACAATTTCAACCCATTGTGAATGACACTACAATTTCAGTCCTCAGCATCAACACAATTCAGCCAACAACAATAAAAATAATCCTCAGCATCAACACAATCGAGGCATTTTGGCCTTCCCTCTTATTGTGAAGTTGACATTTTTTTACAATGGGTTCATATTTCATTGCATAATCTGAAACTCGGCTAAGGAGCAACCATTTCCTATGAGAAATGACTCTTACTTATGAGACTAAGACTTGCACAGGTAAAGAAATGATTTGGTAAAAAGCACAAATGTTTTCAAATAAAGCCTGTGCAGCCCACCAGGCTCCGGCCTAGCAGTAAATGTGAGGGTCTTACGGCTATGATGACCCAGATTCCATAACCGATGGGTATCACTCAGATCTGATTTGTAGAAGTATCAGGTGATTAAGATAAAGTGTTTTACATTGTAATAAACCAGCAAATATGATTTTCATTCAAAACATGAGGTTCGAGAATCATAATCACAAAATTTCCCTTACCCGACTTGCACTTACCAGCTAGAATTGTGTCATGGGAAGATCAATCATGCCCAGAATTGCTCCAAAAGCAAATAGCAGCATATTATGACAAAAACACAGCGCATAAAGTCATGGGGCCTGATTTCTCAGTTGTGCCAACAGAGCATGTGGCACAAACCACAGTGAATCTCCATATCCTATATTACCAAAAAAAGGCTAGAAAATGGAGAAGGCAAGCAAAAGAAGATACAATACTGAAAAGAACAATGAGTATTACAGGTTTCAGTAAAAAGAAATGATTTGGTAAAAAGCACAAATGTTTTCAAATAAAGCCTACACGTTCAGCAATAAGACTTCAGTAATATTCTGTAACATCAGAGGAATAAGATTTCGCCTTGTGTCCTCGTAAGAACCTTTCCACTGTATTTTCCTAGTTAGGTGTCTGTTTCAATCTTTAATTTTCTCTAAGACTCCTCTCTCTCAAATTTCCCTCTTTCAACTTTATTCTGGGCTTCTGCTATTTGCATTAAATCATCTTGTTTGAGACCTTCAGGGTCATGTCTTGCCTTCTCATTTTCCACATCCATTAATCTTTTAATTCTAGAGATGTCATTGCGTTCCTACAGTATTTCTTATTTATGTTTTTCTCCATTACTTTTTGTACTGGATCCCAATCTAAATTTACTTGATGATGCTTACTGGCGAGTAACTTTTTGCAGAAGCAGTCTTTCCTACAGTTGTAGAGCTTGACAAAGAGGTGCATGGGAGTTGCGTAGCATCCATTTGTGATTTGACCCCACTACATCCCAGGAATTGTTTCAAGCTTTTTCTTCCCTTCCACTCAATAGAAAAATATATGTTAGCTAGTATACAGGTGTGATTTGCTCTCCACCTACAAAACACTGATTTTTTTTAGGTTCATAAATCAGAATGTACACAAGGAGATGTTATACTAGAACTGCACATTCAAACTTTATTGTTTCTTCCAAACAAGAAGCACCATGCATCTCAGAGAATGTTGCATCATCTGCTAAACATTTCTTTAGATGGAAATGCATTGTCTGAATGTTGCTCACCTGTATAAATTTAAGAAACCAACCAATACAGACTAAGACAGATGTACTAATTAAAGAGACAATAATGTTTGGAGTCTGGGAGCCAATCTTGTGCGTAAAAGCAGTTACGGAAAATCTCTGGCCATAAAATACCCATGAAGCCCCAATTACCATCACCGTTGCTGTAATGTGTGCAGAGCCAATGTTTTATTCTTGTATATGTATGGAGCATCTTCCAAAACAAAACAAAAAGATAAGAAAAAAACAACCATGATTTTCCAAAGAAAATGAAATTGATGTTAAAATCACAAAGCAGCTGATAAAATGAGTATTGTGATCTTCATTTCCCTTGGTTGCTAGGGTAAAAGCGAGAGAGAGTCTTAACCGGGCTTATATGAAGACAAACAGTCCGAGTCCTCAAGGAAACAACTCGAGAACAGCAGGGCAGACCCGGGTTCAAACCCATTGTGGCTATGGCTGTAAAAAATTCTTGTATATGTATGAAGCATCTTCCAAAACAAAACAAAAAGATAAGAAAAAAACAACCATGATTTTCCAAACAAAATGAAATTGATGTTAAAATCACAGAGCAACTGATAAAATGGAGCAGAACAAAGTTCCTGATATAACACAAGGGCAGAATTGCTACTAGGGAAAAATGGACATAGAACAGAGCAAGAGTTTGTTGTTAATAAATTATCAGTCGAAATCTTAATGCTCAAATACAACCATTACAGATTCCATAACCGATGGGTATCACTCAGATCTGATTTGTAGAAGTATCAGGTGATTAAGATAAAGTGTTTTACATTGTAATAAACAAGCAAATATGATTCTCATTCAAAACATGAGGTTCGAGAATCATAATCACAAAATTTCCCTTACCTGACTTGCACTTACCAGCTATAATTGTGTCATGGGAAGATCAATCATGTCCAGAATTGCTCCAAAAGCAAATAGTAGCATATTATGACAAAAACATAAAGTCATGGGGCCTGATTTCTCAGTTGTGCCAACAGAAGGCACATTTTTAGTTGGTATAACACAATCATAGACAACCATACCTCCCTTTCCATCATTTCCCCAAATAAAATATGCAAGAACAGCTCAAAAACATTCTATTGCCTCTTTCCGACTTATACATAAAATATTATAAAAAAAATTGGGCATAATACGCACAGGTGAATCGAGTTGGGCATTTTTGAATATTTTATAGCAAAAAACCCTAGCTTTGTTGTTCATTACATTCTCCATGAGTTTGTGGATGATATGGGTGTGGATCTATGGCCAAAACCCTAAAGAAAGCTCGAGATATTGCACATTGGCTCATATTCAATTCCTAGTTTTTTCTCTTCAATCTGATTTCCAAAAAACCACAAAATACAACCAGTGATCTAATTTAACAACAAATAAAGAGAATGAAGGAAATACACGAGTGATGATGGAGGACATTCGGTTCCTGTTTCTTTCTCCTTCTCTTCTTTCTCTTCCCAAACGCCTCCTTTCTAGATTTAAGCAGACTTTCTTTGCAAATCAGTTCATGAACTAGCATACAGTGGCGACCGACTAAATGACATTTATCAACTCCGGGCAGCCATGCTTCAGCGTACACTGCCAAAATCCGTGCAGCAGATACTCCTTTGCGTATCAGGGTTTACAATCTCTGGGCAGGCATGGAGGCGTACAAAAAATACACTGAACCCTTACTGGCGCGCAGACGAAATTTAACGAGCAACAGTGCCTTCGCCTAAAACAATTTATGGTCTCTGTCCAGGCATGGAGGTGTACACCGCATGGAGGGCCAGATCGCATCCGTGATCGACGTCGTCCTGAGCGACCTCATCTCGGCCGTCTCCTCTCTGACATGCGTCAGACAGCCCTCAGCTTGAACCCAGCTGAAGGAACGCCTTGACATGAACATTTTCCTGATCCAAAGTCCAGTTGGCCAAAGCATCCGCTATTTTATTACTCTCCTGAGGAGTATGAAAATACTTTATTACTCTCCCGAGGAGTATGAACATAAAGAATTGTATGCAAAGCTTGAGCCAAAATATCAATATTCTCGATCTGTGAAATATGCCAATTAGAAGAGTGAATGGTGCCTTGCCTATTAAGCAGTTGAATAATCGTTTGAGAATATGATTCAATAATAACCTTGGTCCACCCCATTTTGGTTGCCTCCTTCATGCCATATTGAATGGAAAAGATTTCAACCATATTATTTGTGGTAATTCCTATTTGTTGTCCATAAAAAAAGTGTTGTTGTGATGCACTATCTCTAGCTATTCCTCCTATACTAGCTTGTCCCGGATTTCCTTGAGATGCCCCATCAGTATTAATTTTAATGTAGCCTTCAAGAGGCAACGACTAACATGTATGATGCGATGATAGGTTGTTATAAGGACTTTGTAGCATATTCTCCTCTCGAAGTTTTAGAATTGTAAGAACTATCTTCCATTTAGCCGATATCAGATTTGGCAATTTGACTTTCATTTGGAGAGTTTTAGCAATATTAGCTTTTGATGGAGGCCCAAACAAAGGTCAATTCCTGTATTTTCCCTATAAATACGTGTTTATTTGTTTCTTTCCAGACATTCCATAACATTAATGTTATAGAAATCCAACAAGCAATATTCATCACAAGGGTATCATTTACAACCAATTTCCAATTGCGAATAACCTGCACCAGGTTAGTGATATCATTCCAAACTAGGGTGAACATGTCGAACATTATTGCTCGATATTTATAAAGCAAAAGGGCAGAAGGAAACATGATCACTCACGTTTCTACCTCATTTAAGCGTAACACACACATCTAAAGGGTCCTTTCAACCCTCTTTTCATAAGATTTTTCCCTGTGAGTACCCGTTTATGAAGAAGGGCCCAGGTAAAAAAACTCACTTTCGGCCATAGCATCGACTACCATATCTTTCTGAAGATATCCACCCATGGATGATTAATTGGCCCAACCAAAGAAGTATACCCCTTCGCCATCGTGTAACTACCATCAGATTACATTCACCACCCTAATTCATCTTGCATGCCTAACAAGGATAGTTGACACGGGTGTAAAATGGACATCAATTGTTGGATATGTTGCTGCAATAAGGTCACTGGCCATTGAAAAAATGGAATCCAGTCTCTCTAAGGATGTAACAACTAACAATGGTTAACTTTTATCCACACTTATGCATAGAGTGCATTCATAATAGGTAGCAAATCTAGGTATTGAGATATAATTGGTGGAAACCCATTCCATGAGTCTATCCAAAAAATTTCTTGAGACCCATTTTTGACAATCCAAAATAAATTGTCTTTGATAAAAGTATCCCCTAGGCGAAGGACAGACAATGTAGGAGATCCGCTAACAGGTAAGGAATGGTGAATGAGCTGACTCGTTGGTAAACCACTTGCATATTTAGTGCACACATTAATAACCCATAATTGGTGCGGATTTTGAAGAAGCCTCCAATATAATTTAGTTGCCAATGTCATGTTGTTCTTAACACTATCTCTAAAACCAAGACCCCCAATGTGTTTAGGACGACATGAAATCTCCCATTTGGCTAGATGCCATTTTTTATCCTGTTGTTTTCCACACCAAAGAAACCTCTGACTAATATAATCTATATCATGAAGAATCCTAGCTGAAATATGAAGGGACACTATATATTGGAATGTCCTGCAGGACAGTTTTGACCAGGGTCATTCGTCCTCCTAAAGAAAGCCATCTGTTTGTTCATCTGTCAAATTTGGCTTTGATTTTGGCCATAACCCATGTCCAATCTGTAAGCTTTTGAGGAGAAAGGAAAACACCAAGGTACTTAAGTGGCAAAGTGCCCAGCTGAAACCTCAACATATGAAGGATATCTTGCTTAAGTCGTGGGGGGCAATGAACGAAAATGATGTTGGATTTGCTTTCATTAATATCCTGTCCAACAACCTGAGAGAAAATGTGTAGAATAGAGGCAATTTGAGATGCTTCTCTCTTAGAGGCTTCCCCCATTATAGAAGAGTCATCCACAAACTGCAAGTGTGTCAAAGGCAGAACCTGTCGTGCAAGCTGGATACTTGTAAGATTTTTTCCGTTTCTGGCAGTAGTTAACAATCGCCCAAGGGATTCCGCCACAATTATAAACAAAAAGGGAGAGAGCGGGTCACCTTGCCTAAGTCCTCTTGAGGCTAAAAATGTAGGGGAAGGTTCCCCATTAATGAGAACAGAGAACAAGATAGTAGTGATACAAAGTTTGGATCCACTCAATCCACTGAGCAACAAAGCCAAATCTACATATGAGAATAGCCAAAAATCCCTAGTCCACTTTATCATATGCTTTTGCAAGGTCCAATCGTAGGAACATGAAAAACTTTTTCTGAATTTGAATAGAATGAAGAACTTCTTGTGCCAAAACTATATCATCTATAATTTGTCGACCTGGAACAAAACCTCCTTGTTCTGGCGATATAATTTTATGCATAATTGGTTTTAGCCTTTCAACCATCACTTTAGTAATGATTTTATACAGAACATTACATAAAGCAATTGGACGATATTAAACAATGGTAGATGCCTCCGCCAGTTTAGGAATCAAAGCCAGATGAGTGTAATCAAGACTTCGCAAGAGATTTCTTTCCTGTCGACATTCCTCAACTACCTCCAAAAGATCTATCTTAATCAACTCCCAAAACTGTTGATAAAATTATATGGGAAAGCCATCCGGCCCAGGAGTTTTTCCTTCATGGTAAACACAACTTGATGTAATTCTTGTTCAGAAACAAGCTTAAGCAATTGGTGATTGTCTTCCTCTGTAATAATAGAAGGAATATTATCATAGATAGTCTGTTGTGCCCTCTCATTTAGGACAGATTACTGAAACAGATTGTTGAAATAACGTAAAATGATCTGTTGGATTCCCCTCTTAGATGTCTCCCAATGGCCCATTTCAGTAGTCAAAGATGCTATATACTTATGTGCTCGATGAGCCAAGACTAATTTGTGGAAAAAAACAGTATTCTTATCTCCTTCCTTTAACCATTGTACCTGTGCCTTTTGTTTCCAAAATATCTCTACAATTTTCTCCCTCTCCTGTAGATCCCTACTGAGCTCAATCTACTTCTTTTGTAGATCAAATGAAAAGCCTTGCAATATAATCTGTTGGTTAAGGACATAAATCGATTTAACGAGATCCCTTTTTCTAGCATGAACATTTCCAAAAACATTCCTGTTCCACTCCATAATTTGTCTTTGAACATAGTTAAGAGTTCAGTGAAATCTATGCATGTAATTCCCATATCTTGGGTTCCCATCTTTCCAACATTTTGTAATCAAATTAGGAAACTGATCATGCCTCATCCACATTAATTGATAATGGCAGGGTGCCTTAAATGTCTTTGATTTTCCAATGTCCAAAAATACAGGCCAATGGTCGGATCTCCCATGATCAAGGACATTGAAAATTGGGAGGAATTCCCTATTCATCCAATCCTCAGAGATTAGAAATCTATCAAGTCTTTCCTTAATGCAATCATCCCTAGTTCTTCTGTTAGACCATGTCATAAGACCATTTTGGGTGTGTACATCAATTAGTTGAAGGTTCTGAATAGAGTTACTCATAATGGTTGATGAAGCATCCAAATGTGAATTTCCACCATGTTTTTCTTGTGTAGAGATAATAGTATTTAAGTCTCCACCTATTATGTAAATATACCCCAAGTGATCATTCACAACAAAATTAATAAAGTTCCATCGAGCTTTCTTGCCTTCAACATTAGTTGGGGCATAAATATTAAGGAAAAGGAGTAATTGATCATATTCCATATCTCACATACCCAGATGTCGAACTCCATACGAGCCCCCACTATGTAAGATATGAAAGCACCAAGGGTCCCAAATACACGCCATACCTCCTGAAGCTCCATCAGAGCCTAATGCAAGCACTCTATCATGTTTGCTAATATTCTTAGCCAAAACATTCATTAATTCAACTGAAGTCTTAGTTTCTTGCAAAAATAACATATGAGGTTGATAATGTTGCATATATTTTCTAATCTCATTTATTTTAGAAGGGCTCCCCTTTAATCCAATTTGTTGTCCATAAAAAAAGTGTTGTTGCGCTGCACTATCTCTAGCTATTCCTCCTGCACTAGCTTCTCCCGGATTTCCTTGAGATGCCCCATCAGTATTAATTTTAATGTAGCCTTCAAGAGGCAGCGACTAACATGTAGGATGTAATGATAGGTTGTTATAAGGACTTTGTAGCATATTCTCCTCGCGAAGTTCTAGAATTGCAAGAATTGTCTTCCATTTAGCCGATATCGGATTTGGCAATTTGACTTTCGTTTGGAGAGTTTTAGCAATATTAGCTTTTGATGGAGGCCCAAACAAAGGCCAGTACCTGTATTTTCCCTATAAATATGCATCTATTTCTTTCTTTCTAGACATTCCATAACATTAATGTTATAGAAATCCAACAAGCAATATTCATCACAAGGGTATCATTTACAACCAATTTCCAATTGCGAATAACCTGCACCAGGTCAGTGATATCATTCCAAACTAGGGTGAACATGTCGAACATGTATTGCCATAGTTGTAAAGCAAAAGGGCGAGAGAGGAAAATATGATCACACGTTTCTACCTCATTTAAGCATAACACACACATCTAAAAGGTCCTTTCAACCCTCTTTTCATAAGGATTTTCCTTGTGAGTACCCGTTTATGAAGAAGGGCCCAGGTAAAAAAACTCACTTTCGGCCATAACACCGACTACCATATATTTCTGAAGATATCCACCCATGGATGATTAATTGGCCCAACCAAAGAAGTATACCCCTTCGCCATCATGTAACTACCATCAGATTTCTCTCCCCACCCTAGTTCATCTTGCATGCTTGACAAGGATAGCTGACACGGGTGTAAAATGGACATCAATTGTTGGATTTGTTGTTGTGATAAGGTCATCGGCCATTGAGAAAATTAAAGCCAGTCTCTCTGAGGATGTAATTGCTGATAATGGTTAACTTTTATCCACCCTTGTGCAGAGAGTGCATTCATAACAGGTAGCAAATCCAAGTATTGAGATATAATTGGTGGAAACCCATTCCATGAGTCTGTCCAAAAATTTGCTTGAGACCCATTTTTAATAATCCAAAATAAATTTTCTTTGATAAAATTCTTCCCTAGGTGAAGGATAGAAAATGTAGGAGTTTTGCTAGGAGGTAAGGAATGGCGAATGAGCTGACTCGTTGGTAAACCACTTGCGTATTTAGCGTACACATTAATAACCCATAAGTGGTGTGGATTTTGAAGAAGCCTCCAATATAATATAGTTGTCAATGTCATGTTGTTCTTAACACTATCTCTAAAACCAAGACCCCTAGTGTGTTTAGGACGACATGAAATCTCCCATTTGGCTAGATGCCATTTTTTATCCTATTTTTTTTCCACACCAAAGAAACCTCTGACTAATATAATCTATATCATGAAGAATCCTAGCCGAAATATGAAGGGACACTATATATTGGAATGGCCTGCAGGACAGTTTTGCCATCGTTTTGTCCATCTGTCAAATTTGGCTTTGATTTTTGCCGTAACCCATGTCCAATCTGTAAGCTTTTGAGGAGAAAGGAAAACACTAAGGTACTTAAGTGGCAAAGTGCCCAACTGAAACCTCAACATTTGAAGGATATCTTGCTCAAGTTGTGGGGGGCAATGAAATAAAATGATGTTGGATTTGCCTTCATTAATATCCTGTCCGAAAGCTTGAGAGAAAATGTGTAGAATAGAGGAAATTTGAGATGCTTCTCTCTTAGAGGCTTCCCCCATTATAGAAGAGTCATCCACAAACTGCAAGTGTGTCAAAGGCGGAGCCTGTCGTGCAAGTTGGATACTTGTAAGCTTTTTTCCGTTTCTGGCAGCAGTTAACAATCGCCCAAGGGATTCCGCCACAATTATAAACAAAAAGGGAGAGAGCGGGTCACCTTGCCTAAGTCCTCTTGAGGCTAAAAGTGTTGGGGAAGGTTCCCCATTGATGAGAACATAGAACAAGATAGCAGTGATACAAAGTTTGGATCCACTCAATCCACTGAACAACAAAGCCAAATCTATGTACAAGAATAGCCAAAAATCCCTAGTCCACTTTATCATATGCTTTTGCAAGGTCTAATTGTAGGAACATGGTACAACTTTTTCGAATTTGCATAGAATGAAGAACTTCTTGTGCCAAAACTATATCATCTGCAATTTGTCAACCTGGAACAAAACCTCCTTGTTCTGGCGATATAATTTTATGCATAATTGGTTTTAGCCTTTCAGCCATCACTTTAGTAATGATTTTATACAGAACATTACATAAAGCAATTGGATGATATTCAACAATGGTAGATGCCTCCGCCAGTTTAGGAATCAAAGCCAGATGAGTGTAATAAAGACTTTGCAAGAGATTTCTTTCCTGTCGACATTCCTCAACTACCTCCAAAATATCTATCTTAATCAACTCCTAAAATTGTTGATAAAATTCTATGGGAAAGCCATCTGGCCCAGGAGTTTTTATTTTCTTCATGGTAAACACAACCTGATGTAATTCTTGTTCAGAAACAAGCTTAAGCAATTGGTGATTGTCTTCCTCTATAATAATAGATGGAATATTATCATAGATAGTTTGCTGTACCCTCTCATTTAGGGTAGAGTTCTGAAGAAAATTGTTGAAATAACGTAAAATGACCTGTTGGATTCCCCTCTTAGATGTCTCCCGATGGCCCATTTCAGTAGTCAAAGATGCTATATACTTATGTGCTCAATGAGCCAAGACTAATTTGTGGAAAAAAGTAGGATTCTTATCTCCTTCCTTTAACCATTGTACATGTGCCTTTTGTTTCCAAATATCTCTACACTTTTCTCCCTCTCCCGTAGATCCCTACTGAGCTCAATCTACTTCTCTTGTAGATCAAATGAAAAGCCTTGCAATCTAATATGTTGGTTAAGGACCTAAATCAATTCAATGAGATCCCTTTTTCCAGCATGCACATTTCCAAAAACATTCCTGTTCCACTCTGTAATTTGTCTTTGAACATAGTTAAGAGTTTGATAAAATCTATGCATTTAGTTCCCATATCTTGGGTTCCCATCTTTCCACCATTTTGTAATCAAATCAGAAAATTGTTCATGCCTCATCCACATTAATTGATAATGGTAGAGTGTCTTAAATGTCTTTGATTTTCCAATGTCCAACAAGACAGGCCAATGGTTGGATCCCCCATGATCAAGGAGATTTGCAATTGGGAGGAATTCCCTGTTCATCCAATCCTCAGAGATCAGAAATCTATACAGTCTTTCCCTAATGCAATCGTCCCCAATTCTTTTGTTAGACCATGTCATAAGACCATTTTGGGTGTGTACATTAATTAGTTGAAGGTTCTGAATATAGTTACTCATAATGACTGATGAAGCATCCAAATGTGAATTTCCACCATGTTTTTCTTATGTAGAGAGAATAGTATTTAAGTCCCCACCTATTATGCAAATATACCCCAAATGATCATTCACAACAAAATTAATAAAGTTCCATTTAGCTTTCTTTCCTTCAACATTAGTTGGGGCATAAATATTAAGGAAAAGGAGTAATTGATTAGATTCCATATCTCGCATACCCAGATATAGAACTCCATATGAGCCCCCACTATGTAAGATCTGAATTCACCAAGGGTCCCAAGTACACGCCATACCTCTTGAAGCTCCATCAGAGCCTAATGCAAGCACTCAACTGTGTTTGCTAATATTATTGGCCAAAACATTCATTAATTCAACCGAAGTCTCAGTTTCTTGAAAAAATAACATATGAGGCTAATAATGTTGCATATATTTTCTAATCTCATTTACTTTAGAAGTGCTCCCATTTATCCCCCACACATTCCATGTAATGAACCTCATTGTGAAACCTGTTCAATAAAGGCCATCATATTTGTTACCTTGTCTCCTTTAGTTAACCCATGACCTATCTTCTAAATACAAGAACTATTTGATTTCCGGCCTGGGTGAAGCAGAGTGTCCAATCTCAATTTTTTCTAAGATTCTTGATGCACCCCCAACGACGGTGTATTGCTACCCACTCCAACCATTAAGGGTAGACAAATTTCTTCCACTTGAGCCACCTGTGGATGCTTTTCTTCACCTGCTCTAGACAATTTGTGTTTCTGTTGAGAACCGTTGATATTATCTGCCTAAACAATGTTATCAATTTGTGTTGCAATAGGTCCATTCTCTTTTGAATTTACAGTTGCAGTAGGCACATGAGCTACCAACACAATTTGCGTTTCAGGAACTTGTGACACAACAATATCTTCCATATTCGGATTTGCATCTTCTTACTGCAGGATTGCATAATGATTGGAATTGGTTTGCAAGTCTTCATCAAGAGGTTTCCCTTTGACTACCTTTTTTTTATTTGGCACCATAAATTCATCTTGTTTTTCCTTCCCCATAGTTGGGGTCTGTATTGCATGAGGGTAGTCCTTAAGCAAATGTCCATATTCATGACATACTCTACATCTGAAGGGAATGTTCTCATAATCCACCACCTGCTCCCATTGTTCATCGCCCAAATCCAACATGATTTTAGAGGGTAAGGGCTGGGTCATATTCATATAAACACATAGGCGAGCATATACCATGTGTTCCATGCAAATAGAGGCATCCAAAAAATGAAAAAACTGACCCAAAGTATTGCCTATATCTTGGAAGATAACATGATTCCAAAATTCAGCTGGAAGCCCAAATAATTGAATCCAAACCAGTACAAATGAAGGAAGATCCCCCTCCACCTTAAACATAGACTAACATGGTTTAATGAAGAGGCCTGCTCTACCAAAGAACCATGGACCCCCTTGGAAAATATATTCTTTCTCTACCATAGTTGCAAAGACCATAAGAAAGTAACTATTAGGGTAAATTGAGACAGAATATTCACCTGGGACATGCCAATTCTTGTTGGCCCATTCCTTAAACACCATTAGCGAAGGCTTAAACCCCTAAAACCTCACGATCAATGCCCTATCTTGAAAGTATGTATTCCTCCTTGCAAATCTGAATGAGGAATTTTGAGAACCAGAACATCAACAACAAATTTCATGCATCTATAAGGTGTCTTTTGAGGATCCTCTTGAAGTAAGTGTGCAAAAGTTTTAGTGTTATTATTTATTCCAACATCTTGTTGTCGAATTCCCCTAGATGCCTCTTTGAAAGACATTTTTGATGATTCCCCTTTTTCTTGGCCCAAATTGGGCGTAGGTTTGTTTACATGCAGGTTCAGAGTGGATGCCATCCAGGAAAAAGCAGAAGGAAAAAACTAAAGATGTTTACCCTATGTCGGTCCCTAAGAGCTCGATTGGCTTAGTATTCCACTGAGCTTAAGCAATATAGAAACAAAGAACACTCCTAAAAACAAACAAATGGAAAAAAGTGACCTGCAATAATAGACCAACCTTAGGCCGCAGGCAAAAGACCCCTATCCAGCCTATACGCACTGTTGGAAATTAGCGGCCCAGCATACACCGCCTCTGCTTCAACAATCCCGCGAATTTTCAAAGTCCATCACCTTATTCTTTCTACCGCCTATCTTCGACCGCACTTCTATTTTCTTTTCCTTCTCACGAAAGAAGACCCTTTGAGATCTGTTGTGGAGATGGGATTTTAGTCCTGCTAGTTATATCCTCGATTTGGGGATTCCATTATTTCATACATTCCACCATAATCCATTACTTTGTATTACCTGGTATTTGTCTGAATTGAACTATGCAAAATAATCATACCTCAGTTCTACGCTTTTTGTATGGCCAAAAAAACCAAAAAAAACTATTTGTTTTCATGAAGCATAGAAAAGATTTGAAAGACCGAAAAACAAAACCATAAGACAAATGAATATGCTCCAAACCCATTCATAGATATTTGAAAAAATCCTAAATCGTTGGGTTCTTTCAGGAAAATTTAGCTTAAATCAAGCGTAATATAACACTAAAGATTTGAACATAAGATTTTAAAGAAAAATGGTTGGGAAATAAAAAGGCCCAAAGCTGGTTAGAGTGGCTTAAATAACTCTAACAATGCATTGATTTGAAGCATCAGAGATGCAAAACTTGAAAAATAAGAATTCAACGACATAAAAAATTCGATATGAGGTGAGTATAAGCAAATCATGTGGCATTCGATCATGCAAATCTTGCCGAGGGATGGTCTCTATAGTTTTATTTCCATAAAAACACCATTTGTAACTGTGTGATTGACTTGGATGCCACGTGGGTCCTGCTCCATGTGCCAAAGCATTCCGTAAGATTGCTGGATAAGACATCCATCAGTTTAATGTGTTACTATACGTTTTACTGAGAACCAACCTGTTTCCACAAGGGCCACAGAAATGTGTCCACTTCCAGTTGACACCCAATGATGTTCTATTGGACAAAAGGGCAAGAATAATATTTTTATTTATACACCGAAGGATTTTTTTGAATTCACAAAAGACTTAAAAAAAATTAATTTGTTTCATTATGCCGAAGGAATTTCATAGATGGGTTATAGTGGGGGCTCTGACATGCGACAGATTGATCGACATTCTGCAGTTGGAAGTACATCAACATCCTCCATGGATCCATCTGAGACTGTCAATTAGGGGCAACCCTTGTATTGCAAACACTTGTAAAGAAAAACACATAGGGATGAAGGTGGCACTACGCTATCAGAGAAACAATATTAACTATAATATTTTCAAATCTATTGAAAAGGGTATCCTTCTCGACGAGAATTAGCTGGTAAAATAAAAAGCAAAGCTTGAGCATGACGAAGATGGAGAGCGAGCTCAGGTATGCAACAAAGACAAATGAAATGGTGAATGTTGCATACATGGATGGTACTCCTACTTTGTTACTTTTATTGATGATTTCTCCAGGAAGACATGGATATACTTCTTGAAGACCAAGGATGAGGTTTTCAGTCGCTTCCAAGAGTTCAAAGCTCTTGTGGAGAATTCGACAAGAAGGAAGATAAAAGTTCTTCGGTCAGACAATGGAGGTGAGTACAAAAGCAATGAGTTCCAGGAGTTCTGGTACCAAAGAAGGAATCAAGAGAGAGTGGACTGTTCCTTACAATCCGCAACAGAATGGAGTTGCTGAGAGGAAGAATCAGTCTATAACAGAGGCATCAAGGGCTATGTTGCATGACTAAGATTTACCCCGTTATCTGTGGGCAGAGGCATGTAATACAGCAGTATACATATAGAATAGAGTTCCACATAAGGTACTAGGGAAGATGACCCCAGAGGAAGCATTCACTGGGAAGAAGCTAGATGTCAGTCACTTTAGGATCTTTGGGAGTTTGGCATATTGTCACACTCCTAAGGATACACGTACCAAGTTAGATCAGACTGCAGATAGAGGGTACTTTGTGGGGTACAGTGAAATCTCTAAGGCATAATCGGATATTCATTCCAGGGACCAGGAGGATTATTGTTCGACGTGATGTCAAGTTCATGGAGGACAAGGCATTTAGAAGGTCTAGAGATTTGCTAGTAGATGATCAGAGTGAGCAGCCAACAGAAGCTCCAAGGATCACTGAATCGAGTCAAGGGCAGCAAAGCTCGAGTACAGTTACTAGTACAAGCATAGACTCAGGAGGAGAGAGAGTTTTCAAAGTATGAAGCAACAGGTGCAAGAAGAAGATGCATCAAGAAGACATGGAGGTTGATATTTCATCCTCTATAGTTGGAAGTAAGAACCGTGAGGTTCAACAGACACAAAAGAATACTCAGGAGTTAGTGGGTACTCCTAGGAGGAGTGATAGACAACGGAAACCACCAGCCAGGTATGATGACTATGTTGCATTAGTTAGTATGTTGGTAGATAGTGAACCTTCTAGCTATCAAGAGGCTGCACAACATCAAGTGTGGCAAGAAGCAATGGTTGAGGAGTATACTTCAATTATGCAGAATGATGTGTGGGAGGTAGTGCCTAGACCAACAGATAGGGCAGTGGTTGGATCACGTTGGATCTATAAGATCAAGCACGGATGCATAATGGTCGCATTCGAGAAATCTAAGGCAAGGTTCATTGGCAAAGGGGTTCTCTCATAAAGAGGGAATAGACTACGAGGAGAAATTTGCTCCAGTTGCCAGGTATACTTCTATATGAGCTGTAATCTCAATTTCAGCACAGATGGGATGGCAGATCCATCAAATGGATGTCAAGACAACATTTCTTAATGGTGAGTTGAAAGAGGAGGTATACATAGAACAACCAGAAGGCTTTGTAGCACACAACAAAGAGACCCACGTGTGTAGATTGAAGAGAGCGTTGTACGGACTCAAGCAGGCTCCCAGAGCATGGTATGAGCGCATTGATGTTTACTTGCAGGAAATGGGCTTTGTGAAGAGTGAGGCAGATGTTAATCTCTACTACTTGGTAGTTGGAGGTGAGATTCTCATTCTTGTTCTATATGTAGATGACTTGTTTCTTACAGGTTCACTGGGGCTCATAGAAGAAATGCAAGAGGGATCTTGCAGCGGAGTTCGAGATGAAGGATTGGGACTTATGCACTACTTTCTAGGCTGGCAGAAAGATGGAGAGATTTTCCTTGGGCAAGGGAAATATTGCATGGAAATATTGAAAAGGTTCAGGATGGAAGATTGCAAAGCCATGTCTACACCCATGATCATGAATTGGAGGAAGGTAGACACATCCAGGGAGAAGGATGTAGACCCCACCTTATACAGGCAGTTGATTGGTTCTCTCGTGTATTTGGGTCAATACCAAGCCAAATATAGCTTTTGTAGTTAACTCTCTTAGTCAGTTCATGGTTGAGCCAAAGAGAGTGCATTGGACTGCGGCAAAGCATGTGCTGCGTTATTTGCGAGGTACAATCGAGTATGGAATTAGATATGCTCGAGGTGAAGGAATCATGTTGATGGGCTATACTGATGCAGATTGGGCAGGTAGTACAACGGACAAGAGGAGCACTTCAGGGTGTTGTTTCAGTTTGGGATCAGGAGTTGTATCTTGGTTCAGCAGGAAGCAAAAGTCTGTGGCTCTGAGTTCAGCAGAGTCAGAGTACATAGCAGCTAGCATGGCAACATGTGAAGCTATATGGCTTCGGAAGTTGCTAGTAGCTTTGTTTGGTCAGAAGGTTGAGACTACGGTGATACATTGTGACAATCAGAGTTACATCAAGTTAACAGAGAATCCGGTGTTTCATGATAGGTCCAAAACATATAGACATCAAGTATCACTTCATCAGAGATTGTGTACAGCACGAGGTTGTTAAGCTACAGTTTGTACCTACAGATCAGCAGGTAGCAGACAATTTGACAAAGGCATTGGGGAAGGCAAAATTTATCTTCTTCAGAGAGATGTTGGGTGTCATGCAGAATAGCTTCCTCGCTAAGAGGGAGTGTTAATCTTAGTAGTTTGTAGCTTGGACAGTTGTTTGTCCTCATCCTATTGTTTATTTGGACAACCTAGAATTTAGAGAAATAGCTGTTTTTGTCAAACAAATATTGTTAGGATAAGAACAATTGTTATCCAATATTGACTCCTTTTAGGTGACACCTCATAACCAAGGTTGTTATGGTTATCGAGTCGTCTTAATCTTAGCCGTTCATTTGCTATTAATCTCGGTCGTTGATTTTCAACGAGAGTAGTATATGAAGGGGGTCATTGGGGTCATTTGTAACAAGAAAGTTTCCAGAGAAACTTGCAGTGTTAGCAAGTAGTCTTGCAGTGTTAGCAAGGGCGCAGTGATAGCATTGGATATAGCAGTGGAGGAATAATCAGCAGGAGGATTAGGAGATTGTCGGAGCTTTGCCAGTAAGAGGCAAGCAGTATTTGTATCTCTTGATTTGCTGAAGTTTAATATATTTCTCATCTGTAGTACTGGTTTTCCCTACGGGGTTTTTCCAAGGACAATTGTCTAAAAATATTGTGTTCACCTTGTTGGGTATTTCTTATGTGTTTGTATTTGTGAAGTTACAGTTGTGTTATTTTCCAATATTTGTTGATCAAATAATCTTACAAGATAGGAGGTTAAGAATCAGTAACTGTAATAGATTTTTCACAGAACGTGGCACTACGCTATCAGAGAAACAATATTAACTATAATGTTTTCAAATCTATTGAAAAGGGTATCCTTCTCGACGAGAATTAGCTGGTAAAATAAAAAGCAAAGCTTGAGCATGACGAAGATGGAGAGCGAGCTCAGGTATGCAACAAAGACAAATGAAATGGTGAATGTTGCATACATGGATGGTACTCCTCTGCAGATAGGAAAGACATCCGAAATGGGATCATATTAACCTCTTCAATAACATCAATGTCAAAATAACCCATGAAGGAGGCTTTCTAGATTCTTATAAAGATCCTGTTACTTATCAATTCGGAGAATGGGTTCCCTGTCTTATTCAGTACATTATTCCGAGTACTCGAGAACGCAATCCCTTGAAACTATTCATGTTAGTTTCTTGCTTATTATTTTGATTAACAACAATTATCGATGATTTTACTTAGGATTTGGTTTTGAAAAACTATAAAATTTATGGGGAAAAAATGTGAAAATCATGGTAAAAACTGCAAAACATTTGAGAACACACTTTTCTTGTTTTTAGCCCTACAATACTTGCAAAGCTATGTACCTTAGAACTTCTGGATGTAAAATATAACCATCATTTTTTGGTTGATATTTATATATTACAGATGGATATTTATTTACTTTTTATTAGTGATATTTGTGTTGAGGGCATTATGAAAGCATAATACTGAAAACTTGTGTGGTTGAATTTAACAACCATTTACACGGCAATCATGTTTTTAGCTCTGAAATACCTTACAAATTTTTGAAATCAACTTCTCCTCATAGACTTGAGACATACCCCTCATTTTTATATAGATGGCCCATAAGATAAAAGTACTTCGACATCTTCTACGGATCCATATGATATTGTTGATAGGCATGTTCTATATCTTCGGTTTCTTGAAATTGGCGATGACCATTCAATTATTTTAGCGTAGATGGGTACGAATGATTGGATTTAATGAATTTCATTTACTCTAATTTAAATGTTGATGTCAGTTGTGGGCCCATGCTAAGGTTAATAAATTAAACTTTCCTATGGCAAGAGCGACACTGTTATTGACATAATTTACTTCCAGTAATCTCGAATGTTAAAAGGTCATAATTTTTTTAGTTGTGTCCAACTTTCCAAATCCCACTCCACTTTCAACAAATGTATCTATTTTTCCTTCGACTACAAATTAGGGAGTATTTAAGTGCGTAGACAAAACGAAGATAGATTTTTTTTATGGTGGGATGAAACAGAAGAGAAAAAGCAACACCAAAATCAAGCAGATGTTGACGTCTTATTATGCTAAAGGAATTTTCACTAAGGGAAAGAACTGGTTAATGGTTGATAGGTTCCAAACATTCAAGGGTAGAGATAACTTATGATATTGTTGTCCATACATGGATGTTGAAAAAAATAATATCATCCTTCCATTTCACTGTCTGTCTGCTCCGGTGACATCACCTTCAAGAAACACATTGCGTGCCTTCACCCTATTTGAACCCCACAAGTGTCCACATAGTTCTATGTTGTGTCAACATTATTTTTCTCGTTGGAAATGTTTGCAATTGTAATGTCATTCAGAAAGGATGGACAAAAACATGATGAGTACGTGTCAGTGAAAGATTTCATGTCGCCTAACAGGGTCACTTGCAACAATGCTTCACTTTAACTGTCCACATGAAATATGCCTCATAGGATATGCTTTATTGCATTGCGTGTGGTCTCTGATTCGAGTCCCTATAGGCGTAGGTGTTACGTACTCTGACTTGGGGATTATTATTTTTTATTAAAGAAGAAAGATGGGAAAAACAAACTTTTAAAAACATTATAATTGCGCGGAAAAGAGATTCTCCACATGTTGGCACTAAAATGTCCATATTTTGCCATTGTATTTAGTGTCTCACTTTAGTGCCCAACACTTTCACATAAACCCGTCAGAGTGCAGTGGAGGTCCCAAACCCTTGCGAGGATAGAAATCCCACAAAAATGAAATGGGACCACATCAGCTTCATCATTGAAGTTTAGTATATGTAACCGATAATGTCGATAGATTTTTTGAAAAATTTCAATCAAACCAAACACGGATCAAAGTCCTCGGGGAAAACTTTACTTAAATTTCATTGAAAGATAAAATATATTACATCATAGAAATAGGTTTCTTAGTTTGTAGCGAGAACATTGATTATTTATATTAGAAAGTGTTGTGTAAAATATACTACACTTTGCTCTTTGGACAATGCATTTTATAGGCAAAAAATAAAAAACAATCCATAACCTCTCCATATAATAGTTTCCATCCTCATCAAGCAAGAAACCTTTATTTTATTACTATTTTCTATCATCACTCTTATTACACCGAAAGGGGTTGTCACAGTTGAGTGGGAGCGAAAAGGGTATTCTGACACTTATCAAATATTTATATGGTGGAGCTAAGGCAACAGAGGACATTGAATATGGAAAAAACAGGGGAAGCTAAAACCCGAAAGAAACATAATTCGCAGACCCTCACATTCTTCAAGTCATGCAGTCCATGGCATTCCAAACGGCCACATTTTGTTATGAAATTATTTGAATAGTATGCAAACCCTCATCTAGGTTTCTAATCTGTACATAATCTAATATCATATAATTGTATGAGACCATGTTGCGTTGAGACATGTCTCCAGACTATATTTCCATGATGTCATGCACACTGTATCCCCTCTCTTCGTCGAACAATTAGCAAAAATGCACTTAATATATGTGTTCCTCCTCATAAGCAACATAACTTCCACTTAATGGTCCACCCCAACATTATTTTTTGTCAGTTCCTTCTCCACCCTTTAATCCTCTCTTCTACAATCCTCTTCATCCTCTTATGTTTTGGTCACTCAAAATCAACCTCGTCTTAAACTTCTCGTTTGAGTGTTAACATCACACATTTCACGTGTGATTGCTAGTAATAAAAAATACACGTGGATATATTTTTTTGCACTCATGAGGTAATTTTAATATGTGTACAAGAATTGTATAAGTAATAGATGCATATGGATAAGTTCCCAATAAATTAATAATTTGCTTAATTCTAGACAAAAATAAATTTATAAGAATACACTTGACTATTTTGGGTTGGTGGTTTGATAACAAATCACACCCCCACCCCCTCTTATCCCTTATATGAATCCCTAACATAGTTTGATTTGTGTAGATGTGTCGATGAATCCTACAAAAATAAATACACATGGATAAATAATTTGCTAAAAATTGGGAAAATTAATTTTGAAATGATGCACTTGGTTTTTTTAATAGAGTGAAGATGCCCCTTTAAAATTCAAAATCTCCACACCCCTGTTAAATCCTACACATGTATTTATGAGTACAAATTCAAGGCTAAATAAAGAATATGTAATATAAAATAATGCAATGATAGGAAATATATTGAATATATCCCATGGTGGAAATAAGTGACATACATTGTGTACGTCTCAAAAAACCACATGTATTTTCTCCATTGTGTATTAACAAATTAATATCTAATGTCTTTAGTCATGGAGTGTGGAGATAAGATAGGTGGAATATTTCAAAGTACATAGTTCAAAATAAAGAGATTATGTGCATCATATGTAAGATATGAATTAGGAGCATTGATGTCTAATACAACAAGTGTAGTCACAAAATCACACACTTACTATTACAATTACCCCGTCAAGTATGTTATTTTATATATGGATCTCACGTAATAAAATTATTCACTAATGACCCATCCCCTAGTCCTGTCGTCAGTTAGTCGATCGTCATTGTCATTTGTCTGGTACAATCATCAGTTGTTTATATAGTTCTGGTTGTCTCTCAGGGAGTATTAAGTGTCGTAATTTGCTTGATTGTCATCTAAAGTTCATAGTTGGGGCACCTAGGGTAGTGACGGGGCATCTATAGGCGCCCCAACCCGTGATTTTAGGTGCCCTGACATCCATAATACTTGGGTCTAATTTATCTGTTTGAGGCCAATCTTTGTTATTTTCCCGTTCATTCACCTAGGTGCTAGTTGACATGTTAGGTCATTAGTGTTGAAATTAGAGCAAGAGATCCCTATATAAACATACCATACTCACTATATTATGGGCGGACATCTTACTATCAAGAGCTAGCTAAATACTAAGGCAAAGGACTGCATTTGGGCATCTTCTACATTTGCATCACACAAGCATATGTGGAAAGGGTTGTATTCATTCTATTGTATCCACCATTTACATTTTTACATCTAGTTATTTCCCCCTACTTCTACGTCATTTGCGCTAGGGAACCCTAGACACATAATTGCACACACAAGCACACAGAACTACATTGGGTCTGGAATGTAGTCCAACGCTTAGTCGTAAGTCCACCATTGTGGCAGCTAAGGTCAATTTGATCCCTTCATTTAAATCTTTTTTTTTTTTAGGGATTTTATGCTTTGTATGGGGTTTTCTAGGTAGGTATTCATCACATCATTACAGTGACATATGCGAAGGTACTGCGACAGCAGAGTGACCAAGACGAAGGTATTACGAAGACTTTGTGACATTGCCGAACTTAGATTTTGAGATTTTCTACAGACCAAAGCACCCAAATCACATACCAGATTGCTTATAGGAACCCCAATACTCTTCCAGGCGACCCAATACAGACATATCTTTAAACTGGTGTAATTTCCAGGGAAGCACCTTCACATTCTGCCCTATCCGTACATCATCCAATTCAGTCGTGCACACAATGAGGTAAGTTAAATTTAGGTTAGTATCTTACTCCTATTTTCATTATCTCATTTCATTTAAATATTTAAATCAAATATTTAGCATCAATACTTCAGTTACATCATTTATTGCATTTATGTATCTATTTAGATTAACTATAGAATAACATCTAAAATTCCAATATTAGTTAATCAATAAGATATCATCATGAAAGATTATACTTAGATAATAAAATTACCCCTCATAGGAATACAATGTAATATATACATATATACATATACATACATACATATACATATATACATACATACATACATATATATATATATATATATATATATATATATATATATATATATAGCATTTTTCCCATATGGAGTACACCACTTATGTGCTTACATTGCTTATATTTTACCCGTAAGGGGTATACTACACTTGTATATAAGCACAAGTATAGTATACCCCTTACGGGTCAAATATAAGCAATGTAAGCACATAAGTGGTGTACTCCATATGGGAAAAATGCAATAGATATAGTTATAGGAATAAGATGCACTATGTAGATAAAATATGTGAAATGTCTAAGTACACAATTAGTATGCCCTTATGTGGAAAAGATATAAACATTGTGTTACCAATCATAAAAATATATATCAATATTAGACATAGGTATGTGTCCTTTCCCTAAGAAGATGCATGTTATTTAAATTAAAAAATGCATGCAATAAATAAAAAGAGTCATGCATGATATGGATCATGGTACCATAAATCACATCAACCATATAATGTAACTAAGCATAGTAGGAAAATGCCACATATATTATGATGCATGAAGGAAACATTTTAGATACATCACTCACATAAATTAACAATGAATACACATCATACCAAAATAAACAAATCACCTACGTGACTAAGCATGGAATAAACATGATAAACACAAAACAATCATAGTGGAAACACACCAAACATGAATCAACCACCATGGAGATGTGCTAAAAATAGAGCAAACATATTGAAGACACACCGAAGACCGAGAAAAATGTGTTAAAACATGACATGAATATATCAATATTACTTTCTGTAGTCACTATATCGCACACTTATTATGTACATTTAGCCTCTGGATACTTTGTAAGCAAGAGAACTAGTTAATAACAACCCTTTTTACTTTGCTTTGACATTGTTTTTATCCCTTTCATTTTTTATTGCTTATTGTTTATAATTTGTAACTTATAATTTTACATACTAGCCGACATCCTACTCAGTCTCAATTCCATTATTTTATCTTTCTAGCACCCTGTACACAGCCACCCATTAGGTTCAGGAGCACCTGGGCGCTACTGTCCCCTCTGTGTTGTTATGTCCTCTTTATCTCTATTTCTAATTTTACAAATGTTGCTTCTTTCTTGTCTTTGTTTACTTCCCTGGGTTGACATTTCACTTGTTAACAACTAAACTTAAGAAAATGAATCATATATATACATGTCTTATTTAACCTCACTAGGGGATAAGCATTCAAGAAGCACATATTATTGCAAAGAGCTAATATTTTCTATCTATTACATCAGGGTCTACATTTTGGACTGCATACTTCATTACATAGCAGGGTTTATTGTGAATTCCATACCACACATTTACATTTGGGAAAAAGTAGTTCTATCCTGCTATCTCTTTGTGTGACTGACACTAGGGCATCCTAGCTCAAGTGACACTATTTTAATCACACACATACACACTAAAACTACATTGATTTTGAAATGTAGTGTAGTGCTCAGTGACAATCATATTAGGGTGTCTTCCTAGGTCAGTCCAACTCAAGCATATACAAATTTTTATTCATATAATGTGTGCTTGATTATTATGTAGGTATATAGTGTTTATTTTGTATCTTACAAGTGTGACACAATGAATTTGATGTGACATACAATGAATAAGGATCAACACTAAGAAACATAGAAAGAACCAAATCTTGAGAACTTTCACATACACTAACGCCCAGAATAGATGCTAGTGCATGGTTGACCCTAGCCCCTTCCGAGCGATCCTATTCCTGAAATCTTCACTTTTCAGAATGAGACGTAGAGCTAATACAGTCCAGAATCTACTTCTCTAGCCTGCTCATCAGTCCAAAATCAGTCTAGACGTACAATTACAAGATGAGCCATTCTCTAAACCCTATATATCAATCTTGCTTTTATTTCCTTTGCTTGATCTTATTTGAATACTATTATATTTATTTGATTAACAATGTCTTTATTATAGATTTAATTTTATCAAATAATTTGGTGAACTTGATCCCTTGCATGCTCTTTAATAGATCCATTTTTCTCCAAACCCAAACCCTAGTTACATTAGGGTTCATATCTTCATCTTATCTTCATATCTAAGCTCGATTTTCTTTTATAACGTATCATAATCAGATCTGTAATTTTTTTCTAGGGTTTCATGTTGATTAACAAAAATAAAACCTAAATGGGGGTATAGGGCATTAATGTAATCTAATTAGGAGGACTAAAACGTTGTAAAATAATGTATGCTAATAATAACATAAATTAGATTACACAATAAATATACTAATGTAAGATGAAAACCCTAGATGTGCAAGAGAAGAGTAGAGAGAAATGGCTTAGTTAATTATTAGGTGACTGTGGTCACATAGTGTCGCAGGTCTAATTGAATAAAATCTGGAAGTGCAAGAAAAACACTCAGGGACCTTGGGGAGGATAGATCTAGAAGATCTAAAGTTGACTGAGGGAACCTAGAGAGTGTACTGAGGCACCTTGAAGGGCACCTTGGTTTGCACTGTCTAGGTGCTCATGATATCTGTAAATGATCAGAAACCTACAACTTGGCATGGTCACAAGTTGGTCTCTGAACCTTACTTCCTATTTTTCACGTTGGATCCATTCGGAATGGGCTAGAAAATGACCTGGAATGCAAGAGAGAAGTATGCAAACCCTAGGAAACTAAATAAAGATGGAAAAGTGAATGGGTTAGACTGACCTCAGGCACCAAACTAGTGGTCTTATCACTAAGCATGCTCCACTACATTTCAGACCTGGATGTAGTTTTGGTGAGTGTGTGGCATGTCGTTCCCTAGGTGCTCTCGTGTTAGTCGCATGCTTTGTGAAGTAGCAAGCAATAGTTACTATAGAAAATATAAATAGCATGTGTGCATGGAATATAATAGAATCCCTCCCCCTATGTAGTGTGTGTGATGTCATATCTCCTAGCCTTGATGCATGGCACTATGTAGATGTAAGTGATGCAATGGATGCAACTCTAGAATAGAGTGATAGTAATGTGTAATGTCATGACCTAGGGACCCTCATTATGATCTTATAGCTTTATATTTATAGGGCTCTCAAGCTTAATTTCATAATTAATCCCAAAAAGGCCAACTAGGAAAAAGATAAATATGACCAATACATATAAATAACCTAAAAAGGAGAGAAACAGGATTTACATAGACCAGGGTGCCTAAAGTGGGACCGGGGCACCCCAAGGTGCCCTAGTATAGGCTGGGGTGCCCTGATTTTGGGCTAGAACGATGGGGTGGTTGCGAAATGGATGAATAATTGCAAGAAAATATGCGGGAATGAAAAAATTAAATATAAAATAAAGATGGCCAAAAGGTGGGTCTAATTAGTACTTTATTCACTTGAGAACCTTTTAAATAGTAGTGTAAGACCGGGCTAAATAATGTCTAAAGTGCATAGTTTTGTGTCTACATTTTTCCCCCACTTTATGTCAGCGAGCGAAACGCTCGGTAACATAAAGTAGATAGAGATGTGTACCTAATATCCATGTAGAGTGTAGAAGAAGACGTGGCGATGGACTAGAATCAAGTGTGGAATGACAAAAATAAAAAGGTGGAGGAGCGTGGATTCTAAAGATAAAACATGTGCATAAAAAGTGATGAGAGTGAACCTCGGGTAGAACACATGTGTAGATGTTGCTATGTGTAGTGTACCTACATGGTTAGTAAAGGCAAATGCTTGTAGCGGTGTGTCGTTGTTGTTTCCCCCAATTTGACTGCTTGTTGCTCATACAGTCGGACCTGCAAGGAGAAAATGATCAAGTAATCAAATATGTATGTATGTAAAAATGTTGTGTAAAATACGCATGTGTAAAGCACGCAAATGTAAAATACGTGAAAATAAAAGTGCAAATGGAACATGTGCACCCGATCAATGTCAAGAAACGGGTGTAGAAGGATAACCTGTACTATCGCGAGTTTTTTGGGTGATCTCACACCACCCTAGATGAAGAAGTATAGGGAGGAAATACGTTGTATCCTCCAACTTTAACTGCTTCTACTGAAATGTGTGAAGAGATATATGTATTGTCCTATTTTTTTAGGCGATCTGAAGCCACCGGACGAATAAGTGTAGAGAGGCACACCCACTGTAACCCCCAAGCCTTTAACCGCTTCGTAGAATTTTTGAAGGACACCGTGTCCTATTGAGGCTACTATGTATGGAGTTTGTAGATTGGTTTGACTTCACTCATTGTGTGTGAACCGGTGTAAATACAATGTGTTAGTAGAAAACCCTCAATGATGCCCCCCTCTATAGGGCCGCATGTGACTTCACTGAAAGGAGAATACATGCCCAAAAGAGGACCAACCATACTCTGAACTATAGAGCTATACCCTATAGGGGGAAAGGGAAACACTTGGTAGATACCAAGGTGCGCGGAAAAGGGGATGACTAGCTAAAACAAGCGTTAGTCTAAAACACATGCATGCAATAAGTGGAAAATACACAAAATATGTAGTAACTACCAAACAAAGTAGTATAAACACATAAGAAAATAGGTAGACCGCATAAAGAGGGTTTAAAAAATGGGACATCACGTACAATGTCGCAAGACACACAAGGACATCATGGCCTCAAACAATAGACAAGTGTGCACATAAGTAAAGGGAAAAGCCTGCATACAATGGAAAACAATGCAGACAAGTAGAAATAAACAAGTAGTCATGAAAACATGTAATCCTGCAAAACAAGTGTTGCACATGGAACACCCGTTAGCATGTTAGAGTGATAACCAATATGTCAAAATGTGTATGAGCAAGTATTATAAGATGCTAAGTACAAAATGAAACAATAACGCCTGGATAAGATGAATGTGGATGCCCCCAGTGACCGGTATAGGAAGGGTAGAAAGCAAGCATCCTTGCCACATGAAAAGTCCTGTATTTGTGATCACACTAAACAAAGGCATTAACGCACATGTGTGTATGATAATGACATATAAGAAAGTAATGGAACATGTGTAGTAAAGTGATCATGTAAAACACTAGTAATTAAGAGTAAATGCACCCAAGACAATACAATATGTTGTGGATGGATGGAATGGAATGATAGGAGCAATGTGCCCCCCCGAGTGGATGAAATTTGTAAGCAGTGAGGTTCATTTTTTCCCCCTCAGGAGTCAAGAATGAACCGTAAACGAGAGTGTCTCACTGGGAAATGATCGAGTAGTGTTGGTTGTATCTAGCGCACTGTGATGAGTGTGTACGTGTAGTGATGATGAAAGGAGACATGTGGAGAGATGATGTGCATGAACCCTATAGCCAAAATGTATATCACGACTTATTGAATGGAGGAGTGATGATTTATCCCTAAGTTTATATCACTATATAATGAGTGCATGGGGATGGGTGATGATGTAGCCTAAAGAGTATGTCACTATAAGATGATAATGGGGGTGGTGATTTAGGTTAAAGCGTATACCACTACAAGATAGAGTGGGTGGCAATTTAACCTAAGGTGTATGTCACAAACACTAGAAATGTTGGATGAGAAATATGTCACATGATGAATGTAAGGTCCATTTGATTGGTAAACCCTCGACAATCGAGTATGGACAGAGGAACTAAAGTGCATCATAGGGTGGTGTGTGTAGCACGTAGACAATGTAGTGTAAATGACCAAGTGATGAATATGGGATGTAAGTGCGTAGTGTGGGAAATGGAATGTAGGATGTATAATGTATACATGATATTTGTTATCCTGTAAAATTGACGAGGGAAATTTTACAGGTAACCTTACCAAAATTTTGTTGTTTCCTCGTCAAGGTCCCTCAGCGTTCAGAATGGCGTAAAATCCCTTTCCAGAAAATCTAGTTTTTCGAACTTAGTCATTTTGGTCCTTTTTTGGCTGGGCGCATCTTTTGTCTATGCAACACAGGATAAATTTGCGCCCCCTTTATTCCTTTGGCACACCCTTTGGAGTGTTAACACAACAATTGTTGCACCTCCCCGTGATGCGCCTTTCTTTCCTGCACCGAGGCGCATGCGCCATCCTGTCAACAACAAAAATGTTGCGCCCTTAATTGGTGCGCCAAGGCACTCAAAATCCCGTGTTGACAGTCCTAAATTTGCGCTGAAGGCGCAAATAATTTCATTGCTGACAAAAAATATACCCACGCCAAAGGGCGCAAATATTTTCATGTCGACATGTATTTAGGTGCGCCCTTTTAAAAAGTGGGTGGCACATTTATTACACTTTTGGCTATATATAGGCGCATCCGCCCTGTCATTTTCACAATTGAAAAACACGTGAAAACTTTATTCCTCTGCACCTGTCAGCGCTCCTGTCATCCTCGTGTCGCGTTCATGGACCCCACTTCATTTCTCTCATTCTATATATCTCCAGGTAAGTGGTCCTTGCTTTTCTTGTGAGTTTTGTTTGTTGTTTTGGTTATGGTTTTGTTTGAGTGTTGGATAAATGAATAAAGAAACCATAAACCCCTCCAGCCACCAAAACCTCCTCAGTCATTTTCCCCTCCTTCCAAATCTACTGGCCTGGAGGGCTTTGTCTCAAAAAAATGAACCCAGATCTCTTTGCTATGTTCCCCTCACTGTCGAATCATGTCGATAAAACCTGAAAAATCACAAACTCAAGAGGAAAGAAAACCTAAAAAGTTATCATTTCTATCCACAGGTTTTCCTTTGTCACAAACGCCATTCCTGTTACATAAAATACAGTCGTGCCAAGAAGGCGCACTGTCCCTGATTGCAGCACACACCCTTCCTATGCCATAAAAAACTAAGAAAATCATTTCTCAGGCGATGGCACAATCCTGCTTACAACAACAAAAGTGCCATGCAAGCTCTTCCTACGCCACGCCAAAGGCCCTCTTTGATGCACATAAAGTTAGTGATACACCGCATTGATGTTGCACCCCTTGGCACACCAAAATTACCTACAACATATCACATATCTGTGCCATTGGCGCATCCTGCTCCCATGCAACACCAAACTTATTTGCGCCTAGTATAGAAACCTCATATAATGGCGCAGGCGCACATCTGTCTACAACAACAATGATGTTATATGTAAATTTCCTGCGCCCTGTGCCCTTTGGCGTTGTTTTCTTCCTTGCAACACTCCGCTTCAGTGCGCCATACTTTTGACCCTGTAACCTGCAGTTTCCTGCGCCCTGCACCCAGAGGCTTTTAAATTGCTAACTCCTCATTCTGTAAAGCTTTGATGGAAGATCTGACAGCTAACATGGCTCTTCTGCGTTGGACTTCACTCCTTCTTCTTGCAGATCAGCAACTGAACTCAGATTCACATATGTCTACATCAAGCAAAAGACCAACCAAGTCAAAGGGTAAGGCCAAACTCATAGAGGAAGAGATGAAATACAAATATCAAAGGGTCAGAATGCCTGAGTCCTAGCTAGAGTGTGACCTAGACATCAGAGATTCCGAGCTTGGCCACATCGACATGGAAGATTTTTGGGCCAGAACCAGAAGGGTCATAGGCAGTCCTTGGATGGACAAACTGGTGGGTAGTGGTCTGCATTTCACTGGGGGAATCCCCGTTAGTGCAGTGAATAATGAATTTATGATGGTGGTGGCCCGCTGTTATAACAAAGACACAAGGTGTGTCGAGAATGAAAAGGGTGAGGTCATAATCAACCTCACTGCCCGGCACTTCGAGATCATGCTAGGTATTCCCCACCACCGACATTTTGTGGCTATAAGCCAAGAGGACTGCATCAAGGCATGGGAGGAAAATGAAGACAAATGCATGCAGTTAATGAATGAAGTGTATTTGAAGAATAAGAAGGTGATAACCAGGTGGCCACAGGTTATTCACCGCAGTGACTTCTCTGAGGAACTGAGTGATACCATCACCTTCCTAAGCAGAGTATTTGGGATTTCTGATGCCCATTACTTCCACAAATGGATGCTCAGGTATCTAGAAACCATGAATAAGAATGTGCCTGATCAGCGTTTTGAGTGGGCAGAAATCATAAGCAGCACCATCTCTGAGCAGCTCCAACAACTCACCACAACGGGGAGGTTCTACATGAACTCCTACGTAGTCTACGCTGCAGCCTCAAAGAGAGACTATCCAGTGCTGAGCCGATGCGGGGTGTGGCCCCAGGTGAAAATATATGAATACTACCCAGAGTTGAAGCTGGAGAATAGCATCCCACAGTTCACCAAGATCAATGATGCCTTTTTCTACGGCATCATCTGCCTTTTGAGGCCCAATATGACTCACGGTCGGACGACCAAGAGCATAGTCACTGCAACTGAGAAGTGGGGGGCGTTATTTACGCAATTCCCCACCTTCACCTATCTCAGAGCAGCCAACTTCTTGGGGGAGCCCACCAAATTACCAAGGTATGCAGGCCCTAAGTTGATCCTGTTGGAGCTGTCTAGGTAGCTCATAACATATCATGAGAAGTGCCTAAAAAGGAAGAAGGGTGGAACTCCTTTCCCCCTCACAGGGGGTAGGTACACCTACACTTCTCACACCAAAGCCCGGAAATGTTCGCAGAACTGGAGCTGCTTAACCTAAAGCACAATTTCCTAGCAAGGCCCACCTTTGATCCAAGAAATTACCTCCCAAAGGAAAAACTCGATCCGATCCACGTTCCATAGATCGAGGACATCTACATCGACCTGTATCACGAGGTCAAACTCAGAAGAAAGGATCACTCCCGCCTGGCCCTAGCAGAAATTATTCAATATGGCGTGGCCATTGTTCCAAAAGGTTTCCAAACAACCGATCAAGAAGTTGATCAGGTATATCTAGACACAGATGGGGACAACTGGCCGTTTGCCAAAATTGATAGGACAAAGGCACCTCAAACCATTGAGGAGAGGGTGAAGGACACATTACAGTGCACAGAGCATTGGTGCAGATATAACGGCCTTATCTACCTTGGAGTAGATTTCACCACGTCCCCTTTGGGCAATGCACCTACCAGACCGAAGCATTTACCAAAGGGAAAAGGTAAAGATAAAGAGGGAGAATCAAGCTCCACTCAAGAAGAAGCTCCTGAGAGCCCTCCTTCCACCGCACAGGAATAGGTTGTAAGCCTGGTATCTCCAGAGAAAGAAGTGGCAGAAAGTGTTCCGACAGGCACATCCATTCAGGATGTTGCCACTGCTACAACCATGGAGGTCCCACCATCCCTTCTCCCGCTCCTCCTTCCCCTCCTCATGTGACTCAACCAACCATTCCTTTGGTTGTTTCTTCTCCCCCATCTTCTGTTGTTCCCCCTTCCTCTTCCTCCATCTTCTCTTCCCTCGCGGAGCTGTCCCCCACCATTTCTTCTCTCATTTCTCAGCTCCCTTCCACTCCCACAACTACTTCCCCTACAGTATCTCCTCCTTCCGTGAGCACTTTGTTGGCCTCTCTTTCAATGCCGCCACCAAGTGTCTCGACGCATTTCCCCTCGTCTACTGCAGCCGCTCCCTCTTCCACCTCTGGTCCCACTCCCTTAAGTCCAGCATGGATCTCCCAGCACCTGAGCTAGCATAAGAGGAAAGTCCCCATTGCACCTATGGACTTCTCCATCATCCCAACAAAGGGGGCTAAGAAGCAAAAACCAATAACCCGCTTCTCTCAGAGTGCATCGGGAGAAAGAGTAATGGAGATCGTGTATCCCGATCCCTCAAAGGATAAAAAGGATCTGTCCCCTATAGATTATACAGTGACGCAGGTCACAATGGGAACGTCATCTGAGAGCCTTCAAGGAGAGGCCCTATCTACAGTGGATGCCCTTTGCAAGAAGCTTCAAGAAGCAAAGGAAGAGAAGAGGCTACTAAAAGAATAGAATAAACATCTTCTCCACGCCCTGCAGAAAATGGGCAGTGCACCTCCTACAACTGCCACTGAAACTCCTGAGGTCCTTAGTCAGGATAAGATAAATGAATACGCCAAGATTGGTGAACAAGGCATGGCAGTATCCACCTGGAGAGACCAGATCCTCAAAGAAAGTGAGGGAGTAATTGTTAAGTTCACCGAGCTATATCAGAACATTGGTCAGGCGAACAAGGAACTCCAGGTGATTGTAGGACCTATCTCCGAAGAGTTGGACCATGCTAGGTTGCAACATGAGACATTCTAGAAGATGCTCGACTGTTCAGTCAAAGATTTAGTTAAATTCAGCGTCTTCGATCACTCCAGAGCACCCAACAAGATCCTTGTTGTTTTGGACTATCGGGTCGATCAGATGGAATTTTTCCTGGAGAAGATAGATTAGGTCAAGCAGGAAGCCCTGGATGCAATGCATCAAATGGAGAAAATTGTCCTGAGGATGTCTCCGGGCTTGCTCACTCCTTCGTACGCCTTGAGGAAGGTAGATGAAACCATTCAGATCTTCAAGGAGATCGTCTCGCAAGGGCTAGGGCCAGAAGCCACTTTTGACACTGAATCCATCAATAACCTTCTGGCCTGTCATGATTTTATAGGGTACCTGATGGAGGCAGGTAATGAATACTTCAAGCTCCCAGAAAAACTCAGAGATGAATGGGAGACTTGTGAAGTCATCGGCGATCAGACCAAGGGTCCTGCCTAGGATCTACTTCAACCGATGATCAGCAAATTCATGGAGTATCGGACCCAATTCCACATTGCCTCTCCTGAGCAACAGCAGGATACTCCCTTCCAGCCGCGGGATGACAACGAATAGCCTTCCTCCTCTTGGCTTTCTTTTTGTAATATTTAAAAGTATGTTGGCATAAATGATGACATCATCCATGTTGCACCATGGGATGTTGTCATCCACCAAGTTGCCCTAAGTCAACAGTTGACTTTTAGATATTTTGTAATTTTTTGTAATTAGTTGTTGGTTTCTTTTTGCCTTCTCTCTTCTCCTTCTTCTATATATACTTGGATACTTGTTGTATTCAAGGGGTGGACACTTTTTAGATGAAAAATAGAAGTGAGGAGAAAAGGCTTTGTACTTTTTGTAACAGAAGAAAATATTAATACAATATTGAGACTTTGTGCTAAATACATGTGTTATGCATCAGAAATTTCTTATGTTAGATTTGTATGTTTATTCTGTTGAATCTATCTCTACTTTTTTGTCATTTGTTCATCAGTATTGCTTTGTTTGTTTATGCAAGTAGGTTTGGCTCCATTTATTACCAATCCCAAAACATAGACCTTCTGACTTTTCTGCTTTGGAATTCATTTCTTTTCTCCCTTCGGATCTATCCTATCTTCATCTTTCCCTCCATTCCTTTCTTTTCACAGTTGGAAACACCCCTACTGGGATGAGATCCCAAACCCCCGAAGGTGGAATATTGTGAGACTTGCACAGATTCCTGCTGGTAGAATAGCAATAAACCAGTTTCGCTTTGCTGTCTCAAAGAGGGGCTATGCCCTGCACACTGTTGGCTGTCTATCCATAGATCTACCCAAGTGACAGATTTTCAGACCAACAGTTTTTGGCGAATCTGCTGGGGATCGAACAGATCTATTTGATAAAACTGTAAAAATCACTACCTGTTTGCAAATTTTAACTTTTTTCTCAAAATCCAAAATTTTTGCAAAAGTGATCCAAACTGAAAATTTTCTTCAGAGATACTATAGATCTGGGCTAGTTAGAGATCTTTAGTTCGCTGAGTTTTTTATAAAAACCCATATTTTTCTGTAGATCTGAGTTTTTGACTAGTTTTGCAAAATTTCAAACCCTTGTAAAAGGTCAACTCTAAGATCCAAAAATCAGCTTACTAAGTTAGCCATTATTTTATCCTCGCTAACACTTGTCATTAAACCGCAATCGGTTTTCAAAAGGGGGATAATTTTAAATATTTAGAAAAGTACATGCTGCTGATTTTTGTCAGAAAAATCAGAAAATCAGCAAGTACAACCAAAAAGAGTTATTTAATCTGCTCCAAAATATTGTAGATCTTGTAGGTACACTGGCGGGTGAACCATTTACTCGTAGCAAAATAGCTCTTGGAGAAGTTGATCCTACTTTCGATCTACCTCAAAGGCACAACTTCAGTGTTACACCAGCACACTTCTCATCGCTAAGTTCAGCTGATCGGTCAGCCAGAAGTGTCTCACCTCCACGAAGGAATCACTCTTTACAGGGAGCATCCACATCCCTCTGCGGTGCGTTGTTGCTCAGTGGAACCATCCTCCCCGGCTAGCATCCTTTTTCCAGCGTTTCAAATGGCAGTACCATGGGGAAATGCCATGGGTCCTCTTAATTTGCCACATCCTGTTCACGCAGCTCCCTCACAAAAACTGAAAGAATTTCCCAAATTTGATGGAAGCGGAAACCAAAGCATAGATTCACACATATCTGCATTCATCATGTCATGCAATATCCTGGATGTGACCCATGAAGATGTGTCAGTTCACCTATTTCTGGAGACCTCACAAGGACCCGCAACAGAGTGGTTCCAACATTTGCCGGCCAGATCTATCACTAGTTGGGCCACATTACGAACTGCATTTGAAGACAGGTATAAGCCTTCTGAAGATGCGTTCGCGTTACTATCAAAGATCACTCACTTGAAGAAGGAAGTCAATGAAACCATGCACGATTTCATCGCTCGTTTCAATTCATTAATCAACTGTGTGCTGCCTGCCATGCTGCCAACACAATAAAATTAGAAGTGTTTCTTCATGAACGCCATGAGCTCAAAAGTAAGTTTCTTACTCTTGCAAGAACAAGTCACTACTCTGGTTCTCACCCAAGCTGCTGCCATACGGATTGAAGATAACTTGCTAATATCTGGTGAATTAAAATGAGAACCGTCCAAGCCTAAAGCTTCAACTCCTTCTCCCGCCACTTCATCTGATCCGGCATTTCAAAAGATGGCGAATGACTTGCTCGCATTAAAGAAGCAGCTAGCTCAAGCTTCCCCCAGCTCTTCGTACCGGGATATCCCACGAAGAAATTTCACTTCCAACAACGTCCCGCAAAGGCCGCATTTACCTGCAACTGCTCTGCGGTTGGCATCTTGAGGCTCCTCCGGTCAATGCCTTAGTCGAGATCAAGGAGGAGGAGAAGAATTATAAAGATCCTTCATCGCTAGGTGAAGGTGATCAAGATGTCAGCGAACCGATTTGCGACTCTACTATCGGGTCTATGGAATTTGAAGAGGAGGAATCTGATGAGGAAGAGGGTACCCAAGGATATGCGAGCGGAGTAGTCTTATGATGTTTTCACCCGCTCTCAAGGAAAAGAAGTAGAAGTTGCTGCCCAGGATACAAAACGAGAAGATCGTGTCAAACACGCCTCCAACCATTGCAAAAAGAGGTAATCCCCCTTCCCGCTCCAACCTGTTATTAAGTCTTTTTTGAAGAAATACTTTTCTCCTATCTCCCCTCCGAATCAGCCCTCTCATATTCCTATAAAGACTAGTAATCCTACCCTACCATCGCGAAATGAGGGACTCGTTCCTTCATCAACGTAACCCTTGGCTGCGTTTGACATAATTGATCATGCTAAAAAGACCAAGATCCAAATGTCTGAAGCTGAGTATCTTCAGTCAAACCCTGAGCAGCTCGTAAGTTTGACTGAATATATTCAAAGCCAAGCTGTCATAAATTCTCAGGTCTCCCATAAAGGAATTCTTTCTACTCCTCCTACATCTCGCATAAATTTTGCCTCGACTTCCACATTAGGTAAAATGAGATACTTTCTATCTCTCCCTCCTAATCAATGGTCACAAACTAAGCAACTGCATAATTGATTCTGGGGCTTCCGATAATGTCATGCCGGTAAAAGTAGTCCATGATGTGGGCCTCACCCTTACCAAGCCTTTTGGCAGATGTTACTCCTTGGAAACCAAACAGGTTCCGTTGATTGATCAGATTAAAGACGCACAGTTCACATTTACAGTGTTCCTAGAGAAAAGAGTAAAGATGACCGTCCTTGTTGCTGATATTCCGGAAACATATGGAATTCTACTAGGAAGGAGCTTTTGCAGTGAAGTTGGTGGAGAGATTCATATGGACTGGTCTAAGGCCAGAATCCCCGTCAAAGGTGTAATGCAAAAATTGGAGCCGGAATCTCAAAAAAAATACTTGGTTACTAATTCCAATGACCCCAAAGCCCAAATTCTCTTCGAATCATCAGGGGTGGGAAACTATTTCTTATCTACAAAGTTAGATAAAATGGACATTCTCATCCAAGAGAAAGGATCTTAACAAGATATGGATGTTGCAGTTTGATGGTATCTGTGCAACTAGCGGTTGCGGTGCTGGCGCTGTGTTAATTTCCCCGGAGGAAGAGATTATTCCTCTCTCTTTCAAGTTGTAGTTTTTCAACATGAATAATACTACTGAGTATGAATCTTTGCTACTTGGCATGCAAGCTGCAAAAGAAAGGGGAATCAAGAACCTAAAAGTACAAGGTGATGCAGAGCTGTTCGTAAATCAATTAAAAAGGATATACCAAGTAAAAAATGAAAGGCTCAGACATTACCCGCAACACAGTATGGGATAGCATTGAAGAATTTGACACTTTTTCAATAAAATCCATCCCAAGAGCTCAGAATGACATGGCCGACTCATTAGTCATCTCAGCATCCCTCTATGCTCCCTCACCCCGGTTTGAAAACAGACACATATAAACATTGAAGTATTTTTCCACCCAAGCGTGCCAAACAATTCCTCAGCACTAGCAGGTATTCAACGGTGACAATCAACTTATTTCCTTTCTGGAAAAGGAAAAAAATTTCAGTGAGCTTCATTTTGAAGGATCCACTTCTGCATGCCATGAATCTGTTACTGATCAAGATGATGAATCAAAAAGAAGTGATGGCATATGTCAGCTCAAAGGGAATAAAATTCCAAAAGGTTTGGTTTCTCTGGAACACTTGTTTGACAGACATGATCGTTTGTCAGGAACGAAAGGAAAGATAATCCTAACTCCTCCCTGGAGATTGAGCTGGTCAATTTAGGTACTACGAAACATCCGCAGTTTGCGAACATCAAACCATTTTGCACACCTGAAGAAAAATAGAAATTTGTCAAATTGTTGAAACAATATATGGACGTATTGGCATATTCTTACGCTGATCTAAAGTCTTTCAAGCCAAAGGACGTCTAGCATGACATCCCGTTGAAGGGAGATGTTAAACCCTTTCGCCAGAAACAAAGGCACTATAATCCCAAGGTCCTCGGGTACCATCCAGGTGGAAATATAGAAAATGTTGGATGCAAGAATCATTTTTCCTATCCATCATAGTACCTGGGTCACAAATATCGTGCCGGTACAAAAAAACAATGGAGAAATACGCATCTGCGTAGATTTTCGCAACCTGAATCAGGCGTCCTTGAAGGATAACTACCGGCTTCCCATAATGGATCAGGTTTTGCAGGTAGTAACTGGATCAGAAATTTTTTCCATGCTTGATGGTTTTTTGGGCTTCAACCAAATTGAAGTCTCGCCTAAAGACCAATTCAAAATTGAATTTACTACTCACTGGGGTACATTCGCCTACAGCAAGATGCCCTTTGGCTTGATTAACGCTGGCGCCACCTTCCAGCGGGAAATGGACTTCGCGTTCAAAGGCATGATGGGGAAGGTCGTCGTAGTTTATTTGGATGACTTAACTATGTTCTCTAAATGGTGAAATGATCATTTTGATCATTTGGAGCAAGTATTCAATAGATGTCAAAAATATGGGATCCTCCCTAAATCCAAAAAAGTCTATTTTCAGGGTTACAGAAGGAAAGTTGCTGGGACACGTGGTCAGTAAAGAAGGGACAAAGATAGATGATGAAAGGGTTAGGGATATCAGAGCCTTACTTTACCCATGAGCAAAACCAGCATTCACTCCTTCAGAAAAGTGAATTTTCTCAGGCGCTTTGTTCCTGAACTTTGCTAAAAAGACTCACCATATATCAAACATGATGAAAGGGTCGCCAAACTTTCCAGTGGAGTGAAAAAGAAAAGACGTCATTCGAAGACATAAAATCCTCCATCACTCATGCTGCCAGTCTTGGTATGTCCCGATTTCCTCCATGGATTTTATCATGTATACCTATGCATCTGAGCATATTGTATTAGCCATCTTAATGCAAAAGAATTCTGACAATGTTGAATCCCCGATCGTGTTCATGAGCTCTCCCCTCAAGTCTTACGAATTGAAGATGTCACAATTGGTAAAGCATGCCTTCACCATTGTCAAAGCAATCAAGAACTTCAGGTATTATATTCTAAACTCTCATACAGTAGTTCTGGTTCTTGACACGGCAGTCAAATCAATCTTAAGTCAACAGGAGTTAGGGAGCTTGCTAGAGAATTGGATCGCACGAAGGTCCAGGAGTATGATCTAGATATAAAACAAACCAAGCTGGTAAGAAGCAAGGGGTCTATGTCAGCTCGTGGTTGAAAATCGAGGTTTAGAAGATTCTGGCGAAAAGAATGATTACATCGGTGGAACACAAGGTCAGCTAGGGGAAAGTTGATTCTCTACCCATGGTTCTATTTATCACAACTAGTGACGAATGGTATTTTGATATCACTTTCTTTCTCACTTATGGTGAGTGTCCCAACTCATCTAACTTCAAAGGAGAAGCGTACTATAAATCTCATACCAGGCCAAATATGTCATCTGGGATGATGGTTTATACAAACATGGAATCGATTGCATCTTTTTGCGATATCTTGACAAGCCACAGCAGGTAATGTTACTTTAAAGTTTTCATGACTCAACCTGTGGTGGTCATTTCTCCTCTTCTGTGATAGCACACAAGATTATCCAGGGCTAGGTACTATTGGCCAACGCTATTTCAAGGTACAGCCGCCTAAGTAGCGAAGTGTGAGCTCTACTAACAATTTGTTGGCAAACCAAAATTGGATGTTTTTCCCCTTAGGCCAGTCGTTATTGACGAACCATTCAGGAAATGGGGAATCGACTTTATCAGGGGCACTTCCATCCCACAATCAAGTGTCGGGCATAGTTATGTCCTAACAGGAACAGATTACTTCACCAAATGGGTGGAAGCCATACCCGTTAAGACATGCCACATCTGAAGTTGTTTGCAACTTCATCAAAGAGAATATCATTATAACGTTTGGCGTTCCAAACAAGGATTGTTTCTAATAATGCCTCCAATCTTTCCTCTCATGAAGTGATCAGTTTCTGCTATGATTACGGGATAACCTTGGCCCACACTTCGGATTATTACCCCTAGCGAAATGGGTCAGGCAGAATCAAATAATAAAAATTTAGTGACCATCATACGGAAGCTAGTTGATGAGAATCAGTGAACGTGCCACAAGTCATTGTATAACGCTTTGTGGGGTGGACCGCATTACTCCCAAGTGGGTCTCTTGGTATGTCACTTTTTCAAGTATTATATAGAATCAACACTGGGCTTCCCATTTCTACAAAAATTCTTGCTCTGCACTTGGCACGAGCGATTGAAGATGAGACTTTCCAAAATTCTCTTGAAAATAGGATGATGTATCTAGTAGAGCTCGATGAAAAAATGAGTAAGGGGTGGTTGACATGATCACTGAACATTATAATCGAGTCAAAAGACTATTCGATAAAAATGCCAAGTAAAGATATTTTCAGGTGGGAGATCTCGTCCTTTTGTGGGACAAACGAAAAGAAGCCAAATGACATGCATGGGAAATTTGATTCTCTATGGAGAGGGACCTTTCAAGATCAAGCAGCTCAATGGAGAGAATATCTTCTATCTCTCGTATCTAGATGGAAAATGATCTCTCGCTTTCCTATAGCCGGGCCAGCATCTCAAAATATTCAGGAAGTAGAGCTTCCCCTTTTCTTTGTACAATTTGCTTTATGTCGTGTGTTTGCTTTCGTGTGTGTTTACTTTTGTCTTAGCCCCTTGTTTTTGACTCTATTAGCCCAATGGATAGGCACATGTTGATCTGGGGTTCTCTACCCTTAAGCTTCGCCCAAAGTTAGTTCCCCAGAAAGAGCCAGTTGTTATCCTGTAAAATTGATGAGAGCAATTTTGCAAATAACCTTACCAAATTTTTATTCTGTTTCCTCGTCAAGGTCCCTCAAGCGTTGGGAATGTTGTAAAATCCCCTTTCCCAGAAAATCTGGTTTTCCGAACTTAGTCATTTTGGGTCCTTTTTGGGCTGGGTGCAAACCTTTTGTCTCATGCAACAGAGGATGAAATTGCGCCCCCTTCTATTCCTTTGGCGCACCCTTTGAAGTGTTGACACAACAATTGTTGCGCCTCTTCCGTGATGCGCCTTTCTTGCATGTGCCAAGGTGCATGCACCGACCTATCAACAACAAAAATGTTGCATCGTGTTTTCGGTGCACCAAAGCGGCTAAAAATACCGTGTTAACAGTCTTAAATTTGCGCTGAAGGCGCAAATAATTTCATTGTTGACAAAAAACATACCCCACGCTAAAGGGCGCAAAGTATTTTCGTGTCGACATGCATTTTGGTGCACCCTCTAAAAAAGTGGTTGATGCATTTATTACACTTTTGGCTATATATAGGTGCATCCGCCCTGTCATTTTCATAATTGAAAAACACGTGAAAAACTTTATTTCTCTGCACTTGTCAGCGCGCCTGTCATCCTTGTGTCGCATTCGTTGACCCCACTTCGTTCCTCTCTTTCTATATATCTCTGGGTAAGTGGTCCTTACTTCTATTGTGAGTTTTTCTTGTTGTTTTTCTGATTGTTTGTGAAGTGAAATGAAATGAATCTGAGGATAACCATAAACCCCTCTAACCTATTTTTGCAAATCTTCCTTCCCAAGCCATTCTTCACCCTCTTTCAATATCTGTTGGCCTGGAAGGCTCTGTCTCAAAAAATGAACCCCAGATCTCTTTACTAAGTTCCCTTCATTTTCGAATCATGTCGATAAAACCTGAAAAATCACAAACTCGCAGAGGAAAGAAAACCTAAAAAATTATCATTTCCACCCACCGGTTTTCCTTTGGTGCAAATGTCATTCGTGTTACATAAAACACAGTCACGCTAAGAAGGTGCATTGACCCTGATTGCAGCATGCATCCTTTCTTATGCCATACAAAACTAGGAAAATACCTTTCTAAGGTGCTCGTGCAATCCAGCTTACAACAAAAGAATTTCCATGCAATATTTTCATGCGCCGTGCCTAATTCCCCCTTTGCGCACATAAAGTTCAGTGCTACACGCATTCATCCTACACCCATCGGTGCACCAAAATTCCCTATTACATGTTACCATATCTGTGCCATAGGCGCATCCTTCTCCCATGCAACACCAAACTTATTTACGCCCAGTATAGAAAAACTTACATAATAATGAATAGGCACACATCTTGTCTATAACAACATTTATGTTATGTGCATATTTCTTGCGCCCTGTGCCCTTTGGCACTGATTTTCTTCCTTATAACACTCCGCTTCAGAGTGCCATAATTTTGACCCTACAGACTGTACATTTTCCTGTGCCCTATGCCCAGAGGCTTTTAAATTGATAACCTCTTCATTCTGTAAAGATTTGATGGAAGATCTGACAGCTAACATCGCTCTTCTACATTGGGCTTCGCTCCTTCATCTCGTAAATTAGAAACTGAATTCAGATCCGCATATGTCTAGATCAAGCAAAAGACCAACCAAGTCTAAGGGGCAAGGCCAAACTCGTAGAGGAAGAGATGAAATAAAAATATCAAAGGGGAAGAAATTCCCAAGTCCTAAGCAAGAATGTAACCTAGATATTAGGGGATTCTGAACTTGGCCACATCGATATGGAAGATTTCTGGGCTAGAACCAAAAGGGTCCATAAGCAGTCCTTGGACGGACAAGCTGGTGGGCAGTGGTCTACATTTTGCTGGGGGAATCCTCGTCAGTGCAGTGAATAATGAATTTATGATGGTGGTGGTCCACTGTTATAACAAAGACACAAGGTGTGTCGAGAACAAAAAGGGCGCAGGTTATAATCAACCTCACTGCTCGACATTTTGAGATCATGCTAGATATTCCCCACCACCGGCATTTTTTGGTTGTAAGCCAGGAAGATTGCATCAAGGCATGGGAAGATAACATGAAGAAAAATTCATGTAGATGATGAACGAGGTGTACCTAAAAAACAAAAAGGTAATAACTAGGTGGCCGCAGGTTATTCACCATAGTGAATTCTCTGAGGAACCGAAGCGATACCATAACATTCCTAAGCAGAATTATTTGGGCTTTCTGATGCCCATTACTTTCACAAATGGATGTTCAGGGTACCTGGAAAACGATGAATAAGAACGTGCCTGACCAGCGCTTTGAGTGGGCAGAAATCATTAGCAGCACCAGCTCTGAGCAGCTCCAACAACTCACCACAACGAGGAGGTTCTACATGAAACTCCTATGTAGTCTATGCTGCCAGCCTCAGAAGAGGGGATTATCCAGCTCTGAGCTGATGCGGGGTGTGGCCTCAGGTGAAAATATATGAATACTACCCGGAATTGAAGCTGGAGAACAGCATCCCGCACAGTTCACCAAGATCAATGATGCCTTTCATCTTATGGCATCATGTGCCTTTTGAAGCCAAATATGACACATGGTTGGATGATCAAGAGCATAGTCACAACAACTGAGAAGTGGGGGGCGTTATTTACGCAATTTCCTGCCTTCACCTATCTCATAGCAGCCAAATTCTTGGGGGATCCTACCAAGTTACCAAGGTATGGAGGCCCTAAGCTGATCTTGTTGGAACTATCCAAGCAGCTCATAACATATAATGAGAAGTGCCTGAAAAGGAAGAAGGTTGGAACTCTTTTTCCCCTCACAGTGGGTAGGTATACCTGTACTTCTCACATCAAATACCGGGAAATGTTTACAGAGCTGGAACTGCTTTAACCCTGAAGCACAATTTCCTGGCAAGGCCCCACCTTCGATCCAAGAAATTGCCTTCTAAAGGAAAAACTCATATCCAATTCACGTTCCACAAATCGAGGACATCTACATCAATCTGTATCATGAGGTCGAACTCAGAAGAAAGGATCACTCCACCCCGCTTGGCCCTAGCTAAAGATTATTCAATATGGCATGGCCAACGTTCCAAAAGGTTATCCAAACAACCGATCAAGAAGTTGATCGGGTGTATTTAGACATAGATGGGGACAACTGGCCATTTTGCTGAGATAGACATGACAAAGGAACCTCAAACCATTCAGGAGAGGGTTAAGGGTGCATTACGGTGCACAGAACATTGGTGCAGATATGAATGGGCTCATCTACCTTGGGGTATATTTCACTATGTCTCCTTTGGGCAATGCACCTGCCTGACAAAAGCATTTGCCGAAGGGCAAAGGATAAGATATAAGGAGTGAGAATCAAGCACCACCCAAGAAGAAGCTGCTGAGAGCCCTCCTTCCGCTGCACAAGAACGGGTTTGTAACCCTGTTATCTTCAGAGTAAAGAAGCAGCAGGAAGGTCTTCCAATGGCCACATCCACTAAATATGTAGCCACACATACTACAACTGTTGGAGGTTCCCACATATCCCTTCTCCCGCTCCTCCTTCCCCTCCTCCCGTCGACTCAACCAACCATCCCTTTGGTTGTTTCTTCTCCCTCGTCTTCTACTGTTCCCCCTTCCTCTTCCTCCATCTTCTCTTCTCCTCGCGGAGATGTCCCCCACCATTTCTTCTCTCATTTCTCAGCTCCCTTCCACCCCCACAACTACTTCCCATGTAGTATCTCCCCCTGCCATGAGCACTTTCTCTGGCCCTCTCTTTCAATGCCGCCACCAAGTATCTCTACGCTTTTCCCCTTGTCTACTGCAACCGTTCCCTCTTCCACCTTTGGTCCCACTCCCTTAAGTCTAGCATGGATCTCTCTGCACTTAAGAAAGCATAAGAGGAAAGTCCCTATTGCACCAATGGACTTCTTCATCATCCCAGAAAAAGGGGCTAAGAAACAAAAACCCATAACCCGTGCTTCTCTCAAAGTGCATAGGGAGAGAGAGTAATGGAGATCGCATATCTCGATCCCTCTAAGGATAAAAACGATTTGTCCCCTATATATTTTATATTGAGCACAAGTCACAATGGGAATGTCATCTAAGAGCCTTCAAGGAGAGGCCCTATGTGTGGTGGATTCCCTTTGCAAGAAGCTTCAAGAAGCAAAGGAGGAGAAGAGGATACTAAAAGAACATAATTCGTGGAGTATCGGACCCAATTCCACATTGCCTCTCCTGAGCAACAACAGGATACTCCCTTCCAGCCGCAGGACGACGATGAATAGCCTTCCTCATCTTGGCTTTATTTTTGTAATATTTAAAAGTATGTTGGCATAAATGATGACATCATTCATGTTGCATCATGGGATGTTGTCATCCACCAAGTTGCCCTAAGTCAACAGTTGACTTTTAGATATTTTGTAAATATTTCTGTAATTAGTTGTTGGTTTATTTTTGCCTTCTCCCTTCTCCTCATATATATACTTGGATACTTATTGTATTCAAGGTGTGGACACTTTTTAGATGAAAAATATAAGTGAGAAGAAAAGGCTTTGTACTTTTTGTAACAGAAGAAAATAATAATATAATATTGAGACTTTGTGCTGAATACCTGTGTTATGCATCATAACTTTCTTATGTTAGATCTGTATGTTTATTCTGTTGAATCTAACTCTACTTTTTTGTCATTTATTCATCAGTATTGCTTTGTTCGTTTATGCAAGTAGGTTTGGCTCCATTTATTACCACTCCTAAAACATAAACCCTCTGACCTTTCTAATTTGGAATTCATTTCTTTTCTCCCTTCGGATCTATCCTATCTTCATCTTTCCCTTCATTCCTTTCTTTTCGCAGTCAGAAACACCCCAACTGGGATAAGATCCCAAACCCCTGAAGGCATAATATTGTGAGACTTGCACAGATTCCTACCGGTAGAATAGCAATAAACCAGTTTCGTTTTGCTGATTCAAAGAGGGGCTATGCCCCACACACACTGTTGGCATGTCTATCCATACATTTGCCCAAGCGAAAGATTTTCAGACCAACAAGGCTATGTATGGAAATGATTATAGAATGTAAATGTGAAGAACCTAAAGTGTAATATGTGGGGTTCAGTGTAATGGTAATCCCTCAACAGTCCAGTGTGAACTGAAGCACAAGAGTGTCTCATCGGGTAATGACAGTGTGATGGTGCATGATATGCTACACTAATAGAAATAATGAAGAAGTATGAAAGGTGAGACTAAGAAGCTATACAGAGAAACAAGTGGGTGTGTGAGGGCTATACCCCCAAGTATGTACATGATGAAGATCAAATCAAAAAACACTAAGTGGATAAAAATACAAAGTATTTTTCTTAGTTAAAGAGATGGGATGTGAAGGAGAAATGTGACCATCACATGATTCTTCATCGTAGTAAACATCATCAGAGTCTCAATTGTCAACGTATGTAGGATCTATAGTGGATGTTACAATGTCAAGCTTAACTTTAGGTGGTGATTGTTAGGTAGGACTTGGTGTTGTGGTAGATACCTTTGAGGAAGGAGGAATGAGAGCATCCTTAAGAGGAGGTTACTTAGCTTGACTTGGTAATACAATAGGCGCCTTAGTAATATGACGCGATTTAGAGAAAAACTTAAGAAGTGAGGAGTTGTTTTGAGTTGATAATGCTATAGAGGATGGAGTAGGAGGAGATGGTGAAATAATTTAGAGAGGTTGTTGTTTAGGTGGTGTTTGACTAATCAAATAATGTGTATGAGAATCAGTAGGGTGAGGGTCCTTAGATGTGGAAGGAACAATTTTTGGATCCCATTTAGATGTAGTATTTTTAGGTGGGCGTGAAATAGGGTGTTTTCCAATGAACAAAATAAATCCTTGACACACAAGATGTTTGACTCTACATTGTAAATCATAACAATTGTGGTCATTATGCCCTTTGATTCAATGATAATGATGATATGGACAATCTTGGTGTTTTGCTTGCCGATATTGAGGATAAAAATGAGTAGGTGGTAGAAGAATCAATTGATGACTAAGAAGTTGAGCTATAATGTCATGTGGCATAGCATTACAATTAAGTATGAGAGGTTATGGAGATGGCGTGACTTGAGGTTCAACTATATGACATGTCGTGGACATAGATTGAATATGAAATGTCGAAGAAGAACAAACATGTGATTGAGAAGCATTTGAAATTTGTTGAATTTTAGATCTAAGGGATGTGATGGTGGATTCCATAGATTGAATAGATGATATATGCGATTGAGAAGAATCTTTAAGTTGTTGGATCTCATATCTAAGAGAGGCAATCATTGATTCCATTGATTGCATAGAGGATGTATATAATTGAGAAACATACTTAGATTGTTGACCTTTGGATCAAACAGATGTGATTGTGGATTCCATGACAAAAAAAAATTCATGTAAGGTCTGAATGGAGTCTACGACAGGTTGATTAGATGGAGGGTTGTCAAAATCATGGTTGACAAAGAAACAATGAAGCATAACACTTAATTCGTGTGGTGGCGTATTGTCATCAAAATAATTGGTATCTAGGGATTGTTGGAAAATAGCCTGACAAGTGGGATATCTCTTAAGTAACTCAAATAAAGAATCTTGACCCATGGTATAAGAAGAATAAAGATCCTAAGCGTAAAAGACGTCAGGTTCACCAAAATGATTAACAAAAATAAAACCTAAATGGGGGTATAGGGTATTTATGTTAATCTAAATACGAGGACTAAAACACTGTAAATAAGTATGCTAAAATAATGTAAACTAATTACACAATCAAATCTAATGGAAACAAACCCTAATGTGCAAGAGAAGAGTAAGAAAAGGAATCAGCTGATTAAAGGTGATTTTCACATAATGTCGCAGATCTGATTGCAGATTTTAGAACTCGGGATGAACACTCAAAGACCTTGTGGAGGACAGATCTGGAGGTTTTAAGATGACTGAGGCACCTAGGAGGGTACTGGGATGCCCCAGGGTGCCCTGGTCTGCAGTCTGGGTGCTTTGATATCTATAAATGATCAAAAATTGATTTCGGTATGGTTGTAAGGTGTCTCCAAATGCTTCATGTTTGTCGCACTGGATCTACTGGATGAGCTAAAAAATGACCTGCAATGCAAAAGGAAGTATCAAACCCTAGAAAAAAATAAAAATGCAAACGAATGGGTCATACTGACCTCATCCACCAAACTAGTGGTCTTATCACTGAGTGTTGCACTACATTTCAGACTTAGATGTAGTTCTGGTGAGTGTGTGCATGTCATGCCCTAGGTGCTCTTGTTCCAGTCACACTTTGTGAAATAGCGAGCAATAGTAACTATAGAAAATGTAAATAACATGTGTGCAAATAATAGAATAAAACCCCTCCCCCTATGCAGTGTGTGTGATGCAGATCTCCTAGCCTTGATGTATGACACTATGTGGATGCAAGTGATGTAATGGATGAAACTCTAGATGGAGTGATAGTAGTATGTGACACTAAGACCCTCATTATGGTCTTATAACTTTATATTTATAGGGTTCTCAAGCCTAATTTCGTAATTAATCCTGACAAGGCCAGCTCGGAAAATGATAAGGATGAAAAATGGCTAGAAAGGTCCCAAAAAGAAGTGGGAAAGGATCTGAATAGATTGAGGTGCCTAGGGTGGGACTAGGGCGCCATGGGGCACCCCGGTATAGGCTAGGGAACCCTAATTTTGGGCTAGAATGACGTGGCAATTGCGAAATAGACGGATAAGTGCAAGAAAATATGCGGGAATGATGAAATAAAATATAAAATAAAGATGGTCAAAAGGTGGGATTAATTAGTACTTTATTCACTTAAGAAACTTCTAAATAGTAGTATAAGACTAGGCTAAATAATGTCTAAAGTGCATAATTTTGTGTCTACACATGCTACATCCTGCCCTTTCGGTCACTTTCTAGGGCTTCTTCAAATCACATTTTGTTTCATATCTCGAGTATGAATACTCTATTTTCAATTTACTTTGAGGTTATTTTACATTTTTACATTTTCAACAAAAACCTCTTTTTGGTTTGCATAATTTTGAGACCAATTTTCAGAAATCCAAAATTAGAAATTTTACTAGTTAAGGCATAATTCAAAAAATATACACTTTTGGACAAATCCCTTAGAGGTTTTTCTTTAAATTCATAACATCAATAAAAAAAATTCTTTTGTTATATAAAATTCAATTTAAATTTCAAAATATGGTCATTTTATTCATTTGACGACAACCACTTTTTAATCAACATCACTTTCAATATAAATCTATTTGTATGTCTGGCATGTTTGTGCAAAATTATTTTAGGGCTTGCCATACAATTGATGAAAACGATTCTCGATTTTTATTTTCAAGTTCAAATTCATAATGTGCTTATTAAGCATGATTTCGTTGATAATGGATCTAGTCTTAATATATGTAAATTTTCTTTTCTCCATAAAATAGGCCTTTTTGTTGTTGATTTGACTCCATCTGCTCAATATATTTGTGGTTTTAATAAAACACCTAAGCAATTGTTTGGATAAATCAATCTATCCATTACTATAGGCCCTTGATGTTATATTTCATGTTATGCCTCACAATCTTAATTATAATATCCTTCTAGGTCATCCTTGGTTACATACTATGCATGCAACTCTTTCTACCCATGCCATAACACACAATTCCCTTGCCACATATTTTTCCTGTTAGTGTAGGATATTCATTTACTTGTATTTTTTATTTACTTGGAGATTTCCTACACTCATGGGATATGATTTATTAGGTGTACTACATTGTGTTCAAATAGCATACCGACTATGGATGAGTTAGTTTACTAGCTGCAGGATATATATGTGGAGTCAATGGTCTACTACTGCCAGTATCAGTTATTGAGAGTTATTCATCACTGCTAGTATCAGTTAGTGAGATTTATTCACCATTGATTTAGGTGGTAGTTACACTTTCCTCCTCTTATATATGTACATCACTTGCATCATTCTATGATATGGAGCATTGAGTTGATTTGGAGCCATTCTTGCCTTGTGAATTTTTTTATCATAGTGTTAGTTATTTCAATTTATGTAATTACTTGTGTATTTTTTTTCATCAGAGATCTAGAAACTCTAATATTCCAAAAAACCTCAGAATTTGTTAAAATGCCTTGGTGTCCCAAAGCAACCGAAAAAAATTAGGGGTTTTTCGAGAAATTTATGTGGTGCCTTGGTTTATTGCATTACAGGTTTCATCAGAGATCCAGGTTTGGCCTTACAGGCTTGATCTAAGCCTTGGTTTTAACAAACAAAAGCTTGGATCAACATGGAAAGATCCATGAGTTCTAGAAATGTGGTCCTATAGCCATGCCAAGCTAGCCATAGCTCACTAGAGGATATTCTCCTCTGCCACGATGCCCATGCATGCTCACATCCTTGCACATGCCTGTAATAACCTCGAAGATACATAAATCTGATTGCAATGGACGTTGTTTGAGCCCACATAACCTATATTACTTGGATATAATTGCATTAGATGTTTTTCACATGTCTGAGGCATTTTTTGCAGGGTTGAGGCATTTTTTTGTCAATGCAATAGGGCATGACTTGTTGCTGACTTGATGGTTGTTTCCTAGACACATTAGCATGCTAAAACGCCCATTGGGGCCCTAGAAAGTGTTTTAGAAACATGAGGAGTCTCTGCAATTATATAGGGCACCAAACACTTTGGGGCCCTAGAAAGTGTTTGGTTCCCCAAACTACGTGTAGGATCCTGAGGTGGGTTTGGATGACACATACAATCATTTGTTGGCCTGGAAAGGCCTTCCAATGATCTTTCCATTATCCTACACACCCTAGTTTATCTCTACTGCATTTTCCTTGTATGGTGTTGGTGCTCAACAACGAAAACAGTAGCAAAACATAATGTTTTTTCAAGTTTTCTTAACCCTAAATCAGCGCCACCCCTTTTTTCTTTAGTGGACCCCACCACTCATAAGGTGAACACGTTGATGTTATTTTATAACTTAGCTTTTAAATTGTCCAAAATTTAGGATTATTCACTGTCTAGATGCAAGCTATTTTTTGGAAAATACATTAAGGGAGAATTAAATGGTTTTTTAAACTTGTATCTTTGCCTGACGAAGACGAAGGGCTGGGTTGGAAGGAAGTCAATTCTCCCTCACAAACTAAACCACTCTTTTATACAATTTTCAATTGCAGTTTCAATGAGTATACACATGACTACATTTCCTCTCATTTCTGGCATTTTTAATTAGTTTGCAAAAGTTTAATAAAATAAGCCATTATTTACAAGAAATTGTATTTGTTATAACTTTTGATCAGTGGCTTGGATTTGAGAACTTTTTTATTCAAAATTGAATGTTTTCTTGTGCTCTATATGATGAATTAATTTATTTTTGTAAACATACTACTTTATAAAGCTCCACATTTTGGGGTTTTTTTTGTAAAACTCACCGGGGACTTGTAAAACACACTAAGTTATAAAGTGTCACATTGTGGGAGGATTATTGCAATGATCACTTGGTTCATTTTACATAAATATATTTTGTATACCAGAGGGTTGGGCTCAAATTTTTAGGAGATTAGATCCCCCCATTATGACTTGTTTGTTTCATTTCTTCTTTCTACAATAAGCACATTTAGTGCATGTGTTTTTCTTTAGAAGAATTTTGTACATGCATTGTAAATGGGTAACTAAAAATATGCCTATTGCAGAAACCCATAATGAGGATCATTGTATTCCTTGTAGTTGTTGTGGATTCCTATAGTACTCTTTGAGCATGTCATGTTCACACAACTTCTCGATTCCTCTGTAGTGTCGAATTTGACCTTTATTTTTTTGTGCCATATTGGCAAATTGATGGTTTTTTAAATCAATATTGGACATATTTGGTCGTGATGTTCTGCTTGTTAGAGGGTGATATTTGGAGTAAGTTATACTTTTTGGATATTCTTTATCAGTGCCTCATCCAATTTTGGATTCTTATCGGGTTGTCTTATTTCTTCCCATTTCATTTTTTATGTACTTGGGTACCTAACCTGGCCTTGTTGTTGGGAACCAATTCTTCTATCCACATTAACAATTTCATCATCTTCGAGTGGGGCTTTGTATTCCTACCTTCTCTTCTTTGTCTCTTTTTTAGGGGGATTTTTTCCCACCAAATTTTCTCCTTTTCTCCACTTTATGAGAGATTTGCATTATACGTGGGTACCTCATAAGGCCTTGTTGCCAAGACCTATTGGTCTTCAAACCTGCACCCCCGTCTCGGATCCAGAAGATCCAAGCTATTTGAGATCACAATGGAACCATCTCCAAGTTATGGGACCTTGCACGCTTGAGACTGATCTCCGGAGAAGGCCAGTTCCTCTATCTATTTCTACTGATACTGCTATTCCTAGTGCTGAAAGGGAAAACTAAGCTAATAATGCCAAGGGAATAGGGATAGAAGGATAACCTGAAAGGAAACTGCACTAAAAGGTGATAGCACTAGAAAAAGAGTGTTGAACACTATCTGTTCAGAGTGGGAATGAAAGGAAATGCATTAAAGGAGGCTAGGAATGAGTAGCAGAGCTAAAAAACATATTTACCAGATCATTCTCACGGAACACAAATAAATAAGGAACTGCAAGGGACGTACAGTGGCAAAACAAGCACACAATGCAAAAGAAAAGGCAAGAAGAAGGAATAAAAACATGTTAGGACAGAGAATAGTCACAAAACAATGCTTCTATTACTTCCAGAAATGTAAAGAGTTGTTACAATGGTGAAAGAGGCTGATATCCTCATGCATGAACCAGATCTAGAGGTTTGCGACTCAAAATAAAATAAAATATTAAGTCCTTAGAAAAATGTGTAAGGATCCAAAGTGTCTAACATAACAAATGAGATCTTACATTTATAGATGAATCCATGGAAGAAAAAAGGAAGGAGGGAAAATCCAAATTTGAAATGTAACCACCAAAAAGAAGCATTGAATGCCTACAAATCCATCTTGAAATATGTCAAATGCACTTCCCCAAATCTGTTTGTCATGTTGAAGAAGGAAGGAAGGTGAATCAGATCAAATCAGGAGGTTGGAGCAATTAGATCTACTCATTAATGCTCAGAAAGACATTTTCCCATTTCTCACCTACCAGATCTGCCAAGAATTTGAATTTGAATGTCTAACACTATAGCCCACATCAGCAGCTATCGATTGAGACTATGCGCATGTTGATTGGAGCTCTGTAGCAAAAAACCTCATTTTTTGAAAGGAACAAAAAGTCCCATTAAAGAGGAGGGACTTTTAAAAAGAGCAATAGTCAGGGGACAAAAATTCCATCCTCTTTAATGGGAGAGGTTCCCTTATTCAGAAACGAACTTATTTACAAATGTACAGGACATGATTTGTTGGTTAAACTTGGATACCATGAAATTGTTTTCTATGAAGGTCATCAATTACAAAAGGACTGAGGAAATGAGAGTATGGGAAAGAGCAGAAAGGCAACATGCAGAATTATAGATATCAGAGTAATTCTTTATGTATGCGAAGTCACAGTGAATTGAAAACAAGATCATTCGTATCGAACAAATAAGATGGAATTTAAAGACACAAAGTTCTGTAAATAACATCTGCCAGAACACAAAGTTTCTTAACGTAACACAGATTCATTAATCAAGGACACAAAGTTCCTTCTTGGTTATACAAGATCACCAATCGGCAAGACTAACAAACTGGAGACAAATGATCTTCACAAAGAAAATAAATGAAAGCTTAGGAATAACAGAGATCAGATAGACAAAGAAAGGAAAGTCCTTCTGTATTGATTTCTTTATAATCTATTTACACTTTCAGAAAATATGCCAAGTTCTTCCTCCTTTTTTGAATGGCGTAGGAATGCCATTATATAGCTTACAAATCAGTTACTCTTCGTAACCGCTTCTTTAACCAAGAACAGTTAAGGACTGCCAACCGCAATACCTTAACTCCTTACAAAGAAAACGGAAAAAGAAAGGAAGAAGAGAAAAGAACAAGGAGAAGAAGACAGGTGGCCAGTCACTGAGAGGGACCCACTGACTTCAGAAACCGCTGCCATAATTTCTTTAACGCCTCAGCTATGTCTCTGCCACGGGGGACCGACGTGTTGGCCGTTGACTGAGTCCAGAATCCGGGACACACCAGAAGTTTCCTCTTGAAGATGACAATGAATATCCTTGACGTCATCGAAAGCTCTATTCGCCAGCAAGATGCTCGAGCAAGAGATAGCAAGGAAGCAGTGTAAGAAATGCAAAGGTGACTTGCTCGTTATATAGCCGTTGAGAATTTCAAATGCGCATTACATTCATGTCCATCAGTTTGAAAAACAGCATATTCGGGTAGAGCGGGAAAAACTAAGTATGAATGGCATTTGGTTCGCTTGGGACATGTGAGACGCGAATGCGCGAAACACGCGGCTCGGCCGGTTCGGGTGAAACAGGGAGAAGACGTACAAATGCGTTTTGGGACATTTGGGACGAAAATGTGCGAAGGACACGATTCGGGCGAATCGGCCGAAAATGGAACAACCTGCACAATTTGATCTGGGACAGTTGGGACAAAAAGTTCCGAAGTACGCGGTTCGGGTTCTTCGGCCGATCGGGGGACAGAGCGCACTTTTGAAATTGGGACAATTGGGACATGAAAGAGTGAAGTGCGCGACTCGGGCGTTTCGGCCGAAAATGGAACAGCTCGCACTTTTGGCTTCGGGACAGTTGGAACATGAAAGCGCGGTTCGGGCGGATCGGCCGAAAGTGGAACAGTTTGCCCGATTTGATTTGGGACACTTGGAACAAAAATGTGCGAAGTACGCGGTTCGGGTGTTTCGGCCGAAAATGGAACAGCGTGCACAATTTGACTTGGGACAAAAAGCTCCGGAGTACGCGGTTCGGGCGGATCGGCCGATCGGGGAACAACTCGCACTTTTGACTTTGGGACAGTTGGGACGAAAAGTTCCGACGGGCCCGAAAATGGAACAACTTCGGGGATTTCGGCCGATCGGGGAACAGAGCGCACCTTGGAACTTGGGACACGCGGGACAAAAATGTCCGACAGGCCCGAAATACATACAACATGACCCAAAAACTGCAGACTTTTCTCGATTTCATGACTTGGCACATTAGAGAAAATACTTGAACTCAAAATTTTGAAATTTTTTTACTTTCACCAGAGCGGGGAATTTTGAGTGGACAACAGCTGGCTCCTTCTGGGGATGACTTGGCATAAATTCAAGGAATGAGACAAGGCAAGAACTTAGACAAACTCAGTGGAAGTAGACCAGTGCCTTATCCATTGGGCAACGGAGTCAAAAATAGACCAATACAGAGGGCAACACACCAAAACAAAAGGAGGAAGGGAAACACGCCAAAACGCAGAAGCAAAAGCACTGTACAGAATATACAAGCGACTCCCTAATCACCTAGGACTTGAACAACTTGAGATACTGCCCACTATAAGGAAGTGGGAGAGAAGAACCATCCATGTAATCAAGATAAAAGGAATTCTCACCAGCAAAGTGTCTGATCTTGAAAGGGCCGAGCCACAGGGAATCAAACTTTCCATGGCTGCCACGAGGTTCATGCCTTTTATCCCATAACAACACAGTGTCTCCAACTTGGAAATCTCTGAACCTAGCTTTCTTGTCAAACAGGACTTTTACCTTCTGCTGGTGAACAGATATCCGATCAGCAACCTCCAATCTATCCTCATCCAATTTGTGTAGGTACATAATTCTCTTGTCCAAAGCATCACTGAAACTAGTATCTTCAATGGCCTTCATTAGATGCAAGGCCGGCAGTTCCACTGTTACTGGCAGTTGAGCTTCTACTCCATATACCACTTGAAAAGGAGACATTCCAATAGCTCTTTTTGGTGTAACCCTGTCTACCCAAAGAGCATCATAGAGCTTCTTGTGCCAGTTTCGTTGAGACTCATTGACTAACTTCCTTATGATGGTCACCAGATTTTTGTTAGTGGATTCTGCCTGCCCATTTCCCTGAGGGTAGTAATCTGAAGAGTGAGCCAAAGAAATGCCATACCCATAGCAGAAGTCCATTATCTCAGCTGAAGAGAAATTCGAGGCATTATCTGTTACAATCTTGTTAGGTACACCATACCTTACCAAGATGTTCTCTTTGATGAAGCTGCATACCACTTCAGAAGTAGTGCTCTTAACTGGAATGGCTTCCACCCATTTGGTGAAGTAGTCCGTGGCAGTCAGTACATGAGTGTGACCAGCACTAGAAACAGGATTAAGTGTACCAATGAAGTCCAAACCCCACTGTTGAAATGGTTCCTCAATCACAACTGGCTTGAGAGGCAAAGAATCCAATTTAGGTCTTCCCACAAAGGTCTGACAAGCCTCACATTTATCCACCCACTTGGACGCATCTCTGAACAAGGAAGGCCAGTAGTATCCTCCACGGAGTATCTTATGAGCAGTGACCGTCGATGAATAGTGCCCTCCACAAGCCTGATCATGAAAAGTTGAGAGCAATTTTCTCTGTTGTATCTTGTCCACACACTTCAAAAATCTCCCATCTAACCCACGCTTGAACAAGGCGTTTTCCCATAATACATATTGCACTGACCTCAATTTAACAGTCCTCTTTTCTTTGGCAGTTAAATGAGAGGGGCATTCCCCATAGGTGAGAAAATGGGCGATGTCAACATACCATTCGTCAACTGAACTAAGGAACAGAACGGTAGGAAGATCAACTTTCTCCAGTAATTCATGCTTAGCTCCTTCAGCAATGAGCTCACAAAGACCTTTTCCACGAACCAGCTTGGTCGGCTTGATGTCAATGTCATACTCTTGGACCTTAGCAATTCAGTTCCCTCTCTTGGATCCAAATTCTTGCTGTGTGAGGATTGACTTAACAGTTGTATCTGGAACCAACACCATGGAGTGAGAGTTGAGGATATAAAAACAAAACTGCTTAACAGCTTTGACCACTGCAAAAGCATGCTTCTCCATCATGGTGTATTTTAACTCATGATCCTTCAGAATATAGCTCATAAACGCAATTGGGAGTTCATGCTCATCAGAGTCTTCTTGAGTTAACACAGCAGCCAAGGTATTATCTGTAGCATAGCAATAGATGATGAAATCTTTGCTGAAATCAGGACAGGCTAAAACATGAGTTTTAGCGATAGCTCTCTTGATACCTTCAAAGGATTCCTTTCCTTCAGAAGACCAACCAAATGTTTGCTTCCCTTTCATCATCTGAGAAATATTCAAAGTTAACTCTGCAAAATCAGGGATGAATCTTCTCAAGAAATTTATCTTACCAAAGAAGGAGTGCACGCCCTTCTTGCTGGTTGGGAGAGGAATTTGCTGGATGGCTTGAACTCGTTCAGGATCAATCTTAATACCATCCTTGGAAACGATGTGCCCTAATAACTTTCCCTTAGTAACACAAAAGACAGATTTTTTAGGGTTCAAAGAAATTCCATGCTCTCTGCATCTTAGCAGAACTGTCTCTAGGTGATCAAAATGATCCGCTCTTGTCTTGGAAAACACTGTCAGGTCATCAAGATATATGACAATACATTTCCCTTTCAAACTTCCAAAAGCCAGATCCATAGCTCTCTGGAAAGTGGCACCAGCATTAATAAGCCCAAAAGGCATTCTCTTGTAGGCAAAGGTGCCCCAAGGAGTAGTGAAAGTTGTTTTGTGTTGATCTACAGTATCCACCTCTACCTGATTATATCCAGAAAATCCATCAAGCATAGATAACATTTCAGATCCTGTTACTGCTTACAATACTTGATCCATCATAGGCAAAGGATAATTATCTTTCAGAGAAGCCTGATTCAGATTCTTGAAATCAACACAGATGCGGATCTCACCATTTTTCTTCCTAACAGGCACAATATTTGCAATCCATGTTGAATGGTGGATGGGAAAAATAATTTTAGCCTTCAACAACTTCTGTATTTCCTGAAAGATGGTGTCAGCTACTTTGGGGTTGTATTGCCTCTGTTTCTGCTTGAAAGGCTTAATTCCGGGCTTAAGAGGAATGGAGTGCTGCATATCTTTTGGCTTGAAAGCTTTCAAATCTTCATAAGAGTAAGCGAGAACATCCTTATACCTTTTTAAAAGAGCAATTGCTTTCTTCCTCTCATCTGCTGTGCAACATTTGCCAATGTTCACTAGCTTAGGGTCATTAGGACTCCCAATATCAATCTTATCATACTCAGCTGATTGCTGAGGCCCAGAAGAAGCTCTAGATTTCACATACCTGTCATGCTTATCAAATAGTTCCTCCAAACTCACCAACCCTTTAGGAATCTTGTTTCCTTTGAGATTGATGCATCCATCCTGATCTGTTTCTTCCCCTTGGGCGACTGCTTGGTCAAAGGGCACACTCTCATGAGGTAGGTTGTCACTTCCCTGAAAATACAGTTGTTCGAAATTTCCCTTGAGTTCCAGGAAGGAAAGCAAATGTTGATCATCATTGAAAACCTGCCAGTTATTGGCATTGTCAGGTACACTAGGCCGATGGACCATTTCAATAGTGAACTTATCCTGAGAGAAATCAGGATGAGGAATCAGTAGAGATCCTGAGACTGCCAACAAATCAGCCCTGCTGTTCTTCTCCCTAGGCACTGCTTCAATGGAGAAAGCATCAAGGAATTCAATAGAATCCCAAACCTGATTCCGGTAATGCCTCAGCCTTCCATTTTTTACTTGAAACAGGTTTCTGACCTGCTTTACAATCAATTCTGCATCACCACGAGCCAGAAGATTCTTTACACCTTGTTCTTTGGCCACTTGCAGTCCAAGAATGAGAGCTTCATACTCTGTTGTATTATTAGTATTTTCGAACTGTAATTTAAATGAAAAAGGATGTAGGCATCCTTCAGGTGACACTAGCAGGACACCAGCTCCAGAACCAGCTGAGGAACAACTTCCATCAAATTCTAAAATCCAAATACCATTAGGATCTTTAGGTGACATTCTGGGAAGTTGGATTTCATCTGGGGACATAATCATGTAATTTCCATGACCCATATCCTCATAGAGTATTTGCGCTCTAGGATCATCCGTTTTCCGCACAATATACTCAGATTGCTTCTCAGGCAGCAACTTCTTCATTTGCCCATTGACGGGTATGAGTGCATGCGACCAGTCCATTTGGATTTCCCCACCCACATCTTTGCAGAAGTTCCTACTTAGCAACATCCCGTATGAAGGAGGGATATCTGCTACTAAGATGGTAGCCAACACTTTCTTTTCAGGCAAGGCAACAAAAGCTACTTGTGCATCTTTAATTCTTCTGACCAGGGGCACTTCTTTACTCTCCATGGAGTAACAAGATCCATAAGTGCGTGTGAGGGTCAGGCCTAAAGCGTGAGCTACTTTAGCGGGCATTACATTATCTGAGGCTCCTGAGTCTATGACACAATTACTGAGCCTATGGCCAGCTATGAGAAGTGTTACATAAAATGGTTTAATTTTGTCACCAGGCGAGGTGACAGCAGCTACCAGGCTAGGCTGTGGTGCAGAAGAAGGAGTAGGCAAAAGGCCTTTAGAGGTGGTCTTGGAATGGGAATTAACAAATTGAATCATCTTGGCAAAAGCTTTGGGATGGGTTTGATAGTACTCAGCTTCTGAGATTTGGACCTTGGTCTTTTTTAGGTGATCAACAATATCAAAGGATCCAGAAGTGGACGGGCCATCATCATTTGGAATTCTAGGCTTATCAACTTTAGGAGAAAAAGAAGAAGCAACTTTGGTAGCTGGATTGATAGGACTCACCTTTGGTGCAGATGAAGTGGGGATAGGAGATCCTCTTCTTGCAATTACAGGGATAGTTGCCGACTGCTCCTTAGATTTCTTGGGGGGCTGCGTCACCTTCTCCCTCTGATGTGTCTGCTCTCGAGTCATGACAGCAAATGATTCGCTATTCATATCTGCTACCACTTCATCATAATCATCTCCATCATCAATGCCCTCAGTGGTAAAGAAATTAACTCGAGATCTCTCAAGTTCATCCGCTTCATCATCAAATTCTTCCACAAACTCCTCACAAGCTTCATTATCCTCATCATCATCAGGCTCTTCAACTTCACAGGTTGCATTCATAGGAACCCTAACAGGAGGTCCTTCAAGTGCCAGTCTTGTTTGAGAAGGAGGCAAACGATTTCTGGGCTGAAAATTCCTTCTTGGAACATCTGCATAAGGGGCATGCTGAGCCAATTGTTTCTTTATAGCAATGAGATCATTCGCAAGCTTTTGGACTAACGGATCAGTATTAGGCCCAGGGGTGGAGGAGGAGGAAGCAACAGACTTAGATTTGGAAGGATCTCTCCTCAACTTCCCTGACATGATCAGATCATCCTCGACACTAACAGCAAGAGTTTGATCCTCCTCCAATGTTGCGAGATTAGCCCTTCTCAGCGCATAACTGACTTCAGACGATTGGGCATTTAAGAAGAAACATTTTCGGATTTGATCAACAGGTCGAGTATTTACAGGAATTTTGTTGATCAGTCTGTTGAATCGGGCCACAAATTCTCTCATGGGCTCTTGTGGATCTTTCTTTATCTGAGAAATTTGGGCAAGCAAAGCATGCACATCTTCTGCCGGCTTGAAACGGTTTTCGAGCTGAGTTTTCATTGTGTCCCAATCGGTGATAACGTTAGCCGGAAGGTGGTAGAACCAATCAGCAGCATTATCTTATAACGTCTCAACGAACAGCCTTACGGAGACGTCTTCATGTTCGACTCCCAGAACTCCACATGCAACAATGAAGGCTGCGATGTGTTCGTCAGGATGCACTTTGCCATCGCCTTTGAATTTGGGGAAATTCTTTCGGTTACCTCTGGGTAACTCATGCAAAGGTTGAGCAAGGGCCAGGGGCCCGACACGATGACCCCATGGTAATGGCGCCGCCATTCTTGGAAAAACGGCTTGGAGAGGAACTGTAACACCAACAAGAATCAAAGCTCGAAGATTGGGGCTAGCTGGCTCCGAAGGAATACCACCCGTAGGACCTCTATCTTGAACAGGTGGTGTGCTTGTCGAACGAGTTCTTCTATTTCTTGTTGAAGGGAAAGGAAAACCCTGCTGCTCCAAAAGCTGAAACTGAGAGTCTTCAATACCAAGGGTCCTTCTCCCTCGAGTAAAACGTGGAGTCGCCAGATCAAAGGATGATCGAAAAATTACAGAACTGGAAAGTGATTTTCCCCAGCGGAGTCGCCAAAAACTGTTGGTCGTCAAATAGGACTTTTAAGAAGAGCAACAGTCAGGTGACAAGAAGTCCCTCCTCTTTAATGGGAGAGGTTCCCTTATTCAGAAACGAACTTATTTACAAATGTACAGGACATGATTTGTTGGATAAACTTGGATACCACGAAAGTGTTTTCTATGAAGGTCATCAATTACAAAAGGACTGAGGAAATGAGAGTATGGGAAAGAGCAGAAAGGCAACATGCAGAATTATAGATATCAGAGTAATTCTTTATGTATGCGAAGTCACAGTGAATTGAAAACAAGATCATTCGTATCGAACAAATAATATGGAATTTAAAGACACAAAGTTCTGTAAATAACATCTGCCAGAACACAAAGTTTCTTAACGTAACACAGATTCATTAATCAAGGACACAAAGTTCCTTCTTGGTTATACAAGATCACCAATCGGCAAGACTAACAAACTGGAGACAAATGATCTTCACAAAGAAAATAAATGAAAGCTTAGGAATAACAGAGATCAGATAGACAAAGAAAGGAAAGTCCTTCTGTATTGATTTCTTTATAATCTATTTACACTTTCAGAAAATATGCCAAGTTCTTCCTCCTTTTTTGAATGGCGTAGGAATGCCATTATATAGCTTACAAATCAGTTACTCTTCGTAACCGCTTCTTTAACCAAGAACAGTTAAGGACTGCCAACCGCAATACCTCAACTCCTTACAAAGAAAACGGAAAAAGAAAGGAAGAAGAGAAAAGAACAAGGAGAAGAAGACAGGTGGCCAGTCACTGAGAGGGACCCACTGACTTCAGAAACCGCTGCCATAATTTCTTTAACGCCTCAGCTATGTCTCTGCCACGGGGGACCGACGTGTTGGCCGTTGACTGAGTCCAGAATCCGGGACACACCAGAAGTTTCCTCTTGAAGATGACAATGAATATCCTTGACGTCATCGAAAGCTCTATTCGCCAGTAAGATGCTCGAGCAAGAGATAGCAAGGAAGCAGTGTAAGAAATGCAAAGGCGACTTGCTCGTTATATAGCCGTTGAGAATTTCAAATGCGCATTACATTCATGTCCATCAGTTTGAAAAACAACATATTCGGGTAGAGCGGGAAAAACTAAGTATGAATGGCATTTGGTTCGCTTGGGACATGTGAGACGCGAATGCGCGAAACACGTGGCTCGGTCGGTTCGGGTGAAACAGGGAGAAGACGTACAAATGCGTTTTGGGACATTTGGGACGAAAATGTGCGAAGGACGCGATTCGGGTGAATCGGCCGAAAATGGAACAACCTGCACAATTTGATCTGGGATAGTTGGGACAAAAAGTTCCGAAGTACGCGGTTCGGGTTCTTCGGCCGATCAGGGGACAGAGCGCACTTTTGAAATTGGGACAATTGGGACATGAAAGAGCGAAGTGCGCGACTCGGGTGTTTCGGCCGAAAATGGAACAACTCGCACTTTTGGCTTCGGGACAGTTGGAACATGAAAGCGCGGTTCGGGCGGATCGGCCGAAAGTGGAACAGTTTGCCCGATTTGATTCGGGACACTTGGAACAAAAATGTGTGAAGTACGCGGTTTGGGTGTTTCAGCCGAAAATGGAACAGCGTGCACAATTTGACTTGGGACAAAAAGCTTCGGAGTACGCGGTTCGGGCGGATCGGTCGATCGGGGAACAACTCGCACTTTTGACTTTGGGACAGTTGGGACGAAAAGTTCCGACGGGCCCGAAAATGGAACAACTTCGGGGATTTCGGCCGATCGGGGAACAGAGCGCACCTTGGAACTTGGGACACGCGGGACAAAAATGTCCGACAGGCCCGAAATACATACAACATGACCCAAAAACTGCAGACTTTTCTCGATTTCATGACTTGGCACATTAGAGAAAATACTTGAACTCAAAATTTTGAAATTTTTTTACTCTCACCAGAGCGGGGAATTTTGAGTGGACAACAACGTGCACATGCAAGACACATGGCACACGCAGATTGGCTGGAAGGATGGCCAACTGTGCAAATGTTTTTTCATTTCTGTCACGTGTCACTCATTGATTTGGTTCAAGGATTTGGCACCATGTTTGCGTGCTTTGAATGGTTGCGTGTGGCACACTCAAGCATGTCAGAGGATGACCTGACACAGAGGCACAAAGGAGAGCACGAAGACATGCATACGGAGGAAGGTAGAAGAAATCCGCGTGTGGGGAAATGAGGCAAATTAGTGATTGGAGAATGCATGGTCAAGGCACAATTATTACAAGATAATGTGTGGGGTGCGCAAGAAGTCCAGGGACTTATCTGATTTTAAGAAAGTGCCAGACACATGCGCAAGGTGAATAACTACTAGGAAGAAGACATATGCGCAGGAGATGCACATAAGGGGAAGATGGAATAAAGAGTAAAATGAAAAGGAAGGTAAGAAGGGGAAGCACACAAGTGCACATGAGGGAAATACAACCAAGGCATGTGCCAAGTGAACTTGAGCATGCACAACCTTGCAATGAATAGCTTAGAGCCAGAATATGTGTAAAAGTTATCCAAATAACTAGGAGAGTTATTTGGATAACAATTTTGGTGACTTTCGGGGCCATCTGCCTACTAGATGAAGGATATTAGTAGCCTAGAGCATCCATTGGGCATGGAGTCTACTATGCAATCATGAAATCTGATTTGTAGCCTTGAATAACTACCCTTGATGTCACTTGAAGAATCATTTCTTGACTCTATTTTGAACCTATATACTGCTGAAAACTATTGGAAGAAGATCGACACTCTGGAAGCAAAAGAATAGCGCGCGTAGGAAGCACATGAGAAGAAAGAACTATGTACAAACAAATAATGTGTGCACAACATACTTGGAAGAATTAAAAATAATTTAATATATACAGGATGATGCAACAAACTTAATGGAAGGGTTTGAGATAGATCCGATTTACTAGGATTTACACCACACCTCCATCAATATGAGTTAAATCAAAAGAGTTAGCTTCCTTGCACGAACTGAAGATGTATGGGCCACTCCAAAGTGCATCAAACTTTGAATGGCACCCTAGTTTAGCTCCGAAAGCATCCCATTTCAAAACCAAGTCCCCAACTTTGAAATTTTGAGGCCTGGCCTTTTTGTCAAACCACTTTTTTGTTGCTTGCTGAAGCTGTTCTAGCTTGGTCATGGCAGAGTTTCTTGACTCTTCAAGATTAACCAACTCTGCTATTCTGATTTCTCTTTGGTCTACGCCTTCAAATTCCAGCTGCTAGGAAAGCACTAATGAGTTTAACTCTAATGTCAAAGGAAGGGTAGCCTCATTGCTAGAGATAGGCTTGTAAGGTGAAGTCCCTATTGCCTTCTTAATTGTGATTTTATCTACCTAGAGCACGCACGAGACCTTTGGATGATGTTCATTGTGCACTTTATGTTCTTGATTAGGTTCTTGTTTGTTGACTCTGCTTGACCATTGCGTTGGGGGTAATAGTTGGAAGAAGTTTTCAGATAAATGCTCAGATTTAGAGCCCAATTAGTAATTTTTGTCCCAAGGAAGGCTTTTGCATTATCAGGGATAATGGTTTGAGGGATGCCAAACCTTGTGATTATACCTTCAAGAAATCCAAGGATGACTAACTCGGTTGATTCTTTAAGCATGATAGCTTCTGTCCATCTACTGAAGTAGTCTGTAGCTATCAACACCCATTTGTGTCCAATGCTTGAAGGTGGATTGTTCATGCCTATGAAGTTGAGACCCCATTGCGCAAAAGGCTGATCTATTTGGATTGGTTGGAGGGGAAGCGCTGCCAATCTTTTATTTCCTGCAAAGAAATTGCATTCCTTGCATTTTGTGACCCACTTGTGTGCATCTGTAAACATAGTAGACCAAAAGATATTTTCCTTTATGATCTTCATTGTTGTAGTTTTTGCAGAGAAGTGTCCACCAAAGAATCCATTGTGAAATTCTGCTAACACCTTTTTAGTCTACGCGTTGTTGATAGATCTTAACAACACGTCATCAAGATTCTTCTTGAAGAGAAGTCCATCAATCAAAACATAGGGGATAGATTTTAACCTCATATGTATTCTCTTTGCCTTGTTTAAACCAGGGGGTATGCGCCCTCAGAAAGGAATGTGATCATGTGCTTCATCCAGTCACTCGTGCTAGGATCTATATTCTGCTCTAGTTCTGTGCATGGGAGATCCTCATCTAGAAATAATGAAGCCTCAGGCTCATTCTGCGCATCCTCAACAATCTTCCTACAAAGCACACTACCTCTTACTAGTTTCGTGGCTTTGATAGTCATGCCATATTACATGATTTTGGTCACCCATCGTGCTCTCTTTTCACTGATTTCGTCTCCCATGACGAAGTGTTTGATAGAAGAGTGGGAGACTAACACCTTAATGTGACTTGTGGCGAGCATACTTTTGAACTTATTGAGCACGCGCATGATGGCGAAGACCTTATTTTCTGTGTGACTGCATTTTAATCCATAATCCTTCAGCATTTGGCTGAAGAAATCCCCTGGTTGTTCCAGCCCTTGTTTATTTTCTTGTGTTAGGATAACAACAACATTCTCATCAGCGTCATAGGCATGAAGGATGAAATTATTGGAATAATCCGGGTTGATGAGAGTTGGTGCTTAAGCAATTTCTTGCTTGATTTTTTTGAAGCTTTCTCTTCCTTCTACTATCCATCTGAAGGCCATGTCCTTTTTGAGCATTAGGGTGATGGGCCGAATCAGTCATGCAAATTTAGGGATAAAACACCTAACAAAGTTGATCTTACCAAGGAAGGACTGTAAGGCCTTTTTGTGCGCCGACAAGGACAGAGCTAGGATGGCTGAAATGCGCTTAGGATCAATTGCGATGCCATCCTTTAAAACCACATGGACCAATATCTTGCCCTACACCACTAAAAAATTAGACTTCTTGGGGTTAAGAGATACCCCATACTTTCTGCATCTCTCAAAGACTCTCTCCAGGTGCACCATATGATCTGCGCTTTGCTTTGAGAAGATAGTGATGTCATAAAGGTAAACCAAGATGAACTCATTGATGTAACCTTTGAAGGTAATGTACATGGTTCGTTGAAATGTTGCATCTCTATTTGACAGACTAAAGGGAATTTTATGATATGCATATGTTCCCCACTTGGTTGTAAACGCCGTCTAGAATTGATCCTCTTCTTTGACTAGGATCTGGTTGAAACCTCAATACCCATCTAATATTGAGAACATCTGTGTTTCAGCCACAGTCTATAAAATCTGATCCATTGAAGGCAAAGGAGAATGATCCTTTAGAGATGCTTTGTTCAAATCTCTAAAAGCAACACATAGTCTGATTTCATCATTATTTTTATGCACTGGAACAAGATTTGCGACCCAGGTAGAGTACTTAATGGGAAAAATAATCTTCACCTCAATGAGTTTGGATAAGTACTTTCTCATGAGGGGCTCTATCCTTGGATTGACTAGTTACTATTTTTGTCTGATGGGCTTGATACCAGGATCAAGGTCAATGGAGTGTTAAGCAACACTTGGATCAAAAAAATTGAGGTCTTCATACTCCGATGAGAAGATATCACTGTATTTTTTGACAGAGACATATGAAGGCCTGCTCTTCTTCATGCGCACAAGCTTTACTGAGTAGCAGTTTCTTCCCATGCGCAATAGTGATTGGGGATACATTTTCTTGCGCGACGTACATATACTTTTCTTCACCCTTGAATTCATCATGAGGGCCAAAATTTTTCTCTAAGGTGAAAAAATATTTAGGAAACTTGTTTGACTTAAGTTGTATCACTCGGTCCCCATAGCTGTCATGCAAGTCAGCAATTCAACTTCATTTTGGATGAACTGGATGATCTGCACGTCACTGTCAAACACTTGCCAGCTGGTATTTTTGTCTAGAATGGATGGTATGATCACCATCTTAATGTGCTAAGTGTTTCCTTTTACAAAGTCCTCAGCAGGAGAGAACTATGAACTAAGCGCGGCCTTTTGGTCAGTTTCCTTATTCATTTTACATGGCACCACCTACAGATTTAGAGCATCAAATCTCTCAAGGAGGTCCCAAACTCTGTGTTTATAAGCTTTGAGAAGCTTATTCTTTGTCATGCATTTGTTTGTAACCTAATGGATAACCAACTCTGTATCCCCAAAGATCTGCAATGCCTTAATCCTTTTATTTTTAGTAATAAGTAGACCATGCACCCGCACCTCATATTCTACTGCATTGTTGGAGCATGTAAACTGCAACATGTGCACGAAGAATAATTTCTCATCCTTGGGGGAAATTAGAATGACTCATGCTCCCACGCCATTTCTTCTTTTAGAACCATCAAAATATAACTTCCATAATCCAGGTTCAACTTGGTCTTTCTTGAGTGTGCGCGGAAGCATGGCTTCTTTTTCAAGAATGCAGTAAGTACCAAGCCCAGTTTCATAAGCTTCTAATTATTTAGCATATGGATCAAGTTTATGGTGCCTCTCCACCCATTCATCAAGTACTAGATCAAGAATAGAAGGTGGGAGAAGATGCTCTTCAGGAACAGAAGCTTTTTCTTCTTGGTTTAAATAGTTGGATTGAAGAGGGGATGGGACATATGACTCTACATGATAGGAAAATATTGGCTCAGCTTATATGGTAAACTAGGTACCATACCTTGTCTTGAGTAACATACGAGACCAAGCGGAAGACAAGTAACCACCCACTTTAGCAGTGAAATCTCTTGATAGACATAAGGTAAAAAAGGAGGTAGGTCAATGATTGACACATATTGATTTATTATTAGACTTGGACATGCATGAAGAGTTAACTCAAGATCCTTGATGATTGCTAGGGTAGTGATAATTGAACCATCTAGTTGCAGGAATCCCTTAGAAAAGGGGCTATACTTTAGACCTAAGACATCAACAATATTTTTAGACATAAAAAAAGTACTAGCGTCTAAGTCAATCATGTAGTTATGGACAAGGTGTTTGCCTATGATGAAAGACATATAGAAGGGTAGGGTTTTAAAAAAGTTACTTACTTTATTCTCCTCTTCTTGGAAGATATTGATAGAAGCGCACGGCTTGTGTAAAGCTAGATCAACATGTGGTAGTTGTGCTAGAGCTTCATGCAATAGATCGTGCTGGGATGGAATGGTCCGGGCATCCCACATTGTGACATTTATGTTTGTCTTTTTCATTTGGTCCACAATGGCAAATGGAAGACCCACTGACTTGCACATTTGAGGAACAACATCCTTTCTTGATTGCTCGAGTGTAGAGGTAAGAAACTTAGCTGGTGCAGAGGCTTGACCTACCAAAGGAGGGGTGCGCACCACTTCTTGAGCTTTGCATGGAGCCTCAGGTATACGTATCAGAGCACTTTTGCTGCTAGATTCCTTGGTTGCATTTTTCTACTTTTGAAGGTCAGCTTGTGTTACTGGAAGTGCGATATGCGCGCTAGAATTGAGTATTATCTTCTTGTATCTTGTGTTTTCCGCAACCTGGATACGTGGCCTACTTGTATCATCTGCTGCTTGGGTGATTACACATAAGTCCTCAACACCAAAGAACATCAAATTGGCTTCTGGAGGAATTTTTTGCCTTTCTTGGTTTTCTTCTTCAGGGGCACTTATTTAAGGCTCACAGGTTGAAGCATTCAGGATCATATAGGCTTGTGCATGCACAACATTGGCACAATGATATTGACTATGAAGCATGTTGTAAGGGAAACACCATTTTGAATCCTGCACCAAATTGTTCTGACCCGGAATATGCACATAACTTGAACTGGGTGCTGGAAGAGAGGGCACCAGAGTAAAAACTTTCAAGGGCAGATGTGTGTTAACAGGCCACCTATCATTTTTCTGGTTGGGTGCGTATCTTTGGTTTCCATGTTGATTCCGCCAAGGCTGATTGCTTTGGCTATGTGCCTAGTTATAATTTCATCTACAGGTTTACGCTTGTTGTTTCTCTAATGATATGACTTTATTTGACAAATTTCTAATAAGGGTATTCAACTCTTCATCTTCCTTTTGCTGCATTGGAGAGTAGGATGTAGATGCAACTAGTTGCACTCCTTAATTAGGAATAGGAACATGGGCAACAGAAGGTTGGGGCACTTGTGACATTTCTGGGAATAAAGGCATAGGTGGTCTAGGAGCTATCTTTCCCACCTGAATAAGACTATTTTCTTCCCTTACTGCAATATTATAAGCAGATGGTAAAGTCCTAACTCCCATGGATTGGATCATGACTAAAATGTCGTTGTTCAACGCCTTTACATAATACAAAAAAATATGATGGGCTGTAGGTATTACCACAAGAGGTATTCTGTCCCAAGTATTCTAAAATCTAATATTGAAATCATTCATATACTCATTGGGTGCCCTCCTTGTTGTTGTCAGTTGCTCCACCAAAGACATGTGACCTAAATTATCTTTAAAATATTTATAGAGATTCGTTCCCAACTCATCCTAGGTGGCTATAGATCCAAGTCTTAAGCATCGGTACCATTGAAGTGCTTTACCTTTAAACGAGGATGTAAGTATCCTGACTACTACATCATCATGTGTGATCAAATAGAGTGAACACACATTTGCTACATCCTGGTTATGCTCCTGAGGGGTGAATTAATTCTCACCAGTGAAGTATGGAATACTTTTGAGCGCATCATTTGGCATATCATGTTGCACAACCAAAACCAGAGTACTTCCTCCAGTGAAGTTAGCAAAGTTCCTAAGTGGAGGAGGTTGTTGATGCACCACTGCAGGGTGCATAGGTTTTCTGCTTTGAGGAGTTGAATGGGCACGACATGCTGGAGATAGATATGCGCATGTGGGATTTCTAGAACGAACCCTTCTCGGGGATAGCTGGAGGTACTCAAAAGAATCTTCATCTCTTGTACTTCTTCTTGTATACACTCTTCTCATGAAAGGAACTCAGAGCTGCAAAAAAAAGATCTAGAAATGTTTGGGAGTCACCAGATGTGTTAAAACGAACCTCCAAAGGCTAAAATGATAAGTCCACACACCATACTTAGCAATATGAAATTTATGCTTTCAATGCTTGTCTCACCAGGTGTACCATAAACTATTGGTCTTCAAACCTACACCTGTGTCTCGGATCCGAATGATCTAAGCTATTTGAGATCACAATGGAACCATCTCCAAGTTATGGGACCTTGCACGCTTGAGACAGATCTCTAGAGAAGGTTGGTTCCTCTATCTATTTCTACTGCTACTGATATTCCTAGTGCTGAAAAGGAAAACTAAGCTAATAATGCCAAAGGACCAGGGATAGAAGGATAACTTGAAAGGAGACTACACTAAAAGGTGATAGCACCAGTAAAATAGGTTAAAAACTATTTTTTCTGAGTGGGAATGAAAGGAAAAATGTGAAAGGAGGCTAGGCATGAGCTAGATCTAGAGGTTTGCGACTAGAGGTCTGTGACTCAAAATAAAATAAAATATGAAGTCCTTAGAAAAATGCGTAAGGATCTAGAGTGTCCAACATAACAAATGAGCCTAGCTCTTACATTTATAGATGAATCCATGGAAGAAGAAGGGAAGAAGGAGGGAAAATCAAAATTTGAAACGTAACCACCAACAAGAAGCATTGAATTCCTACAAATCCTCTTGGAAATCTGTCAAATACATTTCCTCAAATATTTTTAGCATGTTGAAGAAGGAAGGAGGGTGAATCAAATCAAATCGGGTGGTTGGAGCAATCGCATCTTCTCATTAATGCTTGGAAAGACATTTTCCCATTTCTCACCTACCAGATCCACCAAGAATTTGAATTTGAATGTCTAGCACTGTATGTTGAGTACGGAGCTTAATTGCTTCACTAGAAGTTATCTTTTACATTGATAGTGACCGACATCAGTCGGGGTATAATCGGCATTGGTAAGGACATGACCGACATCAGTCAGGCAGGGACCGACATCGGTCACCTGTGTGATGGTGCTTTTATTAGTTAATGAGAATTAGAATAAATATATTACTTTAAAGATGATTTATTGTTTGTAAAAGTATGTAGTTAAGTTACCCAGAATAGTTATATATGCATGTATGCATTGTATGAGGGTATGCGAGATGAAAATAGTAATTTCTTGCATGTTAGTTTTCTTGGTGAGCAAGAAAGAGTAGTTGAGTGAGGGTAAAAAGCATTGAACATCTTGTGAGGTGTTGGAAGACAATCAATCTTCATTGTATTTCCTCTGTAAAGCACTGAATAATAATATTGGTCTGCTTATTGGTGGATGTAGCCCACACTGGGTGAACCACATTAAAATCTGGTGTTATCTTTCTCTTGTTTATTTTATCTTTTGGTTATTTCCGCATTCATTGCTTATATGCTTTATCTGATTTAGATCAACACTATTATAAGGTTTAACCCCAACAACTTATCAAATGTTTGGAGGTTTTGTGTGTTTAACAAGATTTACTCACAGAGGATTTTCTGATTGAGTGGGAGCAGAGCAATGGTAGAAGATAGTAAATATCGAGTAGAGAAATTTGACAGTCGTAATTATCAACAATGGAAGATGCAGGTGGAGGATTATTTGTATCAGAAAGATCTATACTTACCATTGGATGAGCATGGAAAGCTGAACACGTTGACTGATGAATAATGGAAGGTTCTTAATAGAAAGGCTTTAGGAGCTATAAGATTGATCCTGATAGCATTGGTGGATTCAAATTTTACAGATGTAAAAACCACGGTAGAGTTGATGAAATATTTAGAAAATTTGTATGAAACTCCTAGTGCTTCGAATAAGGTTTATTTGATGAAAAAATTGTTTAATTCTAAGATGCAAGAAGGTGGATCTGTATCTAATCATTTAAATGATTTCCGGTCTATTGTAAATCAATTAAAATCGGTAGAAATTTCATTTGATGATGAAGTGAAAGCAATTTTATTCTTATGCTCTTTTCCAGATAGTTGGGATAACTTGGTAATGAATGTTAGTAATACAATGAATGACTTCTAAAGGTTTGAAATTTGATGATGTGGTTAGTGTAATACTTAATGAGGAAATACACAGGAAAATCTCAAGAGAAGCATCATCTAGAAACGTTTTAACTGTAGAAAGTAGGGGAAGATCTAAGGATAGATAATCAAAGAGCAAGAAGAATGGGAGATCAAAGTCAAGACATGGAAGATCTAAATCTAGGTACAGAGATTTACTTTGCCAGAATTTTGGAAAGAAAGGACATGTAAAGAAGGAGTGTTGGTCCAAGGGAAAACAAATAGAATATATCAGACAAAGGTAAAGAGGAAAACATTTGCAAGTGACGTAAAACAAGATGCCCTTACTCTCTCCTTGGATAATAAATTAGAATCTTGGGTTTTAGATTCTGGAGCTTCTTTCCATGTTACCCCTAATAAGGGTTATTTTAGAAATTATGTTCAGGGTGATTTTGGACAAGTTTATTTAAGATGATGATGAGCCATGTAATATTACTCATAAAGGTGATGTTCATCTAAAGTTTCAGAATGGAAACCCATGGGTATTGAAATATGCGAGGCATGTGCCAAGCCTCAAAAGAAATATAATATTTGCAAGGCAACTTGGTGAATCTGGATGCATGGTTACATTCACAGCCGATTCTTGAAAGGTTACTAAGGGATCTCTTGTTGTGGCAAGAGGTAAGAATGTATGAACTTTATATCTGTCTACATGTGTTATTAATTCCTTTTCTGTGTTATCTACTACAGATTCAGATGTAACCATGTGGCATAATCGGCTATGCCATATGAGTGAAAAATGAATGCAAATCTTAAAGGTTAAGGGTAAGTTATGAGATTTGAAACAATTGGATCTTGAATTCTGTGAGCATTGCATATTTGGAAAGCAGAAAAGAGTTCTATTTCTCAAGGTTGGGTCAACAAAGAAGGAGAAGAAATTGGAGCTTGTACACTCACATGGGTGGGGACCAACCTAGGTAGCTTCTATTGGAGGATCCCAATATTATGTGACTTTAATTGATGATACCACAAGGAAGGTATGAATATATTGTATTAAGCGTAAATATGATGTTTTTGAAACTTTTAAAAGGTGGAAATCCCTTGTAGAAAATGAAACAAACTTAAAATTAAAGTGCCTTAGATCTGACAATGGTGGTGAGTATTGTAGTAAGGATTTCAATGATTATTGTTCAGTGAATGGAATACGAAGAGAAAGAATGGTTCCTAGAACTCCATAGGAGAATGGAGTTGCAGAAAGAATGAACATGACAATCATGGAACGTGCTATAAGCATGAGGATACATGTCGTCTTGCCTTAGAAGTTATGGGCAGAAGCAATGGATACAATAGTGTACTTGATCAACCGTGGGCCTTCAACAACACTGGATGTTGGAATACCAGAAGAATATTGGTCTGGAAAAGAGGTAGATTTTTCTTTTCTTAGAGTTTTTGGCTCAGAAGGTTTTGTGCATGTTGATAGGGAAAATATGAGGAAGTTGGATGCTAAGTCTAAGAGATGTACTTTCATTGGTTATGGCTCTGGTGATTTTGGATATCGATTTTGGGATTTAGAAGATTCTAAGATTGTTAGGAGTCGTGACGTTAATTAGAATGAAAAAATAATGTACAGGGATTAGGTTTTGATTCCTAAACATGATCAGGTTGAGGATATTTTGAAGGAAAATCAATTTTTCAGACCTAAAACATACATCCACGAACACCAACATCAGTTCTACAGAAACTGATGTTGGTCAAGCTAACCGGCATCGGTTGACAAGATTAGGTTCAGAGAAGTTAGCTATAAGAACCAGCGTCGACACTCCTATAACCGATGTTGGTAAGGAAACCACATTCGGTCAGTAGGCAGAGGAACCTTGGTCGGTTACAGAACTGCAATCGGTTATAGGTGACCGGTGTCAATCACTGAAAAAGATTGACATGAATGTGCAACATGCACAGAATGAGCCCCAGACACCCCATATCTCAGTGAGAAGGTCACAAAGAGTAAGTAGACCTCCATAGATATTTTCACCTTCCTTTTCTTATTTATTATTGACTGATAGTGGTGAACCAGAAAGATTTGAAGAAGAAATGTAGGTAGATACCCACGAGCAGTGGGAGCATGACATGGATGAGGAGATGGACTCCTTGGAACAAAATCAGACATGGGATTTGGTCAAGTTGCTACCAAGTAAGAAAACTCTACAGAATAAGTGGGTTTATAGGATCAAGGAAGAAGAGGGTGGACTGAAAAGGTACAAGGTGAGGCTTGTGGTAATGAGATTTGCATAAAAAGTAGGTATTGACTTTGATGAAATTTTTTCTCCTGTAGTTAAGATGACTTCTATTTGTACTGTTCTAAGTTTGGTTGTAATAGAAGATTTGCATTTAGAACAAATTGATGTTAAGAAAAGTTTTCTTCATGGTGATTTGGAGGAAGAGATTTATATGCAGCAACTGCTTGGTTATGAAGTCAAGGGTAAGGAGAAACTTGTGTGTAGATTGAAAAATAGCCTATATGGGCTCAAGAAAGATCCAAGGAAATGGTATTTGAGATTTGGCATTTTTATGCATGAGCATGGTTATATGAGATGTGAATATAACCATTGTGTTTATTTTAAGAAGCTTGAAAATAGGAGCTATGTTATTTTGTTATTGTATGTGGATGATATGTTGATTGCAAGATCTAATATGCAGGACATTGGTAAACTTAAATAAAAGCTAGCTCACACATTTTTAATGAAGGATTTAGAAGCTACAAAGAAAATCCTTGGCATGCAAATTCATCGAGACAAGAAAAACAAGAAGTTGTATTTGTCTCAGGAGGCTTATATCAATAAGGTGTTAGAAAGGTTTAACATGCAAGATTTAAAACATGTTAGTACACCTATGGCTGGACACTTCAAATTGAGAAAAGATCAGTGTCTTTCATCACACGAGGAGGTTGAGTACATGGCACATGTTCCCTATGCTTCAGCAGTAGGAAGTCTTATGTATGCCATGGTTTGTACTAGACCAGACATTACACATGGAAGTGGGAGTTGTGAGTAGGTTTATGGCTAATCCAAGTAAAGAACATTGGAAAACAATCCAATGGATTCTCAGGTATTTGAGAGGTACATCTGGCATGGAGTTATGCTATGGAGGGTCAGATACTTATTTACGTGGTTATGTTGATTCAGATATGGCTAGAGATTTGAATGACAGGAGGATCACCACTGGATATGTTTTCATAGTAGGTGGAATGACAGTTAGATGGATTTCAAGATTGCAGAAGGTTGTGGCTTTGTCTACTACAGAGGCAGAGCATGTTGCAGGTATAGAGGCTAGCAAGGAGATGATATGGATGAGTAGGTTCATGGAAGAATTGGGAAAGGAGACAAGAGGATTGTAGATTATACAGTGATAGTTAGAGCGTGATTCATCTGGCAAAGAACTCAACATTTTATTCAAGAATGAAACATATTCAGTTGAGGTATCACTTCATACAACAGGTGTTGGAGGATGGAAAAATAAAGTTAGAGAAAATCCATACAGATGAGAACCCTGTAGATATGCTAATGAAGCCATTGGTAAGGGAGAAGTTGGAGCTTCACTCCACTTCTATTTGGTCTTCAAGTTTGAGACTTAGAGAGGAAGAAACGAGCCAAGGAAAAAGAATCAAGGATGGTGATGTACAATACAGTGTAGCAATTGATCTCCAAGTGGGAGATTGTTGAGTATGGAGCTTAATTGCTTCACTAGAAGCTTGATTTTACATGTTGCTAGTTTTGACAGTGACCGGCATCGGTTAGGTGATGACCAACATCGGTCAGGGTATAACCGGAATTAGTCAGGACATGACTGACATCGGTCACCGTATGATGATGCTTTTGTTATTTAACGAGAATTAGAATAAATATCTTGCTTTAAAGATGATTTATTGTTTTTAAAAGCATATTTAAGTTACCCAGAATAGTTATATATGCATGTATGTATTGTATGAGGATATGGGAGAAGTAAATAGTAATTGTTTGCATGTTAGTTTTCTTGGTGAGCAAGAAAGAGTAGCTGAGTGAGGGAAAAGCATTGAACATCCTGTGAGGTGTTGGAAGATAGTAGATCTTCATTGTATTTCCTCTGTAAAGCACTGAATAATAATATTGGTCATTTCTTGGTGGACATAGCCCACATTGGGTGAACCATGTTAAATCTGGTGTTATCTTTCTCTTGTTTATTTTATCTTCTGGTTTATTTCCACATTCATTGCTATTATGCTTTATCTGATTATAAATATGTATAACATTTTTATATGGTTTAACACCAACACTATAGCCAACATCAACAGCTATCGATTGAGACTAGGTGCACATCGATCGGAGCTCTGTAGCAAAATATACGGATGTCAGAAGTTTTTTCAAAGTCACCTACACACGCAAGACACGTGGCATGTGCAGATTGGCTGAAAGGATGGCCAACTATGTAAATGTTTTTTCATTTCTACCACATGTCACTCATTAATTTGTTGCAAGGATTTAGCACCCTGTTGGTGCACTTTGACTGGTTACGTATGACACACTCAAGCATGTGAGAGGATGACATGGGGTAGAGGCGTAAAGGAGAGTGCAAAGACATGCACGCGGAAGAAGGCAGAAGAAAGGTGCACACGATGTGGTGATCGGAGAACACATGGTCAAGGCACAATTATTACAAGATAATGTGTGGGGCATACAAGAAGGCCAAGGACTTAGTTTATTTGAAGCAAGTGCGAGGCACGCGTGCAAGGTGAATAACTACTAGGAAAAATGCAGATGCGCAGGAGATGAATGTTAGGGGAAGATGGAATAAAGAGGAAAAGGAAAAGGAAGGGAAGAAGCGGAAGTATGCAAGGGCCTGTGAGGGAACTGCAACCAGAGGAATGTGCCAAGTGAACTTGAGTGTGCACAACCTTACAATGAATAGATTAGAGCCAGAATATGTGTATAAGTTATCCAAATAACTAGGAGAGTTATTTGGATAACATGACCCACTTTCCTTTTTCACTACCCACCTAAGTTGTGCTTATTGGGGGGTGTTAGTGTAGGATATTTATTTCCTTGTATTTGTTTATTTACTTGGAGATTTCCTACACTCATGGGATATGTTTGCTTAGGTGTATCAGTTGTGTTGAGTTATCTTACTAGTTGTGTGGAGTCAACTCTACTACCAGTCTCATTTAGTGAGGGTTATTTATCACTAATCTAGGTGGTAGTTGCATTATCCTCCTCTTACATATGTACAACACATGCATCATTCTATGATATGGAACATTGAGTTGATTTGGATCCATTCTTTCGTTGTGAATTATTTATCATGTATTTCATATTATTGTTATTTATTTCAATTTCTTGCTCTGATACTATAGTAGAGTTTCTGGATTTTTGATGAAAAACAAATGCACAAGTAATTGCAAAAATTGAAATAACTAACAATATTATGCATGTGACTCTTTCTACCCATGTCATAACACACAATTTCCTTACCACATATTCTTCCGTGGATAATACTAATATAGATTCCACACCGCATGATGTTACTCCTTATGATATCCCTCTCATATATGATACTGAAGTTACCACTTATATTGCACCTATGATAGACTACAATGCTACTTATTTACAAGATCAATTTTCTATTAGCACCCATGATACTCCTCCCATTATATCTCACTATTGATGCACTTCTATTGATCATATGATTAGTGTTTCCAATGTTACATCTCTCTCCGAACTTTCCTCATCACGTGTTAGAGCACCATATGCTGATTTGACAATGATTCTTAATGCTTTCGCTTTCCAATATTCTTTACATGATTCATTTAAAATGGTTGCACCTTATCTTATTAAATTTATGTGGGAAATCAATTCCCCTCTTTCCACATTTCTATCTGTGGTCATAGGGGATAATTCATACTACTTTATTGCTTATGATCTTCCCAAATTGCATATATTGCTTCTACTCTCTCTCCCTCCATTTCTTGACATTAATACTAATGAGCCTCCTAGAATTACAGATGTTACACATATTTTGACTCATACATTGATTTTTATGTTTGCACTTACTTTTTCTAATATCACCAACACATGCAATGTTACATCTATTCTATTTTATCCTAATGGGTACATTTTTATTATGTATACACTTACTACTAATCAAGTTAGGCTATTAAACTTTATATGGTTTTCCCCTCACCATATTGACATTATTATTTGGTAGCTCTTGTGTTTACCAATGTTCTACCTATTCTAGCTTATCCACATGCATGATATAATCCTACTCTGCATGCTATGATACATGCAATTTCACTCAAAAGTAGGTCCTTGCCTCATGTTCACATATGTTTATCTTCTTTAGTAGATCATGGGACCTTTCCTATTACTCTCATTACATAGATCATTTTGGCATTCACATTTGGGGGCATCCTAATTCCCCCACACCACCCAATGACATACGCTGGTTCCTGGTTCATACTTGATTTTTGAGTTCATTCTTCACATGGACCTCACTTTGCACACACCCACCTGGAGAGGGGGCATCCTTATTTCTCCCTTGCTGATATCTTTCATATATTTACAATCAAAAATATAAAAACATGTTTGCTTATATCTTGATTGGATGCACTCTTGTTTCTTTATAACACTATATGTTGCATCTCTTATTATCATGTTACTAAAGCTCATAGTATGCTTTACCATACACACATGCACGTTCTCAAGATATATTGAGGTGAATGTAGGTCACTTACAAGTTGTTACATGATGTATGATGCTTGTCCCTATTTATTACTAGTCCCACTGAGGCTCCTGGTGGCATCTACCTTTCCTCAGTTACTATGAAGTTCTATAATTACGATATTTCACATTTTCATATTCAGATGTTACATTGCGGCATACTATTTATCTTTCCTAACATGCTAATGGGGTTTTCATGTTTAGAATTTTCCTTGTAGGACTCCTTCCAATCATGGTTGTCTTAGTTACTGGTAATTCATTTATCATTGTTTGTGGGCTATGCCCTATTTTTTTATACCTTGTTTGCATAAGCCTTGACGAATCTGATTGTCTTGTGAAATCTTATGTGGTGTCTCATGTATGTAACAAACTACTCATTGTGTCCTTATTTTTTGTTTTCCTATATGTTCTTTGCTAGTTGTTATTTCTATGTGCATTGCATGTTTGTCACTAAAACTTGTATCCTATCATTTTCCAATTGTTTTTCTTGTGCCATGGTAAATAGCATGCATAATCCCTCTTCCCACCTATAAGATTCTTATATCAGATGTGCACATTAGTTTCATCATTACTCATTTGGGCTCTGTTTTATTTTGTTCATCTCACACACCCCAAAAATGTGGGGGAAAACATCAAGTGAACCTTTTTACCCTCCCAAAAATTATTTAAATTAGTTTAAAAACAAAAAACAATATGATTATAATAGAAATCAGTTACAGAACATGCCCAGAAATAGACTTGGCCAAAATTCAGATCTTAAACAAAAGCACCTAGAACATATAAGAATGATTAAGTGCTATTGTCCCATATGGGAACTCATGTCTTAAGGGAAAACATAGTTACAAAGAATTTTTAGTAGTTACAATGTTCTCTAGTTTCAGCAGTTACATAGTCATCTTCAAATTAAAATAAGCTACTAACAGGAACTAACTACTTACTCAAGAACCAAAGAAGGAACTAAATAAGGGAATGAAACCTAGTGTATATGCAGGAAAACAATTTACATGGAACAATGTGTCACCCGAGGAAAGTTACAAATTAGGTTTGTGATCATCTGTAGTGGCACTTATCCATTGGGAAGTGTTAATGGTTGGAGGAAAAAATAGACTGCTCTCCTAATGCACTTTCCCTTAGCGGCGACATGACGCCTAAGTCCAAATTTTAGCACTGGGACACCCAAATTCCTAGTGTGTTGACATGACGTCCACATCTTTTTTTATTACAACTAGCTCCTAAGCATTGATTCTATAAGAAGGAAAAAAATTATATCCCTTTCCCTTTCAACACTCCAGGTGTACTATACGTTGTATTTGGATTAGATTAGAAACAATGAACCAATACAATAATAATCTTCTACATTTTTATTCATATGTAAACATAAATATTTATATGCATGGTCTTCTCCTGTTTTAGGAGGCCTATAAAAACTATAGCTATACACGAGAGTTTTTAAAACAACTCTCTTAATATAATAACAATTAACAAATATTCATTTTTTTATAAACAAATAATTTACAATAGTGAGAATGTAGTTTCTACCCATAGTGAAACACTAATTTCCTAATATTCCTCCTTAGTTTGAACATGGTAGAAAAACATTCACACACTCATTTATAGAATGCTCACCCCCATGACATTTCCAACTTTGTGACTCATGACCTTGATACAAAAGAAAGGCTCTCTCCTTCCATGGTTATAAACAAAATTACAACAAACCTTGATGTGAATAGGCCCCATCGAATTTTCACCTCGTGTGGTTTTATGGATCTCCCACAAAACCTTTTAAGATCCATAAACTGGCTTACACTGGTGCTTTTGTTCTCTACAACATTGTTACATCAGAGAAGTACATAGGAAACACTGCTCACTTTTACAAAACTAAACAAAAATTCTCACATTGGAAAATATTTCACATTACATCCATAAGAACAAAATGTTCTTAATTGTAGCCACCATTATTGTTAAATTCCACTCAATTTCAAACAACATAGGAAACTACCACTGCTACTAGAAGATGCCCTTGACTTCCGATTTGGTGTAGAATGGAAATGGAACATTAGTGCCATGTTCCCCCCATAATGTGAAATTTCCACCTAGGAACACTAAAAAGAAAATCATATCATACCGCACACTATTTTCCAGATCGTATTGTATATATATTTTGGCACATGATCACCATTTCTAATGAATGTATTCATTGAAAGATCATATTCCAACGAAGTATGGCAGTTAAAGGATATGTGTAGTTAGTTTCCTTCCTATACAATTATTTTCCAGCATCCACAATACACACCACTCAAAGTAGAAAACTGAAATGAAGCACACTACACAGCTGAAAAATCAAATACTCACACCATAAAAATTCCACCACAACTGTTATGTGGCCCCATCATTGGTGATTGGTGAGAGGTTCTTCTATTGACCTCCAACCACTGTCCTTTAGTGTCATGTTGTTAGTTCAACCATATGTGATCATGAAACTAAAAAAAACCTACAAAAATTAGACGTCATGAACAAGAGATAGAGCATTCTTGACAATTTTAAATGTTTGTATTGATGACTCAATGAGGCTCAAAAGGGCTACAAAAGTCTCCAAAAGTATACACAAGCCCAGAACAAGGAGATGCCCACAAGATGGCCAGTAAAGATGGTATTTTTTAATCTTGGTGTTTTTCAATGAAATTTGAACCAATGTGATGGGGATGAAGAAATAATATCTTTTGCAAAAAAATGGCACTCAATTTCAAGTTACTAAGTAAAAGTTATTAAGGTTTCAATTTCTCGTAAAAAGGCCCAATTTAATTAAAATCGATTCGATGATTAAAAAAATTCTCAATTTGAAGAGAAAATTTATCATCTGGCCACTCGTTAAAATCGAAAGAAAATGAAGATTCCAAAAATATCAATGGCCCAAAGAACTAGAGCCAAAAAAGTATTAATTTGGCTTAAAATACATTAATTTCCCTCCAAATACAATTATTTAAGCAAAAAATATAGAAAAATTAAAAAAATTAAAACTATAGTCTTGTAAAAAAAAAAAAAATCAACAATAAAAAATGGCTCTGTGGAAGGAATTTTTTTAATGGAAACAACTCACGACTGATTTATATTTTCTCCTTCTCATATCCAATCAATCCCAAGCCCGTCTTGGTATCAATTCTCAACAACACTTGGAGCAGTCCGAAGATGTAAGAAGTTACTGAATGGCTATGATAAAATGAAAATCAATGATGAATTTTCCAAAAAAATCATAGATGAAGTACAAATTGAGATCAAATTCCAATAGAAATAAAATAAACAACACTTTACACATGATCTTCAAACCATAAATTTAGGCAACATAACTTAGATATGCATTGCCCTCATATTAAGATCAATTTATTATCATAATGTGTTGCTCTCTCACGCTTCCAATTCCATGCAAGATAGACACCCAAGGAAGAATATCATAAAAAATTTGATGGAGACTCGTTGTTACATAAATAAAATGTTGGATGGACATTGGGTTCATGCTCAAGGTTGCACAATTTGATACACCAAAGGCACTTTGGTTTACAAATTAGAATGCCTCAACTAAAACAAATAGAACTGTACTAAATTAATATGCACTCACATATACTATTTTAAACTTTCAAGCACTGAGGCACCAAAAATGTAGCTACCCCCAAAAGCAAACTATTCATCCATCACAGGGCAAGAATAATATTACTCTAATACCAAATGTTGTATTTGGATCAGATTAAGCACGATGAAACAACACAATAATAATTTTCTACATTTTTATGCATATGTAAACATGCATATTTATAGGCATGGTATTCTCCTATTTTTAGGAGGCCTATAACAACTAAAACTATACATGGTAGTTGTTAAAACAAATCTCTAAATATAATAACAACTAATAAATATTAGTTGTTTTATAAACAACTAATTTATAATAGTGAGAATGTAGTTTTTACCCATAGTGAAACGCTAATTTCCTAACACTCTAACCCCTTGGTTTAGATTTTCTAACACACATTTGCATTTTTTACACATTTTCCAAGTTAAAGTTCAACTGCATTTACCTAGAGCGTTGACTATACTTGTTTTCTTTTGCATGTCCTACCCTATCCCAGCAAAGGCAAAACACACAAGAAACCATGAAACAAATGTCAAACACATTCCAGAAAATATGATATCCCAAGGAACTAAATGCACACATCACTATCACTCTACACACAAAGGTCACCCCTAGGATCCTTATCCCACCCTTCCTTTATAATTCTACGGTACACATTTTTGTAATATTCCATTCAACATGCTACACAACTCATTTGTCACACTATTAGGAAAAATATTCTTTGAAATCTATAAGGTACACTTTTCTTTTCTGCTTTATGCAACCAAATCCTTATTCACCAGCATAATCTAGAGGAAAATGTAGCCACTAAATCCCACACTTACTGTGTACATCTATCCTCTAAATACTTCATTTATATCGATGATTCCTAACCAAGAGAGCTAGTCATTAACAACCCTTTTTACTTTTCTTTGACATTACTTTTATCATTTTCATATTTATTACTTATTGTTTTCAATTTGTAAGTTATAGTTTTACATACCAACCGACATCCTACTCAGTCCCAATTCCATTATTTTAGATTTTTGGCACCATGTACATAACTGTCATTAAGTATAGGAACACCAGGAACTATTGTCCCCTCTAAGCACTTTTGTCCTCTTCCTTCAATTTTTTGTAATTTTACAGATCTTACTTCCATGGGTTGGTATTTCAATTTTTAATTATGGAACTTAAGCAAAGGAATCATATATATACATGTATTATTTAACCTCACTAGGGGAAATCATTCAGGAGACACATACTACTACAAGGAGCTAATATTTTATATCTATTACATCAAGGACTACATTTTGGACTACATACTTCATTTCATATGAGGGTTTATGTTTAATTATATACACACATTTGCATTTGGGAAAAATTAATTGTAGCTTGTTATCTCTTTATGTGACTGATACTAGGGCATCCTAGCTCAAGGGAAACTATTTCAATCACACAAACAATAGAACTACATTGAGTCTGAAATGTAGTGCAACGTTCAATGAAAATCACATTAAGGTGACCACCAAGGTTAGTCCAAATCAAGTATATTCATATTTTTATTCACCTAAAGTGTGCTTGAGTATTATACAATTATCTAGGGTTTATTTTGCAAGTTATAGGTGCAACACAACAAATTTGATGTGACATACATCAAATAAGGAGCAACACTAAGCAAAAAATCAAGAACCAGATCCTAAGAACTTCCACAGACACCACCTCCTAGAATATATGCTAGCACCTAGGCGGTAATTTCCCCTTCCAAGCACTCATGTCCTTGAGATATTCACTTTCTAGAATTAACGACAAGCTAATACAGTCAATAATTTACCTCTATATCTTGTTCATCAATCCATAATCAATCCAAACCTATAGTTAAGTGTTGAGTCATTCTCTAAACCCTATCTATCACTATTGCTTTTATTTCCTTTATTTGATCTTGCTTGAGTACTGTTATATTTATCTAATCATCAATGTCCTTGTCTTAGATTTAAATTTTATTAAATCACTTTCTTAATCATATGTTTGCTTTAATTCCTTAATATCAATGTTGCGGAAAGAATTAGTGTTAGGTTGATGAAATATAGCCTAAGTATTAAAGGAGCAGAAGGATTAGGCGTGTGGGCATAAGGCGCATAGATGCGCGCGGAACTATAGTGAAACAAGGCGCACCCTGGACAACATGAAATCAGGACTTAGTCATTTTTTAGTTGAGGCTAATTATATACATGGAGTGCGGAGCACATTTTGTAGAAGGCTTCGAGAGCACAGGAGGGCTATTTTGGACATGTAGAATATCAAGTGCCATGCATAGTTTTGAGCTATTAATAGGATTAGATTATTGTTATATTATTAGATAATCTATTAATAACACACTTGCATGCTTTTTTATTTATCATGTAAAGGCATACGACTATTCTTAGCATGCAGTCTATTTTGAAGGTGCATGGGACGTGAAGGGAAAGTCCCCACCCCTATAAATATGTATTGATTTGCATGGTTTAGTAGTACCACTTTTGTAATAGAGTTATGTTACTGATTTATGGGTGCGCATGACTATGGTGATATATTATGTATGTATGAAGCTTTTGTGTTTTACAACAATTAATATAATGGATCTTTGTGGCTAGATTTGATGGTGTTGACACATAAATAAGCATGGATTCTTGTATAAAGTTAATCTTGATTATGGTCTGATGTTTAATTATTATTTATATGGTTAAGATCTAGATCTGGTTTATGCACTGTGCAATATAACTTAATTATTTATTATGGATCTAGAATATTTGTATGATCTTGCTAACTCCTTGAACAAGCTGACATATAAAAGAGGGACCTGGTACCCTTGCATGCTTTAGGTGAGTGCTCAGTTTAGGATGAGTGATGTGCTAGTGCACCTTGGGATTTTGGTGGTAAAATCTAGGCTATATTTTTGTTGCATTGTCGGGACCTCTTTTCTAGTTGTTTTCTAGGATGTTGCATGATGAAGACGTACTGGTTGACCTTGGCCAGTATTGAAGAGTGGTTAGATAATTTAGAGGAAGAGTATGCTCACATATTTAACACTGGACTTGAGCTTAATGCAAGTGTGTGGATTGGACATAATCTGTATCAAGAGGTATATAAGACTTTCTTTGTCATTTTTACTATAGATTTGTATGATTTTTTGGTTGTTTATGCATCAAAGAGAAATTGGAGGTTTCACACACTTGTTTGGACACAAGAAGAGTTTCAGGCTTTGTACGATGCAGATCTAACTTGGACACGAGTCGTAGATCATTGGTGGAGTCGTGTTCTGAATAGTTATATTCTGGAGTACGAAGTTTATACTTATTCTTATCCAGAGGTTATTGACTTCCAGTTCTTGCACGATCCCAAAGGATCATATTTGTGGTATTCCTTTGAGCAATTAAAATATTGATCATGACCTTGGATTTGGAAGAGCATCCTATGGCTAGCTAAACCCCACCATGCGCAGGGGCAGGACTGAGTGTGGTGAAAGATGGAGGACCAAGCGACAAAAATAAAAAGGGAAGAAAGGTGGCTAAACTTTAATGAAGTGCGTGAGAGGGATTTGGAAAAGTAGCAAGAGGTTGTGGAAAGAATGGTGTTACATAGAGAGATAGTGTGTGAAGGATTTGTAGCTAACATAGAAGATGTGGAGCTAGAGCATCTGGAACTCCCCTATTTGGGAAAGCATGGTAGAGAACCCTCTTTGGTTTTGGATGAAGGCACATTTGAAGAAAGATTGAGAACCATGGGCATGCATTTGATCCTACCTGGCAACCTAGCCCTTGCACTTGGTTTTTCAGTTTCTAGGACAACTATCAGTAAGCAAGCTAGTGTGGGTAGTAGAGTAGCAACAAATAGAGTTAGTTTGTAGTCAAGTTCAGGAGTTAATCAGGTATCTTATTCATCTATGGTGGTGCAATCATCATCTATGTTATTTGGAGGTCTGGTTGGAGGTATCCTTTTTGGCTGGCATCCTCATCACACAAAATGTGGGTGCATAGAACATTTCATCATATTTGTAAGTAACACAACTTCACAGATTATGGGAGTTCAGTTTAGCACAACTATTGGAACACAAGGAAGTGTATCCTTTGGTCCATTTCCTTCTACAAGAGGGGGATAAGGATGATTATGTGGCTTGAGATCTAGTGGATCTGGTGGTTTTGGGGGTGGAGGAAATACAGGTTCTAGATCTGGTGGGCATGGTCCGCACCAGCCCCAACAAATTTATATGGAGATGTCTCTTCATCTCCAGAATATAGAGGGATAGAAGATTCAACTCGAGCATGTACATATGTGTGAGATACTATGGCGCACGAAGGGGATTACAACTCCAGAGTGTAAGGCAAGTTAGTTTGCAACTACATTGCAAGGGTGCACGCACATAGTTGGTACAGAAATTTGATCCGAACCAGACTTGTGTAGACTATACCATGATGTGTGATGCCTTCTTAGAAGAGTTTTCATATACTTGAGTTTGAGTAGAAGAGCATCAGCGCATTATCAAATAGGGCACAGTGTTTCAAGAGTATGATGCATGATTCAAGACCCTTTTATCAAAGTTATCTTATGAAATACACCTGAGTCAGCATTGCTCAATGGTTAGTTGGAGGATAGATCACACCTTTTACAAGAGTGCTTTCACATAAAACTTATACAGATCCATGCAAGGCACTTGAGGCAGCTCTTCACACCGAGGGAGTTGGGAGTGTAGACATAGGAGTCAGCCTATTTTTAGAAAGCTCAGATTTTAGATATGTCTAAACATTTAGAAAAATTGTCAGCTAATTCAGCGCATGAGATGCACAGTGGAATTTGGTGCACATATTGTGAAGTTTAAGGACATACTAAGGATAGTTTTCCTCATAAATCAATGTGTGCCATGTTGTTGGACTATGAGATATGTCACTTGGATCATGATTTAAGTAGGTGCACATTATTGTAACATGTGATAAGGAAGAATGTGTTTTGTTACTGCAAGATTTACAGGTCTACCACTCATGATACTAACAATTGGAGGTTGATTATCATTTCATGATGTCATTGATATTGGTGTACGTCAGACAAATGTTGTGCAAATAATTCTAAGGAACAAGGTGAGCATCATGAGCAAAATCACAGTGAAGGGCGCTCTGATGGAGGTCAAGGTAGAGGTTGAGGTTATCGTGGAGGATTCAGAGGTCAAGGTCGGTGGTGGAAGGAGTGAATTTCCACAAGGAACATGTTATACATGTGGATCCCCTAATCACTATAGGTGCAAATTCCCTCAGAATATTTTTTGTTCTTTTTATGGAAAGAACCATAACTATGAAGAATTCCCGAACGTATATGAACACTTGAGTAAGAAGCACAAGTAGGATAAGGGCATGGGAATGGTTAGAGTACAACACGTGCATGGAAGATTAGTGGATGTTGAAGTTAGCACCGGATCCTAAGTTGGTACCTGTGAAGATCACTACACATGTTGAGGCTGCGCGCGCTAGGGAAGTTCCAAAGTAGAAGGCTATTATTACAAAGGAGGATGTACTACATGCAAAGTATCCAGACCCTATGCATCAAAAGGAAGTTTATCAAGAAATAATGGAGGTGATTAGGAATTTTTAGGGTGAGATACGAATGTTTGAAAGAATAGTCACATGAAAGTTAGAAAAAAAGAAATAATTTGAACTACCTTAGAAGGATGTTGATGATTTAAAGGAGGTTTGCAAGATGTTTCTACAAGAAAACATCAATCCTTTATTGGGATAATGGTTGAGGGGAAAAACCCCACATGATGGAGTTGAGCATTAAAGATAGCTTTTGCATGCTAACTTACCTCCTCATAGCCTAGATTATGACAAGGAGATCACTCTAAATGTTGTTGTTGATGGATGGATTTTGAGTAACATTTTGATTGATACAGGTGCAGAAGTGAATGTACTCACTTTGGATGTGTGGATTCAGATGGGGAGACCACCATTACAGCCATCTTCAAAAGTGTTATTTATGGAAACATGACTAAATCCATGCCAATTTGAGTTTTAAAGGATGCGTCTATAACTATACAGAGGTCCAAGTTTACTGGGTACTTTGAGGTCTTGGTGCTTGCAGAAGCAGGTCGTTTTCCAGCATTACTTGGGTGACCTTGGTGTTATGCAAACAATGTTGATTTGTGCTTCAATAAAGTCTACATCAGTTTTGAGAACAAGGAGGAGCATGTTATTATTCCTTTGATAGATGGAAAATTTGCACCGTATGTAGAAGCTTTTAGTGAAGAGGACTTCAAAAAAAATTATGCGCACACCATTAGAGATCCAGAAGTATTTGATCCACCAAAGGAAGGAGTGATTTAATGGGATGATGCATAGTCAATGATTGATACTACCAGTGTTGTATGTGACAACTGGGCACATGGACTTATGAAATGGTTGGAAAAAGTAAGGAGTGTAGTTACACGTGCATAAGCAGGCCATGTTATGTTAGGCATTTGGGTAGTAACTAGGTACCAAGGTACATTGTCGAAGGAAATCCTGAAGTGTTCCTGCACACTATGGAAGCTCAGTGGAAATATCAAGTGAAAAGAAAGAATGTGCTAGTTTATACTCTATGTTGGACAAAAATATGTTGGTGGATGGTTCATAGGGATAATATCTTGGAGTGGTGAGAAGTGAGAATCACCTTCTCTATAAGATTTCTCCATAGAGCAATGCGCCTACTCAGATATGTGAATTTCATGATAAAGATCCTGTTTAGCACCACATTCAGTAGTGTGAGAGACTCTAGATAGAGGGGTAGGAATATTTATGAACTTCGCTATAGGTGCATCAGTTGTACTACACATTGTGAGGTTGCACACAAGTATGGTATATCTATCTCAAGTTGAATAGAGAAACAAGAAATTGGCAAGAACTAATTGTACGCCTTTAACTATTTTCCACTAAACCTCAAGTGAATGAGACGTTACAAATTATGAAGCGCTTGACTATGGGAGATAATGCAAAGGCTGAGGAACTTCTTCAAGAGTTACTATGAGAGATAGATATGGAGGCATGCTTTGAAGAAGAAGAGACAGATGCAAAACATCTTTGTGTGCGCCTAAATAGAAAAAGAAAAGGGTAAGATGGTCTATGTAATTGATGATGAAAAAGTAGAAAATATGGATGTTGAGCATATAGAGGGTATGTGTGAGGTCTTGCATAAGTGCAGATGAGAAGGCACATGCCTACCATGAGCCTATGAAAATAAGAAGGTCAACATTGGAACAGATGTTGAACCTAAGGAGGCCATCATTGGAGATTATTGGTCTAACTCTGAGGTTGCTAAGATAATTGAGTTGTTGCATGACTTCCAGGACTTGTTCCCTAGAGGCTATCATGAATTGAAAGGAGTGCATGAATCTTTGGGTGAGATGAGAATCAAGCTAAAGGAAGGTCCATGCTCCGGTTAGGAAGAGGCCTTATAGGATGAATCCTAACTTGCGCATCAAGGTAAAGGAAGAAATTGACAAGATGATGAATTATGGAATCATTGAAGCCCATTGAGGAGTCAGAGAGGGTTAGCCCTATGGTGATAAGTATCAAGAAATATGGAATACTAAGAATTTGTTTGGATTATGGGGAGTTGAATGTTGCATGTGTAATTGATCCTTTTCCCACACCTTTTACTGAATAAATCTTGGAAGGCATTGCAGGGTGCGATATCTACTCCTTCACTGATGGATTTTATGGATATCATCAAGTGAGGATAGCTAAAGAGGATCAAGAGAAGAAAAATTTCACCATAGAGTGGGGAAGTTTTTCATACACTATTATGCATTTTGGATTGAAGAATGCACCTGTAGTATCTTTTCATGCATTATTTTGCAAGCATTCCAGGACTTCATTCATAAGTTTCTGTACAGTTTACTTGGATGATTGGACAATGTATGGGCTAGTGAAATATCATTGTGATAACTTAAAGCTTATGTTTGATAGGTGTCGGCAGTTGAACATATCTCCTTAAATCAATTAAGATGTGTGTTTTTGCTACACCTTTTGGGACTTTTCTGGGGACACATCATCTGTAAGGAAGGCTTGTTAGTGGATCCTACTAAGGTTGCTATTATTTTGGGCTTGGAGGAACCTACTAACTAGAGAAATGTGCATAGATTATTGGGGCACATGAGATATTACAAGAATTTTATCAAAGGCTATGCCAAGATTGATGCACCCTTGGAGGAATTATTGAAGGGAAAATGAAAGTTCTATTGAGGTGAGGTGCAACAACGTGTGTTTGAGACACTGAAGGAAAGGATTACTACATCACCTATTATGCACTTTCCTTCATGGACCAAACCTTTTCATGTGCATGTGGGTGCCTTTTTCATATCCATTGGCGCAGTATTAGCCCATCCTAGAGAAGTTATTGTTGATAATCATATTTGCTTTGCAAGAAGGAAGTTAACACCAGCTGAACATAACTATACAACCACAGAGCGTGAAGCCTTGTCCATGATCTAGGTATTGCATAAGTTTTGACAATACTTGTTGGCAAGACATTTTATTTTATATACAAATCACATGGGCTTGAAGTACTTGGTGAAAAATCCTGTCATGCAAGGGTGCATATGTCGTTGGATTGTGTTGTTTTAGGAATTTGATTTTACTATGGTAGTTAAGCCAGACAAGAGTAATTCTAGACCATATCATTTGAGTAGTATTAATTCAGGTGAGGACACGTAAAGCATTGAGGACATAATTTCAGATGCACAACTATTTATATTAAACCACGTGCCCTCTGACATGGAAGACATTGTTGTCTTTTTATGAAAAGGTGTGGCACCTGAGGGAATGAAGTATATAGAGAAGAAACAACTTGACATATGTGTCACGCGACTTACATGTTGGTTAGTGGAGACTTATATAAGATAGGACAAGATGAAGTTTTATGTTGGTGTGTACTTGAGCATGAGTGTGAAGATATTATGGAGGAGGCTCATGACAATATTTTAGGTGGACATTATGCAGGAGATGCCACCACGCGCAAGATTTTATTGGCTGGTTTGTTGTGGGAGACACTTTATAAGGATTGAAAATAATATTGTAAGGCATGTGCCCATTGTTAGCACCTTAGAAAGTCCTGGGCATTGAGATGAAATGCCTTTGAGGCCTATTTCTAGTGCAGAACCTTTCAAAAAGTTGGTAATTGACTTTGTGGGACCTATTTCCCCACCCGTGCACAGGACTGAATCACGCTACATTATAACTTGTACAAACTATCTTACAAGGTGGGTAGAAGCGGTGCCTACAAAGGATTGCATAGTAGCCACAACAACAAGGTTTATATGGGAAAACTTTATTAGAAGGTATGGGTGTCCATTGAGTTTGAAAAGTGATAGTGGTACTCATTTTATTAATGAGACCATCAAGATACTATTGGCAGAATTTATGGTTACACACCATAAAACAAAACCCTATCATCCTCAAGCTAATGGAACTGTTGATGCCTTCAACAAGATACTAAGCCACACATTGACTAAAATTTGTGATGTTGGAAGGAAATACTGGGATGCTAAAGTCTCTGTTATACTTTGGGCATACAGGACAACCTACAAGAGGTTGAATAAGGCCACACATTTTCAATTGGTGTTTAGCATAGAGGCTATTCTACCAGTAGAATTTATGTTACCTTCTCTGCACATTGTGCGTGTAGGAGGTTTGGTTAATGAGAAAAAACTTGAAGATCACATTGATAAAATAATGTAGTTAGATGAAAGGCGTGTCATTTCTAGATGGAGTCAGAAGACCAAAAATTCTAGGCAGAAGGCTTGACATGATAGGCATATTAAGGATAAGAATCTTGAACTTGGATAGATGATTCTTCTTTATGATTCAAATTTTTTGTGCCACCTTGGAAAGCTTAAAGTGCATTGGTTGGGACCATATATTGTGACTTATCTACTTGATTCAGGTGCTTTCCAATTAGAGGTGTTGGATGGGACATAGTTTCTCGGTTACTTTAACGGGAGTAGGCTGAAGCCCTATTATAAATAAGTCTTCTTGGTGTTTGTAATAAGGTAGTATTTCCACTTAGATTATATTTCCTTAATGCATTTCCTTTATATGTGTTTCCTTCGTCATTTCTATGCTTTGTCAATTTAGTTCAGTGTTTTGTGTAATAAGCGCACCTGTGTGCCATAAGATGATTACTTTTTAGTGTATTCATGTGTAGAGGACCTCACATACCCTTAGTGTGGGGTGGATCAAGAATGATTGAATGGTTCCTTGTTACAGATTCCAATGTATGGTGAAAGAAAACTTATAGGTGCTTAGAGAAAAAAGATACTTTGAGAAAACATTTCAAAGAAATTGCTCGAATTGAAGACCACACGTAGGAAGTTGGACGCTCAGTGTAATGTGAGGTAGGCTACAACAATGGAAACTACTTAGTGAAAGGCACAGTGGATAGGTACTTCGGTGCATGAAGGTGTGCGAAAGGAGGTCTGTGGCCAAGAAGTAGTGGGTGCGCCAGAAGGTTATGACTAAGGCACGGAAAAGTTAGGCATGGAAAGATAAGGTGCAACACGCGGAAAAGTGTAGAGGTAGAATTAATGCCATGTACGGTGGTAGTTGGGGAGAAATTAATGAGAATATTTTGAATTGGGCTATAAATTCAGTGAGTGTAACATTATAGTTACCTTACATTGTTGAGCTATCAAATTGTGAAGTACGAAGAAGAGCTTAGTGTGATGAGTAATATATAGAGAGAAAAACCAGGAGAGGTTGAGGCACATTTTTAGTGGTGTTCTGTGCAAAGGTTTCTATTAAGGAGGTTGTGTGTGTGCTCAAATCTCAAAGGTGGGTTCATACATACTAGGGTTTGAGGAAAACGGGTTCGTAGCTAGGGTTTCATAGTTTCAAGTTCGAGGCATGCATGGTAAGAAGGTTAAGGTTAGAGAACATCCCTATAAGTAAAAAAGAGAAATGGCACCTAGGTGAGCCCCAGTCATGGAGAAGGAGGCTGACAACATGACAAAGGACTGGTTGGTAGAAATGTTATATCCAGAGGGGGTGATCAAAGGGAGTCCTTGGGCAACAAAAATAGCAAGGTGCAAAATTTCTAATTTTAATCACAGGACCGATAAGACTATTAAGGATATCATTGTAGAAACCATCCGGAAGACAAACAAGAGGACGACAGATGGAACAAGGGTTCTGGATGATTCAGTGAAGAGATTGTTGCAGAGCAGTTGGGGTCATGCAGATCTTTGAGTTACCATATTTTGGAAAGCCCATGACAATTGTACCAGTGGCTTATGTCGCAGGTACATGAAGACTTCTTTTATTTTGTGGCTAGGAGGATGAGGATCTCTGCTAAAATAGTCGGAAAAGTTACAATATTGGGTGCCTCATGGTTAGAGATTACGGGGGATCTAACATATGATGATGGAGTTGATGTGATAACCACTACATTCAAATATAAGAAGGGAGCCTGAGTGTTCAAAGTCACAAACATAGAGGATATGGCCACAAGGGTTGCAATGTGATTAGTAGGTTGTAAGTTAGGTACTTCAGAAAGGTGGACAGAGGTCAATCAACACTGGTTGCACATAGCACATAAAATGGCAAGTCAATACCTACTACAACATCATTAATTATATTGTGGAGATCCTGGTAACAGAGGCAGGCGTACAAGTTGACAAAGGTGAGAAGATAACCTGGGGTGTTATTTTACTTTTTATATTCTTTAGTGAAATTGGTGTGCCTGATGGGCCGAGGGATAGAGTTTGGGAGTATCCCTTAGAGAATAAGTCACTCATGCAAAAGTTTTCAAAGTATACCTATCATGGCTCCATTTCGAGCATGTACAAGGAGCGCCAAGAAAAATGGTTCAGAAGGATGTGTTAGGTGTTTGAAGGAGAGTGACACATATCACATGAGCTACCCATAGTATTAGATGGACAAATGGAGCTCACAGTTTACCGACACTTCATTTTTTAGAGGTTCTTTATGAAGACGAGCGAAAATATCCCTTGGTGTAAGTTACCATTCACCTTCACCATGCGTTATTTCAAAGATTCAATGAATAGATTGCATAACTTGTGAAAGCTTCAATTTGATGCTGATAAGGTAGACATAGATATACATATCCTGCATAAGACATATGTGTGGCTAAACATGGAATCATATCTAGAGACAATGGAGATGGAAAATATTGATATAACTTTAGAGACTCTAGCCATGGGAAAATTGAGCCTATGTGTGTCTATGTATATCTAAGGCCACACTTCAAGGATGGAAATGTGATTGCATGAGAGGAATTTTCTTTACTAGGTCCTCCGAAGGGGAGACAAATAGTGGGCACAAGAAATCTAGTTGAGCATACACCCTCCAGAAAGGAAGATCCGGTACATGAAGGCTTAGAGAATGTTTTGGAGAAGCAAGAGGAAGAAAAAGTAGTTAGTACATGAGCTCGATCATACTCGAAGGGTGTTGTACGGAAGGTGGACAGGTGCGATGTTGGCATTGGGACATCACAACCAGTTAGAAGATCACCACATTTAACACCAGTGAAAATGTCAAGGGAGAAAGAAAGAAGTGCCAAAAGTATATTCCAGTCAAGATAGTGAGGAGGATAAGTCCTCACAACAGAGCGTGTGAATGATGTTGCCACCCCAAGCCTGGAAGTGTGAAAAGATGAAGAGGTAAGGTGGTGAGAACTCTATATATAAGGAGGAATTCCCCCAATATAAGTGCGTAAGGGCTTGTAAACGAAAGCACCATTGGTGGAGATACAAAAATTATAGTACACCTTGCACACACAAATAAAGAAACTGAGGAAGGAGAGGAAGTAGAGCAGAACGTGGGCGTAGAGGCATAGCAAAATGTGGACATCCCTGCACAGGAGAATGTGGGTGAGCGCACCAGTGATCCTAAAGAAGATGAGGTGGTAAGAACATGAAACTTGAATATGTTGATGACGACCACCAAGATAATTCATACACTAGGTTCCAGAATAATTTGCCAAGCGAACAGTTATATGGTTGGGACTTGATGGACCCAGACATGATGAATACGTGCACTCGTAAATAATTTTCATGGAGTATGCAGACTCACATGGATGAGCCGGAATTTGATGTTTGTGAGGAGTCATGTGTGTCACGAAGAATGAAGAAGGTGCCACATACCCACCATATCACCATCAAGCCAACTCAATTCTCGGATGAGTAGGTAAGCAATGCTTTGGTTAAGGTGTCTGCAGAAGTTACACACCATAATATTGATAAAGTGGTGACTATTTGGGCCTTATTGGAGGATAGAAAGGATAAGGAGACTGAAATCAAGTATCCTAATAGAAGGAGAGAGCTAAAGCTGAGGTAAAGGCGCAAGAAATTTCTTCAAATGGCAGAACAGATTGGGGATGAAATCTTAAAAGAGAGACCACAATATGAGGAAAAGGTGGCTTGAGGAATTCCCTTCTTACCTACATTATTTACGCACATTAGTTCATATGATATTAGATAAAGGACCAGTGCACATGCCAAAACCTAAGGATGATGCAAAAAAGGCACAAAAGGCCAAGGCAATAGTCGTGTGCAAAATTACAAGTTATGAAGCATTACTGCAGACATTGAAAGATGAATTGAAGAAAGCATATTTGACCTTGAATATGTGTGTGGCCCCTGACACAATTATAAAGATAAGGACCATTGAAGAAGAGAATGAGCTCCTTAAGGTAGTAAAGAATGATACACTCAGATGTGTGGAGAGGCTAACTTTGATAGCAGAGAAGCGCGATGCACTTGCAAAAGCCCAGGAACCGTACAAGGAGAAAATAAAGGACATTGGAAACTTAATAGCATGGTGAATGGATGTCGTGGATGAGATGGTCTCAAGCATGGCCAATGTTTTTAGGGTATTACAGAATGAAGGTGAGAACATGACACTTGATGAAATGGAGGTAGTATTTGGCAATGAACTAGATAAAAGTAGTAAGGTGCTAAGTGAATGGAATGACTTAGAGGTAGAGATCAAGAATGAATATCAGGAGTTAATTCTCCATGTGGAGGAGTAGAGCGCCAATTATTTCTCATTCTTTTTGTGCAGACATTATTTTTATTCTTTCATTATTTATTATTTTTCATGGAGAGATAAGTTATGATTACCCATTGTCAGGGAAGGAAATGAAATTAGGGTGGGGTAAGGTTGGGTTGATGAAGTATAGCCTAAGTATGAAGGCAAAGAAGGATTGGGTGTGTGGGTATAGGGCATGTAGATGCGTACAAAACAGTAGTGAAACAAGGCGCACCCGGGATAGCATGAAATCAAGGACTTAGCTGTTTTCTAGTTGAGGCTAATTATAGACATGAAGTGTGGGGCATGTTTTATAGAAGGCTTGGAAGAGCACGCGAAGGCTAATTTGGAAAAGTAGAAGATCAAGTGTCATGCATAGTTTTGAGTTATTAATAGGATTATACTAATGTTATATTATTAGATAATTTATTAATAGTGTGCTTGCATGCTTTTATATTTATCATGTAAAGGTGCATGGCTATTCTTAGCATGCAATCTATTTTGAAGGTGCTCAGGTGATGAAGGGTAAGTCCCCACTACCTATAAATATGTATTAACTTGCACGGTTTGGTAGTACCACTTTTGTAACAAAGTTATGCTACTAATTTATGGGCGCACATGACTTATGATGACAATATTATGTATGTATAAAGCTTATGTGTTTTACAACAATTAGAATAATGGATCTTTGTGGCTGGATATTGATTGTTGACACATTTGTTAATGATTATTGCATGGTAAATTTAATCTTGATTTTGGTATGAGTTAATCTTATTTATGCTTGAGATCTAGATCTAGTTTATGCACTGCAATATACTTACTTATCTGTTAAGGATCTAGAATATTTGTGTGATTAAGCTAACTTCTTGAACAAGCTGACATAAAAGAGGAACCTGATACCCTTGTGTGCTTTGGGTCAGCACTCAATTTTGACTGAGTGATGTGTCAGCGTGCCTTGGGCTATTGGTGATAAAAAAAAATTGGCTACAATTATCCACTTACATATACATATACATATACATATACATATATACATATATACATACATATATATATGTATGTATATATATGTATGTATGTATATACATATATATATATATATGTATATGTATGTATATGTATGTATGTCAATAATAAGAGGTATTTGTCAAATATATAAAGAGTGATAATAACCTCAAATAAATATACATAGATATAGCCATTATTATATTAGATATGCAACAAAAGGTGGTTCAACAATTAGGATCCCTTGAAAGAGGTCCAACGGGTATATAAAACTATGAGACCCTAGGAAATACTATGGAAAACATATTTAGGGCAGGTGATAGATAAAAATTAGGTTATGAATGTATAAATATGGTAGAGAAATTAATAAGTATATTGCCACATGACAATAATCATATTTGGTATATTATTCATACAAAATACATTACATATTTATAAGAGTTGTATGAGCCCTTATTTTCATGGAGTCTCAACAACTCCTATCCTAGAATGGTACTGAGATGGTTTGAATAACTCAACCAATACATAAATATACATGATTTTTATTAACAACACACATTACAATAAATATAAGACTAATAATGTGGAAACTATTAATCTCTAACATTGAGTTTGGATATACAATTTAGATATAAAACCCTAGGGTAGCTAGGGTATTAAAAGAAGGTGCAATATAAAATGTCAGGTTCACCAAAATTATTACACCCTAGTATATTATGTGAAATATAAATTAGTGAAATGAGTACACTAAAATATATAAGGGTTAACTACATGAGGTTACATTTTGATTAATTAAATTCCAATATTAATTATTAATATCATAACAATGCATTAATACTTGCAACTAATGTACTAAACAAGATATAAACTTGAAAACACAAGGGGATGAGTGGACTTAGCTAATTACAAATTATGTATGGGAAGTTTTGGGTATGCAGACTATTGTAATAAAGAGATTTGGGATTGATGATGCTTTGTTTATGTGAAGTGTGACTAGAAATTGACATAGTGTGAAACCATAAGCTTTTATTAGGGTCATACCATATGGTCTTGGAAAATATGTGCCTGATTAGAATCTAGCTCTACAACTTCCTGAGATGGTTACCTACCTAGAACTTACTATCATTATCAAATCCTAATTTACAATCATGCAACTAAGCTCACTTAACATCCTTACATGATGTCTCGAACCCAAGCCATGGGTGGTATACCTTGCAAAATAGACATTAGTTGTATTGTGGGCACCCTCGTGCACCACCTACGTTGGCACTACTATTTAGAGGCCTCAAAGAACATATCATTATACACCTAGTATGTGATATATGAGTGAATGTAAATAAATTTGGAAACCCTTTATGACAATGCTTGAGTCGAGTTTATCTCTTGCTAAAATATTCAAAGAACAGATGTTTGAGTGTTTGTAGGTGAGATGTGCTAACTCCTTAACCTGGTAAAAATATTTAGACTTGTACTGATTATTATATTGATAAGGGGTAAAACTGGGGGTTTTGAAAGACCCTCATCCTTGTATAAATAGGCCCTAAAGGAAAGATAAAAAATTTAAGCAAGATAGAGAAAAATCCCAAAGGAAAAGAAGAACATAAGGCCACAAATGCACATAACAAGAAGAAAATAAAGGAGAAGAGAAGAAGAGTGACTTTAGCCAAAATAGCTGCAGTAACAAAGAGCTACAACCACTATAGCTGCATGTATGTATACAACTAACACATACAAGCTCCCTACCATGGGGATGACAAATCATTATAGTGAGAGACAAACCAAAACAAAAAAAAGGAGACTCAATCCAAAGAATGAGATCTAAGTTTCATTTGTGATTATAATAAGATCTATTTGTGAGGAAGTTTTTTGTTTCTTATTTTGGACTATAGTCCAATCCTCTTTGTTGGGATCAATGTCCGAAACCAGCCCACTTGGAATATTAATCTCAATGAAAGATAAAGGCCTGAAATTTACATACAGATGAGGAGATTTTACCTTATCCAACCCAGGAGGGGTCATAAGGATTGACTTTGTGGTTCATAATGAGGTACTTGTATGGGATTTCTCAGGTGAAATAGGGATAGGTTCAACCCTATATGGGGCATCACATACATCATATTCAACATGAGTAGCTATGTAGCAAAAAATGTGTACATAGGAAAGAAGGGAGTCCATTCCTCCACACACACATCTGAGCCCCATTACTTAGCTTGGGGTGCCACACAATCCTTGAGAAAATGTCCTGTATTAATAGCACCTATGGCATGTGAAGGCCAATGTTTCACATAGTCCAATATATATGTGTAAAACCTCTCACCAATATGTATGTTAATCTTCTCGGGGATGCCCATGGGATAACATCTAAATACACCACAATCCTAGCATATACAGGTGTGAATTATTTTTTGAGTGGTATCAGGACACTTTAATGAAAACACCCATATGTATTTCCAATGGCTTCAAATCAAGGGTTATACCAAAGTTGTAATGGTAAACCTAGTAGTCTGACCCCGATTGGCATCAAATCAAATGAATCTGTTAAAGGGTCAAAAGTTGGATACCATAATTTTTACAAGATGCCATGGTCATCCCAGACCCAAAAGCATTCATGGACAACATCACGGTCCTCTATAGATTCAAAAATTGAAATAAAGTATAGCTTGATAGTAGGGGTAAAGCTCCACTTTACCCTTAATAATGTGTTTCCACTCCTATGTGATGTATTCAAAAATATGAGAGAGATTTGGCCCACAAATCTTTGAAGTGAATAATGAGTCCCTTGCTACCATATTCTCCTTCATGGACAACCACCTGATGAATAATATTTTATTCATACATTTAGAGAAGGAGAATCAGGGGTAGGTTCTAAGAATCTATTTAATATATGCTTAGAGCTTTGGATGTAACCTTAGGTGATGATAATAAATGCTTAGAGCTAGATGGATGCCTTTGATGCTCATAGATGCCTTTGGATGCAACCTTAGGTGATGATAATAGATGCAACCTTCTTGTTTGAACCTTATAATCATAAAACTGTAGACAAATGGAGAAATTAGAAAATAAGGTCAAATCCTTGAAGATTTGAATGCATGACAATGTTGCTATAGTCATAAGAAGGATGATACAAGTTGCTCACATGAGTTTGTACCACAAGGTCTATATGAAAAGGTGGAAGTTTACTATGCCTATTCTAGATCAATATGTTGGAGCTTCAAAGATTTTTCCATCATGATGAACATGCAGGTCTAGAAGATTTATTATCTCCACAAAAGAATATGAAGGTCACTAATTTGTTGTTCCATCAATAAGTTTATAGACAAGTGAAATGATTCATGTAAAGAATTATCCCCTTGGTGATAAGGTATGTCCTACAATCCTATTTGGTTGTTCAAGTATTGAAATGTGTGTCAAAGGTGTTTCACTAATAAGTTCGTGTAAAACAAATAAGGTAAGAGGTTAGGAGGAATACCTATGAGGCGAAGGTGGAAGATAGATTGCGCGCGCTGTAGACTTTGATCCAAGCTGTTTGTGTATTCCCTTTTAATCTGATTTTTCTAATGACCTATATAAGAAACACATGTACCAAATAGTATTAATAATATAAGTTAGTGGACACTGCTAATTTTATGTTTACTAGGAAAGTGATAGATGCTTCCTAGAAGGTTGTCACACCGACTAGACACAATGACAATATTGAGTGATGTACACACTGAAATACCATGTACCTCTAAAATACTATTATGATGAAAAATACGATTTAGGTATTTGATAATACAATAAGTAAATCTAAATTAATAGGCAATGCTAATGTTGATTTGGTAGGTTGTTCTGGGTTTTGTCATTGACATTTATATTCATAATTCTAGGACTGATATAAATGAAGGTCTGGGTTATTATTGAAAGATTGAAGGCTTGACTGATAACCCAGGGTATGAAATGACACAAAGATAAATGATCTCGTTAAGTGAACACCAATATAGGGGTTTCCGGCGTCACTTAGGGGCAATGGGTGATAAATTGGCATTTAAAATTGGCCTTTGGACCTCCTGTGATTAATATATTTATTGAGGATTTTAAAACCTCCTAGGCTTGTAATATAACTAAGTCCACTATGACATAACTATCCTCTAGCTTAACAATCATAAATGTTGGAATGGCTGGGTTGTTATGTAGAACAGATGGAGATATCCGGGGTAATAACATAATTGAATTTGAAAGCAACCTTGATAAGTTCATGGGTTGAAGTAAGTATAGGTTTGAGTTAAATAACATTACTTAACTTGTTTTATGAAGATTTCGTGACTACAACAGGTCCATTAGTGAGATTCAAAAATCATGTGATTTAGGTAGTAGTTGCACTTCCTCCTCCTATATGTACATCTGCTTAAGAGGAATAATTCAAATCATTGTATTGTAATGTATTGAGCATTATCTAGATTAAGAGATGGATTTAACATATATGTATTTTAGCTCTTCTACTTTACAAATCTAATGTGAATTGTGCTATTATCATCTGAACGATGTCGATTAGTATAACCGGCGCTTAAAACAACCGGCTTTATCATTAGTTTCCTTGGTATCAAAGCCATAGATGATGTAGACATCCATCTGTAAGTTTTTCTTTGCAAGCAAGGGTTTATTATTTTCATGTATTCGAGAATTTGTTAGCAATTTTTATGCAGCATGCATTTTTATGCAAAATGGAGTGCGCCATTGGATTTGGAAGGTGCCAAAACCCTATAATCGACTGTAAACTCAACCATGTTTTGAGATAGTTAAATCTGGTTGTAAATCTGTACCCTATGGGTGCATTCTTTTATCCATTGGATATAAGCGTGTACCTTCCAGATGCATTCTTTTATGCAGTATTTTTATCCACTGATGATATTTTGGGTTTTGGATGCAGTCTTTTATGCATTCACTATATTTCAGTTTTGGATGTAAATCTAAATATACCCTCTGGGTGCATTCTTTTATCCATTGGATATAAGCGTGTACCTTCTGGATGCATTCTTTTACCCTCTGGATATTTCAGTTTTGGATGCAGTCTTTTATCCACTAGACACAGATCTGTACCCTCTGGGTGCATTCTTTTATCCATTGGATATAAGTGTGTACCTTCCAGATGCATTCTTTTACCCTCTGGATATTTTTGTTTTGGATGCAGTCTTTTATCCACTGGACGTAGATCTGTACCCTCTCGGTGCATTCTTTTATCCATTGGATATGTACATGTGTACCCTCTGGATGCAATGATTTATCCTCTGGACATTTCTAGGTTTTGGGTCTTTTAGCGCAGGATTTTATCCTTTGGTCGCAAGCATGTATCGTGTGGATGCACTCTTTTACCCTTTGGACATTTGGGTGTCACATGTACCTTTTAAAAAAAAGATCAACATTAAAATATTATTTTAATAGCAAAACCTTCTAGAGCTCATAACTTTTGATCTGTAGCTCAGATTAAGGTGATCTTTGTTTTGAAATTGTGTATTTTTTTTGAGATCTACGCATTGGTGACATTTTTATACACATATTTCAAATTTAAAAGGTACTTTTACTCATTGTAATATTTACATGCACTCAATTATAAAGTGCCAAATTTGGGAGGGTGTTGTGATCACTTGTGGATGCAATTTCGGTTGAGCCCGACATCCTAAAATTTTTGGGTATTGCATTCTTGTATCTATGGGTGTATACATTTATATCTCTCTTGTTTGTTAAGATATTTTGGATATGTATTTTCGACACTTTTTTTTTGGCATGTTGACAATCTCTCTTATGGGGGAGCTATTCTGGTGAAGCCCAGTGTTAGTTTTTCAGTGTTCGAGTAGTTGATTTTGAAAACTCATACAGATATGTGGTGTCACTCTACCCATTCAGTAGTATGGGAGGGTGTGGTGTTGATACTGATTCTTCTTCCTTGCCTTGTTAGTGTTTTTGTTCTTTAGGTTTTGTGTCCTTGCCTTGTTACCTTGGCTTTTCTTGGATCGTGGCACTCCTATTTATTTGGATCTCGTGTCCTTGCCTTGTTGCCTTGGTTGTTCTTGGATCATGGCACACCTATTTGTAGCAGTTGATCAAATTATGTTTGGTGTTTTTTTTCACTTTTTGACATCACTCCATTGACAGTCTCCTTGCATGGAGCTATTCTAGTGAAGCCCAGTGTCAGTTGTTTTTGAGTTCTATGATCGAGCAGTGGATTCAGACCATAGTGTGCACCACACTTCTTCAGCATTGTACAAGTTTTTGGAGCTGAGATTTATGAGGATATCTTGCAGCAAGGATTTTTCTCTCTACTTTGTTATTACTGGTTTTGGGTACCTTGCAGTGTCTATTTTTCCCAGTTATTGTACGTGGGTACCTCATCAGGCCTTGTTTCAAAGGACCCACCTTCTTTTCCACCCACCTAAGTTATGCTTACGAGAGGGTGTTAGTGTAGGTTATTATTTATCATTTTATTTATTTATCAGGATAATTCTTACACTTGTGTTAGCCCTACACTTGTTGGGTTAGCTTGCTTAGGTGTACTAGTTGTGTGGAGTTAGCTTACTAGTTGTGTTGAGTTAGCTTCTCAATTATGTGGAGTTAGTTTACTTCATTTTAGAGTTAACTTAACTACTAGTATCAGTTAGTGGGAGTTCTTCACCACTATTTTGGTAGTAGTTGCACTTCCCTCCTCCTATATGTAAGGTTTCTTATTGAAAATTCAAGTCATTGTATTGTAATGTAAGCATTATGGATTATCTGGATTTCCATATATGGTATTTTAGCTCTTCTGTTTTGCAAATCTAATGAGGTGTGCTATTATCATCTGTTTTGGCTTGGAACAAACACTTCAGGTATAATTGCTATTGTTCCTTGGTAAGATTTATGTTAGACAAAAAAATACATATATTCAGGATTCACTCAATTTTGGGTTCATGCATTTTTTGCATCGTCTATCTCAAAGGCTTTTTTCTGTGAAGGTGGAAAAACCATAAGAAAACTTTTCGACCATTTCTGGTTTTTTTTGTTGTTGGTGGTTCACGTATCGGGAAGTGTCAAGGACATGAAAATCGAGAGAATCAACTACACTTTCCTCATTTTTGGCGTGCAATAGGGTGACTGTGCATAGCTATTTCGGGGAAATACTATTTGAGTTGAAGGTCATTTACCCCGAAAATAGTATTTTTTACCAGAAGAAGCAGTTGGATGTGACCCATTGAAATCCTTAGCCCCTGGTCATATGGTATGGTCATATGAGGGCTTAAAGCTTGTGATTCCTACTAGTAGGTGCTTAACTCCAACCCCCTTTCATTTTATTTGTGTGGTGAAGGCAAGAGCATTTTATTCTATTTTAGTGGCAACTAAAATAAATAGTAGAGCATAATATTGAAAAACTTGTATCTTTTGATCGGTAACTCGGTTTTGAGTGCCGTTTTTTGCAAAAGTGCTTGTTTTTTATGCTCTTTCCATTGGAAATATTTATTTTGAGAATCGCACTATAATTATAAAGTGCCATATTGTAACACACACTCATTATAAAGTGCCAAAATCTGGGGGGATCTTGTTGCATTGTTTGGGGGTCTTGTTGCATTGCTTGGTTCTTGCATTTCTTTTGGTGATTTTTTTTAGGATGACATCTTTATCTACTTCTGCATTAGATCATGTTGAGCCATTAACAACACATAATTACCACACATGGAAACCAAGAATGGAAACAATAATTAAGCGGAAAGGATTATGGGCTTTAACTTCTTCAGAACAACCATTGTTCACTAGAGAATATGAGAAATTTCAGTACCAGTGCAAATTTGATGAGTGTATGGGTTTGATAGGAACTTATGTAAGTGACAGTCTTTTGTTTCATTTGGAAAAATGTGACTCTCCTTTCAAAATATGGGAGAAATTGGAGGATTTATTTGGTAAGGTGGATCATATGAGAGCCATGCAACTTGAAATTGAGATCACCTCTCTTAATCCTGAAGATTTTCCAACAATTATAGACTATCTTACCAAGTTCAAGCATTTGTTGACACAGTTGAAGGGGAGTGGAAGAGATAAGAAAGATGAAGAGTGTGTTTACTTGATTCTATCCAAGTTGAGAGGACCATTCCAAATTTTTGCTTCTACCTTTTTCTCTAGCATGGATGCCTTAGGTGACACATTCAAAATGCCTAACTTAGAAACATTTTGTGAAAGACTTACTAGGGAAGAATCCAAATTGTCTCACCTTGAGTCTTCCACCTCTCAAAAGGCATTAGTTGCATCTAATCCTAAGGGCAAGGGAAAACCAATAGTAAAACCAAATCCACACCACCTCTATCACAAAATGCTCCTAAACCCAAAGAAAACAACTCAAAACCCAAGGAGTCTTCTAAATCCAAGAATAAGTCTAGCTTTTCATGCTCTTTTTGTGGGGGTAGTAATCATGAAGAACATAGGTGTTATAAGCGAATGCAAGCCTTAGAGGATGCAGTCAAGAAACACAAAATTTCTATCTCCACTCCACCTCCTTCTAATCAACATGGAAAAGCACTTAATGTTGTTGGAAGATCTCAGTCACCACTTGCAGACAATTGGGTTATAGATTCTGGTGCTTCTCATCACATGACTTCTTCCAAGGAGTCTTTTGTTTCTCTAGGTTTGAGTTTTAATTCCAAAATTGAGGCTGGATATTCTTCCTTCTTTTCTGTTAAAGGAAAAGGTGATATACAACTTGATGGTGGAAGTATCCAAGATGCACTATATGTTCCTAACATCACTACAAATTTGATTTCTGTATATCAAATTTGTCATTCTGGTCAAGGGAAAATAGTGACTTTTACACCACATGGGGCAGAAGTAAGAACTTTGTTGGAGCCTTATTCACTTGTTTCTCAGGGTATTGTTGATCATAGTTCTAGACTATATCACTTTGAGGGTTTTGATGACACTTCTTCTATAGGGACATGATTGGTTTCTCATGCAGATTCAGAGAGTAAGCTTTGGCATGAAAGATTTGGACATCTCAATTACAATATTTGAAGGAGTTGAGCACTCATGGTATGGTAGATGGTCTTCCTAGAGTTTCTTGTCTTGAGGGAGTTTGTCATGGTTGTGCATTAGGGAAACAACACCAAGATCCTTTTCCTAAGAATTTTTCTAAGAGAGCTTCTTCACCACTTGAGCTTGTGCATAGTGACTTGATGGTTTTTCCTACCCCATCTTTCAATGGAGCTAAGTATGCACTTACATTTATTGATAATTTCTCAAGGCGTACTTGGGTTTATTTTCTCAAGTACAAAAGTGATGTTTTTTCAAAATTCCAAGTCTTCAAGGCTTTGGTCGAGAAACAATCTTCTAGTTGCATAAAGAACCTTCACACTGATAATGGGGGGAGTACTTCAACAATGAGTTTTCTGAATTTTTGGCAACTCAAGGCATTATTCACCAACATTTTGTTCCTCATACTCCACAACAGAATGGATTAGCAGAAAGGAAGAATAGAACTTTGAAGGAAATGGCTAACTGTATGATGCATTCTAGAGATTTACCTCCTATCTATTGGGTAGAAGCAGTTAATTGTGCTAACTACATTCAGAATCACACACCACACAGAGCACTTGAGCATTTGACTCCAGAGGAAGCTTGGTCCAACACTAAGCCAGATGTCTCATTTTTTCGAGTCTTTGGGAGCCATGCTTGGGCCTTTGTGCCGAAGAAGGAAAGGAACGCTTTGGATAAGAAGAGTAAACCCTTGATCTTTGTAGGGTATTGTGAGGACATGAGAGCTTATCAACTTTTAGATCCTGATACACATGATGTTCTTTTTCAAACACATGTTCAGTTTGATGAGTGTTTCACTCCTCATGATTCTTCATCTTCTTCCATTCCTCCTTCTTCATCTCATCTTGAGGATCCTTTCTTTGAGGAGATTGATGAGGAGGTTATAGATGTCATTGAGGATCCTATTCCCACTGATGTTGTCACTATGCCTAAGTGGGCTCGTACTACAGTTTCTGAGGCAACACCTTTCATAGAGGATCTTCCACCCACTAGGCATCATCACACACATTCTACAGGTTCTGGAATTTTGTGTCAGGTAGTTTCTGAGGATCCACAGTATTTTTCAAAGGCTCATGGGATACAAGAGTGGGATGATGTGATGACAGCTGAGTATTCTTCTTTGATGAAGAATCATACTTGGGATTTGGTATCTCTTCCTAAAGGAAGAAATATGGTTAGGTGTAAGTGGGTATACCAAACCAAATACGCAGCTGATGGGTCCATTGACAAGTATAAGGCTCATCTTGTTGCAAAGGGTTTTTCACAAGTTGAAGGTATTGATTACTCTGAGACTTTTGCACCCGTTGCCAAGATGGATTCTGTACGCCTTGTACTTGCTATTGCTGCATCACAGGGGTGGCCCGTATACCAGATGGACGTGAAGAGTGCCTTCTTACATGGAGATCTACAAGAGGAAATATACATGGAGTAGCCAGCTGGATTTGTTCAGGATTCTTCTCTTGTTTGTAGGCTCCGAAGGTCTCTCTACGATCTCAAACAAGCCCCTCGGGCTTGGTATGAGAAGATGGATTCTTTTCTTCTATCTACTAGTTTTGTTCGTTTCCACTCCGATCATACAGTGTATCTCCAACATGTTGGTGAGGATATTGTGATACTTGTCTTGTATGTTGATGATCTGTTACTTACTGGAAGCTCTTCTTCCCACATTTAGAGTATTCAGAGGGCTCTTTCTACACAGTTTGACATGACAGATCTTGGGCTATTGCATTATTTCCTTGGTTTGTAGATTTCTCAGACAGATTCAGGGATTCATTTGAGTCAGCAAAAGTACACCCATGATCTTCTTAGGTGCTTTGATATGGCTGATTGCAAGCCAAGTCCATCTCCTTTTCAGTCTGGGGTTACTCTTACATCCACATGTACCACACCACTTTGTGATCCTACATTGTATAGGCAGTTGGTTGGGAGTCTCATGTACTTGACCCATACTCACCCTGATATTTCATTTGCAGTAGGGCTTGTATCTCGGTTTGCACATTCTCCTCATAGTAGTCACTGGCAGGATGCTAAAAGGATTTTGTGCTATTTGCATGGCACTTCCCACTTTGGCCTACACTACACTAGGGGCTCTACTCAGTTGGTTGGGTATACAGATTCAGATTGGGCAGGTTCTATTGATGACAGGTGTTCCACTTCTGGCTATCTTTTCTGTCTTGGTTCTTCTCCAGTTGCTTGGGCATGTAAAAAGCAACAGGCTATTGCACTTTCATCTTCAGAGGCAGAGTACAGGGCAGCAGTTACAGTGAGTCAGTAGATTCTTTGGCTTCAACAGTTATTGACAGAGTTTGGATTCCCACAGGATTCACCAACTGTACTTTGGTGTGACAACCAAAGTGCAATTCACATTTCTCGCAACCCAGTTGAGCACCAGCGGACCAAGCATATTGAGATACACATCCACTTCATTCGGAAGCACATTCAGGATGGAGTTCTTTGCTTGGAGTACCTTCTCGACTCAGCAGCAGGTTGCAGACATCTTTACGAAGCCTTTTGCATCACCTTGCTACCTTGAGTTGCGTGGAATGCTTGGGGTTTCATAAGTTGTTCTTGGGGGTGTTCATGAGAACATCTTCCTTCTTCTTCTTCTTTCTCTTTCCTTCTAGCAGGATTCTTTCCTTCTTTTGGTTCGAGATTTCTTCATGGATATATTGTACATGAGTACCTCATCAGGCCTAGTTGTCGGGACTCATACTGTGGACATGCCACTTCTATTTTGGCCCCTAGCTTCACTTGAGGGGGGGTGTTAGAGTAGGTATTTACCTTAGCTCATGTTCACCTAGGTACATTATTTACCTTTATTGTATTTATCCTCACCCACTTATGTGTGTGGATATTTATTTTTATTTATTTAGATATTAGGAGATATTATCTAGTTGTTAGGTATAGTTCTTTCCTTGATCTATGGTATTGACTAGTTCTTTCCTAGATCTATGGTATTGACTAGATCCTTGATGTCTAGTTCTCTCATAAATCTATGGACTTGACTAGTTCTTTGATGACTAGTTCTTTCCATGATTTATGGCTTGATATACGACCTTGACTGGTTCTTAGATTGTTATTCCTTGCCTATATAAGCAAGGCCCATTCTCATTGTATTTCATTGAGTTCCATAATAATATATGATATTGCTGCTCATTTGTTTGCAAAGGTTTATGTAAAGTTATTCTAGGCGAATTACTTTCATCTTATTGATCGTGATGTTTGATTAGCATCTGTGTTCTTGGCTTATGGTTTGGAGGCCACGATACCTATGGAATTCATCATTATGAGTCTAAGGATGGTAGTTAAATTTTGAATTAATGAATATATGCCCATACATTAGCGGCTAGTAGAATTAGTTGAAAAAATATTTATATTTGTGTACAACCAAACACACAAAAAAAGATCTAAAAAGCATGAAATGATCGTCATTACAAACCTAAAGAGTTTTAGGAGGGTGATAAGTTATTGTTGTATGGTTGTAGGTATAAGAAACTAGAAAAATTAAAAATCAGGGGCATATTTCATTACATAATAAATAAGATTTTATTATCATAAGAAATTAAGTTTAAAACATTACTGAGAATGAAGCGGAAGGGTTATGTAAATGGTGTTATGCTAAAATCCTATGTGGTTACATAATAAACAAAAGTAAGGTAGGGAATTGTGTGTGTGTGTGTGTGTGTGAGAGAGAGAGAGAGAGAGATAGAACATTGGAGATAATGAAATGATGAGGTAAAATAGAAATATTCATAAAACACCAAAATTGAAGAGGAAGATCATAACAAATCCCTAGGGTTGATATAAAGATTGAGTCACGAGTCGGGTTCACTAAAATAATTACACCTTTATTAGATTTATGAATCTAAATTAGTGAAACAAGTACACGAAAGGATGTAAGGGGTGATATAAGAGGATATGTATATGTGTGTGTGTGTGTGTGTGTATTCATACATACATACATAGAGAGAGAGAGAATTAATAGAGATAAAAAAATAAAAAATCATTAAAAAATATGATTTTTTTTAGAAAAATAGGAAAATAATTTTGAGAAAAAATGGAAACACTTTTTTCAGAAAAATAAAAAAACAATTTTGAGAAAAAATGGAAACACAACAAACACATTTTAAAAAAAATATTTAAAAGTAAAAAAAATAAAAATCCAATAATTTGAGAAAAAATAAAAAATAATTATTTAAAACTAAAAAATAAAAAAATTCAAGAGCTTGAGAAAAAATAGAAAATAAGATAGAAAATTAAAATAGAATGTTGCCAAACTATAAATTGTAATTCAACAGTTTCTAAAAAAAACATACAAGTTAGTGGTTTGGCGAGGTGGGATTGTGAAAACCCACAAGGGTGATTTCTCAAAATAAATAATAAATATATCAAATTACGTGAAATAAATTTATAAAGTATTAAGTGGAAAAAACAACATAGCTTCACGTGAATGAAGAGGTTGACAAAAAGTGGAAGGAAAAAGACAATTGAGAAAGAGGTACGTAGGTATAGGTAGGATTTAATACAATCCCAATTAGAGGGAGAAACAATTAAAGGAAATAAAGGAAAATCAGATATATGATCCAAAAATAGTAAGTATATGACTATAGGAAGTTTAAAATTACAAAATCCATTCGAGACTTAGAATTGTAAGTACAATGAAGTTTCTTAGTGAACATACAACTAGTTAACTAAGGCATGAGAAGAGAAAAATGGCGACCCCACAAATCATTTTGGAGCATGAAATATAAAATCTTGTAATGAAAAAATAAACATCGGAGTCCTTTCTACCGAATCCCGCAAGATCCTTCTCTCTTATCCCATAAAAATAGGGCACTGCCTAAATACCCAAAAATATATACATTTTAATCTTGCAAAGATCAATCATACAAGAATGGAGGTGGATATATAGATGATGGTAGAGGTGAATCCTATAACAAAAAAATAAGAGTGGAATAATACTTCTAATTTTAACGATTGCACAAAGTTATATGTTTATATCCATTTCCCATTATTCACTTTGGCTGAGAAATCCATTAAAATATTACTCAGAAGGTTGTATAATGGGATGCTCTACCATAGACAAACATACCAATTCTTAGGGAGGTTCTAGAGTGGGTAACTAGATTGATGAAGGATGTAAATAGTCTCCTTGTTTGGATAAGAAAGGTTTCACTATAGGAAAGGAAGTCACTAGACTCTTAGGCACAAGAAACAATAAACATGGAGTTTTCATTTTTTATATCCACAACCAATTCTAAGGTATGCAATGAAGGTAGTTACATGGAAAGTATACCACACAAATAAATAGGATGTTTCCCACCCCTGAAATGCTAGTATATCATTTGAGTTAGTTTCCACTACCTTAAAATATAACTAATTCCAAATCCAATTGGAGGAGTTCAACGACCATTAGGTAAATGAATGATGGTAAGAACAATTTATATTATGGATCCCTCCTTTTATGCTTAGGTATTTAAATTACAATACATGGGAAAATAATGGAAGGTTTGGTGAGATATGACCATGAATATTGGATAACAAATCAAGAACCAATTTGATATTATAACCATGGTAGCACGGGTCACAACGGTTATTCAATAGGGGGAAGCATAAGAAGTAGATAGTTTTATAGTTGATATAGATAGTTTTGTATGTTTGACCTTTTATTTTTTGGTTCACTACAATAGCCATGTTACCTTATGAAGTATTATATGAGCAAATAAATAGTAGGATTTTCGCTATAAGAAATTTTCTAGTGGACCCTAAAAAGAAATGACCTCTAAGCATTGATGAGATCATAGAGGAAATGTAGAAACAACAAGATGATGCCTATAGAGATGTTGGACCACCTTAGGTAGAAATACAAACTAAAAAATCAAGGATTGGAACATGACTCCATGAGAACCTATTTATTTGGATAGCCCACGAGGACAAGAACAAATAAATGTTGTAGAGAAGGATCCAAAATTGAATTTGGGTATCGAACATGCAGATTCACAGGAATAAAAATTTGAGGTTTGATTATATGGAGTGGGGAAATTTTTCCAAAAACACAAATAAAATAGATAGGAAACCTACCATACAATGTCAAGGTGAAGTCTAAAATACAAGAAATTGGGAGTTTGGTCCCTCACTAAAAAAATCCATTAGGGGAGTAACTCAAACCCTCCTTAAAGAAACAACAAAAAAGAGGATGCAAAAATACTAAGGGGATCATATAAACCTAGAAGAAACCAAATAAAAATACAAGGAAGAAGGAGGTCAAGAACAAAATGGATATCATCCAGGAAGAGATAAAAGAGGAAGATGGAGTTCACAAAGGAAGGAGTGGAAGAGGACACTTGGAGATTAGAATATTATAAAGAGGAAGAAATAAATTTTGAAGGCACAAAAGATACCATGTCTATATCAAAATGATCTAAACAAATATTTTGGTTATTATAGGTTGTAAATATATGAGTGAGAAAAGATAATGGAATAATGTCATATCATCAAGTCTATTATGGATTACATTAAGGCCACCCCTTATAAATACAAGGAAATGATTCAAGTACTACCACTCATTGTACAAATTAGATTTATAAATATAATGAAATATTTATAAATGTAAGGAAAGAAGTAGTTATATTGTAGTTCTATCAAAATTATGTAAATAGAGAGATGGGTTATTATAGGTTGCAAATATATGAGTGAGAAAATATAATGCAACAATTTCAGATAATTGATTCCATTATGGAATATATTAGGACCACAACTTAGAAATATGAGGACATCATTCAATTACTACCACTCATTGTACAAAGTATAATTTTAGATATAAATAGAGAATTTGCTAGGGTGTCACAATTAAAATAGGATACAAACTCTGATAATTTTTCATCCAAAACAAATATTTCACCCATAAGGCTGAAAATGAAATAACTTCAAAATAAAGAGTTGCAAACTAAACAACACAATGAGACATTCAAAAATAAATAAGAGGCTCTTGAAAAGATTAAACATAAGGAGAAGTAAACCATATTAAAAGAGAGATCTTGGAAAAATCTCTGGAGGAACAAAAGGGAAGAACCAAAGTAGATATCAAACAAATGACCTTGTGGGCATTGAAAAAAAATTATAAGGAAAGGAAAATAATGGAGGGGGAAGAATGATAAAATATAGTAATGGAAGCTAAGCATAAACTAGGAGAGGAATATAAAAATGAGGAAGACAAGAAAAAGGAGATAAAAAAGAAAAATAAAAAAGAAGAAGAGGAACATAAGGAAAATATAGCCATAGAGGCTAAGATTAATTTGGAAAAGAAAATAAGAAAGGAAAGTAGAAGGAGAAAGTTGTGAAGGGTACGAAGGAGTAGAAAAAAATACACAACAAGATAACAATAAAAATAAATCCGTAAAAGAAGACATAAAGAAGTATTTACATGAGTTAAAAAACATGCTAAACTAAAGGTTGTAGAATCTAAATAAAAATTTTCTGAGGATGATGAGCTAGAAGAAAATATTTAAAAGGTTGAGGACATTTCTCAAATATAACAAATACTCGGTCTGAGATTTGGTTTTTAGATAAAATTTGTGAAGTTTTTCAATTGACACATTTTGAATCCTCACTGGGGATTCACCATCATGAAAAACCATGGTTTTGATGAATCATAAGTAATGATTCAAAACACTTCAATTAAAAATCTTCACACAATTTATCTAGAAACTTGATCCCAATTTCATGGATTGTGACAACATTAAAACTCTAAATAGGTTTGTCTAAGAAAATCACCGACCTACATCTTTGGGTTCTATTAGAAATTCTTATGTGGTGTTTAGGGACTCCCTCAAATAAATTAAATTTATCCTCATTAAACATAAGAAAATAGCCACATTTCTTCTAGGAAAGGGTGCACTAGATAAAATAGAGAAAGGGGAAACATTTCATCTTGACCAAATGTCTCTCATACAAAACAACATATAGAAAACATTTTACATGATAACACCCAAAAACACCTAATCAATAGGTGTGGTTCTAGAAGAAGCAATATAGAAATTGATTGATGGTATCTATAAGATAAGGCCACAGTAAGAAGCAGATCCTAACTATCCTAAAACAACAACGAGAGGAAATAGTTACCAAATTTCTTACCCATTTGACACCTGACACCATGAGAGATAAAAAATCCATTGTGAGGAAATAAAAAACTGTAAATCATTCTAGATGATTACTCTTGATAAGGATAATATTGAGTAGAGAAACAAGGTAATAAAACAAGTACAGTAAATAAGGATAATAATAATGAGTGATGCATCAACATACTTTGTTTTCCCTATTAGTTAACCATTTACAACCTAGGAAGAAAATAAAGAACATAATGTTATGGAAGATGAATTGAATAAATCCTCATCCATGTATGGTGTGAAACAATATGTTACTAGTGTAAAGAGGGGAATAATAATAGAGCTTGGTGATAAGTATAGACAAAAATAGGTTGTTTGAGAAAGCATGATCAACGATATGGATGAGTAATATTGTCTGGTAAACCAAAACATATGAAAAATAGATAACGTATCCATAGAGATTGAAAAGGATGTCAATAACATTTAAGGTAAACTAACACCTTTAGAACTAGCCATAGAGAATGTAATATTGTGGAAATTGGAACAAAGAACCACCACATAGTTGGTGGAATGGAATGGCTTTAAACACTCCCTAACCACATAGTTTTCCAAATATCTACCTAAAGGGGTGAATTAATATTTATTTTTAATAATAGTATTTTTGGAGTGAGACTATTGTCCCATATACCCAATTGAGAAAGTCAAGTGAATGATATACTTTGTTTCCTTACGCCATATGTCTAAATTTTTGGGTAGTCAATGGTATGCCTTTCCTGTAGACTATTTAGGCATTGAGGTGGATTCAAAGAGAAGAATTGTTTTTTGTATCCTTTGGTGGGTTATTCATCAAGTATCATCTCGAGAATGATACAAAGTTTTAATTCCAGGGATGGTATTGAGGGTTCTTCAGTAGGTTAAATCCAAATATGATGTCTATAGAAGCTCATGACTATAACATAGCTATGAGTTATGCCAAAAAGTACTATGCAGTCCCATGTAGCATTTGATGGTGAGTCACAACTTGGAATAAATACTGTGTGTATCATAGATACAAGTAACACATGTGACCTTTTTCTAATAGAAGTTGTTTGTACACATACAAGAGTAAAAAAGGTAGATAAGTGTGTAGAGTGTGTAGTGGAATATATTTTTGAAGTATCAAAATGTACAAGTGTATGTGTGAGTAAAGTGGGGTAATGAAGTGAAGTTTAAGAATATATATGTATTTCACGGTATTCTATAGCTAAAAAATGTATTTTTATTGAATTATCACTATATGAATAAAGATGAGATATTTTTAGGAAATACGTGTCTTTGAGTTATTCTTATGCGACTTAATGTTATGTGGTGAATATAGAATGCATAAACCTACTTCAAACTCAAACTTTAGATAAATTGGTAATTTATCTTCCTCTCATAACATCAACTCTAATCAAAACTTTTATGGACTTAGTAAACTAGCAACATTACATAGTTTATATAAATAAGAAACAATCTATATTTAGTAAAATTATTTTATCCTTCTTAATATCACCCCTAGGTGTATTTTTATGAAACCTGTGCTTTACATATTTCAACTACTTCAAGTCTTTGAGGGAGTTCTCCAATTAAAATTTGACCCACATAAAGGTAGTTAGAGTGTGGTCATTGAGGAATATTGTTCCTACTTATCTGGGAAATGTGGTTCCTAATTTAATAAATACATAATTAAATTTGATTGCAAAAGTAACTGATATGATAAAATACAATAGGTATACAAATGTTAAGCACTTAATCAATACAAAACTATAAGTAAATATGAGAGATAAATGACTTAATTGAATCCTCCAGAATATGGAATTGATTTGGGTAGTATAAAGTGATGAACAAGATTGGAACAATGTTGCAATCACTCTCTGTAAAATTGGGAACCTGAGAATAATGCCGAATACGGGATCCCAGTGCTGGACAAAGGTGCTTGGGCACTAGTGAATGTTCTTGGGTGCTGGTGAATGTGTAGAAGATAAGAATCTACTTTTTTTTGTTCATTGGGGTTTCACTATCACTTCATGTTAGTCACATGATATTCACTCTTTGATTGTCAAGGGTATCTATAACCTGCAACACAAAACCCCAACTACCTGCACAAGCTCACGAAACACATCAAATCAGAATGGAAAATGAAATATGTGAAGTCAAATTGATCCCGGCGGTCACTCAATGAGTGAACTTATGACCGAGTGTTGCACTACATCTCGGAATCCATGTAGTTCTTTGTGCTTGTGTTTGTAATAGTGTCTTTAGGTTTCCCTCGCGCCAATGACACAAAGATAATAGGATTATAGCTAGATAAGATGCAAATCTATGATATGGAATTGATAACTTCCCCTTCCTATGTAGTGTATACAACCCAAAAATGCAGTCACTTTGATGGTAGTGATAATATGTAGATGTGATTACCCCTTAGAGTTGTCATCCAAAATAATAGTGTGTATGTTATGTATATATATGGATATCTTGTTTGAATTTTGATACTAGTAACACAAAAGTTTGACTATGAGCTTGGGATAAGGATTATAAAACTATAAATATCGGCCACAAATGTCAAAATAAGTGAAAAGTACAAAGAGGACAAGAGTTCCCAGAATGGACAGGAGCGCTTGGGCACTAGTGTCTAGAATGGGCATGTCAATACCAATCCGGCACTATGATAATTCTTCACCGAGAACTCCTCGTGCTATGATTATTTACTAATGCACAACTTTTAGTTTGGTGGATGTAATCTGGAAACACAACAACAAACATAACACAAGAATACCATAGACTATGATAAGAAGGAATGATGATAAATCTGAAATATTAGTGTAAATTACCATATCAACATGAAATTGTTACTATCTCACCCATGAGGTACTTCAAGTATTACTAACTTCACTTTCCTTCCAACAATAACTATGGGAGAAACTTCACAATTACACCTCTTAATGGCTTCTTTAACACACTTTCAAAATGATGGCTTCCTTTACACACTTACTCATACAATATTTCTCACTACTTCCTTCTATGCCAAATGAGGGGGGGTGGCCTCTTTATTTATAGGAATTCAGGCTTATCCACCCTATCTCTAAGATATGATAGGAAATATCTTCCGGCCAATCATATTCCATGCCTAAACTCTTGCCTTTACATGTAGGCTTATCTTCTAAGATAAGATAAACCTTATCATCTCACATGGGTTCCACCTTTTTAGACTTTTCCACCAATAAAATACACAAAATATTTATGACATCACTCTTTGTCCTTATTACAAATATAATATTTCTAATTCCTAATCATGTAGACCCTACTTCTCTACTTATCCTAACTTTGACATTTTAACATTACCGGACCACTTACGACAAATATTTACTTTTTATAGCATTCCTATTGTACTTTGACTATTACCGTACTCTACATTATTGGCGGCATTGTACTGATGGTGCCGTTATCTTCTATTGGACGCCACTACTAATTATACTTAACAACATCCTATTCCTAATACATACATTAATAGAAATTACGGAGGAAAATTTTAATGTCGACATTTTCCCCCTTCCTAGCTTCTACTCCGTCCTCGGAGTAGACTCTTATGGACATTCTAAAGCTGGTGCCTAGAAAATCTTTAACTTTTCATGGTTGACCCATTTCGTAATGGGAGTGCCATCCAATTCCTCCAGTTGATATGTACCATTTTCATGCACAGCTGCTATTTTGTAGGGCCCCATCCATTTTGAAAGAAATTTTTTGTCTTCTTTTTTTTATCTAGAATCATATACTAGAACCAAGTCATTCACATGAAATGGAGACCAACGGATCTTTTGATCAAAGTATTCCTTCTGCTTCATTTTCTTCTTTTAGCTTGTATCCTTCACTATTTCCCTCATTTCCTCTAGCAAATGAAGATGTACCAACCTTTCTTTTACTGAATCACTTTCATCCATCCTTTCCTTTTTCATAACTCTCACAGTGGGAATATCAAACTCAATAGGAAGAACTGGATCAATGTCATAAGCCAACTGAAATGGGGAGTATCATGTTGCTGACTTTGATGTTTCCCACAATGTTGCATGAATCCTTTTATCCCACTTATGTACCTGCAAGGCTGCATCTTTTGCTAGAATTTGACACAACACAAAATTTGTTCGTTCCACCTGTCCATTTGTGCTTGGCTTGTATGTTGTTGCCTTCCTGTGTTTAATAGAAAAATTATTGACTAGGGCTTCTACCGCCTCATTAATGAAGTGGCTTCCTTGATCTGTTACAATTTCTAATGGACAACCAAATCTGGTGACAATGCGTTCATATATGAACCTTGCCACTTCATCCATGGAAGCTGTTTTCAATGGCCTAGCTTCAACCCACTTGGTTAAAGTGGTAACTACAATATACTTATTTTGGCATGGGGTAGTTGGAAGTGGACCTACAATGTCTATTCCCCACTTTTCAAAGGGACCAAGTGGAAGAATAGGGCATAATGGAGCTGATGAAGTCTTACGGTTACCATGTGTTTGACAAATATCACATGTCTTACAATAATTATAACAATCTCTAAAAAGAGTGGGCCAGTGATAACCTGCATCCAAGATCCTTCTTGCTGTAAGTTGTCCAGAGAAGTGTCCTCCACATGTACCATTGTGGAATTATTCTATCAGCTCCTTCCCTTGATCACGTCCAACTACCCTCTTGTACTGTCCATCAGGTCCTATCTGAAATAATACTCCATGCAGAATAGAATATGGATGACTGGCTTGAGTAATATTCCTCTTAGTCTTTGCATTGGCACCATCAAGAAACTTGAATTCATTCGATAATTCCAAATATCTATGTATTCACTAGGGATTGTGTCAAGGGATAACAATGTTGCATCTAGGAAATCATCATCATCACAAGACGAACCTAAACCATCATAGGCTCGAGAGAGTGCATCTGCATTGACATGCTTCTTTCCTGGCCTATCTATAATATCAAATTCAAATTCTTGTAGCAAAATTATCCATCTTGCTATCCTCCCTAATGGGTTAGGATTATTTACAATATATTTTAGAGCCTGATGATCTGTTACAACTATAAATTTCTACCCTAGCAAGTAATTTCTAAACTTCTTTACAGCAAAAATGATAGCTAGAGTCTCTTTTTCAGTTACAGTATAATTTACCTCAGCACTGCTCATTTGTCTGCTCCCAAAGTAAACTGGATGATTATTCCCATTTTCATCCTTTTGGCTCAGATTACTTCCTAGTTCTGCATCTAAGGCATTAGTATACACAATGAATGGATTGCTTCAATCTGGATTCTTTAAAACAGGTGAAGACACCAGGGTTTCCTTCAGTTGTTCAAAAGCTTCATGTGCCTTATTTCCTGGTTCATAAGTAACATCCTTCTTCAAGAACTGGGTTAGTGGCTGTGTAATCTTTGAGAAATTCTTGATGAACCTTCTATAGTAACCCACATGGCCTAAAAATGATCTCAACTTACTTCTATTCATAGGAACTGGTAACTCTTTGATTTTTGAAACTTTATCAGGATCAATACCAATACCATCTCTGGATACAACATGCCCTAAAAATGCCTTTAGAACATCCAAAGACACACTTTGTAGGGTTTAGTGAGGCTTGTGCTTCATCTAACCTTTGAAATGATGTCTCCATCTGGTGTAGGTGGTCCATCTTGCTCCCATAGATGCAAAAATCATCCAGAAACACTCTGATGAAGTTCCCAATGTAGGGTTCGAACACCCTATTCATCAAGCGTTGGAACATTGCCGAAGCATTACACAACCCAAAAGGCATAACTCTATAAGAAAACGTTCCCCAAGGAGTGGTGAACATGGTCTTCAGTTGATATTTCTCTACTATACGAACTTGGTTATATCCGCTATATCCATAAGCAAAACTATAGCACTCCTGGCCAGCTACTTCGTCCAAGATCTGATATGAGAATAGAAGATGGTAATGATCCTTCTTTGTTGCCTTATTGAGCTTCCTATAATCAACACAAATGCATAGCTTCCCATTCTTTTTTATTGAGATCACAATGGGAGAAACCCATTCTGAATTCTCCACAGCAAATATGAATCCTGCATTAAGCAACTTATCTGTTTCTTCTTTTACAGTCTTGGAAAAATTAGGATTCATTCTATATGGCATTTACTTTATGGGCTTAGCACCATCTACCATCTCAATAGAATGTTCTACCCAACTTACTTGACGGAGTTCCTTGTAATCAAAAGTGAATATGTGTATGTACCTTTGAAAGAGCTGGAGGTAGGATTCCTTCTCAGTCTCCATCACAGCATCACCAATATTTATTTGTTGAAGACGATCATCAATTTCTTCTTTAGATAATTTTATGGGGTCATGAGTTGGTGTGACTGGAAGGATATCCATAACCAAAACATCAACCTCACTTTCTTCATCTTCGGTGTCCACTTCACTTGTACTAGAGTAATCAAAGGTTGTCCAATCATCAGTTTCATCACTTGAATCCACAGGTTCTGCCTTATGATGCCGAGGGATCACATTTATCTTCACCCTCTCTCTACCACGTCCAAGTGTCATGAAGCCTTCATTCCAGTAGTTTCTTGCATGAACTCTCCTTAGCCATGGTCTTCCCAACAACATTGGGTACGCAACCGTACCATTTTTCATCACCTAAAATTCTACCACACATACAACACCCATAACAGATATTACCACATTTGAAACTACACCTTCTGGTTTAGTTTTTCCCTTATTTAATGACCTTAACATAAGTGTTGAGGGGCGATCAATTTTTAAACCCAACATATTCATTAAAGACTCGGTCATTACATTAACTGCAGCACCTCCATCAATTAATACATCATGAATTGAAATACCATTACATAATACCTCAGCTTGTGGAGCGTAGGGATCCACCTCTGCCTCCAAAACAGGGACCTCAACCTCTTTCCTTCGTTGAGCATTGAGTCCACTTCGCAGCTCCCGCCTCTTCTCAGAAGACATAGCCAAGAGTTGACCATATGTAATATTTGCAGGCCTTTTGAACAGATCTTCTAAGATGGAGTATGGTCCTTTTCCCTGTGAAATCAAAAAATCTTGCACACCCAACTTTCTTCTCCTATGTTTCTTACTAGTTTCTCCTTTCATCTTCTTAGGATCATTTCCATCTTGGTTATCTTTTTCTTTCTTTCTTTTTGTTACAAACGCATCTACTTCATTATTTATGCTCTTATCTACTACATCAAAAGAATTCACATGTGTTTTTCCTTTATCATTATCTCTTGTACCAGATGTAGAAGCTCTATCTGGACAATTATACTTATAATGACCCTTTTTATAACAACCATAACATACAACTTCAGAAATATTTCTTTTTGGACCTCTATCTCCTCCCTGAGAACTAAATTCCTTTCTTTGAAGAAGATTAATAGTTAACTGACCCATCTTCTTGAGCAGATCTTCATACTCAGTAGATGTACTAGGAGAAAGATTTGTGCTCACCGAGAGTGGTTGTGGATTATGGACCAAAGGTGCTAGTGTAGGCTCTACTTTAGCAACAATTTCTTTGGGCTCCTCTTCCATGCTTTCTTCTTACCTTCTTGCAATCTCTTTTTCTTGTTCAATGGTAGCTGGGCGGTCATAGTTCACTCATTATCTAATCTCTGGCTTCATCCCAAGAATGAAGTGCTTACATAGGAGATTATCCACGCCATTCATCAACCCATCTGCTAATCCTTCCTTCCAGATCTGGGCATCGAGCTTCCTCCTTAGCTCTAGAACACGAGCATGATAATCTCTTATCTTCTCCTTCTCTCCTTGGGCTAGCTTTGTGATCTTGATCATGAGATCTGCATATTTCTGTTGTTCACCAAATTCTTCAAGAAAACTTTCAGTTAATAAATCCCATGAGTTTTTTACATTATCACCTAGTGTTTCAAACCACCTAAGGGCTGAACCATCCAAAAAGGTAGGAAAAAATTCAATCCATTGTTCCCTTCTTATAAGGCCATTACAAATACAAGATTGTTCAAACTCTTGAATGAAAGAGAAAGCATCTTCATTAGATTGGGCTGAAAAAACAGGAATCTTCCCCATTTTCAAAAATAACCACAGTGAAATACCAACCCACAAGTACAATCAATAAGACTTATGTGCATAAATAATTGGAATCACTATAATAGAAAATAGAAATGACCACGGTAATATGGTAAAACTTGACTTACTGCGGTAAAAACTGACTTTACTGTGGTAAACATTATTTACGGTAAAAAATGAAGTTACTGTAGTAAATACTATTCACGGTAAAAAGTGACTTTACTACGGTAAATACTATTCACGGTAAAAAGTGACTTTACCATGGTAACTACTATACACGGTAAAAACAAGGTTACCCTCCAAATATTTTTTGACTAAGTGGGAATATCTCTCCAGAAAATCCACCAACGAGGAATGGTCCCGGCAACGGAACCAAAATGTCAACACCAATCCGGCACTATGATAATTCTTCACCGGGAACTCCTCGTGCTATGATTATTTACTAATGCACAACTTTTAGTTTGGTGGATGTAATCTGGAAACACAACAACAAACATAACACAAGAATACCATAGACTATGATAAGAAGGAATGATGATAAATCTGAAATATCAGTGTAAATTACCATATCAACATGAAATTGTTACAATCTCACCCATGAGGTACTTCAAGTGTTACTAACTTCACTTGCCTTCCAACAATAACTATGGGAGAAACTTCACAATTACACCTCTTAATGGCTTATTTAACACACCTTCAAAATGATGGCTTCCTTTACACACTTACTCATACAATATTTCTCACTACTTCCTTCTATGCCAAATGAGGGGGGGTGGCCTCTTTATTTATAGGAATTCAGGCATATCCACCCTATCTCTAAGATAGGATAGGAAATCTCTTCCGGCCAATCATATTCCATGCCTAAACTCTTGCCTTTACATGTAGGCTTATCTTCTAAGATAAGATAAACCTTATCATCTCACATGGGTTCCACCTTTTTAGACTTTTCCACAAATAAAATACACAAAATATTTATGACATCACTCTTTGTCCTTATTATAAATATAATATTTCTAATTCCTAATCATGAAGACCCTACTTCTCTACTTATCCTAACTTTGACATTTTAACATTACCGGACCACTTACGACAAATATTCACTTTTTACAACATTCCTATTGTACTTTGACTGTTACTGTACTCTACATTATTGGCGGCACCGTACTGACGGCACCGTTATCTTCTATTGAACGCCACTACTAATTATACTTAACAACATCCTATTCCTAATACATACATTAATAGAAATTACGGAGGAAAATTTTAATGTCGATAGGCACTGATGTCTTGTGATAAATGATGAAAGATGTGAAATGACAGACAAACAAGGATCCATATGACATATCTAAAAATGGATACAGGAATGATAGATGTGTAAGAAAAATACAATGGAAACAATCAAAGTAAGTGCATAGATAAAGGATTTTGTCACTAGTGAATAATTTTCTTACTTAAAATCCATGCATATAACAACATACTTGATGACATAGTAAAATAGTGATATGTGCATGATTTTATGTCTAAATTTTCCCCCCCTTTATGTTATTTGAATGAAATCATGAATTTGTTGGTATCCAGATTTAATCTCCTTCACAACTTAAACAACATCAATAACTTGCACAAGACACTCTAGGATAGATAGATGACTTGTATGTCATTTATAGCTGGGGATGTAGCTATCTGACTTGTTTTTATTCAAGAATTTAGGGAGTGGATAACACCTTCAAGAGATTTTTGATCTAACCATTGCTATTTTAGGTTGTTCCTATCAACCAAGGCAAGAGAACCTATATTGCAGCCCTTATATGGTAAGGAGGTAGAGATATCCTTATGTTTTGCATTATGACATGAGAAGAGGCCTTGTGAAAACATGATCAAGTATCCATTATGACAAACTCAAAGGATTTGTCACTACTAAATGATGGAAATGTTTTCAAAACAAGGCTAGGGCTGCTAAAGACATGATAAAACCATGATCAACTTTGTAAATTTTAGTGAAAGGATTGAATTATTTTGTGGACACACAATGCAGATGCAGGGGTATTTTAGGTAGGATGAGTTAGTCTAAAATGATATTATGATGAGAGATGTATGGGACAAGAGTAGTTAGAAGTCATCACCTTCATTGGGAAACTTTACAAATGAATTACAATACTTAAATAACAAAGATGCTTCAGTAAATTTGAAGTGCTCTTTCAACCAGGATATGTGCACACATGGATGCCCAAATATGCACTATTCCATATAAAATTTAATAACCTACCACAAAGGCTTGAAGAAAAATATCAATGAAGAATTTAGAAATCCTTGTTAGACCATGACCTAAGGTACACCCAAAGGTTTACAAACATCCTCAATTTACAAGGAAGGTAAGATGAATTTAAATCTATTTATCTTCACTCAAATGAATACTCTTCTGAATGGAATATTACAGATGCCTTCAAACCCTCTACAAGAAATGAGACCATGTATGACTAATAAAGGTCCCAAACACAAGATTGCAACATGATCATGAAACACAAATTGAAAACATACTGAAATACAAGTGTTTGCAAGCTTTACTAAGAGATAAAACAAGTTAATCCAAGAATTTGATAAAATATATCAGCAAGGGAATATTACTTAGACAATCTCAAATCTTGTTGATGGCTTTAAAACTGAAACCAACTCAACATGATAAACATTTGGTGCAAACAAGAATAAAAAATGGCTCTTAGGTAGTTTTTCCAAAAGGAAATGGATTTCTTCCAGTTTTATTTGTGAAAAATCTTCTCTCTCCTCCAAAATTCTCAACAGACCCCTTTTCAAAAATTCCTCAAAATTACATTATATACCCTCTTCCATCTTGGACCCTTGCATCTGAAGAAAAGAATATGCTCAAGGGATCAAATTTGTTACAAAACCCTATCCATTTGATGAGAAATGATATAAAACTGTAAAACAACTCACATATTGCTATGGGATGCACAAATATTTTAAAATATTGCATGAACTCAGATCCTTATCCATCCCAAGGTCATGTTTTTGGAATTTATACATGCCAGCATGCATTTGAAATCATTTTCTACCTTTTTCCCTCACCATTTTTAACTCTGTAACTTTAATTTTTTACTTTTCACATGTTTTTACACAAGCTAAGGAAAATATTTCATGAAAAACAAAATTAGGAGCACAAAATTAGTTCAAATGAATGATGTCATTGTGTTCAGAAGGCCGAGGGGGGACATGATTTCATATAAAATTTCATCTGTTATTTTGTGTAGAAATGACAATTCCAAGTTCTTTGGAGCTTCCATGGCGACCAAGAAACGAAAGATGCACTCAACAACCGTTGATTACATCCAACTTTAATTCTCTGCCATCGTCCACGTGTTAGATTCAAATCCCCTTCAAAAATGCCAAAATTATCTTTTTGCGTTCAGATTGAGGTTGGGACATGTGTCCAAACATGATTGGGGCGGACCCCCAATCCTTAAAAATCACATTTTAAAACCATTTTAAAATTTGGGAAAAATTTAAACAATTTTCCCGCGAGCCCCTTGGATGCACACCACGTGTCATCCTATGGGTCCCTACTGAAAACATGTGAGCCAAAATGATGAATTTTTCTCACTTTTTTGAGAAAAGGAAAATTTTCTAAAACCTCTCTGCGCCCTCGCACACTTGTTGCTCCCTCCACCATGTGTCGCTCTTCCATTGGAGGCGGAACCGACTCATCAAATGTGCCTTCTTGGATAATGCCATGTGTCACCCCCTAATTGGTTATGGGGAGACACCTTCAAATTTTCCACAGGTCAATTTTTCACCTTAATATTTTTTGCCAAAGTTTGGAGAATTTTTTCCATTTTCTCCTCGCACTTCACATCTCTGCCAAATCTGGGACACGTGTCTACTTTTCATTCGTCGTGGGTTCATAATCCAAAATATTCCTTTTTACCCTTTGAAGTTAAAAAAACTTCAAATTCCTCCAAGTCTCCACCCCTCCACTTCATCGCTGCATACATGTCACTTTGTGATTCGCGCGGAGATCTGACTCAAATTTTTACTTCAAAGTATTTAAAACTTTCGCCCCCCCACATGGCTTCACCTGGACACGTGTCCACTTTTCATTGGGTGCGGGCATATTTTTTAATTTTTTCCCCTAGCATTTTGAAGCCAAAAAACTTCAAATTTCTTTTTCGGTCGACCTCCCTGTGCCACCTGTTATCATACCATTGGGCACAGGCCTTCGGAGCAAAAATTGACATTGAGATTTTTTTCAAAAATGAAGGAAATTTTAAGTGACCCCTGTCACCCGCTGGTTCATCTAACCAATCAAATCATGCCACATAGGCACAACATTGTAGCATTGCGGGGCCGCGGACAAAAAATTTCCTTTCACCAAAATTTCAAAAAGTGACAAGTTATAATATTTTTTCCGACCATCCCCAGCCAATAGGAGCCTGTGACATAACATAAAGGTTACAATGATAAAATTGACGTCCCGAGAGCCCGTCAAAACGCGAAAAATACAAAGGGTGCCCAAAAAAAGAATTTTTTTCACAAGGAAGGCAGACCTCTTGGTTTTAAATCGATTGAGTCACGTTTTATCATCAATTTCAGACTGGGGATCAAGATTTCAACTTTTAGAAACTCAGACTTTGATCCATTTCGAGTTTTTTGCGCGAATGGGCAATGGAAAAATGGCACAGCCCGTACAAATGAAAAAATTGGGGCACAACAAGGGGGAAACTTGGATTTTGTTTGAAAATGGGGCAAAATAACGACATTGAGGGCATTTTGAAGGCATTTGACTAGAAAAACGAGCTGCAGATCACCCGCTCAAGTAAAAAGATGTTTTTGAGCAAAACGGATGTAGAGAATTAGGGCAAAGTGTGCAAACCTAGAAATTGCACCAACATAAGGAACATACCTATATAGAGTTTCAAAGAAGCTATGTTGCGAAGTATGCGTAGAATGTAGAAACTTGTAAAATGGAGAACCATGGATCAACGTTTTTACCTATGTGGCGTAAGTAGAGATAGTGAACCATCATAAGGAGCACTTGGAGAAATAGTTGAGATGATTTGGAAACTTTGGAGATTTTGAATTATCGCAAAAGGAAATTGAAGAGGTAGGGAGTGATCAATTTCCAACACGATTTTGTTTGTAAATGGGAGGATTTGGGGGTCCTACTTGCAGAGGAAGATTGTTGGGGAGAGAAGTCTAGTTTTACTCTCCATCCATGACTACATCCCTAAGATGTCCAACTACTGCAGATGGATAAAGACCCACTTTATTGTTGCATTGTTCCATATTATTCTGTATTATACTTGATTGAAGAACCCATATAGGAGCAATATAGGAATGGAAAGGATGTCTTATTAAACCCACTCCTCAAGTAACATGTGTTTTGGTTTTCAAAGTGCTAGATGGATTCTAAGTTAGGTCATCTAGAGCTGATATAGATGTAAAGTGACTCCCAAGTTAGGTCATCTGGAAGTGATAGTAACTATGATGCAACTCCCAAGTTAGGTCATCTATGAGAGATAATAAAGTATTATTATTATATTGATTGATTGATTTGATTTGAATGATAGAATATTTATTTGAGATTTTTATACTTAGTAAATTACTCAAGGAGAGATATGTGTGTTTTTCCCCTAGATTAGGTCATTTGGGGGAATAGATTTGAAATAGTAGAAAATATTGATTTGTAGTATAGAATGCTTGTACCTTTGTTTGAATCGGATCAGAGCAAGTTGTAATAGTAATGTGCTAGGAATGTCAATTGACTATATTATACCCCGAGAGGGATTACGAGACGATCATGATTATATGCCCCCTTTTAGTGAAAGGGTGAGCAGCGGAGAAATGAGCATTGATCCGAAATCAAGACATATAAGATGTCGTAATAGTAAATGAGAAATAGTATTGGATAATATAATCACATTGTGAGTAGATATTGAGTAGTTCATGTGTCATATGTGAATATGAGATGTTGAAATTTATATGGTACAATGATAGAGAAAATTGTGATATGTATGACGCAAATGACGAGATAAATGGATTTACGAGGCTCAAGATATGAGAAAAATTGTGCAACGTGTATTAGTTGTAAAATTGATTGTAAATAGTAACTATAATATATAAAAAATTGGAATTACTATATATAGTAGTAATGAAAAGTGAATAGTAGTTTCATTTTTTCTGAAATTGAGTAGGATTTGGAACTCTGAGCGGTAAGGATGCCACGTGTTAGAGCAATAAGTTTTACTAGATTCAAGAGGGAAACGAAGGTCGGGGCTTCGCAGATGACCGATGAGTTGGTATGTGTGATTGTTTTTGGAAAATTTTGTCAAATATGTCAGTTTTTTGTCAATTTAGGAAAATTTTATTTTTTATACTTTTCAATGTTTCTAACCTAGGTGGAAGTGGCCAAGGCATTTCTGCCCTTGAGGACACTAGCACCCAGCTACAAGCACTAGTGACTTGATTCTGAGCACCTGTGACCTACTTCTGGGTGTTGGCGTCCCAAAGTAGGGTTTGTGAACTATTTTGTGAAATGATGATATTCTAAGTAGTTTGATGTTATGATAAATGATTTGTATAGTATGTATAGTGTACTAGTGGAAGAATATTATTGTTTTTATGTTGTATAGAGGGATATACACTTGAGAGAGTTTCACATAGGCCGCCATTTGAGTACATTACTTTCTTTGGGGCTGTCAAATGCTGAGTGGGATATATTAGACCATGTTGGCCTACAACACATTACTAGATTAGGGGAGGTCCCCCATAATATGCTTATGTTGACTACTTTGTGCGATAGATGGTTCATAGATACGTGTATATTGTGGTTTCCTATTGGTGAGATGATAGTGACCCTAGATGATGTATATAGGATATTATGGTTTCCTATTATGGGAGAGAGAGTATAGGTGATGAGTATAGTGGATGCCTAGAGGAAGATGAGGGTAGCAAGGTGATATTTCACAAGCACATGAGTACAAGCATATAATCATATCAGTTTAGATGTGATATTGAGATCCAGTGTTCCATGGTTGTGGAATTTTATTGCAATGATTAGAGCATCGTCAGGGGCAGTGCATGGTGGAGGAGTTGGGATATTATACAAGATGTGTGATACTTTTTGTAGGATAAAAGAGCATGGGACTATGTATGCATGGGCACAGTGTTTATTGGCCCACTTATATAGAGATTTATATATATTCACTCAAGAGGATCATGGGGGTGGACTAGGAGCCACAAATTTGTTGCACGTATGGGCATATGAGTATATAGCAATATTGAGGCCACTCAGTGGGACACAGGCCAATTGGTCTTGACCCAAGATATTTATGGTGAGGTGGGTAGGCACCCATAGCAGGAGGATGGATAAAACCACATATAGGTTGATGTTAGATCAGATGGGCCCTGTGGCCATTATATGGAGACCATATAGAGACTATGCATAATGGATAGAGGATGGTTTCGAGTTGCGGTGCATTCAGCGCACCATGTAGTTAGAGGGTTACTTTTCAGTGGTGATAGAGATATTTTAGGGTGAGTGAGTATCAAGACAGTTTGGCATGGCCCAAGATGTGCCCCTAGATCCATATATATGGCTGAGATCTACTAGAGCGGCGAGACAAGTAAGGGTGAGGCCGGGTCTGACGAGAGAAAAACTAGTGCATCCGGGTCCCGATGAGGCAGATTGGCTATAGAGCCTATACAAGTTGACGACATGGGGTGCACTAAGGCCTATAGTGAGTGGTTGGTGATACATCAATGGGTGTTGTTATTTCCGGTGGTGGTGAATGTGGCTGGTGGACCAGTAGTTGGAGGAGTAGAGGGATAGACAACTACCCCTAAGGTAGATGATGTAGTAGTGGCACGAGCTGAACATTATTATTATACATTACTATGTGGAAATTATTATTTTGGTTATTAGAAATTGCAAATGTGTGTAGTAACTAATGTTGGTCGTGATTTCAGGTGATGGTTATTGGTCATTGATTGTTGATTCATTGATATGCATGTAAACATGGAGCGTGCCTCTAGATGTGCTTGTGGGAGGTGGTATGGTAGAGAGAGTTGATGTTATCATGGGCGAGCATGCTCATTTGTTCAATCCGATGGCTATAACAGTAGCCACGTGTACCATGTTATTTAGTGAGTGTGATGAGGCATGTGCAAACACTGAGCGGGCTATATAGGCCATAGGAGGAGGATCCCTAGTTTAGGATGTATTTTCTAAATATGTTGAGCTATAAGGTTTATTTTTAGATTATATGGCTGAGATTGCTATAGTACGGAGTCAGTTGGAGAGATATAGAGGTCGAGATCAACGACATAGAGTGAGCAGTGAAGCTTCTAGTTCTAGAGTGATAACGAAGATGGTGTATGATGTATTGTACATGTTGTAGTGATACAGGGGGTTTTCCCCCCCAAGAATTATATTTTGCAACTTATGATTTTTGACGATATATATATATATATATATATATCGTCAAAAATCATAAGTTGCAAAATATAATTATATATATATATGTGTGTGTGTGTGTGTGTGGATATTGCTATTATATGTGTTATCAATTTGCATTGGTATATGATGTGATCATTATTTTGGTTTGATATGTATTTTTTATTTGTAATAATTAAAATAAGAGTTGTAATTGAATGATAATGAAGAGCATAGTATGTGATGAATATAAATATATCTATGTGATGTAAAAATAATGGATAGTGTGAAAAAGAAATATTAGGAGAATAGAATAACTATGTGTTTGTATTTATATGATGAGAGAATGTAACATAATGGTTTTAATTACATGTGATTATAGTGAAGAGGGGGTGAAGATGAGTGATTTCCCCCCAGTGTGAGAATGAGGTTCATTTACAAATTCCCCCTCAACAATCAAGAATGAACCATAGAACAAGAGTGTGTCATTAGGAAACAGTTTTTTTCATGTGTAAGGAGATGCGAGAAAATATATGACCCTGAAGCATAACGACATGTGTTGTGAAAGGAGAGGTTCATTAATGTGTTGTTCCCTCAACAATCAAGTGGTGAAGTATAACACGAGAGTTTGTCATAAACTAATGAAATGAGAAAGTATATGTCATCTACCAAAGATTAATAGTCCTGGAAATCATAGATGGAGCATGTGAAGAAGACAACAAAGTGGGAATAAGTGCCAAATTTGATTTTAGATGGAATGGAACCAAGTATAGAATAGGTGTTGATGGGAGGAAATGCAGAAGCAAGGGGATTAGGAAGCCAATGAGGATATTGTCAGCAATTTGTGAAGAATGAGAGGATGCATACTATAGGTGGATTAGATGGAGGATGTAGATAGATGATGACCTTAGTAGGTGGGAATATGACTACTTTAGATCGAGGTGAAGGAGACAAATGAATAACGGTGGAAGAAAACGCTTATGAAAAATAAGAGAAAAAGAGAATGGTCGTGAGAACGCGGTGCAGAGGAAAACAATGAAACCTTTATCTTTTAATTTTTTTAGGCAATCATAGAGAGAATAGAATTCATTATCACGATGGCCATTGATGTGGTGGAAATTAGCAGAAAGGATGCAGTAACGGTAACACTTGTAAGTGGTGAGGTGGATGATGCTAAGTAGAAGGTAAACATGTGAGTCTGTCTTATCAAGTAAGGTTTGTAGAACATCATGTAGTTTTGCATTATGTGTGAATTGTAATGGTTCATGAGTAAGAGATGAATAAGACTTAGGTTATTGTCGACACGGTGGAGGGAAGGGAAGACGCTTACATGGAGGTGGAGATAGGGACCATGGAGGGAGCTTAATGAATGGAAGAGGAGAAGAATTAGTAAACAATGAAGTAGTAGAATAAGTAGAAAGGGGTGATATAATATGTGCAATAATTAAATCTTGTTCTAAATCAATGAATTTTTAACATAAGTGAGGAAAATATTCACATATATCATATAATAGTTTTTCTTTTAATGCAGGAATTAAGCCACGACAAAAAATAAATTACTTTTCTAAATCGATGGGCTGAAATAATAACTGATGCATACAATAATTGAAATGTAAAATGTAATCTACAATTGGTTCTCTATTTCCTTGATGCATAGAAGGTAAACATTCATAAGTGAACTTTAGGGCCATTGTTACAAATAAATTGTCTAAGAAAGAATATATCCTCCATATCATAATAAGTACTAATAAATCCATAAGGAAAATGCAGTACACCAGTGGAGTGCATGATCAACAAGGATGTTCCAAAAATCTTTAAATAACAAGAGATCATTAGAATAAGCAAGCATGGATAAATGATAATTCTTGAGGTGTATATAAAAATTTCTAGTTCCATCGATACATGATAAGTTAGGCATGATGAAGTCTTTTGGGAAAGCGGAATTGTGAATCTTTTTAGGAATATGATTTCCATGCTAAAGAATTATTGTCAACGGAAGTATAACAGGTTTTACTTTCAAGAGTGAGTGTATGAACTTGATATTGCAAAGTTCCAACAAGATGCATGAGAGATAAAATATCATTTGAAGGAATGGTTGGTGAAGTGAAGAGACATATTGAGAGGTTGGATATTTCCATTGTGAGTGATCATGGGAATGTGAGAAGAATGATAGGATGTGGAAGGAGGAGAAGGAGGTTGAAGAATAGGAGAAGAACATGGAGGCTCTATGGGAATGCTAGATGTAGACTCAGGAAATACAATGATAGGTGTACTAATGGTAGGAGTAGAATCACCTTGAGAAACAATTTCAGAAGTAGAAGAAAGAGGAGTAGTATATTCACATTCAACACTATTAAGAGAAGTAATTTCATCACTAACATGTTCATGATCAAAACCATAATAAACATCACTATCAATAATATTTTCACATGAAAGTATTTCATCAAGACTATCATCAACATACAAAGAAGTGATAGGAGTACTAATATCATATTTAGTGTTACATTTATTAGAAGAACTTTCAAAATTAGGAAGATTATGAGATACAAGTTTACATTCATCTTGACTACTAAGAGAAACAACATCATGCACATTTAAATTTTCAATATTAGAAGTAACATGATTAGTATCCATATTTTCAAAAGTAAGAGCATGATCAAGTAAATAATTTATATTAATATTATGAGATGCTATAATAGGATTAGAATAAGGTACAACAACATGGTGAATATAGAATATGGGGGATTAGAACATGAAGCAAAACTTTTCTATCAGGGGAGACTATGTAAATGTTAGGGGTGTCATGGCCAATAAGAAGAGTGTATTGGAAAGTAAGAATTTTTTGAGAGAACGGAAGAATCACATTTAGGATTTTGATAAAGGGTCAAGAAATTTAGATTTTGTAGCAATGTCATCAAAAAAAGATTGTACAAGCATGTATCAGCCAATATTATGCTTGGGAGATGAAGACCTATTTTTAGCCATGAGGGTTTTTTAGGATCCTACAGGTAATAAGTTTCGAAGAAGAGTGGGTTCAAATACAAATGATTTAATCTATTTACACAGTAACTGATATGATAAATATAGAAGGTATACAAATATTAAGCACTGGAGTAAATACAAAACTATAAGTAAATAGGAGAGATACATGACTTAGATATACAAATGCTAAGCACTCAAGCAATGACAAAACTATAAGTAAATAGGAGCTAGATGAATGAATTAGCTTGAATCCTGTGTAATTTGGAATTGATCTAGGCAAGTGTAAAGTGCATGAATAGGATTTGAATAGTGTTACATAATTTATCTCTGTGAAATTGGAAACCTAAGAATGGTGCCAGGACACAGGTTCTCGATGATAGATAGAGGTGCACCTAGGCATTGCCTGTGACTATTCATAGGCACTAGTCACTACATAGAAACTCATAATCTTATTTTTATGTGCCGCTAGGGTTTCTCTATTACTTCTTGTTAGTCTCCTCATATTCACTCTTTAATCGCTGATGGTACTTATAACCTACAACAAAAAACCCTAGCTACCTGCACATAAGCGTAGCAAAACACATCAAATTGAAATGAAAAATGTAATATGTGAAGTCGGATTGACCCTGAAGGTCACCCGAAGAGTGAACTTATGACTAAGTGTTACAATACATTCTAGAATCCATATAGTTATTTATCCTTGTGTGTAAAATAATGTCCTTAGGTTTTCCTCACACCAATGAAGCCAAGATAGTGCATTTATAGCTAGATAAAATGTAAATGAGTGATATGAAATTGAGCACTTTCCCTTCCTATACAATGTATGTAGCCCAAAAATACAGTCCCTTCGATGGTAGTGATAGTATGTAGATGTGATCACCCCTTAGAATTTCCATCCAGAATAATAGTGTATGTTGTGTATATATATGGATCTCTTGTTTGAATTTTGAAACTAGTGACACAAAAATGCTGACCATGAGCTTGGGATAAGGATAAGAAAACTAGAGAGGGCGACAACAAACTGTAAAAATAGTGTAAAAATAACAGAGATGAAAGGAGTTCCTAGAATGGACTAGGAGTTCCTGGGTGCTAGTGTCCAGAATGGGTACTAGTATCCTTAGATAAATGATGATATATGTGAAAAGGATAGATAAATAGGGATCCATGTGACTTGACCAAAACTAGGTATGATAAATGAAAAATGTGGGAGAGAAAATATAATATAAACAATTAAAGCAACTTATAAGTGGATGGATGAAGGTATTGTGTCAACAACGAATAGTTTTCTTACTTAAAATCCATGCATATAACAACATATTTGACAACATAGTAAAATAGTAATATGTGCGTGATTTTGTGTCTACATTCCCATGTAAAAAATATTATAGCTCTTGTTAAAACCCAACAAAATTCTTAAATTTTGTTAGCAGCTACACTTTAGGAAGATTATTTCGATCCCCATAAAGTAGTTGGGGGCACACAAAAAATCAGTTTCTTAAAAAATTTAGTGAAATTCTTTGACACTTGACATTTATGTTTAAGTTTCCCCCTCAATTTTTCCTTCCAATAATTTATCCGTGATTCATGGGACCATATTTAGTGGTAAAGAATCCTATTTTGACTATGCAGAAAAAATAACAATTAATGGAACTCTATTTTACTAAAATATCATATATTTTTATCTTCTAAACTTGGTAATTTTATTAGCTTGCCCCTTATATGAGACCACAACTTTAATATTTCTATTTTACAGAATATATGATCAAACAATTAACCGTACAAATTTATGTATAACTGTAGTCAAATGATATTGATTTTGCATCGGAGTGTCTTGTATAAAATTCAACCTACATTTTCAGCACTCTTAGAATTGATTGCATTGGTGGCTTGACTTAGCACATTGTAATTTCTCACTACATTCGTTTCTTTCAACACTCAACTCGATGACAAATTAGCTCATCTCGGTGGCCAGCCCTCTACGACTCATCAACCCTTTATGACTTGTTCTTCATCATATTCCGCATGATATGGTCTTTTCCAATTTTCCAAAGGTTACGACTAATCCTTAAAAACATCACAATTTTTCACATTCACGTGCAAATATACTGTGTCATGCTACACTAGTCATTTTCATGCATATGTGTCCACCTATTGGTTAACTCATTTCCCATGCATGTTATTTCATTGTTATAATATCAACCCTGGAATTTCAAATAATTGGTGCATGTCAAAACATTTTTTTCTATTTTGGTGTATAAAAAAGGAGACAACTTTGGATCTGCTAGATTATTTTCGCATGTTGATAGTACATATTACACCATTCCATACTTTACTCTAGCCTTCAGTCACATCCTTGAGTAATTAACCTGCCCTTTTTGGGAGGTGATCCCCATTTATAATGGCCTCTAAACCATATGTAACAACTACTATTGCTATCAGTGGTGACAATGAATCCAAAGCGCGCAAGGAAATTTGTTCCAAAATTTTACGGCGAGGTAATGACCCTAAAACCCCTCCTGATGTTGTTTTAGCTATTGATTTTATTGATCACGTGGTTAAATATTATAGCAACAATTTTCTAATAGCCTACTTTTGTGGACATATCCCTTCGGAATCTTTTATTCAAAGATGGATCAAGAACCACTGGAGTCAAGGAGTCTAGCAGTATCTAGGTCACTGGTATCTCCAACTTCATAAAGGCTTTTTACCTATTCTCTTGCCGATGAAGTGGATCTAACTAGGGGAACACATTAAATTATTATCATGTTTTCAATTGCAACAATTGATTATTTACATGTAATATGAAACTATGTATGTTGTTACAAAATTTAACACCTCACATAGGCTGCCATTCCATGTTCGTCTTCAGCAAGGAAACACAAAATCCTCGAAGGACTAATGCATTGCCTTGATGAAGGTGGGAATCACAGTTTAGGTGAAATGTTAAATTTGGGAACAACAAACAAAGTTACATTTTACAAGAAAGAGAGTTCATTATTAAGTTACAGGTATTCCAAAACTCTTTATTTCTGTATAAATACATTTAATTATGTGTTTGAGTTGTTTATTCCATTATACTATCAGTATATTTGTCAAAAGATGAAAGCAGAAAGAAATATACAACTCAAGAACATAAATTAAATGTCATTTATTTATGAGGAAGTAAAATATTTCCCACACAAGTCATGGGATGTAACTTATAACTACTGAAGTAAAAGATGCATGTACACAAAGCTAAAAGCAAAAGAATATAGAGAAAACCCATCATTGCCTTTGGGTCTTCTGTTGGTCTTCATCCAGTTGTAGCTTCTTCATCCTCTTCTTCTGCATCATCCAGTTCCATCATCATCCCTGAGAAAAGGAAAGAGAATTGTCATCAGACATTGAGCTCAGGGTTTAATCTGTATACTTATGCTAATAGTTTCATGCAAATGAATCAATTGACATCAAGAGGCATAAGGTACATCAGAGACAGATACAGAATTGATAAGAGCAATATTCTACATCAGCACATATGATTCCCAGAATCATTTAGAAAAGAAAGAGAAAAGAAAAACTATGGAACATAAGAGAGGCCAAAAAGCCTAAATATTTTCTAACTATTTCTTTAAGTGTGCAGGTACATGTAACAGACTAGAAAGCAGAAATCTTTTGAAAAATGATTACTGTACAAAAGGAAAATACAAATTGAAAAACAAATCTTTCATGAAAGGAATCAGATAAGCAAGTGTAAAGTACATAATGAGTATAAAATGTAGTTGTTCCAAAAAAAGAGAAAATGTAAATAGAAGATTATAAAAGAAAGGTATTGGGACATTGAAATCAGAAGTGAGGAAGCAAGATACAAGTAACAGTTCTTTCATGAGAAAATTTTTCATCAAAACATAGAAAATGAGCAAGGGTATCTTCTAGTTTTCATTAACAAACCTCTACCAGAACCCATGAAGAGGAAAGTTACAGAGATACCACAAGCAAGGAAAATTTAAAGATATGAATGAGAGATATAAGCTCAAAAGAACAGTTAAAAGTGGTGAAGTACATGCAACAAGAAAATGATATCAGTCAAGTACAATTTCATACAGAAGCATACTATAAAGGACAAATGATATTTCCAGCTTGAAATCAAAGCTAAAATATCAAAGTATAGCTGTAAAGAGACCTTTAAAGGGTTGTTTCAGAATTCAATAAAAACAAGGAAAGTACACTCTTCAAAAGTTACAAGTGCAGGTAAAAAATCTTCAGTTATTAAATATAAGTGCATAGCTAAAGTCTAATTTTTTCCAGCATGAATATCAAAATAAATCATGGATACAGACAAGGAAGGAAAATTTTTAATTTACAGAGAAAAGATTTCATAATTAGCAAGTACAAAAATAAATAATTAAGAAATTCAAAAAATGGAAGTCATTAAGTGCATCTACAAACTTCAAGAAGATTCCAAATTTTGGATGCATGTTGAATAAATAAATTTCACATCAAATCATGCATAGGAAAAAAAAGTGTATCAATATATGCATTAAAAGATTAGCCACATTATGAAGTTACAAGCTAAATACAGAAATTCAAAGTTAAAGATTTCATTTCCATTCAAGAATAGTTATTTGAAGAACATAATACATTTTCCACATAAGGATATTGGAATCTGAAACATGGTATCAATTCAAATGTGAAGTCAAGTTGGATTGAACACTTAGTATGAATAAGGAAATAAATATATTGAATACAATTACTTCTAGATAAAGTATGAAGCAAAAGTCAATTTTCCAAGTATCAATTACAAATTGCAAAACTTTTAAACAGAAAATCAAATTCACAAAAATTGAGAGTGAAAAATAAATGGAAATAATTCATTATAAAAATCAATGAATCTACTCAAATAGTTCATAAAGCAATGAATCAAGAAATGTAGAAAGGAGTATCAAGGGATTTGAAAATGAATGAAAAATCAATTTTTAGGTTTATCAAGATTTCATAAAATGATATTTTAAAGCAACCAAGATTTTCTAGACTGATTATAACTTTTGAAATGAAGTAGATTATCATTAAACAGAGAATTGAAACAAAAAGATTCTTATAGATCAACTCAGAATACATTCATGTTTAAAAGAAATTAAATTTCAAGTTTCACAAAAGGAGCATTTTAAGGCTAATGAGTACAATTAAATTATTCATACAATTCATTACAAAGAATCAAGTTATTTTCCAAATGAAATGTCAATTAACAAAGTGGTAGCATATTTTTCAATTCAAGATATGGTCAAAATTGTTAGAAATTGCAAAGCTTCAAAGATGCATTTTTCTCCAAAACATTCAAGTATGAAAAGAATTATGCAAGATAACATGCTCAAACAATGGAATTTTCATTTACAACAATAATTCAAATCTAAGTAGAGTAAAGTAGAAAAGAAGTTTCAAACAAATATCAAAGAATGAAGGAGATTCAAAGGAAATAAACTAGTGAATGAAGCCATTCAGAAACTTCTTAAAATGGAAATTTCAAAAATCACAAGGTTTTAACACAAAATATGAATACAGGCATTTGAGTCCAAAATAAAATCCTGGGTTCTTGAAACCATTTTTTAAGATTGAAAGAAAGTGGAAATGCAAAATGAAAAATGGGAATTGACAAGAACTAAAAAGGATATTCCACAAGCTATTTCACCCAAAGATATTGTACAAAGCCAAAAATAACATTAAGAAAATATTTAAAGCTAAATGCATAAGTTACTATAACTTCAGAAGTAAACCTCGTGAGTAATATCATCAGAGATCAATTTTAAATGAAAAGAAAATAGGATCATTAGAAAAACCCATTTAGAGTAAGGAAAATATCAAATAATAATCAAATACCCAAGTGAATAAGAATGAGATCCGCATTCAAAAGAATAACAAAATTTCAATGATCCAAAGAAGATGAGAAAAAGATGAATACAAGATAAAGCATCAGTTGATCGAGCTAAAATCAATAAAAATTATGAATACCTTAAAACATGAAGTCAAAAACTTAAGAATCCCTTCAAGGTAAACCAAGTAACATTAAATGGAAAATTTCAGAATCAACTACGATGGTGGTCGTTAAAGCAACATGTTAACCATTAGAAAAAAACGAGATAAAAAAACTCTATAGAAGCTTGAAAAGTATTAAAGGAAAGACTCAAAACATAAAATCAAACTCCAATATAACATATATTGAATGTTCATGTAATAACAAAATTAATACCAAACAATGGTAGTATCATTTTGAAAAAAGGTAACAGTTCTCAGAAAATGCAAATACCCATAATTACAGTGTTCAAATCTATAAAAATTATATTAGCAAGAAAACAAATATTTCAGGAAAACAAGATGAAGCAAAATAGTACCATCTTACAAAGAAAATAGATAAAATACCTAGAGTTCAAAATAAAAAGAATACTACAGTTGAGAAAGAATCGATTGAAATGCAGACCTTCAAGTTCTATTCATAGATTGGGTATTTTAAGTGGTTTATAATCTTCATAATTTTGCAAAATTTGACAAAAAATCACCACTTTAGAATCATTTGTCATAATCCTTCAAAATATCTTCAAAGGCAGTGAAAAAAATATGATACCTAGATCAAATTTCAAGCTCAAAAGATCAGACAACCCACCAGAAACTCAAAAAATTGAAGAACAAAGGACTCCCATAATGAGCTTCAAAAATGCCCTAGACCAAACTCGAGCTCAAAAGATTTCAAACAGATCAATGGAGGCCAATACAACCAGATTTCAAAAATTATTAAAAAATCAAGGTCATGATGCCTTGAGTATTACTTCACCAAAGGGAAGGAAATAAACAATAACTCAAACTAAATCAGAATTACCTAAAAAAAATCAAGTGCTTCAACAAGAAAAATCTTTGTAAGAAATGCTTCAAAATGGCTAAATGCCTCAAAATTCCAAAATAGAGCTCAAAAGTATCATTGAGGGTAGAGAATCCAAAAAATCCACACTCAAAACTTCACACACGATGGTTTGCAAAGAAAAATGAGCTTCCAAGATCAAACAATAATGACATTTGGAAAAAAAATTTTCCAGGGCTTTCACCCTCCAAAATGGGCATGCAAAATGAAATAATGGAGTTGAATACAAATAAACACATTCACTAACCAAACCATAGTAACCTAACTCAACCAGTGAGTTAAGGATCAATGGCTATAAATCAACCATGTAAAAAATTGACGATGCCAGATGATAACCCAAGCCAACTACCAAGTGACAAATCAATGGTTCGAAATCAAAAAAGTACCAAGATCAATGGCCATGAATCAGTTTCCAGGTTCATTAATCAAGAAATAAATCAATGATCAACAAATTAGTGGTACGAAGATCAATGGTGATAAATCAAATCAATGACCATTTAAAGATCAACGGTGCTCAAACCCTAAAATCAATAAGGGTCAAGGTGCTCAAATAATACATGTCAAGGTCCACCAAAAAGTCCCTAACTAACTCAAATTAAACTTCAAAGCAACGTGAGAAATGGGAAAATCATCCCACCAGCCCCATTATTAATCAAACTATAATCATTGCATTGACCGATAAAGGTAAAAATCCTTAGTGCAATGATAAATCAAATCAAATGATTTTTCAAAAGGACAACATTAATCAATAATGATATTAAAAGGGGCCAACATAATAATACATGCCCAAGTCATCATAAAATCAAATTAATGTACCAATGATTAACCTTAGATTCAAGGTCAAAAACCATATATGTGCCAAACTAACAAAAAGGGTCCCGTGACCTTATAAAGTGCATGATATATTCAAAGGGAGACAAAGTATGTGCCAAGGTGAATAAAACATGATTATTATATAATTATGTTGCAAAATGGTTATGATTATGCCAATGTTGAATGACAAATAATCTTCATATTATGCAATGATTTGACCTAAAGGAGGTCAAAAACCTTATGAAGACAAAGTGTGCACACATCAGGTGGTCCCCACAGTGGGAAGGTTTGAAAGTGAAAAACAATGGCATTATATTTGCACAAGAGTCAATTTTTCATGTGACCACAAGAAGACAAGGAATGTCGACATCAAAACCAAAGGTGGTCCCCATCATGATGGAATACATGGGTGAATATTTTTGTAAAGTATTGCAAATAAAGGAATTATTTTTTCTCACACAGAGATTTATTTTTGCATGTGCATCCAAGGGGTAGGATTAAAGTGCTAATTTTATCATTACAAGTGGATCAATTTGTAAGTGTCACATCAAGCACTAGAAGACAGAGATTGCATGCACATTGGAGGAGACTTACACAACAAGAAAGGGCTATTATTAGCCAAATTATTCATCTTACTTTGTTAAAAATAGATCAGTCAACTGCAGTTTGACTGGGATGTATTTTTGTAATCAAGGCTATTAATGCCTCATTGTATTAGCATGTTTATTTTTATTCCTTTATTTATTCATGATAAAGGATAAAATTAGCATGCATGGGCGAGTACAAATTTAGCCTATTTTTAGGATGGGATGGGTGAATAATTTTGCTATATATTGTGTGCAATTGCAAAGCACAAGGAGGAATTTTTGGACATAGGAGTGCTGAAGCATATTTTTCCAGTTTTTCCCTTTGAATGAGAATTGATTTCTGCCTTTCCAATTATTTGTAGTGGTGTGTATATCTCATTAATTCTTGTGAATGTCAAATTCCCTGATTAATCATCTTACCTTGCTGCAAATTTAGTAATTTCTACATAATATTAGTGTGCATGTTTTCTTGTTGTATTGTTGTGACTCATTCCCTCAATACACCAAGTATTTTGCCTTAATATTCTGCTGAAAACTATTGGTTTGTGCATCCAAAATCCATTCTCAAATTAATTGTGCATGTACTCAGTCAAATCCCTCAACAAGTTTGGTGTATCACCCCAGTTTTCAATTCATTTACAGTCATCTTTTTACCCTCAAAACCCCTAAAAATTAGTTTAGGATACATCAAAAAGGAACCGACCTTGATACCAGAGACTCACCTCAACAATAGGTATACCCACAGACCTGAGGTGTTTCCATTGTATCTACGAAAGAGAGAGATCCAGAGAAAGCTTAGAACACATGCAGTCATCTCTCTACAGGGTGCACTTTCGAGAGATAACATTTTTTGGCACACCTGGTGGGATGAAAAATCAGATCTGCAGGCAAATTACAACAATTTACAACAGATTTACAGTGAAAGAAAATTCACTTTTCCAGCAAAAAGCTGCATAAATTTATTCTAAAGATCAAAATATTTATTTGGTGACTTCGTAAAGAAATTTCAGACCATTTTTGTAGCATGTTCCATGCCTAAAGTGACTACAAGATCATCGGTAAGAGGAATTCCTTTTGAGTTTATTTCTTTACCTTTGAATTTAGCAAGAAGAAGAAGAGTTGGTAATACCTTACCTTATAATAGGCCTGGTTTTGATAACCCTCCTCCTAATCTTCCTTCACCACGTATTAATCTCTTTGTTCAAATTCCAGTTATTCCAATGGCTATTCAACCACCTAGGAATTTTGTAACCTTTACTAATGGCATCCCTTTAGTAATTCCAGTTTATCATGATATTCCCAATGCTGCCATAAAAAGTTTACCTTCATTCACTAGTGAAAATTAGATTACTCCCATAGAGCACATCAAATATGTTGCATCCCTTTGTGTTGTCCATAACATAACTCATGAAGATGTAGCCTTAAGACTTCTAGCTACATCCTTTAAAGGGAAAGCCTTGCAATGGTATAGAACCTTAGAAATTGGGAGCATAAGAACTTGGGATGAGTTGGGAGAAAAATTACTTAAGCAATTTCAAGATCATTCTGATCATTTATCCCTCATAGAGCAGTTGTCTACAATTAAAAGAGCCCCTCATGAATTTATGGCTAGTTTTAATATCCATTTTTCTAGAACTTGGGAAAGAATTCCAGCAAGTGTCAAGCCTCAAGCTGATCATGCTTTTCTTTATTATCTTAGAGCCCTAAATAGTGATATTTCAACTATGATTCAGTCTATGGGAGGAGATACTCTCCCATTAGCTTATGATATTGCCATTAAAGATGAAAACAACCTTATTCAAGCTGGTAAATTGGCACTAAGGCCTTCAATGCCTCTTATAGCAGATTTATTACCTATTCCACAACCTATTACCATTATAGAGCCTACTGTTTTAGCTCCTTCAAATGATGTATTCAAAGCTTGAAGACTATGGGTAATAAATTGACATCAATTGAAAACAAATTAGCTCAGCCTAGTAGGCCATATCAAGCTCCTTATCAGCAAAAATAAAATCAACAAAATAGGAAGCCTTACTAGCAAAATTAGAATTATAGACAACCATATCATCCAAGGCAGTTTGACCCAAAAGCTCCTAGTTCATCTAGCACTCTTGTTCAAGTTAACATGGTTTCAGAGGAATGGTGTCAACCTTGTAATCAACCTCATTCAGCTGCCAATTGCCCAAATGCATTCCTGAATATAAGCCTTGTTGCACAACCTCAACCTGAAGCATTGTACATGCCTCAAATGGAGGGTGGGAAGCAAGAAGCTCATAGTCAGAAACCACTAGAACAAAATTTGGTAAGCTTTGGGAGGAATATTTTATTGCAGTCACAACTAGATCCCAAGATAAGGCTCAGGAGAGAGAAAAACAACAAAATAGAAAGGTTCTACCCACAGTCACTGATAAAACAACAACTTCAGGTCAAAAAATAGCTAACAATTTTGTTGTTCCTAAAAAATAGCTAGCAGTTCAGCTCAAAAGGACCAACAAAAACAATTACAGCCTGATCCCAAAAGACTCTTCATACCTCATATTTCAAAAGTTGTTGAAGTAGAGTTGTTATGCTAAAATGGTAGAAGTTGTTTCAAAAATGGTTTCTTCTTTTAACATTGTTGATGTAATGAAGAAGCATAATATTAATATTTCACTTTGGGATGCTCTAAGTATTCCAGGACAGTGAGATTTACTTTCTCACGAGCTTGCTAAGCTGTAGATTTATTCAAAAATAGAAAAAAAGGAATCCCAGAAAGTAGACATGGTCCTTGGAACAATGGAGCAAGACCACATTAAAGAGGTTAAATGGATGGTTCAAAAGGTCTTAAATGCTCAAGATATCAAGAAGCCACCACCATTTTATTTATCTCTGATTATTGGAGACCATTTAGTTCATAACTGCATGGTTGACAGTGGTGCAAGTAGCACAGTTATGCCAAAAGTAATTGTAGAAAAATTGGGCCTGCAGTATGAGCCTATAGAGAAAAGTGTGTTGCAGCTAGATGGAACAGCAACCAACACAGTTGGTATTATCAGAAATCTAGAGGTAACCTTACATGCTTGTCCCAATGTTACTATTTTACAAGATGTAACTATTGTAGATTTACCTCCCTATTTTTCCTTATGTTTATCATGAGATTTTACAGAAAAATAGGAGGTTATCTCTCTTCAAATTGGTCATTTTTGTTCTTTACTACAAGATATGGAACCAAGGTTACCGTAAATTCAGAGCCTTTAGCTAGATTTCATATTGAGCCACATGCTTCAAATGTTACAGCAAATTATGTAGCTTTAGATCAATCTAATTTTGATGTTACAACACATGTTTCTGCACTAGATGGTGTCTCTAATCTATTTATGGATGAAAAAACTCAAGAAGAACATGCTTATGACCCTTTCAAAGAAGTAGAAGAAGATTTTTTCAGTGTTTATTGCTTGCATGAAGAAAATGCACCAATTCCCTTGTTGTCCAAAATAGAAAAAACAACAGAAGGACTATGGAAGCTTCATTTTGATGGAGCTAAAAATAAGAAAGGACAAGGTGCAGGTTTAATGCTTACTTCCCCTTCAAATGAAAGGTACTTTTCAGCTTTAAGTCTGTAGTTTTCTTGTACTTGTAATGTAGCTGAATACGAAGCATTAATTCATGGCTTGCAATGGGCTAGAAAGAGAGGTATCAGTACTTTACAAGTTTTTGGTGATTCAGAATTAGTTATTAATCAAGTGAAAAACTTTAATGTGTGTAAGAATTCATTGTTGAAGTCTTACAAACATAGAGTTTCAGACTTAATGGATGATTTTGATGCTATTAACATTCAATCTGTCCCAAGAGCTGAAAATAAGCATGTAGACAGACTTGCAGCAGTTGGTGCCAGCTTTGATGTACTAGAACAAATCAAAAAACAAATTACAACCACATATAAAGTTTATTATTAGACCTTCAGTTCCTGATAATGAAGAGAATTGGTAAGTTTTCGAAGATGATGAACATATCTGTAGATTTTTGTAGCAAGAAGCTGAATTTTCTATAGTAAATCAGGAAAAAATGTAGCACTTCTATGGTGATCAAATTGTTTAGTTGAAGAAAAATAAGTTTCCTCAAGGATTGGTCACTCTAGAAGACATTTTCAGTTCTGATGATCAGTTAAGAAAGGACAAAGGCAATATTTCAACTCACACAGATAACTACGAAGAAATCTTGGTGGATGATGAAAAGAAACTATTTATTGGAAAGGTATGTTCTTCAGCTGAAAAAAAATCATTTATCAAATTATGTAAAGAATTCAGAGATGTTTTTTCTTGGAAGTACCAAGATTTGAGAGGATTTGATCCAATTTTAGCTCAACATACAATAGAGTTACAACCAAATTCCAAGCCAGTTAGGTAGAAGCAAAGGCTCGTAAATCCAAAAATTGAGCCATTAATGAGAAAAGAGTTATCTAAGTTGATAGAATCAGGTATTATCTTTCTAGTTAAGCATTCAAGTTGGGTAGCTAATATTGTTCCTTTTCAGAAAAAGAATGGAGAAATTAGCTATGTGTGGATTTTAGAGACCTTAATAAAGCTTCATTAAAAGATCATTATCCGCTACCTAAATATGGATCATCATTTTGAGATAACCACGTTCAAGTTCAGATGAATTGCCTGCTTTTGACATGGTTACATAGAACCAAAAGTATTCAAAGTCCTTGTGCGCACAATACGTCAAAGAAATGTTCCCAGAAGTTGTGTAGCTTGTTGATCAAGGAAAAGAATAGTCCAGTGGCGTCTTCATTGTCATTCAATGCCCAAATATTTGGATGAGCAATGTTCGTGGTTGCTTTGTGCATCAGAAATTTGAGACATACGCGCACACATGATTTGCAATTTGCTGACTTTGCTTAACGAAGCAGTCGCAAACGAATCTTGCTCAGCAATGTCTCCTTTTGTGAGTAGAGGACGAACAGTTTCTCTGGGATCCAGCAATGAGTCTCCTCTCTAAATCTCCACGCACAGTTGAACAGCAAACAATAAAGTCTTTTTGCACAGGTTCATTGGTTTACACAGATAAGAGTTCACGCAAGGGTTATAATTCTTCACTCACAGCAAGGAACACCCTCTCCTCCTTCACGCACGGGACAACAAAGAAAAATGGGACATTGGCTCAGTCTCCTCTCCTCCTTTAGGCACGCTACCCACAGCAAAATAAATGGCAACAGTCTACCTCTCATCCTTCACGCACGTAGCAAAGAAATGCTCCATGCTCACCGCACCAAACTTTGCTCCAGTCTCCACGCACGCACAGGACACGTCTTCTTCACGCGCCAAAATGCTCTTCCTCTCTTCCTCCATGCACGACCTGCTCTGATACCAATGATAGAGTGAATACAGAAGATTGAATATATTGCTATGTTTTAAGAATACAGAGCACCAAGCCTTTATATAGGCCGATAGGCCCGCATAGCCGTGAGGGAGACAGTTATTCAACTGTCCACTTCCCAAAATACTAACATAAAATTTTAATTTGCTAACAAAGAAAGGAAAGATTTTCACGCAGATAACTTTTCGAGGAAATATTGGTGGATGATGAAAAGAAACTCTTATTGGAAATGGGTATGATTCTTCAAGAAAAATCTCATTTATTAAATTATGTAATTAATTTAGAATGTTTTTTCCTAAAAATACCAAGACCTGAAAGATTTGATCCAATTTTATCTCAACATACAATAGAGTTACAACAAAATTCCAAGCCATTTAGGTAGAAGCAAAGGCATGTTGAGTCAATCCAAAAATTAAGCCATTGGCGAGGAAAGAGTTATCTAAGTTAATCGAAAGGTATTATTTTTCCAATTAAGCATTCAAGTTGGGTAGCTAATCTTGTTCCTGTTTGGAAAAAGAATGGATAAATTAGGCTACGTGTGGATTTTAGAGACCTTAATAAAGCTTCATTAAAAGACCATTATCTGCTGCCAAATATGGATGCATATTTTGAGAACAATTTCTGGTTCAGATAGATTGTCTCTTTTAGATGGATATAGTGGATACAATCAAATCCTTGTGCATAAAGAAAACAAACACAACATCCTTTACCACTAAAGTGAGGCACTTATGCTTATAAAATAATGTCTTTTAGTGGTTTAAATGTCAATGACAACGTTTCAACTTATAATGGACATGGCTTTTCACAGTTTATTAAATAAATTTCATATTGGTTTACTTAGATGATGTCACCATTTTTTCAAAAAATTCTGATGAACATCTAATGCATTTAAGGCAGAATTTTCAGCTTTGTAGATAGTTTGGAATATCTTTGAATCCCAAAAATAGTTTCATTTTTTTAGTACATCAAGGTAAATTGCTTGGTCAGATTGTTTCTAAACAAGTTTTAGCAAATGATCGATTCAAAATTGAAGCTATTTCATAGCTGTCCTTACCTCATCATAAGAAAGCATTACAAAGTTTTCTTGGTAAAATCAACCTTGTTAGAATATTTGTTCCAGATTTTACAGACACTTGTTAGTCAAGCCATTAACAACTATGTTAAAAAAGGATAAGACTTTTCTTGGACCAGTGAAGGGAGAAAATGATTTGAAGCCATTAAAACAACCATTTCACAAGCTCCTACTTTTGTAAATCCAAATTTTGATAAATATTTTACAATGTATGCACTTGTCGGAGCTGAGACCATTTCAGCTATTTTAACTCAAGTTAATGATGAAAACATTGAGCAACCAATTGCTTTCTTTGGACAATTTTTTCATGACTATGAGACAAGGTACACCTTTCTTGAAAAATAGGTACTTTCAATAGTTAGAGGATTGAAAAATTTCAAGTACATGCTTTCCAATAACAAGATACATGTTTTAGTCTCTCATCCAAGTGTTAAAGTGTTCTTGTTGAAAAAAGAGCTGAATGAGAAGAGAGCAGGTTGGATTACAAAAGTTATGGAATATGATGTTGACATCTGTGTTGCAAAAATAGTTCGAGGTAAAGGTTTGTGTGAGCATATAATTGCTGATATGGAAAAAATTAGGCTACAGAATTAGAAGATCCAGAACAACATGCTAAAGTTACGTATCAACAGTCAAATACCATGGTACAGATCCAGAAAATCATCAACCTGAAACTCAGTCAAGAAGTTCAGGAATCAAGATGGATGACTGATTTGGTTAACTACTTACAACACGGAACTTATCTGAAAGGTATGGACAAGAATAAATGAAGATATTTTAAGTTACAAGATGTACCTTATGTTTTCATTGATGGTGTGTTATTTAAGAGAGATATAAATGGAATTTTTTTACGATGTATTAATTATGATAGAATTCAGCAATTATTATCCGAATTCCATGAAGGACCTGTAGGAGGTCATTTTTAGCACATACTACAACCTTAAAAATTATGAAAGCTGGTTACTATTGCCCCAACATATTTAAAGACTATTTCGAATGGATCAGAAAGTGTAAGAAATGTGTTTTCTTTGTTGGAAAAGAAAGTTTAGCTTTGCTGCCCCTGTAGCCTATTTTAGTGGATCAACCATTCATGTAGTGGGGTCTTGAATTTATTGGCATGATAAATCCACCTTCATCACAAGGACACAAGTGGATCTTGACTACTACAGATTACTTTACACGCTGGACTGAAGCAATAGCCTTAAAAGAAGCTAACAAAACTTTGATACTATCCTTTTATAAAGGTATAGTTTACAGATTTGGTGTTCCAGCAACTATCATTTCAGATAATGCCTTAGCATTTCTTGGTGCAAAGGTAACAGATTGGGCTATCAAGCATGGAATTTATTTAAGTACATCATCTAATTATTACCCACAAGGTAATGGATTAGCTGAAAGTACTAATAAAAATATTTTGAGGATCATCAGAAGAACACTCAAAGACAACCAAAGAGCTTGGCATCTAATGTTGAATTCAGCACTTTGGGCTGACAGAGTGACTCCTAAAAGATCAGTTGGCAATTCACCATACAAGCTTGTTTATGGAAGAGAGGCAAGAATGCCCATCTCAGTTGAGTTTCCTGCATTAGATTTGTTGCATCAGATGGAATTACTTGAGAATGAACCATTGCAGGTTCATTTATGTAGAGTTAATGGAGTTGCAGAGCTAAGAGATCAAGCTCATCTGAACATGGAAAAGAATAAAAAATAGATGAAGAAAAATTTTGATAAGAAGGCTAAGTTCAGAGTATTCAATGAAGGAGACATTGTGTTAAAATGGGATGTTGATCGTGCAAAGCCAGGAAACCACATGAAGTTTGATACAATCTGGAGTGGTCCTTACATGATTTCATCTTGCAAAGAACACAATGCATTTCAGCTTTCAAGGCTGAATGGAGAGGAACTTCCCATTCCTGTGAATGGTATGTTTCTTAAACATTGTTATTGAAAATCCTACAGTGTCTGGTTAGAGTAGGATTTCCCTTTCAATAAGTGCTTTCATGCACATTGCATGGTTACAATTCAATAAGTGCATTCATGCACACGTGATCTAGTTTCTAGATCCTTTCCCAGCTTTAGTTTGTTTTTTGGAAAGGAAGTTTTGGTTATATGCTTTAACTCCATGCCCAATGGACAAGAGCAAGGCACTAGTCTACAAGCTAGTAGGAAGCTTTTCCCATATGATCGCCAGAAATGTTGACAATTTTTACACTTGTGCAAAAATGGGAAACTCAAAACTTCGTTATGATGGATGGCATTGAGGGAGTGGATCTAACTAGGGGAATGTATTACAACTTTATCATGTTTTCAGTTGCAGCAATTGATTATTTATATATAATCTGAAGCTATGTGTGATGTTACAAAATGTAACACCTCACATAGACTTCCATTCCATGTTCATCTTCAGCAAGGAAACACAAAATCCCTAAGCAACTAATGCATTTCCTTGATGAAGGTGGGAATCACAGTTTAGGTGAAATGTTAAATTTGGGAACAACAAATAGAGTTTTAGTTTACAAGAAAGAGAGTTCATTGTTAAGTTACAGGTATTTCAAACCTCTTTATTTCTTCATGTAAATACATTTAATTATGTGTTTGAGTTGTTTATTCCGTTATACAATCAATATACATGTCATAAAATGAAAGTAGAAAGAAGTATACAACTCAAGTACATAAATTAAATGTTATTTATTCATGAAGAAGTACAACATTTCCCACACAAGTCGTGGGATGTAACTCATAACTACTGAAGAAAGAAGTACATGTACATGAAGTAAAAATAAAAGAATATAGAAAAACCCATCATTTCCTTGGGTTTCTTTGGTCTTCATCCAGTTCCAGCTCCATCTTTTATTCTGCTCATCCTAGTTCCATCATCATCCCTGAGAAAAGAAAGAAGAATTGTCATCAGACATTGAGCTCAGGGTTTAATCTATATACTTGTACTATCTAACTCATGCAAATGGATTTCAATTGACATCAAGAGGTATAAGGTACATCAAAGACAGATACAAAATTGATAAGAGCAGTATTCTACATCAGCACATATGATTCCCAAAATCATTTTAGAAAATAAGAGAAAATAAAAACTATGGAAAATAAGAGAGGCCAAAAAGCCTAAATATTTTCTAACTATTTCTTTAAGTGTGTAGGTACAAGTAGCAGACTAGAAAGCATAAATATTTTGCAAAATGATTACTGTACAAAAAGGAAATACTTGCATGAAGGAATCTACATGGTACAGATTTATGAGCTATTCTAGAAAAAGGAAAATGCAGATAGAAGATGTATAAAAGAAAGGCATTGGGACATTGAAATCAGAAGTGAGGAAGCAAGATACAAGTAACAGTTCTTTTAAAGCAAAGTTTTCATCAAAAATAGAAAATGAGCAAAGGTATCTTCCATCTTTTCATTAACAAACCTCTACCAGAACCCATGAAGAGGATAGTTACAGGAGATACCACAAATGAAAAAACTTTAAAAGTTTTGAATGAGAATATAAGCTCAAAAGAACAATTAAAAGTGGTCGAGTATGTGCAGCAAGCAAATTATATCAGTCAAGAAAAATTTTATGCAAAATCCACTATAAAGGAAAAAATGATATTTCCAGCTCATAATCAAGCTAAAAGATCAAAGTACAGCTATAAAAGAGGCCTTTTTAAGGGTTGTTTCAGAATTCAATAAAACATGGAAAGTACACTCTTTAAAAGTTACAAAATCTTCAGTTATTAAAGATAAGTGCACATATAAAGTCTAGTTTCAACATGTATATCAAAATAATGATGGACGTACAGCTACAAGGAAGCCTTTAAAATGATTTCATTTTAAGAGCCTGATTTCATAATTGACCAAGTACAAAATACAAATGAATTGAAGAAAGTTCAAAATGGAAGTCATTAAGTTGCATCTACAAAATCAAAAGGATTCCAAATTTTGGATGCATGTTGAATGAAAAATACAAATTTCTACATCATAATCATGCATAGCAAAGCAAAGGTGTATCAATATATGCTTACCTATAAGAAGCCATTAAGAAGCTAAATACAGATAATGATAAAGTTACAAGTTTCATTTTCAATCAATAGTTATTTGAAGAACATAATACATTCAAGAACATCAAGGCTTATTGGGAATCTGAAACATGGATCAATCAAATGTGAATCAAGTTGCCTCAACACTAGTTTAATAAGAACAAAAATCAGCTACAATACAATACTTCCAGAATTCTCAGTGAAAAAAGAAGATTTTTAGTCAATTACAAAGTTGCAAAACTCAAATAGAAAATCAAGGTTCACCAATTTGCATGAGTGCAAAGTACTAGAAAAATTATCAATTACATATAATCTCCATCTTCAAAGATGATCTACAACAAGTTAAGGAAAAATGGATATAGCTACATTATGTAAATTAATGTTAAGAATGATTCATAGATCATCACAAATATAAAGAAGAAATTCAATCAGGAAGTAAATTCAGTTTTGTAGTCAAGATCAACAAACTGTTTATATTCATCATGATTAAGAAAAAGGGAATGCATTTTGTGTACAGAAACAAAAATGCACATTATGTTTTCAAAGAACATGGGTAGAAGTTTCAAGAGTCATTAATTGTAATGCAAAAACACAAGACATGGAAAATCCTGAGTCATCATAACAAAGAATTGTCATGACAATAGTTCTTTTATGAATATTGAATTGCAAAGTTAAAACAGATTACAAATTTTATACAACATTTGAAAAGGATGCAAAGTGATCATAATTAATAAAGGTTGAAAATTAAGTAATATTTTAAAATCAAAAATAAAAGTCAGCTATAAGTACATTTCAACAAGAATTAAGATTAAAACAAAGTATGTAAAAGATAACATTTGCATGGTTTTCAAAGTAAATAAAAAGGTAAGAAAATTTCAGAAATGAACGAGAAATACCAAATTTAAATGTTTAATGAACAAAAAAGCTTTGAATAAACAATTAAAAGACAGAACCAGTTTCAATGAGACTTTTGATAAAAATGGAAATTTCTTAAGTTAAATGCTAAACATAACTCAAAAAATTATTACAATAGTCTTGCATTTACATAATGAATTACAGAATAGGCAAATTTTTAAAATATGAAGCTAAACATCATTCACCAAATAAAGGTGATCAAACATTTTTGTAAGAAAGGATGTGAATTAAAAGTTTCATTAAGGAAGTTAAACTACAAACCCATTTTTCAAGTTATAAGATGCAATTTCAAACATCATACAATATGGAAAAACTAAATACAAAGTTGATTCTGAAAGGCTAAGAATTTTTCAGAAAAATCATATATAGTAAGTTTATAATGAGAATCTATACCATTAGAGGAAATTGAGTTCAAGCAAATAAATGTTTCAAGACAAACAAGAGTAAAATGCAACCAAAATGGGTATTGAAAATAGAAATTCAAATCATAAATGGCATTTCAATTCAAAAGGGTCTAAACATGAAATCAATTGTAAAGAATGAAAAACAGGTTCATTCAAAGAATTAGTAGATTTTAAGAAATACATAAGATGCAACCTAAAAATGTCTGGTTCAAATGCAAGCAACTTGCAATAATCAATAACTTCAAAAACTCATTGAGCAAAATAAAAATCTTGCAAGATAACACAAAAGATATAATTACAGGGTTATAAGTCAAAGTTTGAAAGTACACAGTGAGTAAAATACAAAATAAACCCATAATTTCAACTCATCAAACAATGATCTTGAAGTTTGAGGTAAGACAACTACATGATTTTGAAACCCTCAAAATACAAATACAAAAAACTAGATTTAAATCCCAGAATGATTTGAATATCAGACCCTTACGTTCAATAGTAGAAATACACAAAATAACAAGAAACAAGAATAGATACCATCATGAGAAAGATCAAAAAAAACATAATTTCATAGTTATGAAGCATCAATATTGAGTTTTTAGAGCATATGATTTCATTTTGGAAAGATTAAAAAATTAAAATAACTCAAGTTGGAAGTGCAAAGATGCAAAACCAAGAAAATATCTTCAAAGGCCCAAGAAAGAAAATCAAAATCAGATTGAAACCCTCAAAGCATTTAATGGGTTATACAAGCTTGAAGAAATCAATTTAAAACATGGTCATCAAAATCTAGCCATGAGCTAATTTTTCAAAAATGCAAGCTCAGAACAAGAGATGAATAATATGGCAATTTAAATCAAGAGCTCAAAATCTAGCTAAGACAAGAAAAGTTCATCATTAAAAAAGGTGGTGAGAGCTCAAGAGCTAATAAATTGGCAAAAAAGATTACAGGAAGCTTGCATAGAACTCACTGAAGACTATAGAGGCTTCATGAAATATTCAAATGAACAACCTTCAAGCTCAGAGAATAATGCAAATAGGAAAAAAATACCTGCAACCACCTCAAACTTCAAATCTGCTCTGAGCTCAAACAGAGTAAAAATGGAAGGAAAAATCATGTTCAAAGCTTCACATAAGATGGATTTGTCAGAGAAAATGAAGCTAAAGAGCACACAACAATGGCGGCCTGAAGAAAATTTTCCAGGGCTTCACCCTCCAAAATAAGATTGCGAATGAAATGATCAAGTTTAGGTTATAAATGAACTTGCTCAACCAACCCACGGTAACCTAACACCACAAATGAGTTAAGGATCAATGGTCAGAAAAATCGAAGTACCAAAAATTGACGATGTCAGATGCTAACCCAAGCCAAATACCAAGTCAAGTAGATTAACAACATGAGATCAAATGTACAAAGATCAATGTCCATTAACCTCAATCGAATGACCACAAACTCACCATTTGTAGAAGCTTATCGAACAATAATCAATAATCAATGCAAACTAGAATACCTCAAGATCAATGGTAGATGCACAGAAGACAATATAATTCATAACTCAAGGTTAATATCAAAGGACATGAATATTAAGGATAAAATTCTACCACAGATTTCCAAACTTGGCACCAACCAGTTCAGGTGATCAAACATGTCAAGCCATTAAAAGAAAACCCAACTAACTCAAGGTTAGATCTTCACTGACAAAAACATAAGGGTCAGTCATCGTGTAAAGAGGGGACCAACCCCATATTAATCAAACAAAAAATCATTTCCATTGACCGATTAAGGGTCCAAAACCTTAGTGCTTTTAAAAATCAAAAGTCAACACCATGATGATAATCAAAAGGGGCCAACATAATAATACATGCCGAATGTATTATTGCATAAAATCCAAAGGTCTAAAATTTTACCAATGATTAAATTCAAATGCAAAAAACCATAGTATATGTGCCAATTAACAAAATTTGAAACCTTATATTATTTTATGATCCTCCCATTAAATGCAAATCAAATATTATGTCATTAAATTTAACTATGTTGATTATTCAAAAGGTGAAATAAAGACCTTATATTATGTAATGATTGGCTTAAAGGAGGTAAACGATCCTTTACAAGTAAGTGTGCACACATTATGGGTGGTCCCCACAGTGGGAAGGTTTGAAAGTGATCAAATTATATTTGCACAGGAGTCAATTTTTCATGTGACCACAAGAAGACAAATGAGATGTCGACATCAAAACCAAAGGTGGTCCCCATCATGATGGAATACATGGGTGAATATTTTTGCAAAGTATTGCAAATAAAGGAATTATTTTTTCTCACACAGAGAGATTATTTTTGCATGTGCATCCAAGGGGCAGAATTAAAGTGCTAATTTATCAATTGCAAGTGGATCAAATTTGTAAGTGTCACATCAAGCACTAGAAGACAGAGATTACATGCACATTGGAGGATACTTACACAACAAAGCAAGGGCTATTATTAGCCAAATTATTCATCTTACTTTGTTAAAAATAGATCAGTCAACTACAGTTTGACTAGGATGTATTTTTGTAATCAAGGCTATTAATGCCTCATTGTATTAGCATGTCTATTTTTATTCCTTTATTTATTCATGATAAAGGGGTAAAATTAGCATGCATGGGCGAGTACAATTTTTAGCCTATTTTTAGGATGGGATGGGTGAATAATTTTGCTATATATTGTGTGTAATTGCAAAGCACAAGGAGGACTTTTTGGACATAGGAGTGCTGAAGCAGATTTTTCCAGTTTTTCCCTTTGAATGAGAATTGATTTCTGCCTTTCCAATTATTTGTAGTGGTGTGTATATCTCATTAATTCTTGTGAATGTCAAATTCCCTGATTAATCATCTTACCTTGCTACAAATTTAGTAATTTCTGCATAATATTAGTGTGCATGTTATCTTATTGTATTGTTGTGATTCATTCCCTCAATACACCAAGTGTTTTGCCTTAATATTCTACTGAAAACTATTGGTTTGTGCATCCAAAATCCATTCTCAAATTAATTGTGCATGTACTCAGTCAAATCCCTCAACAAGTTTGGTGTATCACCCCAGTTTTCAATTCATTTACAGTCATCTTTTTACCCTCAAAACCCCTAAAAATTAGTTTAGGATACATCAAAAAGGAACTGGCCTTGATACCGGAGACTCACCTCAACAATAGGTATACCCACAAGGTGTTTCCATTGTATCTACGAAAGAGAGAGATCCAGAGCAAGCTTAGAACACTTACAATCATCTCTCTACAGGGTGCACTTTCGAGAGATAACAGGTTGATCTTGTAGAGGATTTACTTGACCATATTGATATTCAGGTTTGGTCCACACATTTTTTCGAAGAAAATTGTGTATTTCTATCTTCCTAACACTTTATTTAGGTGTCAAATTCCATACCATCACATTTGTGACTGCCCTCTAATCACTAGTACTAAAAAATCTGCCCACTCCCCCCGACCTCTAAGTCTATAACAGATACTATGGCTGATGGTTGGACCGTTGTTGGTAGTAAGAATTCGTCTGGGTCAAATTCCACTCCAGTGGATACCACGTCTTCTTACAACCCATATCCGCCACTGGAGAATAATCTTGAGATGCAACCAAGCCAAGAAACTCCAACATAACCTATAACTCAACCCTCGCAGAGTAATTATGTCTCTTTGCAACAAAATTAGGGAATTGAGACCATCGCGTCAACCTATATTTCTCAGCATCACTCTCGTAGTACACCTTGCAAGGTGTCTATGGGAGAAAGAGGTGAAAATGGGGCTAAACACCGCTCCATTCAAGTTGAGCAACAAAATTTAGACCATTTTTTTCACTTTCTAACAGTTTTAGTTTGCTTGACTCCAAGGACAGTTTCTAGGATGGCCAGGGGCAGCTTACTTTGACTGAGCTCTCATGAATTTTCTCTCATGGAATGTACAAGGTCTCACAAATTCCTCAAAAAAATACTCTATGAAAAAAAAATCAAACTATTAGTAACATATATATTGTTTGTTTACAAGAAGTTAAGGTTTCTGGTTTTATGCTTCAAACAACTTTAATGTATATTGCTCCTGATTATAAGCATGGTTTTTCTTCACATATGGAAATGAGAGGTGGTGTTTCGATTTTTGTTTCTCCTAGATTTTATGCTTTGACTTCTTCCATGGGGCAGAATCCTCAAAATCGTGTCGTGTGGATTATTTTGGAGATTAATGGTTATTCTTTTGGTATTCTCAGTCTTTATATCTTACACATTGACAATAGAAACATTACATGGTTCCTCATTGCTTACAATAGTAGGGGTTTCACGAAGATGAACCTCTTATTGATTCACAAAGATTCTGCATTCGCTCAACATTTTGAAATCTTTTTGCATCTAATTCGTCTAGTGTTTTTTTACTTATTGACTTCGTTTCTTGTCTCCCATGATGTTTTGCTTCCAGTGATAAGAAAAATGTGCAGAAAGTGACAAAATTTCGCAGTAATTCGTACAATAAGGCCAAACAATAAAAATCACATGGTAATTGGAACGTTGGGATGCATGTAAATATGATTTAATAACCATGATTGTGTTTTATAAACTGTGATTGTGGTTTATAAAGCACGATCGCAGTTCTAATATTAAAAACCGTGATCGCGGTTTATAAAGCGTGATCACGGTTCTATCTGTATCATCAAATCCGACCCTTAAGGCTCGGGAAATCTTTGTTTTTTCCCAACCAGAGCTATGGGAGGTCATTATGGCGTGTAAAAGGTCAAAAAATTCAAATTTTCTCTTCCGCAGACTTGAACCATTCTGAAAATTTGAAAACATCTCACAAAAATAGTACCATCGCATAGGGGAGACTGTTAGCTTCGTAGAAGTATTGATTTTAAAGTGAATAGAATAAGATAAATATCATTTTATATTTTTTTACTAACAATAGGTCTTTAAGACATTTTTTCCCATGAATGTTCATGTCTATGTTTAAGATTGCAATTTTTGTTTCGCTTATCAAAATGTGATAAAACCTATACCATCCCAAGCATGGCAAAATTCTATACACATTAAAAAAAAGTATTTGATTTCGATATTTTTTGATATAGTTATGGCGGGCAAATGGAAAGTGCTCCGTTTTCTAAAAAAATTCAGACCACTTTCATGGAAAAAAATCATTAAAAAAAATATTGCTCAAAAAAATACAAAATAAAATCCATCCCAAGATAGACAGCGACATCTAACTTTTCACCAAAGGAAAAAAAATAACTAGATCTGGTCATCCAAATCATGGGAAAATAGACTACAATCTTATAGGTTTAAAAAAACCATGCCATATAATTTTAAGTGTTTAATATAGATAAACTTGTCCGTTTTTTAAAAAAATAATAGTTTAGAAACTAGATTCTAGATTCTACGATTCATATTTATAATATTTTTTCTAATTTTGAGTGTGTGTATTGCTAATAATCCCTACAAGTTGAGATTTCATTGTTTTTTACAATATGACGTCCACTAATGACCCCTTTTTGGTCCACCAACTTTTTGCACTTACCCTATAAACAAATTAGTTGTATGAATAACAAAATTCAACACTCTTCTACGTGGGAGTGTTTTTATTTTCTCTTTACACCTAGGTATCCACTTATAATTAAGAGTGTTTTGGAAGCAGTACATCTCTCTCTCCCCTCACATTTTTATCTTGATTGTGACATGTTATGCATCTATCAATCATGATAAAATACTAATTATAATTATAACTCTATGTATTCCCTCTATAATTATAAATGCTTAGTAAGAGTGTGTTTTTAAAGATCACAACCATGTATAGGTGGTGGTATCTCTCTAGTTGTAACTACATGTTGTAGCTAAGCATTCTCCCTCTAGATATTCACTACATGACCAACTTATCTCATATATGATGTCGAAACACACTTAATAGGATCAAATAAGGGTGCATGAGGACTATACACAAATTCATTCCTCTTCAAAATACCGACTTCCTTAAGCATGTGATGAGTTAAGAGTTACACTGGCACCTTGATAATGATTTTTAATGCACATCACCTACAACACATGCAATACAAATATTAGATACTATATTTAAAAATCGACATTCTGAATAAACTTATATACATTATAGATTTATGTACCATAGGCTAATAGGGGCACTTTGGGAAAACCATCATGTTGATTGAATCCATGCTCCTTAACTATGGGGTCCCACACCATTATCTACATTGGGTCCCTGCCCGCATCCACAACTACACCATTTACCACAATAAGAAATAACAAATGTAATGATGATTGTACCGAATAATGGTTATAAGAGAATGAAAAATCCATTTCGTCAATATCTAGAATCAAAATCGAAGGACCAACATCCTTTTCCTTAGTGCTAACAATCCTCGTTGTTGTCGATGGTCCTCCCTCTCTTGGTCATCATCCACTCCTAATGGTGTAACTCTAAACCACACTAGTTGAAGGCACATCTTGTGTGATCCCATACCAGTTAATGACATAATAATATATGAAATTATTATATATCAAAAGAAATTGATCAGGATACAAATGATTGAATTAGAGTTAAAGTGACTATAAGGAATCCTTAGGGCTACTTGGATGATCATGCTAGGTTCTCCACACTATATCTCCATCTCTCGAGTGGTCTAACATAATATGACACTCTTAGTATGAACTAAATCTATGGTTCCAATAACACAGCTTATTACATATATATGTAACAAGGTCTACATATCTAGTGGAAAATAAATAGGGTACTTGAACAATAGGAAAATTCTTATAGGCCAAAACCTTAGAAGAGAATTGAGGAAATACCAAAAATACGGAGATCACATACAAAGTAATACAAATCCTTATGTAATTGTGCTAATATAACACATAACCAAACATGTTAAATATCATTCTTCTCAATCTCATTAATAATTTCATGCATATTATAATATATAGCCACACCCTTGGTGGCTTCCCACGATAAATAAATCCAAAATCACATCAATCCTTCTACAAACATAGATCAACAGAAAGAAAAGTATCCTCTAATTAAATGGAAAAATCTGGAGCATGATATTTAGCTTTATGATCATGGCATGTCATAAAAAAAATTCTCACTTTCTTCCACTACCACACAGTGCAAAAAACGTCACATTTTATGTCAAATTTAAGTTAATCCTTTTTTTTTGCATTTTCGTTGGATTTTGATGTAAAAATGATGTGAATATGGTGACGTAAAAGTGACACAAATAGCATCACTTTTGTGTTACATTCATGTCATTGTCACCCCTAAATTTAAAAATAAAAGGGGGTGGGTCGCCCATTCATGCACATTTTTTATGTTGTCTATTATGCATTCACACAAGGCAACAAAAGAGAACATAAATGAAAGGAGAGAAGGTAAGTGAGTGGAAGGAGAAGAATGAAACAAGTGACGTGTATGGGAACTTGGCCATACAAACAAATCTTACAAGGGCATGGGATGATTGGGAGAAGGGCTAAAATGTTATGAATGCATGAAAGTTATGTAGAAATTTGGGAAAAATATTAGAGGAGGTGGAAAACAAATTGTTTAAAGGAAATTCATCTTATGTTTAACCAAATTTATAAATTACTTAGCACATTCATTTTTAATTCTCAAATATACATGTTTTTTAAATTTTTATATGGCATTTAGAATTTTTAAAAATAATATTTTCATGCCTAGGGTTTGTAGAGAAATAGGGATAAATATGGAAATAAATTTTTAGATTAAGAGCCATTCCTTTATGTCTGACCGTAAAATAAGCCTAAGATAGGGTTATGGGGTTAAGGGAAGAAATAATAGTAAGAAAATAGGGTTATTACATATTCCATAACGTTCACCCTCCTTTGAAACATCTAGAAAAATGTTTTTTTCTTCATATGGGTTAGTAGATTCTCTTTTAAAAGAGGAAAATTATTATTTTTTCAATGTAATCACCCATATAAGGAGAGTAAAATAGCAAAGGCATCAAAATAAGATGCTCCCACTTATTCTCCTCCACATTGTAAACAACAATTGTTTGTTTGGTAGTAACATCATCAATGAAAATGACAATAATCTTAGAAATAATAACATTAGTAGTATTGGATCATTGTTGTCACTACAAGTGTTGAATGTGTCAAATTTAATAAGTAATTTTCTTACCTTGTTTGCAACTCTAAAAATATTTCCAATTACCACAAATGATCTATTGTTATTGCAAGAAAAGGATTTCAAATTTCTTGAATTGTTATTGGGTGGATAAAGGACAAGGCTTTTTTGGCTGCCTTATATAGATGTGGTGGTAACATTGGATGAGACCAAAGATTACACACCAATTATAGAAGTAATAAGTGCATATGTTCCTATCAAGTGCACTAACACATATTATGTAATTGTATATGTTAAAAGATTAGATAAAAGCTAAAAAGCAAAAACAAAGCAATTGATTCCTAAATCTAATCTATTCAACAATACCTCAGATTGAGAAATGGATTGAAAAGTGGAGAGAGATTATACCTGCACTTACCTACAAGATTACAAACTCCTCCTTTGATGTGGTGGATTTGCTCTTGGATTGCTTATTGGATGCTTTAGATTTGTGGAGTAATTTTGGCAGCACCTCCCCTTGGATTTATTGATGAAGGATGAAGGATGAATGATGTTAGATTGGATTGAAGGTGGATGATTGAGTGCTAAAAATGGCAGAGGTTGGCTATGGATTCTTAATATTGGTTCTCATGGAGGAGGAGAGCTTGATTTATAGCTTGTGGGTGGAGAATTAGAGGGTTAATATTGATCCAAGTAAGATGAAGATCAATGGTGGAAAATACATGAGAGGATTGGAATTCTCTAGAATGGAGAATTCTAGAATTTGAATTCAAAATCCATGGAGGGAAAACTAAAAATTCAATGAAAGGAGAAGGTTAGAGAGGCTTATAGATTTAGAAGCCTCTATATTTAGAGGTTTGAGGATGTGATTAGATCAAGATTAGATTAGGTTGATTAATGATGATTAGGGGTGTGATTTGATGGAAAGGCTAGGTGTAGGGATGTGTAGGGTAGGTGGTAGGTGAGGTGTAGGAATATTAAATTCCTAGAAAATATTAATAGGGATTATAATAGGATATAAAAATGAAATAAAAGGGATTAATAATATAATGGCATATGATGATGGATTAAAAGGATTAATAATGGAATGATGGAATATTTGATAAATGATAAATAATGATAAAGGGGGAAATATGATAAATATGATAAAATGGATTAAATAATAATAATTAATCTTGCGATTAATTATTATATGGATTATGTTGGGATATTTGTGGGGCAAATTAATCACAATTAATCATGTCAACATTTTAGATGTCTACATTTTGCCCCTCTTTGAATGGTTATTGCATAGCAATGACTGTTCAAAGAAAAAGAAGAAAGATGGTATGGTGGTGATATGATGCCCCCTCGAGGGGTTAGGTGGGGAGGAATGAGTCGAGTAACCACTTGAAAAGAGGAGAGGCTGAAGTGAGTAGATGAGAGAGGATGAGAGGATGAGAAGATTTGAGGATGTAGAGGATTAGGATTAGAAGATTAGAATATTTGAGGATTTAGAGGATGGGGATTATAGGATTAGAATAAGTAAAAGAGTAGAATATTAGAAGATTAAGAGATATTGGATTTTGGATTTTGGATGCCCCAGTCAATGATGTATGACAAGGGTGAGGATTTTGGATTTTGGATTAAAGGATGTTTGATTTGATGATATTGGATTTGAAGGTGTTAGATTTTGAGATGCCCCAATCAGGGGGTGAATATTTTGGATTTTGGATTAGAGGATCCCCCAGTCAATGATGTATGATAAGGGTGAAGATTTAGGATTGTTGATGTTGGATTTGAAGATGTTAGATTTTGAGGATGTTGGATTTTAAGATGTTAGTTGTTGAGATGCCCTAGTCAAGGGGTAGGATTTGAAGATTTGAGGATGTTGGATTTGATGATGTGATATTTGAGGTTTGATTTGATTTGGAGGATTAGATGATTGAGGATGTTTGGATGAGAGAATGAGGATTGGTTTTTGGATCGAAGATGCCCCATCCAGGGGGTGAGGATTTTGGATGTGAATGATAAGATTTGGATGTGGATATTGAGTGATAGTTGAAGGATTGATTGGATAGGATGATAGTAAGTTTAAATGATGATGAGATAAAGAGGTGTGCTACCAAAAAATGCCCACTATTATCATCATTAGCAATTGTGATTGATGTGGCATAAAGCAAAATGCACCAAGGTATAAAGACCGTAATGACTGAATTGCCAAATGACCTTGTCCTCATATCATTGGACCATGCAAAAGAAAAAGAAACAAAATGGGCCTCATATCATCAGCCAAAATGAAAATGCATATAAACAAACAAAAATACAAGCAAAACACACACATTGTATTTTTATTGTTTTGTGAATGGTTTTATGGATTGTTTGAATGTTTTGATTTTTAGACTGTGGATTTTGGATGTTTAGATTTTTAGATTTTGGTTTGTAGATGTTTATATTTTTTTATGTTTAAGATTTTTAGATCGTGGATGTTTATATTTTTGAATGTTTGGATATTTGTATCTTAGATTTTGGATGATGGGGGGATGTGACTCTCTCCGATAGGTCCCAAAGCATGTTTGGGTAGGATAAAAGGAAAGGGTTGAGGGAGATTGGATAGGTTGGATATGATAGGAATTGGTTAATAGGTTAGGATTAGATGGGATGTGGGATGGGAGATAGATAGATAGGATGAGGGGTATATGATAAGACGTGGGATATGGAAGAAGAAAATATGTGCCCTAAAGTAGTGGGTAGATGGGTTAAGGGATATATGTGGTGTGCCCCCAAGTGTAAAGTGGGGTGGCCTATGTGGATGGATAGATGGGTTTGTTTTTCCCCCAGGTGTACGGTAGGGTGGGAAGTGAGGGGTATCTAAAATGGAAAATACCCTTAGTGGGTGGTAGTAAGGTTGCCCCCAATCATGATGATGGCATATGAAAAGGGACACGAGGATGAAAAGGAAAGGATCATCGTCTACCCATGGATATTCGATTAAAGGGAAAAAAAAGTGTGGATGTTGATGGATGGAAGGAAAATGACATTAGTGATGAACAAAATATGAGCCGAATGACACATGTTGTAAGGGAAGAGTTGACTAAAACAAAAGTGTGACCAAGGTCTAAACAATACCTGGAAACATGCAAGCCGTATGTCTCTTCAAGATCAAAGTGTGTGTGATTGTGATGGTTTATTAATGCTTAAAGTGAAGACTTAATGGGTAGTATGTAAAGATGAACTAGCTAATGTATAGGGAGTGATTAAGTCAAGTAGGTTGATGGAAGGTGAATGGAAGGTTAAGCTGTGCATTGCTCCACTGCCAGCTAGGCGTCCATAGCCCCAATGGAGATACATCTAATTCTTGTCACAACATTACTCTACTACCAGCCAGGCATCCATAGCCCTAATAGAGTTGCTGGAAACACCCATAGAGAGAGTATTGAGGTGGATTTTATTTTGTATTTTGAATTTTGATATCATTTTTAATTTTTGATATTTGGTTCACAAAGAACTCCACTCTCTTGAGAATTCTCGAGGGGTTAAGAATCACCAGTGGCTTGATGGGGGGGTGGAAATGAGTATAGTGATGACATTGGATAGAGTGTCCAAAGATGCACCAAGGGTCTTCACCACAAGTTGATTAAGTTTATTAAAGTGTATGGATATATAGGAGAACAATGATGCTCAAATGATAGAGGTAATGATACACCAAGGTCACATAGTTATAGTAGGTACTATTGGCTTACAACATGTGTGAACAAGTTGATATGGTGTTTAGATGAATGGAGTAGAAGGGGATATTAATTCATGTGATGATAAGAATGGATTATATGTAAAGAGATTGGGATGTGGGATGGAAGGATGATGAGTGGGAAGAAAAGAAAATCCATGCGCAGGCGTTGAATTATATGCTCAATATATTTTTAGGTGTTTGTTATTTCTAGGGGGATTAAATTATTTGTGATTGGATTGACTGGTTGGGATGGTAGGATCAACAAGAGGAGTGGTTGAAATGGGTTGTGATGGAGTAGTGGGAGGAACATTGTTAGTGTTACGTTTATACCCTAATCCCAAATGACATGGATTTTTGTGAAGGGAGATGGATTCGTGAATGCCTTTTTCATGGATACTTAAGCCTTTATCTCGATGTTTCATATTAGCGAACATATTTTGGGCTATAGGATATGAATTGGCTGGAGAAGATGATGTCATGTGATCATCATGAGACTGGGGGGTTGTAATTTTTTCATCCGCTAAGAGGTCGGATTTAATGAAGGATGAGAGATAAGATTTTTTTTATTTTTTGGTTGGTGAGGATTTTTGGATGTACGATGAGATTTGGATGGTTGACGATGTTTCGATTTAGAGTGGGATTTGGATGGTGGATGATAGTTAGGGAAAGGATTTGGATGAGAAGGTGGTGGATAAAGAGGTACAAGGATAATAATTCCTTGGTTAATGAGATTCTGGACATAAGACCTAAATTGCATGCAACGATTGGTGGAATGTTCATGGTGTGCGATGGAAGTCACAATAATAGTGTTCCCAATACTAAGATGGTTTGGGAAAGGTTTTGATTGTGTGATTTGATTGGGGATGAATGATCGTGTTGAAGGTTTCCAGATGATGAAAGATGGTGGTTAAGGATTCTCTTAAAGGAGTGAAGTGGTTTAGGTTAAATGGTTTAGATGGAGTAGGAAGTAATGGTTTGAAGGTATTAGGAAGTAATGGTGTAGGATCAGGTGGTTGACAAGATGTGTTAGTTGATTTAGATTTAGGAGTTGGATTAGATTGTGGTGGATTAGAAGATGAAGGGGATGAATTAGACATGGGGGACGAAGTGGATGGTTTGGTGCTTGGAGGCGAAGTAAATTTAGTTGATTTTGGATTGGTTTGAGTAGGTGGTTTTGATGTAAATGGTTTTGGTTTAGGATTAGTAGATATGGATGAAGGGGATGGGGTAGATTTACATGAGAGGTATGGGTATGATATGGGGGTCACATTAGATTTGAATGATGTTGAAAAGGATTGGTGTGGTGTATGAACCACATTAGATTTGGTCAATTTAGAGGATAAAGTAGATGATGGTGGCATAGGAGCTTCATTAGATTGGGTAGGATATGGGTTGGAAAGAGGATTGGGATTGAATTTTTTAGGTTTGGGAGTTGGTGACTTAGGAGTTGCTTTAGATGTTTTAGGATTGGGGGACGGGGGAGATGAAATAGGATGAGTGGATAGGATAGTATTAGTTTTAGGTGATTAAGGGGTTAGATAGGATTAGATGTGGATGAAGATGATGAGGGTGGCATAGAGCCACATTAGATGGTTTAGGATTAGGGGTAGAAGGGGATAGGGTGACTTAGGAGTCATGGTGGATGAGATATTTTGGATATAATTAGGCTTAGGTGATGGAGGGGATGAAATAGGCTTAGGGGCTAAATTTAATGGTGGATTAGCGATTGTGGGAAAATCTAGGCGAAAGTCTTTAGGATTGGATTGGGTTGATGAGGATGATGAGGATGGAGGACTAAGATGAGATGTAGGTGATGTTGATTTAGGATGAACTTGTGGATATGTGAATGGGACTCGATGATAGGTTTTATAATGATTGGATTTAGGAGTTGAGGTTTTAATGATGGTGGATTATTCATGAGTTTTGATCATAGGAAGGTGGGGGTCATGATTATTGATAGGGGATTTGGGGGTTTTAGTTTGGATGGTTGTGTGGGTTTGGGATTGGTGGTTAAATTAGCGAGGACATAAAAGAGGTCCTTCTTGGTCTAGGTAAAAGTTAGTGAGGTGGTCAAAGTCAATATAATTGGATTTTGGAGATAGTGGTTTATGTTGATTAGGTCACGGTGTGGATTGGGATGATTCAGTTCCTCAAGGAGGAAGTTAATGGGGTGAGGGGTAGCTGATCTTAGGAAGGGGAAATTGTGGATGGGTGTGGTTAGGAGGTGATGGTTTAGGATGTGATTGGTTGATTGAAGTATGAAGATCGAATATTTGTTGATTAAGTTGTTTTAATGGTTTTTAGGATGTTAGGATAGACATGGGATGGCTGGTTTTGATGGCGGGGAGAGAATTGGTTAAGGTAGGATGTTAAGTTTGAGATTTGTTTATTAAGATTTTGGATAGTGTGTGGAATAAAGTGAGATGGTTGACTTTGATGGGTGGGGGATGATGGGATAACTTGGTTGATGGATTTAGAAAAGAGGTAGGGGTTTGGATGTTGGTTTGGAGAGGATGGGGATTTAGGATCAAAATCCATGGTTAGTAGGATGCGTGGGGATTATTATTGATTTGAATTATTATTGTTTTTAATTAAGGATGGTGATGGGATTAGGATTGGGATTGTGTGATTAAGGATGATGATTATGATAATGTTTGATTAATTAAAATTTTAAAATAATGATGGTTAAGGGTGTTTACAAACAAGCACAACAAAACCCTAACTAGTCAAGTGGGTTTACTCAAGCTATAGCCCACTTTTAATACCACACACTAACGGTGGTGCCAAAAAATGGCTCTCCACCTATGTGTTAATGTGGGGTCGACTGATGAGTAATATTGGGGAGTGCGGCATCCTTGCACTATAGCTTAATATGCGGGCCAAGAGGTTGCCTAGTATAGGATGGATGAGCTCACTAGGGGCATCCCTGATATACCTTACGGTATGTGGGGCCAAAGTCTGTGTTGCAAGGATATTGTCTAAGTCCTGGGTATTGGGATGTGGAAGCCCCTCACTTCACATCTCTCTTAGAATAGACAAGCGCTTAGCCAATAATGACAGGTTTCCTTAAATTTATATACCTCGCCAGAACACGAGGTGTGTCTACATGCACTGAGATGAAGCCCATTGTCATGAGACCCCTAGGACTATGGAAAGTTCTTGGAAATCACTTCCATGTAACGTTGTCCCCTACAAAATAAAAATGGGAAGGCTAGCCACTTTTGATCCTCAAGATCGTCCTAGGACGCGAGAGGAGAGCATACATGGTTTTGCCTTTGAGATGAACAAGCAACAAAGGAAAACACACAAAAATGATGATAAATGCAAGAAAATGGATGCAAGATAAAATGATTGAAAATTATGTAATGGGGTCTTCAAGAGGAGGCCCTGGAAAACAAAAGGATTAGTAGTTTGTTTATAACCCCAAATGTCTTGGGATAAATGAGCTACAAAACAAAAAGGATTAGTAGTTTTATATTGATTTTTTAATCTTTGGTAAGCATAGGAAGTTGCACACAAAGTGTTAGTAGTTTGGAACAAGAAAATATAACTTAATGTGTAGTTAAAATAACAAGATTTAGGAAAATGAAAACCATGAATAAATTATCTTTCAAAATACTAAATTAACACTTTCATTGCATAGATCTTTTCAATACCTTTCCGGAAAAAAAAAAAAGTTGTTTTGAGTTCGGGGTCAAAAGTTATGGCTCTCGGAAGGTAGGAAAGAAAAAATATAAAACAAATGCGCCAAAACAGGTCACAAGCACCATGCAAGTCATAAAATAGGTCATATCATGCCGAGTGTTGTTCTATGCAGGTCACAAAGCACCACTTTGGGGTTTTAAGGGTTAAACAAAAGCGTTGAAGTGTTTACAAACGTTGTTTTGTGCACAAATGCATTGTTTGTCAAAAAATGGAATTTTTGGGGATTTCAAGGTTGGACAAATGCACTAAAGTATCTACAAACGTGCCACGGGGTCTACAAAATCATTTTTTCAGGTCAAACGCGTTGAAACAAAAGATTTCAACAAAAATTTGAAATTTTAAGGTGAAAATGATCATGAAATTTTCTTAAATTTGGACAACTTATTTATGAAACTAAATGATACTTCAAAACAATTAAAATTTTGGGGGGTAAGCCCCACAGTGGGTGCACAAAATGTAAGCAAAAAAGAGGTGTTAGTATAAAATGCAAACTATGAGAAATAAACAAATTGTAAATCCCAAACTAACACTTCTAATTGCTACCTCGGATTGAGCTAGATGGAAGGAGGGAAGAGAAATATACTTGCACTTACTTACAAGTTGAAGTCTTCCTTTCTTTTTGCTTTGTATGTGCTCAAGATGTTGGATGCTTGATTGTTGCTTCAGATTTTGGAGTCACTTGGGCAACACCTCCCCTTGATTGCCTTTGATTTCTTGATGAAGGATGAAGTATGAAGGATTGATTGTAGATGAATGGATTGATGGAGTGATTGAAGATGAAAATGGATGATTGATTGATAGAATTAGTAGAAATTTGTTATGGATTTTCAATTTGGCTCTCATGTAGGATGAGAGATAAATTTATAGTTGAGGAGTGGAGGATTCAATGGCTAGGATGAATCCATCTTAGATGGGGATCAAGGGTTGGAAATTGATGAGAGGATTGGAGGATTCTAGAATGGATAATTATAGAATTTGAATTCAAAATCCATGGAGGGAAGAAGCTTCCATTGAATTAAAAATTCAATGGAAGGAGAAGGTTAGAGAGGCTTCTAGATTTAGAAGCCTCTAGATTTAGAGGTGTGAGGATGTGATTAGATTAGGATTAGATTAGGTTGATTAATGATGATTAGGGGTGTGATTTGATGGAAAGGATAGGTGTAGGGATGTGTAGGGTAGGTGGTAGGTGAGGTGTAGGAATATTAAATTCCTAGAAAATATTAATAGGGATTATAATAGGATAATAGGATATAATAATGAAATAAAATGGGATATGATGATGGATTAAAAGGATTAATAATGGAATGATGGAATATTGGATAAATGATAAATAATGATAAAGGGGGAAATATGATAAAATGGATTAAATAATAATAATTAATCTTGTAATTGATTATTATATGGATGATGTTGGGATATTTACGGGGTAGATTAATCACAATTAATCATGTTGACATTTTATATGTCTACAATAATGTATATCAAGAGAGGACATTTGACGAAAATATGGTTGTCAGTCATTTCCAGAGTACACAACAAAATCTAGTATAACACAACTCAAATTCTATTAAATTAAAAACCTTATGACATATACAATTATTTCCCTTTTATGTGATAGTTACAGATCTACATAACTACATGGGTGATGACTTCAAAATTTTAAACATGTGCTTTAAGTCCTCTAAAATAGTCCCTTAAACATGGTGCTAGGAAGGTATTTATAGAAATTTTCTGCCCATTTGAAATTAAAAATTTCTTGTAGAACTTTCTTTTGATCCCGCTCAAACTAGTATTTGAACACCTATGTATTAATGCATCCATCTACCAGTGGTCTAGTAGTTAAGAGAAGTTTATCTAGAAATTCCACATTATTTTTGAGTTGACATCCTTAGTACACCTATCACCTTATTGGTTTATGCCCTCAAATAATTATTTTGTGCACTCTATTTGCCTTGTCGAAAGATCTGTGCACCACTTATTCCATATAATGTTTCAAAACCTTGGGTTAAGACCTTCATGCACCATTGTGGTGCTTTATCACACCTTTTCCATGAGTAAGACCAAAACTCATACGTCTAGATCCATCATGTCTACCCTTATATAGATTTGCAAAACTTCCATGCAATCATTTCTTCATAACTTTTGCACACTACCACGCACATTTCTTCTGTGCCCTACTTCTTAGCTATCTTATTCCAATTATCTTACGTGTCACCTTACTTATCCAAATTTCAAAATGTATGTATTCCTTAGATTCTCTCGTGACGCTCTTGTATCAAACACCTCGGGTAAAACAAAAGTGAGCTTTTTCTCATGAGTCGAGCTTCAGAGTTGGGTCAAGCCGATCCAACTCTTGCATTAAACACCTCAAGTAAAACAAAAGTGAGCTTTTTCTCATGAGTCAAGCTTCAGAGTTGGGTCAAGTTGATCCAACTCCTTTGCACTTATCCATGTTGCATATTTTTCTACGCGCTCCTTCCACTTCACCAATTATTCCTTTTCACGTGTCTTATTTACTACCCTTGAGTCCAATATGGCCTCAACCTCCTCAACTTTCTTTTCTGATATTTGTTCTTTTTAGTCTAAATCTTATTTCTTTCCTAGCCCATCCCTATCTAAATATCCCGCACGTTACTCTTCCATCTTATGCACACTAGTTTCTCCCTCATGGAACTCATATAAATCTGAGACATTGAATATTGGGGAAATATTTAATTTCTCGAGCAACTCAGGCTTATATACATTTGGCCCAATATTTTGTACTACCTTACATGGCCCAATTTTCTTTAGCTTCAACTTGTTATACGTTCCTTTGGGAAACCTTTCCTTATGTAGGTGTGCCATCACTTGGTATCCTTACTCAAATTCTTTGGTTATGCACCTTTTTTATATGTGCTCCTTGTAACCTTGGTTACTTTTCTCCAACTTCTCGAACACCTCCTTATGTAGCTTATACATATACTCTGCATATTCTTCACCCTCAACACTCTAATTATTTGTGATCTCTTAAAACTCCATAACTCCAATTGGACTTGTCCCATAAACAATTTGAAATGGTGTTCCCCTTGTGATTCTATTAACGAAGACATTATAGGCGAACTCTTCTTGCACCAACATCATATCCCATTGTCTTAGCTTATCTCCTACCAAAACTGTGTAATAAATTGCCTAAGATTTTGTTACCACTTATGTATTCCCATCAATTCGTGGATGATATGTTGAACTATAAGTCAACATTGGTATCATATTCTTCTATAATGTTCTCCAAGAATTACCTAGGAAATTTGTATCCATATATGACACTATACTTAATAGCAATCCATGTTGTCGTACCACTTCCTTAAAGAATAATTGCATGATCCCTATCACATCACTTGTCTTTTTACATGCAATAAAATGTGTCATCTTTGAAAATATATCAACCACCACAAAAATGGAGTCATTCTCTCTCTACATACTAGGCAATCCAAGCACAAAATACATGCTAATGTATTCCCATGGTCTCCTGGGTATGGGTAAAGGTTGATATAATCCTTTATTTTGTTTGTGCTCCTTGGCCAATTAGCGAACCCTACATCTTTACACATACTTGTGTACATTTGTGCTCATATTTGACCAATAGTATCATCCCTTCAACTGTGCCAAAGTTAGTCACCTCCAAAGTGACATCCTAAACCTCAACTATGTTTCTCCCTAACTAAGTTATCGTGCATTGATCCATGTGATATACATAATTGTGCCCCTCGAAACAACATTCCTTCTTGAATAAAATAATCTAACCAAAACATCCATTCCACACACGTTGGTTCTTTACATGCCTCCCATGCTTCCTTGAAATCCTTATCTTGCATATATAACTCCTTTATGGTATCAAATCCCATGAATTCACTACGCAATTTTGTCAAAACCAACACTCTTCTACTTAGTGTATTTGCAACTTGGTTAGACCTCCCACTACTGTGCTTCAACAAAAAAGAATAGCTTTGTAGGAACTCTACCGACTTCATGTTCCTTTGGTTTAACTTTTCTTGACTATTGATAAACTATAGCACTTGATGTTCGGTGTAAAAAACAAAATCATTTGGCACATAGTAATGCCTCCACTTCTTCAACACATGTATTATCACCAAGAATTCTTGATCATAGGTAGAATGTCTCCTTTTGGAATCATTCAATTTTTCATTAAAATAAGATATGAGTTTACCTTACTGAATTAACATTGCGCTAATGGAAGTTATGCTTGCATCGCAATTTATCTGAAAGACCTTCTCAAAACTTGGTAATGCTAGCAATGGTTACATTGTAATCTTCTGCTTTAATTTTTCAAAGTTGTGCTCTGTTTATTTTGTCCACACAAAATCCTTGTGACCCCCTTCATCATCTTTGTGAATGTTGCACATATGCCACAGAAGTTTATGATAAAATTCCAATAGAATCTTTCTAACCCATGAAAACTTCATGCTTCAGTTACATTCTTTGGCAATGACCACTCAAGTATTACACACATATTTTTTGGGCCCATTCGCAATCCATCTTGGTATATCACAAAACCTAAGTATACTAACTCTTCACACATAAAGCTACACTTCATTATATTTATGTTATCCTGTGAAATTGACCAGGGTAATTTGTAGGTAACTATACCAAAATTTTGTTTTGACCCCTAAGGAAGTTCGACAACGTTCGAAATAGCCCAAAACTCCCTTTCAAAAATCAAGTAGTTTCAGGACTTAGCCATTTTCAGCTTATCCTTCGGCGCAAAAAGTGGTGTGTCGACACTCCCAAAAATGTGCCTTTTTGAACTAGCCATTTCATTTATGTCGATACCCAAAAATCATGCCCACTTTAAAATCCTTCGGAGTGGAAATTCACTTGCCAACATCACCAAAGCAGCGCCCTAAAATGTTGGGCACAATTTTTTGCATGTTGACATCACGAAGTTTGTGCCCCATTAAATCCTTTTGTACTGAAGTTTTTATGTTAACATCCGGCAACTAACACCATGCATTTTCCTTGGCACAACTTTTTCCATGTCGACGCTCCCAAAAACATGCCAAAGTGGTTGGTGAGGTAATAAATGCAAATTTTTCTATAAATATGAACCTGCCACATGTCATTTTCATGAATTGAAAATTGTGAAAGGTATTTTCTCTACGCGTGTTAGCCATCCCCGTCAGCCCTCGCATGCCATTTTCGAGCCTGTGGACCCCGTATCTTTTCTTCGTCTTTTATAAATCCGGGTGAGTGGCTTCTCTCCCATGTGTGGTTTTCATGTTGTTGTGTTGAATGTTAGGGCTCATATTAAATAAATAAAATTTAAAGAACCCATTCAAATCCTCAACCCCGCTAAAACCCTCTTTCCCTCTCCTTCCAAATCTACAAATCTAGAAGGCCCCTGCCACTGAAGTGAATTTCAAGGGAAAACCATTTATCCCTACTTGCTGCATTGCCAAAAAACCTCTCTTTCTAGCCATCTGATAACTCCAAAAAGAGAGAAATCAAGAAATCAAGAAAATAAACCAAGCTGTTAATTGATTAAAACCTTGATGCCATTTTTAGTGATGTTACACACTCAGAAAGTGCGCATAACTATTATGGCTCACTGTTCTTCCTTGCAACCTTTTCCAAATTTGTGCCTTGGTGCACTTTACTCTCATGCAACATAAAATTTTTCTGTGCCCAGCCAAAAGAACACTTAGCAGATTCTTGTGAGGCGCAGGCGCAACTTCCACAACATCAACATGAAATGTTGTCAGCTGCAAATTTGTGCCCTGCGCTTTACCCTTTGGCGCTGAAATTTTTCATGTAACATCTTCCAAAACCATGCCCTTTCTAACTTGTTGTAACTTTTCTCACGTTGATACTTTCCTGATTGTGCCCCTTTTTAACTTGGCACAAGAATTTGCATGCTAACACCTTAGAAAGTGCGCCTAGCAGTAAAAAGCCCCTGCAGCCTGCTGTAAGCTTGCGCCTTGTGCCCTAAGGCTTAAAATTGCTCGTTCTTCCTTCTGTAAGCTAAACCTGACTGTTTTCTCATACATTCTAAGGTGTTCTGTTATTCTTCAAACTTTCATTATGGATAACATGACAGTTGACATGGCTCTTGCTATGTACCTTGGGATATGATAATATAATATATATGGGTTGATTGAGATGCCAACATGTGGCACACATCCCCTTAGTTATATGTATGGGTTCACATGGGATATAATGTTATTATGTATATGTATTGATGGAGATGCTGACATGTGGCAAACATCCCCTTATCTTATTATATCATTCATTTATGATTTATTATGCTTAGGAGGTCAGCCTCAGTATTGGTCATAGGTTAGAATGATATATATAGGGGTTAGAAGGTTGTATTTAATCATGATACTGAGTATTGGAGTGTTATTGTATGGTTTGGAGGTTACCCCCTCGAAGTGGAAAAGCTATTATATGAGCATATTGTCATCATTTATCTATATTTTGGTGCTCTCATGTTATTATGTTGTATATGTTCTGATTTATATAAGTAATATCCTTACAACTCTTTTGTGTTGGACCTTCTTGATACTTCTTGCAGAACAACAACACCCATCCTTAAGCTCACATATGTCTTCATCAAGCAAGAAACCAGCTAAAGCTAAAGCTAAACAGTCAGAGCAAGAAATGAAGTACAAGTACCAGAGAGTCAGAATGCCTGACTTATATACAGAGTGTGACCTTGACATCAGAGACTCTGAGCTGGGTCATATTGACATGGATGATTTCTGGGTAAGGACCACCAAGGTAAGCAGTGGCCCATGGATGAACAAATTAGTAGGTAGTGGATTACACTTTGCAACCAGGCTTCCAGTGAGTGTCGTAAATAATGAGTTCATCATGTTGGTTGCTCGATGTTATAACAAAGACACTAGATGTGTCAAAAATAAAAAACAACAGACAATCATAAACCTCACAGCTCATCACTTTGAGATGATCCTGGGCATTCCTCATCACAGTAAATATGTGGACCTAAGTATTGAAGACTGTAAGAAAGCATGGGATGATAATGAAGATCAATGCATGCAAATGATAAATGAACTCTATCTGAAGAACAAGAAGCTGGTGTCTAGATGGCCACAAACCATGCATCGAAGTGATTTTAATGAATAATTGAGTGATACAATCACATTCTTGAGTAGAGTATTCAGGATCCCTAATGCCCATCATTTCCATAAATGGATGTTGAGATACCTTGAGAACATGAGCAAGAATGCACCTGATCAACGCTTCGGCTAGGGTGAAATCATCAGTGACACCATCTCCCAGTAGCTTCAACAATTTCTAACAACTGGGAAGTTCTACATGAATTCCTACATTGTATACGTTACTGCGTCAAAAAGGGATTTCATAGGGTTAGCTCGAAATGGGGTATGGCCCCAAGTCAAGATATACAAGTTCTACTCAGAGCTAAGGCTCGAAGCTAGCATCTCCTAGTTCTCTAAAATAAATGATGCCTTCTTCTATGAGGTATTTTGTTTGTTGAGACCAAACATGAGACATAGTCGAACCATCCCAAGTGTGATTGCTGCTACAAAGAAATGGGGAGCATTGTTCACACAATTCCCCACATTCACATACCTCAGAGCTATGAATTTTGAGGGAGAACCAATGAAGCTACCAAGGTTTGCGGGCTCGAAGCTGGTCCTCCTGGAACTGTCAAGGTAGTTAATCACTTATCATGAAAAGTGTATGAAGAGAAAGAAAGGAGGAACTTCATTCCCCGTTACAGTTGACCGATACACCTGCCCTACACTTGCCAAAGCATGGGAGATGTATGTTGAGCTAGAGCTACTAAATTTGCAGCACAAATTCCTAGCAAGGCTGACCTTTGACTACCGGAGTTGCCTCCCAAAGGAAAAAATTGATCCCATCCATGTTCCCAAGATTGAGGACATTTGGATAGCCTAACCCATGAGATAGACATTAGGCGAAAGGATCACTCCCAGCTGGCTCTGGAGGAGATGATCCACTATGGCATTTCCATTGTCCCAAAGAAATTCAAAGAGATTGATCAAGAAATCGATCAAGTTTACATTAACATAGATGGGGACAACTGGGCATTCGCAGAGATCGACAGAGTAAAAGTACCAAAGACCATTCAAGAAAGGGTTAAACCCACATTGCAGTGCACTGAACATTGGTGCAATTAGAATGGCCTTACATACCTTGAAGTTTACTTCACTACTTCTCCTTTAGGCCATGTACCTCCAAGGTCAGATTGTGTGTCGAAATGAAAAGGGAAAGACAAGGTGGGAGAACCAAGTAGAGAAGAGGTACCCAATGTTCCCTCTTCCACTACTCCTGAAGATCTCCCTCCTACTTCTAAGAAGCAAGTAGTTGACCTGGTGTCTCTAGATGATGAAGGAACAGTAGATGTTTCAATGGATACATCCACCCGGGATGCTATCACAACTGCAACTACAAAGGTACCTAGCGTTCCTTCTTCCATTTCTTCTCCTCCTCTTATCTTTCACACATCTATCCCTATGGATGTGTCTTCTCCTCTCCCTTCCTCCCTTTCATCTCCCATCTCTTCCATCTTCTCCTCTCTTACGGATCTATCACCCAATGTTTCCTCAATCCTAATGATGATCCCTTCTGTTTCCACGTCCTTCTCCTCCCCGTTAGTAACTCCAGGCCCCGTAAACAACAATGCGTTGGACTCCTTGCAGTAGTATGTTGGACTCCTTGTCAATGCAACCACTAAGTGTTTTAACACATTCAACACACTTCCCTGAGGCCTATATAGTTGCTACCCCTCTCACTCTCATTTCTTCTTCTTCCTCTGCTCCCACTCCCATAAGTCTTGGTTGGATTTCTGACCATCTGAGTCAACATAAGAGGAAAGTTCCCATTGTGGCCATGGATTTCTTCATTATTCCGAAGAAGGGAACCAAGAAGCAGAAAGCGATAACTCATTTTTCTAAAGGCACTTCAGGGGAGAGAGTCATGGAGATAGCTTACCTGGATCCCACCAAGAGAAAAGAAGATCTATATCCCACAGACTTCACGGTGACTCAAGTTGCAATGGGGACCACATCTGAAAGCTTGCAAGGGGAAGCCTTGTCTTTTGTGGATGCTCTCTGCAAAAAGCTCCAAGAGGAAAAAGAGGAGAAAAGGATACTTAAAGAAAAAAACGGACATCTCCTACAAGCATTGCAGAAAATGGGCAAAGCTCCTCCTGTGACTGCCATTGAACCCATTCAAGTTCCCAGTCAGGAGAAAATAAATGACTATATTAAGATTGGTGAACAAGGCATAGCAGTATCATCCTGGATCGAGCGGATCCTCAGAGATGGTGAAGAAATGCTTGGGAAATTCACATTGCTCTATCAGGATATAACTCAAGCAAATAAGGAGCTACAAGCAGTAGTAAGTTCCCTATCCGAAGAGTTGGATAACGCTAGGTTGTAGCATGAAACATTCCAAGTAATGGTTAACTGCTCAGTTGACGACCTATTGAAGGTCGGCATTATCGATCACCCGCATGCACATAATAAAGCTCTCATTGCATTAGATTACTGGGTTGACTAGATGGAATATGTCCTGGAGAGAATCGATAAAATCAAAGATGAAGCCCTAGATGCACGATATAACATAGAGAAGACAGTTACAAAAATGTCTCTAGGGATGCTCAGTGAATCATATAACTTAAGGGAAGCAGATGATACATTCCAACGCTTCAAGGCTATCGTCACTCAAGGTTTGGCACTAGAGGTCACTTTCAACCGAGAGTCAACCAATAACCTCTTGGCCTACCGCAATTTCATTGGCTTTTTAATCGATGCATGTAAAAATTTCACCAAGTTACCTAACAAGCTCAAGAACGAGAAAGAAACCTGCGAAATCATTCATGACCATTTTAATGGTCCCAACCATAATCAAATTCAAGCAATGATCAGCAAGTTTGTAGAATATCGAGCACAGTGTCACATCAACTCTCCTGATCAAAAGCAAGACACCAAGTTTGAACATAGGGATGATGAGGAGTAGCTTCTCCTATCGTGTATGCATTGATCATTTTTGTAAAATATTTAAAAAGTATGTTGGCATACATGATGACCTCATCCATGTTGCACCATGGGATGTTGTCATCCAAAAACTTGCCCAAGTCAACTGTTGACTTTTTAGATATTTTCTTGTTATTTTGTAAATATCTTGTAAGATATTTTGTAAGTAGTGGGTTTTCTTTTGTCTTCTTTCCTTCTCTCCTTCTATAAATACTAGAATACTTGTATTCGGGGTGAACACTTTTGTATGAAAAGAGAAGTGAGGAGAGAAAGACTTTGTGTTTTCTTGCAATAGAAGAAATATCAATACATATATTCAGACTTTGTGCTTAATGTGTGTGTTATTTGCATCAGATATTTCTTAGGTCAGATCTATGTTTTTATTCTGTTAGATTCATTGCTACTATTGTCATTTGTTCATTAGTATTGCTTTAATTGTTTATGCAAGTAAGTTTGGCTCTGTTTACTACCAGCCTAAAGCACGAACCTTCTGAAATTTCCATCTTGGAATTCATTTCTTTTCTTCCTTTAGATCTACCCTCCTTCATTCCTTCCCTCCTACCTTTCTGTTCGTAGTTGGAACTACCTCTACTGGGATGAGATCCCAAACCCCCTAAAGTTAGAATAGTGTAGATTTACAAAGATTCCTGCTTGATAGATTAGCAATAAACTAGTTTCGCTTCACTGTCTCGAAGAGGGGCTCTGCCCTGCACACTGTTGGCTTGTTTTCCCACGACCTGCCTAACTGACAAATTTTCGGACCAACAATTTACCAACAACCTTTCTTCTTGTAAGCACTTCATTACCTTACGCAAGTGTTCAAGATGGCATTATTTTGTCTCGCTAAACACTAGTATATCATCAAGATATAGAATCACAAATTTTCTAAAGAGTGGTTTTAACACTTCATTTATCAACCTCATGAAGGTACTTGGGGCATTAGTCAACCAAAATAGCATGGCTAATCATTCATACAAACCTTCCTATTTTGAACACCATTTTCCACTCATCTCCTTCCCTAATACAGATTTGGTGATAACCATTCTTCATATCAATCTTCAAAAATATCGCGCACCATTAAGGCAGTCCATTGAATCATCCATCATGGGTAACAAAAACTTGTATTTAATTATGATATTATTAACGGCTCTGGAATCAACACACATGTGTTATTCTCCTCCTTTCTTGGGTGTCAACACTGTCAGTACCGCACGTGGGCTCAACTTTTCATGCATTAGTCTTCTATTAAGTAATTCTTGCACTTGTTTGCACACTTCTTCATTTCATTATGGGGTCATTTGGTATGGCGCTTTGTATCGCAAACTTGATTCGGGTATCAACTCAATTTAGTGACTGGTGTTACACATTGGTGACAATCCCAATGGTAACTCCTCTGTTATAATGCCTTAGAATTCTCCCTGCATTTCATACACTTATTCTGACACTATTTCTTTTCTTGCACACTCCTTCCACACTTCTTTAGGTATTAGTGCATAAGACACCTCTTCATTATCCACTTCTCACGAGAAATCCTTTCCCAACGCTAGTAAAATTCTCGTGTAAACTCTGATTCGTACTTCTCCCTTCTCCTTGTCCTGTAATGGTGACAAGTTAAACTTGTGCCCATCCTTCTCAATGCAAATGATATTCAGTCCCCATCATGGATAATGTTCCTATCATATTGCTAAGGTCATCCCAAAAATAGGTGAGAAACATCCATTGGCATCATATCACACAATATTTCGTCACAATAATTTCCAATTTGGAACTTGACAAGACTTTGCTTATTTACTAAAAATTGGTTTCCCTTTTGTAACCATGATACTTTATAAGTGTTAGGATGCAGAATGTTTTTCATCCATAGTTTCTCCACCATCTCACAAGAAACAATATTATTTGTACTCCCACTGTGGATAATCACTTTACAACATTTTCTCCTTGACTTGCAAATGGTCCTAAACAAATTTTTCCTCTCTATAAGTTCTTCTTTTGGAAACGTTTTTAGCAATACATTGCTTATCAACAAGGCTTCTCTGTGCTATGGTATCTCATATTCTTTTGTGAATCCTATTGACTCTACTTTTCCATTCGATATGTGAGTGCCTACTTGTAATTTCACTATGTGCATTTGGACACTCGAATGTATGATGTCCAATAGTTCCACATTTGAAACATGTTTTAGAGAATCCTCTTCCCTGTCCTTGACTAAATATTCCAAGTCATCTCGAAGAGTACAATGGGTCATCTTACTTTTTGCTATTATGAGTTTACGTACTATTACACACGTCTTATTGTGGTCTTATGTATACTTGGTTGCTTCCTCCTTTACCACACACATTACAGGTTCCTCTTTTGGTTGTGCTCTAAATTTTATGCACCAAATTCTCTTCCAGACGGTGCTTTGCTGGTCCCTGATTGTGTGATATGTAGGTGCTTTTCTTCAAGACGGAGCAAGACCTTCTTGCAACAATGATCCTCTTACTTTGCACCAGATGGGAAAAATGATTATGAGGCTATTTGGGCATTAAGACGAGGCAGAAGGATGTTCTTTGCTCAAAGGATGCAAGAACTTAGATATGACATTCAAGCTTATTCTCCGTGTATTTAGAGGGGAGGGTTAAGGTTGTATTTATAGCCTGGGGGAGTGATTAACTTAGATTAATTTAACTAATTATGGTTTGAAAATGTGGGCAAGATTAAGTGAGTGGTTTGAAAATGTGGGCAAGATTAGGTGAGTGGTTTGAAAATGTGGGCAAGATTAGATGAGTGGGGGCCACGAAGAATGGGTGAGGATTTGAATTATATTTTTAATTCATAAGTGGAGGTTTTTAGGTGAGTGGGGACCACAAAGGGTGGGTGAGGATTTGAATTTGAATTTTTAATTCAATAGTAGAAAAATATGGAGAATAATGACATGTGGTGAAGCTTGGGTTATTTTTTGGATTTTGAAATAGATAATTAATCAAATTATATTTGATTAATTTGAAGTGTATTTTTGTGGGAAATGAGGAAGGGGAATTAATTGATTTAGGATATATGTGAAATTAGGGTGTCTACAGAGTACAATGGGCCATCTTACATTTTGCTATTATGAGTTTACGTACTATTACACACGTCTTATTGTGGTCTTATGTATACTTGGTTGCTTCCTCCTTTACCACACACATTACAGGTTCCTCTTTTGGTTGTGCTCTAAATTTTATGCACCAAATTCTCTTCCACCTTTAAAGTTAGTTGATAAGCTTCCTCCACGGTAGGAACAATCAAAAGACTTAGCTCCTCCTAGATTCCCAACCTCAATCCATTGGTATATCACACGACCCTTTCCTAGTCGACCTCCACATGTCTAGATTTTATCTTGATCTGGTGAAACTCCTCTATGTAATCTTTAACTAACATCTCCTCTTGTCTTAAATTTTGTAACCTCTTAAATAAAATCATTTGGTAGTCTGATAACAAGAACTTACTCTTCATTTTGGTGACCATGCGATCCCACTGTACTATCTTATCCTTGCCTCTCCTTCGCTGCTCATTTGCACATCCTTCCACTACAACATCGCATGCTCTTTCAACTTAGTTTGTGCTACTCTGATGCACTGCGGATCAACTATTTATTCAAATTCTAAGTATTCCTCCATACTTTTTAATCAATCTACAAATTATTTTAGATCCAATCTTCTAAAAAATGACGAAACATCCACTTTCGTCGCATGACCCATTTTTGAAATAGCTTGGAATGTTGAGTTGTGGAGCTCAATTACTTCAGTTTAGCATGCAATATCAACTTACTGGAAAAACACAGAAACTGACATCGGTTATGAAGGGATCGACATCGATCACCTATGACTGGCATCGGTCAGGCAAGGAGGAACCGACATCAGTTAGGGCTAACCAGTGTCAGTTACCTGTGTGTGAATGTTTTATTTAACTCACGGGAATTAGATCTACATTTAGTATTAAAATGGATCTATTGATTATAATTGCATGACTAAGTGCCCTAAGTTTGTATATGCTTATATAAGTATGAAAGTTAGGCTTTACAAGAAGAAGTTGATTATTATTGTGAAAATAATTGTGAGAGAGAGAATTCTTGGAGAAGAAGGAAAAGCTTGAGAGAAAGAAAGTATTGTACATCTGAGAGGTGTGGAAGATTGTAAATCTTCTGAAAGATTTGGATAATAGATTGGCTTGTTTCTTGGTGGATGTAGCCCACACTATGTGAACCACGTTAAATCTAGTATTTATTTATATCTCTTGTTTTGTATATTTTTTTAATCTATATTTATACCATTATCATTGTGTCAAGAGACACAAGGGTACACATAGGGGTTTGGCTTATATCACATACACTACTTGCACTTACACTAGGAGAATGTCATGAGGCCTATTCCCACTCAAGAGGATGTAGTGTAGCACTTGTATTGGCTTAGTACGGGTTAACCACGAAGGGTAGTCTAGCCTCACCCACAAAAATAATTTTTCCTTTTGTTATCTAATGCCTTCATGATTTTTTTATAGGTATATATGGTTTCTATTTGTTACATATCATTATAGATGCGAAAAAAATTGTGTGATACCTACATACATACATTGACACTAATTTCTAGGTGATTGAATTGAAATTGAAGATTCATAACCCCAATGTGAACATTTTGAAGACCATACATAGAGATATAGTATTGTACCATGTTCTAGTAAGAGTTGTATGGTTCTACACTAGATCACTTTCTAGTTCCAAAATAAGAAATAAAATAATTACAAAATCAGGATAGTTCTTTTACCCAATCGACACTCCTAAATCATTTTTTACTACTTAGAAGAGCTAATTAATTATTCCTTTGTGTTTTAAAAGTAATTTTAATATAATTTTATTATATTTGCATGTATTAAAAGTAGTATTATGTATTTTTTGGTTAATTTTTATTAATTTATTCAATATAATCAAACTATAAAATTATTTTTTACATTTCCTAACTACCTCTTTATCAAATCATACTATTTACACATTTGTAAAAAATAACCTTTTATATGATGTTTTCCACCCCCATAGACACCAAGAAGAACAACTCATGCGAGATTGATAACAAGAAAAATGAAAATAAAAAACACCTAAGGCCTAGGAAAGGGAACATTTTGTAAAGGAACTAAAAAATATACCTCAACCCAAGTACACAGGCTAGGGGATAGATGATGAAATTAAAGCTTGGCTAGTATGGATGAAATATTATTTTACCTCAAATAAAAAGATCTAGTATATGTTTTTGCATAAAAATATTCCAATTTGAAGGATATGTTTCACTTTTTATAAGAACATGAGTTCTCATAAAGGCTATTACATATTTACCCTCACTTGGGATAAATTTTGGGAAACAATACTATAAGAGGTACTTATAGGAAACTAATAGGAAAGAAAATATTACTTAATTTCATTTTTGTTACAAGGTAAATCATATTTTACAAGTATGAAACCAATTTCTTAAGACTTCCCAACCATGATAAACACATCAATCAACATCCCACACGCCTGAAGTTGAGAGCTCTTTCGCCAACTACTCATGTTGGTTTACACTTTGTTCCCAACTCCAGCTCCGATGCTCGCAGTCGCTCTAACGTACCAGAGAGAGCATCACCTCAAATGCTCTGATAGATAGTTTTCACACTGTGTATTAGGCACAACATTAACTCAACAACTCTGATACCACGGGGCTAGCTACGCAGTGGATTTCACTAGCTTTCAATAGCAACATCAGGCACTGAGACACTACTTTTTTTAGCTTGCCAAGGATGAAGAGGTTAAGATTATTAAGTTTAAATTTTTTCTCAAACCTATTAGTATTCTTGATGTTGACATTAAAATACAAATACCTTGGCTTATGTAATTGAATCCTTTATTCTCTTACTCCTAAGAACTTTAAGGTAGTGGATATGAAGAATAATTTTGTGAAAAATTAAAAAATTAGAGATCATGGGAATAAGAATAAAATAAGATTCAAGCCTAAAGGTTTCTAGAGGGGGAAAAATACATTTTATAGTGAACTCCCTCTTTTGAAAACCTAAAAAAAAACCTAGTTTCAATATCAGCCAAGTTCTATTTTCTCATAAGAATTGTTCAATTTTTGGCAAGGAAAAGCATTTTGAATATAATTGTCTAGAATATCTATCTATCATATAATCCAATACTTGAATTTATTCTTTAATGTAGTTTAGAGGTTAGTGGTATATTATTTAGCTAATTTATCTCTATTAAAATTGATTCAAGAGAATTTAATAGTTTCATTTCTCTTGATTTAGTTGATAACTATAGTATTATTCCATCGAAACTAATACAATGATGAAATTTTGAGTTTGGATCAAGGAAGAAACATTCATCATGGATTACCTTAAGAATATTGAGCTAGGATTACAATATTTTCAAACTAAATTATGCCCATACATTGCTACCTTAGGCTCATATGATGTGATTTTAGGCATGGATTTGTTACAAGTACATTAACCTAAACTAGACCCCTTCAATAATAAGGTTCAATTCTTAGATGATTTTAGAATCGTTGTAGACATGACTAAGATCAAAGTTAAGTGAGATAATGTTCTACCAAAATAATTTTTCATGAAGTGCACAACTTCATTAGATGTGTAATATATTTTATATGTTTCATTAACATTTATTCCAAAACAGATAATCATATCACTTACCTTCATTATAAGTAAAATAGTTATGAATACAGTCCCAAATGTAAGATTGCATTTAAGAAAATTAAGGAAATTTCGGCTTCATACCTAAGTATGATCATTCTAAATCAAACTAAGAATTTCAAAGTCTAAATTGATACGTCCCTTGCAGGATTTGATGAATTCTTGACTCAATAGGGAAATATAATTACCTATCATTATCAAAAACTTAAATATCATGATAACTATAAAAGGAATGATAACTAGATCGCAACAAGCCAATAACTTAGATGCTAATCAAACACCACGATCAATAAGATAAAATCAATTCGCTAGAATAACTTTACATAAAACATTTGCAAACAAATGAGTAGCAATATCATATAATATTATGGAACTCAATGAAATACAATGAGAATGGGCCTTGCTTAAATAGGCAAGGAATGACAATGTAAGAACCGGTCAAAGTTGTAGATCAAGCCATAAATCAATGAAATAACTATTCATCAAAGAACTAGTCAAGACCATAGATTTAGGAGAAGAACTTGACATCAAGGATCTATTCAATACCATAGATCAAGGAAATAAATATACCTAACAACTAGATAATATCCACGTAATATCTAAATAAATAAATAAAAATATCCACACACATAAGTGGGTGAGGATAAATACAATAAAGGTAAATAAAGTACCTAGGTGAACATGAGCTAAGGTAAATAACCTACTGTAAAACCCCCCCTCAAATGAAGCTAGGGAACTGAATAGAATTGGCATGTCCACAGTATGAGTCCCAGAAAATAGGTCTGGTGAGGTACTCATGTACATTAATTGGGAAAAAAGGGATGTCGCACGGTACCCAAAACCAGTAATAACAAAGTAGAGAGAGAAAAAACACACTACAAGGCATCACGAAGCTCGGCTAAAAAACTCAAACAATGCTAAATAATTTTGGAGTGCATTGTGGTTTGAATCCACTGCTTGATCACAAAACTAAAAAACAACTGACACTGGGCTTCACTAGAATAGCTCCATACAAGGAGATTGTCGATGGAGTGATATTGAAAGTGTAAAGTGAAAAAAAACACCAAACATAATTCCCTCAATTGTTGTAAATAGGTGTGCCACGATCCAAGAACAATAACCAAAGCAACAAGGCAAGGACACAAAATTCAGAGTGTCGCGATCTAAGAAAACAATCCAAGAAAAGCCAAGGTAACAAGTAAAGGACATAAAATTTGAAGACAAACATAATTCAATCAACTTCTATAAATAGGTGTGCCATAATCTAAAAACAATAACCAAAGAAACAAGTCAAGGATACAAAACCTGAAGAAGCAAAATCATCACCACACCCTCCCATACTGTTGAATGGATGGAGTGATGCTACAAATCTGTATGAGTTATTAAAACAACTACTCAAACACTAACAAACTAACATTGGACTTCACTAGAATAGCTCTCCCACAAGATAAACTATCAACATGCCAAAAGTATCAAAAATACAGATACAAAATCTCTCAACAAACAAGAGAGGTATACTACACCTGCTAAAGAAAAATTCTCAAAAAAGTAGCATTACAATGTAGAAGGTATAGAAAGTGGGGCAAGAGGCCGAATGGTGGAGGAGCCACACCTGTAGAGTCCTCTAAATGAATGATTATGGCTCCACCATGAGAGATCAGATATCCACCCCAAATCAACACGGATGGATGAAGAAGATGCCTACATATGACTTGGTGTGAAATGCACAACGGGTGCATGCAAAGGAACATTAGAATGTGTGTCAGGATGATCATGTTTGACAGTTGAAATCTAAGGTTTCTCAAGCGTGAGTGAAGGTACAGAACTCGTGTTTCTCATGATCCTTTGAAAGATTCGATTGAACAAAAATTGGAGCTCTGTTAATGTGTTATCCTAATGAACTGCCTTCTCGAAAACCAATGCCATGGCGAGAAGTCACTTAACATGTGGAATAGGGGAAACAATACCCTGTGAATGTCTGCCAATAGCTCCACCAATGAAACCCCATAGAACAGAGCATGTGAGAACTAAATGCAGTGGTATGCTTCTCAAAAGATCCATACATATGAACAGAAGTAGGATACACAACATGTGGTAACTGTAATAGGCACATACGCAGAAAAACATGTAGTAACAAGCCTAATAGGCATATGAAGCATTAGGAGCAGGAGCAGGCTCAAAGACTGGTAGCTCAAGGTCAGTGGGTATGAGAGCAATAGCTGCAAGTGGACTAGGAGCATGGATATGACTGTCTACAATATGATGACGATGATGTAGGCTAGCAAGTTTTTTTTTAGGGAGTGTATTAGTGTATCCTTATCATGAATGAGTGATTGTAGAAGACAATTTCACTTCTTGAGCGATCTATTTTCTTCCAAAATTTTTATAATTTCCTCCTAAAGTTTTCACATACTTTAGAATAAAATCATATTGTTCTCAAAATCCATTATAGATACAAGAATTCAACTCCCAAAAGTTTAGGATGTCAGACTCAACTGAAATTGTGTCCACAAGTGATTACAACACTCCTCCTACATATTTGGCACTTTATATACCCGGCTCCAGTGCGTGTTACGGGAGGGTATTGGCGTAGCAACTGATTAACACTTATAGAGATCCCTCTCTCACCATAAGTTCAATATTTCCAATGGAAAGAGCATGAAAATTGTTTGGTATCATAGCCAGGTAGTTAAGCGTGTCGCCCCCAGAGTAGTTTTGGGATGGGTGACCTCCCAGGAAATTCTTGGTGTCTCTTCCTCCATATGCCATTGGGCCTGATTGGGTGTATACTCGGCTCCATCATGCGGGAGGGTATTGACGTAGCAACTGATTAACACGATGAGATCCCTCTCCACCATCAGCTCAAGCTTTTGGTGTGACGACAAGTCGTGTAGATCTGATACCATGAAAGGAATGATAAACAGATCATACTAAGCCAAGAACACAGATGCTAATCATACACCACAATCAATAACCTACTGAAAGCAATTCGCCAGAATAACTTAACATGAAATCCTTTTACATGCAAATCCAGAAATAATATCCACCGTACTAGAAAAAACCCACTGTAGATCTCGCAAAATCTAAAAAACCCAATGAAAATGTTTCCTCAATTTCTTAAATAGGTAAGGACGTAACAATCCTGAGGCAATCCTGTGCAAGGTCACTAGTATCCAGCAAAAAATGACTGCTGAAATAACTGGTCATCAATTTAATAGTCAAGACCATAGGGTTTAGGAGAGAACTTCCAGATCTAATGGAAGCCTCTATTTTGCATAAAACCACAGATCAAGGAAAGAACCGGTCACATACCATAGATCCCAATGATATATGAACTATACCTAGCAACTAGATTATATCTGCAAATATCTAAATAATTATAGAAGGAAATGTCAATAGCACATCTCCTGGGTCTGGATAAATATAATAAAGGTAATGATAACCAGATCATACCAAGCCAAGAACATATATGCTAATCAAAGTGCACGAAGTTGGTGGACAATTCCGTGGACATAAAAACCCGAAATAAAGGAACCGCGATCGTGGTTCCTGAATTCTAGGTTCGGTAATTACCGAACCTAAAACCACGATCGCGGAACTCTGAGACAAAATTTAACAGTCTCGCGACTCCTTATTTTCCTCATTTTTCATTTCGAACCGCGACTTTTCCTAAACGTTTTTCACTCGCGCTTTCAATACCATCTGAAAATTGCTCATCGGACTTCTGGATAGCGATAGATTCAACCATGCTGCTAAGATGAGGAGGTAAGTCCCCGATTGTAATCATTTTTTTGCATTTTAGGTTTTTTTTTTTGTATTTTAGGTTTTTTTTTTGCATTTTCATGGGTTTTTTGAAATGTTTGTTTATGTATACAATTTTCTTGTTTTATCAGTTAGTCGGCAAGCTCGAAATCATGCAAACCGTCAAAACATTCCTCAAAACCCACCGAACATTCATCAAAACCCTCCGAACATTCCTCAAAACCCTCCTCCAAACATAGATCCGCCTCCTGTGGCTCCTTCTGTCCCCACTGAGCCAGCAGGAACGCAAGATAATATCATTGGAAGAATCCAAGAAAATAAAATTGTCATTGAGAACCTAATTCAAACTATAAGACAAAGTCATGCTACAAATCCATCCCGCATGACTTTAGCCAATACATTGCAAACATTGATTGGCGAAGTCGAGTCTGCAACCAACCAAATACATAGATGGAACACCTTTAGAAGTGACTGTAGGTGGTGGTATGCGGATAAACTATCCCATGCGGCCGTCAAAGACAACAAAATTGGAAAAGACCTCATTTGTGCATTATTTACCGACCCTAGAACCAATGCCCCCTGCAGTTACTTGCAAACGGTTCCCAATCCATTGGTGCCATGATGACAAAATCAAAAACAATTTTTGGGACTGATGGTGGATGGTTTTTGATTATCCACCATGCAACAACAATGAGGTTCCTCTTTATTTTTTGAAGAAATTATTGTGAGTTCGTGCTCAATGAGGTCCCAAATTATTTTGACTTTTCTAACTTTTTTGGTCGAGGAGGTGGCTATGCACAGAGCAGACCTGGTGCACGCGTAGGTCAGCCTAGGATCTCCCATGCCCCAAAACCTCCACTGCCTTCAGTTATCCCTCCTACAGTGAAGGAGGTTGTGGAGATTGATACATTACATGCATTGAGGGAGCTCACTGACACTCTCACCCAGCATAGCACCCAGATTGCATCTGGTGATGTTGGTGGAGGCACCAGTTCTAGTGCACCACACCACTGTGGATCATGTGGTGCCGTATGCACTGCAGGCGAGACATCATTTGCTGGTTCATAGGATTTCTTTTCTATAGATGAGATGTTGGGGAATGTTTTTGGAACTGGAGCCACTGATATTGGTCTTTCACAGGTAAATTTCAAATAAATTTAAATAATATATATATATATACAATTTAGTTTAATTCACATGTTTGAGATATTAATATATATATATATATATATTTGATTGTACGTCATGTACATACATATAAAAAACTAATTTTTTTATTTTATTTTAAATAGCAAGAGCCGGTGAAGGAAACATCCGGCGTCAACATGCTAGCTACTGCGGCTGGGCGTGTTTCAAAAATAAGTTTCAAGTTGTACAAACGTACCTTTTTAATAAATCATTTAATTGCACTAAATTATTATTATAATTTGTTTCACGTGTATGTTGTACATGTATTAATATTTTTCTCTTTTATACACAAGAGTCTGGCGGGTCATCATCTACTCAGGGAACTGAGGCTACTGGCACGCCTCACATGAGTTTTACGCAGGTTAGTAAATCTCTTTACACTTTGTTGAACTAATTACTGGAAGTTCACGCACGGATTACATGCTTTTAATATTGATGTGTACATGTCATGTAAATTTTAATATTGATTTGTACATGTTTTTTGTATAGCTTATGACTGCTAGAGAGACTCCTCCATATATGCAGACTGTGGAGGTTGCTGTAGATACTGCCATAGCATCTGCAGACCCACTAACTGAGGTACACAATTTTTTAAATTTGTTAAATTTTGGAGGTTCATTATTTCTTATTAAACTTAAATCTACAATATCAAATTTTGTAGGTATATATGTGAAATATTTAATTTGAAAATTAATTATTTGTATGTAGCTTACCCCTCGTGAGTCTATTGTTGTCCCTGCGATTCGTCAACAACAAATTGATAGGGATCATGACATTGCGGTAAGATTTCACATGCATTTAAACTAAATTGTATAAGTTTCTATTTATTTTGAATGTATTTTAAAATTTTGGCTGTTAAAAACTTGTTGTTTATGAATGTGCAGGTTAGGTTGCAGGCATGCTTAGAGACACCTAGGACCACACAGATGAAATCTGTAGTGGCATCTCCCTCCACTACATCCCCAGGTCGTGGACGTGCTACTTCTAGCAGGGCGAAGAGAGGGAAGATGTTTCATGAGTAGATTTATAGTCCACCTGGATGTACATATGTGGTCATGAGTAGATTCACAGTCCATTGTATATATATAGCCTTTTGCGACCACATGTGGTCCCATATGTACATTATGACACGTGCTTAGTTCGAGATGTACGTCATACATTATGAACTTATGTACATATATATTTTCAGAGACGTGCGTCTGGAGCACACTTTGTTTGATTCTTATATATATATCTGGATACATGTGTTGGTTAAATCATATTTATGACTTTTTCAGTTCTTTAACAAGCAGTGTAACGTGGTTAATCATCATATTTGAATTTGGGTATACCAATTTTTCTATATGTTCTTTGTCTTGTTTGTTTACTAATGACTCAAAGAGGATTTCACTATGAGACTTATGCTTGTTTTTCTTGCACTTGGATCAAAGAAATAAATTGGCATGTGAAATTTTTTATTCCAATCTATCGGTTCAGGATATAGTAGGGTAAATTTTCAATTGGATGGAGTATCTAATTATATGACAAGGTAAAAAGAACTCAATTAGGAAATATGTTACTTGAGTAAAGATCCTCGTATAGGACCTCCATTGGGAATATGCATCACGTTGTCAAAATGAGATGAGCCATCCTCATTTTTTGAATAGGTTGTGTCTATCTCGTAAGGTGGATCATTATGGGGCCTGATTCCAAGGCCATGTTCAAGTTCAATTTAAAATAAGGAATGGGAATAGGTTCTTTGTGTGTTGATTTTGCATCCTTGAATCCATTATAAGGTCCATGACATATACCATGCAGTGGACTTTAATATACTGTGGATCTTGATGACATGATGACATCATGCCATGGTACCCTAAGGACAGGGAATTTTTTAGATCATGATATATGTTGGCCCTATTTATATTGGAACCACTATAGTAGGTCTATTGATTCTCACTCTTCATTATAATACAAGTGATGTGATTATAATAGTTAAATTGTACCCAAATCAATTTTTGAATGGCAATGGTATAAAGATGCTAGATCTGTAAAACTGAAACAGTTAATTATATCTAGATTGTATTTTCATAATTTACAATCTTGGATGCTTGCATTGTCTTGTTTTGTTTTGATTGAGGTGTTTTTGTCAAATTTTGCTTGTCTACAGTTTCAACATGAATTTCCTTATTCACATTTTCATTGTCTCCTTCAATTTCAACATTTGCTACATCATGAGTATTTAATTCTTCTTCAACATTGACAGTAAAAACTTCTTCATCACGAGTATTTAATTCAACTTCAACATTGACAGTAGAAACATTACCTAGTTCTTCATTGCTTACTATAGTTGGGATTGAAGATGAACCTCTTCTAGATTCATGAAGTTTCCGCATTCGCTCAGCATTTTGAATTTTGTTGGCCTCTAATTCGTTTGGTGTTTTTTTACTTAATGACTTCCTTTTTTGACTTCGTTTTTTGTCTCCCATGATGTTTTACTTCCGGTGATAAGAAAAACATGCAGAAAAAGACAAAATTTCGCAGTAATTCGTACGGTAAGGTCAGAGAGTAAAAATAACATGGTAATTCAGACATTGGGATGTGTGTAAATATGATTTCTGAACCGCGAGCGCGGTTTATAAAGCGTGCTCGCGGTTTATAAAGCGCGCTCGCGGTATTGTTAAAAAAACCGCGATCGCGGATCTATCTGCCGAACCTAAGCCTCAAAAAATGTTTGTTTTTCCCCAACCAAAGCCATGGAAGGTCATTATGAAGTGTAAAAGGTCAAAAAACCTCAAATCTGCTCTTCCAAAGACTTGAACCATGCTAAAAAACTGAAAACATTTCACAAAAATGGTGCCATCGCGTAGGGGAGACTCTTAGCTTCGTAGAAATATTGTTTTTAAAGTGAATAGAATAAGATAAATATCATTTTATAATTTCTTACTAACAATATGTCTTTAAGACATTTTTTCCCGTGAATGTTCATGTCTACGTTTAAGACTGTAACTTTTGTTTCGCTTATCAAAATATAATAAAACTTATACCATCCCAAGCGTGGACAAATTCTATACACGTTAAAAAAAAAATTAATTTCGATATTTTTTGATATAGTTATGGTGGGCAAACGGAAAGCGCTCCATTTTCTAAATATTTTCAGACCACTTTCACGGAAAAAATTAAAAAAAAAAATATTGCTAAAAAAAATACAAAATAAAATCCATCCCAAGATAGACAACTACATCTAACATTTCACCAAAGGAAAAAAAAAATAACAAGATTTGGTCATCCAAAATGCGGGCAAACGGCCTACAATCTTATAAGTTTAAAAAAAAAAAAACTAAGTCATATAGTTTTAAGTGTTTAATATAGCTAAACTTGTCCGTTTTTTACAAAAAATAGTATTTTAGAAACTAGATTCCGAATGCTACGATTCATATTTATATAAATTTTTCTAATTTAGAGTGCGTGTATAGCTAATAATCCCTATAAGTTGAGATTTTGATATTTTTTGCAATATGACGTCCACATATGACCCTATATTTGTCCATCAACTTCCTGCACTTACCCAATGTAAATACCTACTCTAACAGAAAGATTTAAATCTTCTCTATTTTATTTATTATTGATTGATAATGGTGAACCAAAAATTCTTGAAGAAGTAATTCAGGATGAGACCCACGTACAACGAGAGCATGTCATGGATGAGGAGATAGACTCCTTGGAACAAGACCAGACTTGGGATTTGGTTAAGTTGCCAGCAGGTAAGAGGACATTGCAGAACAAATGGGTTTACAGGATCAATGAAGAAGATGGTGGAAAAAAATATACAAGGAAAGACTTGTAGTAAAAGGGATTTGCACAGAAACCAGGTATTAACTTTGGTGAAATATTTTCTCCTGTTGTAAAGATGACTTCCATACGTACTGTATTGAGTTTAGTTGCAGTAAATGATTTTTAGAGCAACTAGATGTGAAGACGACTTTACTTCATGGTGATTTGGATGAAAATATTTATATGCAGCAGCCGCTTGGGTATGAAGTCAAGGGTAAGGATAAATTAGTGTGTAGGTTGAAAAAGAGCCTATACTGGCTTAAACAAGCTCCAAGGAAACGGTACATGAGGTTTGATAGTTTCATGCATGAGCATGGTTACTTGAGATGTAAATTTGATCATTGTGTTTATTTCAAGAAGCTTGAAAATGAGAGTTATATTATTTTGTTATTGTATGTGGATGATATGCTTATTGCAGGATCTAGTATGCATGATATTAGTGAGCTTAAGGGAAAGCTAGCTCACATATTTGTTATGAATGGTTTAGGAGCTGCAAAAAGAATCCTTGACATGCAAATACACAGAGTCATGAAGAACAAGAAATTATATTTTTCTCAGGAGGATTATATCTGCAAGGTGTTAAAAAGGTTTAAGATGTAGAATTCAAAACTTGTAAGTACACCTATGGCTGGACACTTCAAATTGAGAAAATATCATTGTCCTTCATCACACGAGGTCAATTACATGACACGAGTACCATATGCTTCAGCAGTTGTGAGTCTCGTGTATGCTATGGTTTGTATAAGACCAAACATTGCATAGGTAGTGAGAGTTGCGAGTATATTTATGGCCAATCTGGGTAAAGAACATTGGAAAGTAGTCCAATGGATACGTAGGTATTTGAGAGGGACATCTAACATGTAGTTATGCTATGAAGGTTCATATATTTCTTTATGTGGCTATGTTGATTCAGATATGGTTGGAGATTTGGATGGTAGGAGGAACACTACTGGATATATTTTCACAGTAGGTGGGACTACAATTAGTTGGATTTCGAGATTACAGAAGATTGTAGCTTTGTCTACTATAGAGGCAAAGTATGTTGTAGCTACAGAGGCTAGAAAAAAGATGATATGGATGACCAGGTTCGTGGAAGATATGGGAAAAGATAAAGATGATTGCAAATTGTTCAATGACAGTCAGAGTGCAATTCATTTGGTAAAGAACTCAACGTTTCATTCTAGAATGAAACATATTTAGTTGAGGTATCACTTCATATGACAGGTATTGAAGGATGGGCAACTGAAACTGGAGAAGATTCATATGAGTGAAAACCCTGTAGATATGCTAACGAAGCCATTATCAAAAGAGAAGTTGGAGCTACACTCCACTTCTATTGGTCTTCGAGTTTGAGACTTGAAGAGGAATAAACAAAGCTAAGGAAAGGATCCAAGAATGACGTTGTACATGTATAATGCAGTAATTAATCTCCAAGTGGGAGATTGTTGAGTTGTGGAGCTCAATTACTTCAATTTAGCATGCAATATCAACTTGATGGAAAAACATAGTAACCAACATCCATTATGAAGGGACCGACATCGGGAACCTATGACCGGCATTGGTCAGGCAAGGAGGATCCGACATCGGTTAGGGCTAACCGACGTCAGTTACCTGTGTGTGAGTGTTTTATTTAACTCACATGAATTAGATCTAAATTTAGTATTAAAACAAATCTATTGATTGTAATTGCATGGATAAGTGCCCTAAGTTTGTATATGCCTATATAAGCATGAAAGCTAGGGTTTAGAAGAAAAAGTTGATGATTATTGTGAAAATAATTGTGAGAGAGAGAATTCTTAGAGAAGAAGGAAAAGCTTGAGAGAAAGAAAGTACGTACATCTAAGAGGTATGGAAGATTGTAAATCTTCTTTGTATATCTTCTGAAAGCTTTGAATAATAGATTATCTTGTTTCTTGGTGGATGTAGCCCACACTGGGTGAACAACGTTAAATCTGGTGTTGATTTATAACTCTTGTTTTGTATATTTTTTCTGGTAGAATATCTACTTTTATTGCATGTATGCTTAGATCTGATATATTATTTGGTAGAATATCCACTTTTATTGCCTCTCCTTCATTATTCATTTGCACATCCTTCCACCACAACACTGCATGCTCTTTCAACTTAGTTTGTGCTACTCTAATGCGTCGCGGGTCAACTATTTCTTCAAATTCAAAGGATTCCTCCATACTTGTTAATCAATCCACAAATTATTTTAGATCTAATCTTATAAAAAATGACGGAACATCCACTTTACGCATGACCCATTTTTGAAATAGCTTGGAGTAATCATGCTTTTCCTGCACTAAAAACTTCATCCTCTTATACATCTTCAGTGACTTCTACATTGCTTACGTCCCTACTTACCACGTCGCCTTCATCGTCACTTTGTGCAGCATGTGCCACAATTCCTATTCTTCGGTCTTCTTCAACAACTTCAAGTCTTGTTCTCACACCCCTTAGTGCTATCATCACTTGATCTAATGCTCCCATGATATCTGTATTCAGTACACTAATTGCGTCCATATTGTCAACTCTTCACAGTGACATCTTCTCTTCTTCTTGACTAGTTGCCTCAAAGTCGACATTTTACCAGTCCTCCCTCTACCTACCTATCTCCAAGCTATGTAGCCGCACTCTGATATCACTTGATGGAAATGGAGATACCTGTCATTTCCAGAGTACACAACGAAATCTATTTTAACACAACTCATATTTTATTAACTTAAAATCCTTATGACATCTATAATTATTTTCCCTTTATGAGATAGTTACCAATCTACAGAAATGCAGAGTGATTACTTTAAAATCTTGGACGTGTGCTTCAAGTTCTCCTAAAAAGTCTTGTAAACATGGTGCCAGGCAGGTATTTATAAACTCTAACCTGCCCATTCGAAATTTGAAATTTCTTCTAGAACTCTCTTCCAATCCCGCTCAAACTGGCATTTGAACTCTCGTGTATTAATGGCGACCAACTACCCCTGGTCTGGTAGTTAAGGGAAGTCTATCTTGAAATTCCACATTATTGATGAGTTGGCATCCTTCGTACACCTACCACCTTATCATTTTTTTGTCCTCGAGTAATTCTTTCATGTCTACTCTACTTTCCTTGTTGAAAGATCTACACGCCCCTTGTTCCATTCGATGCTTCAAAACCTTGGGTTAAGACCTTCACACATTGTTGCGGTATTTTATTGGGTATTTTCCTCGAGTCTGACCAAAACTCATGCATCTGGGTCCATCGTGTCTCCCCTTTTATGTGTTATTAAAACTCCACGTAATCCTTTCTTCTTCAAAACTTTTGCGCACTACCACACACATTTCTTCCGCACCTTAGCTGTTTAGCTATCCTATTCCAATTCTCGTGCATGCCACCTTACTTAGCCAAATTTCAAAATGTATACAGTCCTTAGATTCTCCCGTGATGCTCTTGCATCAACATTACTACAATAACATTTTCATATGGTCAAATTGGAAGAATGCGACGATGATTGAAAATGGCACAACTGTGGTGATCGATAATAAGAGCATTCCTCATATCCCTTCTATCCATGGTGTATTTCTTACATACATAATGATGAAAAATATTGTTTTATCTTTTATTACAACACTTTTTGATTTCTACTTGATGTTCCCTAACTCATACTTAGACCTTCATACAAAGTCCAACAGAGTTGAGAACTATGCCTATGATGCACATTTCATCATAATTTAGAGAATAAAGGATGCTTAATTTATTATTTATCTATTCAAAGAGTAAAGCTTTGTCTTGAAGGATGTAAACTTGCGCATCTTTACTATTCTTTTCTCACAAAAACAATTTATGTGGCGTCTTAGTGTAGGATTTAATACACTTCAATAAACGAGTCATAGCCCTTACAAAATAATGACATCAATTTAAGTACAAGCAATATACCTACGTGACATTTTATTCTATAACTAATCTATTTAAATTATTGACACCAATATACTTTGTTCCTTTGTCACGTACTAAAAGTTTTTTACATGACAATGTATTCAATGTAAACCTCATCACATTTTTTTTAACATTTGTGCATTTTCCCCCTTCAAGTATGGCAATTCATGTGACCATTGTTATTATATGAACATTTCCCCTTTAGAGTTTAAAGTTATTTGGTTTTCAGTTCTATTTATAATCGTGACTCCTATTTCTGTAGTTTTCTGTGAACATGTTTTTTGGTTTCCTAGCTCTATATATTAAGGTATTATGTGAAAGGAAAAACATTTTTTTCAAATATTGGGAGAAACATAAGCGCATCTTGCTTATTGGCTATGCTATTTTACATACAACCATAAATTAAGGACCATTTGTTAAATAACAAGATATATATAATAAGTCGAAAACAAAGTACACACTTTAATGAACACTTAAATCCATTGTGGAACACTGGTTGCTATTACCCATGAAAACTTGGATACACATTTATGTTTCCCATACACTAATCTGCAACCATCTCCATCATCTGCCTAGTAACATATCCATTGCACCCTTTTGGTGCAATTGCTTGGTGTTATTATAAGAGAGAAGTTGATATGGAGAGGAGCATTCAACTTCTGTTAATATTTTATGTTATACGATTGCTGTACTTATATATTTTCGTTTAAATTTTTATATATGTATTCCTTTATAAACAATTGAGAGTAACAATCACGTAGAGGGAGGGGATAAATTCTTCCCCAAATATACACAATATTAAGTAAGAAATACAACCCTTAACCCAAAACCCTAAAAAAATCTTTGTGTCGAATGACCCTTGGTTTATTGGTGTGATGTATGACTTTCAATGAGCCCACAAGGGATCAAGTCTTGTTGAGTGCAAGGCCTAGAGACACCCACCATGGAGAGTCAAACGGTTGAGATCAGGATCGTGCCCTAGTGGATTTTGACGGCGTGGATGCCCCTTACTTGTAGCTACTTAGCTGAAAGTGATCATTGGTTTAGTTTTCTTGCTTACTTTGCATTGTTGAATCTATATGTTCACTCCAAAACTTAGACAAAGATGCCATTAAACTATGTAATCGAGTCCCAGTTATAACACCCTTAGAGGTGCTCAATCAAAAAAAAAAAAAAACCTTCACAAAGACTTGTGGCTAAAGTAAAAACACGTAACGCCACGCACCGTTCCAAACATATCTTGGCGGCCACGCCATCAATTGATTAGACAACTACTTAACTTTCCCTAATCTGAACGTTAATATCTTCGAAATATTATCGATCACAAATTCTTAATAGAAGCTTCTCCAACCTTCCACTAAAGACGACCGCCTCAACCGGTTCTCCTTAGCCACAACCGGTACCGAAGGCTTTCCTATAGTAGAAAGACTGTTCAGTTATTTTCAGCGAGGGCTTTGCAAGGGTTTTTAACCAGGAGAATATCCTACGCCTCATTCATTTGATCGACTTCTGTAGCTGGATACCCAAATCAAAGCAATTATTTCATATACTCAGCGCAGACAAAAGGTTAGGTTTTGGCGGAAGGTGATTTAATGGCGTTAGGTTCTTTTTTGGTGTCCAGGCTCGCCAGGAATTCTAGCACGAAGGCTGCTGCCTCAAACATCATCCACCAGGTTTTGTTTCAGAGACCCTTTATTTGGATAACTGTGCAATCTTTGTTTTTGTAATCAAGTGTGCCTAGGGTTTGGTTGGAAGGCCCTATTGCAATCCCATCAATGTGTTTGCATAGGAAAGTAATGATATGTGATGCTGAAGGTTCCTGCTAGTATTACGAAAGCGTACCCAAATTTGTAATATGGACACCCACATGCTTAGAGTGAAAATGCTCAGGATCAGGTGGGTTTGAGACGGTGCATATTCTGGGTATAGGAATTTCGTTGGGTAGATATCTGACTTGTGCCTGTATAATTTTTCGACGGATAATTGCTACAATCATTTTCATTATGTGTGGGGTACTGCAATACTAGTATTTCAACTGGCTTAAGTATTCACATGTAGCCCTCTCCGTAACAATTGTTGTTTTGATTTTATTGCCATCCATTTTTTTTTGTTTCGTGTACAATAATTTTAAAATTTGTTTCAATTGCCTTGAGTCGTTAGTTATAACCTTTTCTTTTCATAATGCCTTATTGTTGCGAAGCTACTGTTGATGTCTGATTGTGTTGCTCTTTTGGCTGGATTTCGTGATAAAATTATAAATGGATGGGTTTTTAGTATATACCAGCCTATTAGAGATTCAATTTATATTTTAAAATGATTTCGAGTTTATGTCTATCTGTAGCTGTCCTTTTAGTCGCTTTTAGTGGTTGAGGTTTTTTTTTAATGTTTAATGGTTGTGGATTTTATTTTTATTTGAAGTGATTTATTGTTATGGATTTGGTTTTTTTGGTGTTATGGTTTAGTTTTTGTTTGGTTTGATTTGTTTATATTGATTTGGGGTTTTCTAATTGTTTACTGTTGTGGTGATACAATTGGTGGTTTGATACTGTTGCTCCTCTGGTTAGCTTTTGCAATTAATGGGTGGGTCTTTTACCAATTAGCCTCTTGTACCTTCACTTTTTGTTGTTAAATGGATATTAATCGAGGTCCAATTGTTTTTAAATTGAGCCTACTGTGTCCTCTTGCAGGGCTGAAATGATTTGTTATGCAGTTGGGTTTTTAAGGATTTATTTTTCTGGAGTACTTGATGTTTTACTTTTACTGCGCTGTCCTATTGGTTGGCTTTCCTAATAGAATGATGAGTTCTTACCATTTAAATTGTGGACTGTCATTGTATGTTTCTGTAGCCGTACTCGTTATTTTTTATTTTGAACATTTTTGACACGAGCTACACAACTTTCATATTAAATTTTCCAGCACCCAAATTTTTTGAATGATTAGTACTTTCACTAAATCTGAAATGATTTCAAGTGTGGAATTCTGTGTATTTTTGTAAGTGAAAATTAGTTGATGTCCAATTGAGTTGGGAAAAAACTCTTGTAGTGTATGCAGAGGTGAGACTATATTAGGATTTTAGTTTTTACCATACAAGGATGTGGTGATTGTTGTTGCCTTGAACAAGGGTTTTCTAATAAACATGGGTAGTGCCTGAGCCTAGAGTGTCAACCTATTTTTTTCTTCAATATTTTTGACATGCATGCCTTGCTTCAATCTCAGATTTTCTAGCATCCAGATTTTTAGGATGAATGCATTCTCTCTTGAAATCTAAAATGATGGTGTCACTATTAATGATCTTCATCTCACCAACAGAAATTGCAGCATGGTGTGTTTTTTATTTCACCCTTTGAAACATTTGTATTTAAGAAGATCTGTGATTGACTTTGCTTTGTGGACTGTTTAAGGTTATAAATAATTGATCCATACTATTTTTTGGCGTTCAAGATTTCCATTGACCCTTGAAATTTTCATTGGACTGAATGATTTATATTCGAGGCTTGTTTTCTATCCCTTATAAAGGATTTTATTGCATTCAAATGTTTGCATTTATATCATTCCCCTCTCCCAGAAATGCTTTGATAGTGTTCATTTTGTCCTATATTATGATTCTTGTAAGGACCTAGGAAAACTAGATCATAAAATAATAAACTGTTTTGGTTTTTTGATTTTTCCTATATTCAACTTTCAACTACTTAATGCAATATGTGAAGCCAATTTTGTTTGCTTTACTACCGTATTCTGAATTCAATTACTCTATGCAAAATGTGAAGCCTTTACACTCCCCATGTTTGTTTCAGTTCAGGTCAAGGGGAATCTATTTTAAGTTTATTATGTTAATTACCGGCCTCTTTTCTTTTTAAAAGAGAAAATTAGTTTAGGCTTTATGGATGGTTTAGATAATCATTTGAGTTTCTTCTCTGTATTATTCAATAGGCTAGGGGAAAAAATCGAGTCTGCCTTGAACTAAGTAGTACATTTCTTTTAATTTTTGTTTGCTATTCTTTTAACTTACATCTTACCATGGTGAAAGAATGACGAGATGTCAAATTTAAAGTAACCTAATTATAGTGCATTCTTTAAAATGATCCGCAACCAGGATATTGGAAATTCAAGAGTTCATGCCATTAGAAACAAGCTAAGGATAACATTCAGAACGGGTTGTAAGCACAAACAATTAGTCATTATCTACTGCACCTGTTTTTTTGTGGAATTTGATTGTTTTTAATGATTCTTCTCTTAGAGTCTCTTTTTGTTGGTTTTGTTTTAAATAGCTTCTGCCCATTTACTTTACTGGTATTACATGTTTTAATATTATTTGTATGCTCTTTCTTGTTTAAATTCTCATATCTGGCTTGTTCAAATGCTCTCATCCACTTTCAATTACATAGTTGGGTATCAATATATATTTTTCTTCAATCTTTTGACGAGTTTACTTGTTTATTTTTCTTATTTGCTTGTTTTCTTCTGTTCCTCTTAAATTACTGCTTTCTTCTTGTGTGAGATGCTAGGGCTGGCTAAATTTTGATTTCATCAATGCACTATAATCTAAGTCCTTGTATGGTAACAAATGTCTTGCTTCCTTGAAAAAAAGCATTGAGGATGACAGGAATCATGGAATGTGAGGGTTTCTTTTGTGAAGCAGCAAATGTGCATGCTATAATTTTGGAAAAGTAAGGCATGCTTTATGATATGTGGTGGAATGCAATGCAGATTTTGGCCAAATAGGCATTTGAGTATGAAAGGATTGGGTTTCTTGAACTTTCTCTTGTGGATGAGCATATGTATATGCTATGTTTGTGTGGAAAAGTAAGGCATGCAAATTTGTTTGATTCAGTATGCTATAGTTTCTTCAGCTTTGTCAGTTATACCCACTCTCAATTTATCCCATTTCCTTTTTGGTTGGTTGCATAGCAACTTTGGTCACAATTATGATTGCCCTAACAGTGGCTGGATGATGTCATCACTGACAGTTATATATATACACATACATTTATATATAATGTGGATTATTTTGCTTTATCATGGATCTTTTTAGACCTTTAGATGGTTTCTTTCTAGACACCTCTTTAATGCCATGTTCTGATATTGGTCTACGGGTTATTTTCCTCATTGCCTTTGATTCCCGTCATCAAGGGCATTGCTTCGATTTTTCAGTGTAACTTTCATCTTGAATTATTTCAAGGAGGTTGTGTCATTTAAATCATGTAAATGTTCTGTTGCTGGAAAATGCAGATCTGTATGTAGAAAACATGTGTTTTTTTATCATATATTCCATTCTTTGTTTTCTATTTGCTTGAACCTTTCAATCTTTTTGGTTGGTTGCATAGCAACTTTGGTCACAATTATGAATGCCCTAACAGTGGCTGGATGATGTCATCACTGACAGTTATATATATACACATACATTTATATATAATGTGGATTATTTTGCTTTATCATGGATCTTTTTAGACCTTTAGACGGTTTCTTTCTAGACACCTCTTTAATGCCATGTTCTGATATTGGTCTACGGGTTATTTTCCTCATTGCCTTTGATTCCCGTCATCAAGGGCATTGCTTCGATTTTTCAGTGTAACTTTCATCTTGAATTATTTCAAGGAGGTTGTGTCATTTAAATCATGTAAATGTTCTGTTGCTGGAAAATGCAGATCTGTATGTAGAAAACATGTGTTTTTTATCATATATTCCAGTCTTTGTTTTCTATTTGCTTGAACCTTTCAATCTTTTTGTCCCTCACTCAGTTCTTGCAGTAAATGGGAAGGGTCGCCACTTCATTATTGCCGATTTGACTTGAGCAACTTTATTTATTTACTTTTCACTTCTTCTTCTACAGTACTTATCAAGCTGTCTTATGATTCACATTTTTAATTCTGATTATTCAATATGTGGATTCTGTATGTATCTGGCATTATACAGTGGTCTGAAATGATGAACTGTGTGTTTTTTGTATGTAATGCAGCTCACTTTATTGATAAGATGAGAACTCAACATTTAAATTTTTTGATCTTGTATGTCAATAAATTCTAATGCTCACATTAAAGAGTTTGAGTTTCAAAATACTAACTGTGTAGAACTTAACAAAGCCAGAATTCAACATTTACATTTTTTGATCTTGGATGTCCATAAATTCTAATGCACACATTAAAGAGTTCAAGTTTCAAAATACTGTGTAGAACTTCACAAAGCCAGAATTCGTTAGGAAGGCTAAAAATTGAGATTCATGTCCAGATGCTCTCATTTTTCACATATAATATCTGGAATCAACTGTGTTATCCCTTTTTCTCTTACAACACTCTGGGTTTCACTTCTAGACCCCTCTTATGGTTTAATTTGCCCTTTGAAGAGGGGCCTACAGGTTGGCCCTGAAATGTCAGTAAAAGAAGTGGACAAAGCACATTTGATTCAAATACATTATTTTCATCTCCATATTCTTGATGCTACCAAGTGAAATGTTTACGCCTGCTCTATCAAAAGAAGCATAGTGTTTGAAAGTCTGTGCTATGCTTCCAGGATGCTTATTTCTGCAGAAAATATACTGGACACATGCCCAGTCTGTTACACATGCTTCAGTGATTTAAGAGGACCTATGTTGCCAGGAAACGGGTACGGGTCCAAAATGCAGAAATGCCAATTTTCAAAAAAACCTTGCGTACAAAACGGTAGGGAAACGTCCGTACAATATATATTTGTCCATCGACCATAAGAGATAAAGTACTCAATATTCTGTATTCATTGAAGTTCTAAAGATTCATCATTCAACATGGTTACAATTTCAATGTTTCATATATACTATAGTTACCTGAGACGGGGGGACGGGGTTTCCGAGACGGCAAAAAATTTCTAAATTTTGGAGATGGCGGGGGGACGGGGTTTCCAGGACGGCCCAAAATTTCTAAATTTTGGGGACAGCTGATTAAAAAATATATAAATATTTAAAATATAAAGATATAGTGACTAAATTATATAAATAAGCTGAAATAAAACCATTTGAGATTTAAATAAGGTGGAACTTGAACTCATAAACATCAAATACATTCCTTAATACTATAATATCAATATGTTAATGTCATAAAATTGAAAATTCATAATACATATTTGAATTTTGAATTTGAGACAAGCTGAAATTTCAAATATATTATAAAATATAAAAGTAAAACCATTCTAAATTACAATTGATCAAGTGATAATAGTTGATATTCATATCATTAATCTCATAGCCAAATACATCAACGATTGTCTATTGTCAATATTACAAAAAAAGAGGACAACTACAAGTATCAGCTTAAAAATCAAAATCAACATCTGAAGCAATATCCATGAACTCCTCATTGCTGGTACTAGCATCCTCGTCCTCAAAGGTAAGCCCAATCAATCCCTGCTGCACAGTATTGTCCTCTTCAACCTGCCTTGGCTCCTTGGGATCTACATCCCACTGTAATGCTGGGGTCTGTTTATACTCAGGTGTTTTGTGATCCATAAGACGCAAAGCACTGTGTACAGCTACAAGCTTCTCCGCTCTCACAGAGGTAAGCCTATTCCTCTTAACAGAGTGTATCCAACCATATGTACAGTAGTTCCTCTCAGAGGCAGAGGAGCTAGAAACTTGGGAAAGGAGGCGAATGGCAAGTGGTTGCAGCAGTCTTGGAAGCCCATACAATCGCCACCAACTCACTAGCTTCTCCTATGCTATTGTTACCTTGTCTGCCTTTGCTGATGTTTTGTACCCATCAAGTTCAGTGAAGTCAAGCCACTCCATTCTGATCTGTGAAGCCTCCTGTGGAGTGTACATCTTTTTAAAGGCCTTCATAAGGCCCTTCTTCACCTCATCATCATCATCCAATGTAATAACTCTGCCTAGCCTCTCCACATACCATTTGGGATTCAGTGCATACGCAGCCATATGAAGAAGAGTGTTCAAATTCTCCCATCTCTGCTGAATAATGGGCTGTATATGTTCATTTTAGAACTCCAAAGTGGGGGTCCCTCACCCGAATAGCTGTCTTCATTTGCCCAAGCATGCTGTCAATGCACTCGTAGATCTCACCAAGATTGGGGCTGTTAGAATCCCCATATTTGATGACACTAAAAATTGGAGCTATGATTGATATGATGTATTTCATATCAACCCAAAATGTTTCCCGCAACACCACTTCCTTCACTCCTTTCCCTTGATCTGTCTTGGACTCATGCCACCTAGTCCAATCCTGTGTCATAATCATAATTTGTAGGGGCTCGTGCAACTCAAACATCCTCTCCAACAAAATAAAATAAGATGCAAAGCGGGGTCTCAATTGGTTTCAAAAATTCCTTATTCGAATTTTTTTGAAAAAGTGCCAATGATGTGTGGTGATTACATATGAACTTCTGCACATCCCTGGCCTCAGTCACTATCTGGTTAGCCCACTGAATCTTCCCTATGTCTTTCAATGCATTGTTCATGGCATGCACACAACATGGAGTCCAATAAATATGCCTATATTCCCGCTCCACTAGCTTGCCTGTTGCTCTACACACATAAGCTGCATCTGTGACAACCTGTACAACGTTGGAAGGTCCAACCTCCTCAATGGCATTCTTCAAAATATGATATTGAAACTCAACATCTTTCCGCTTCCCAAAACAATCAATTGCTCTCAAGAAGTACGGTCCATCTTTACAAGAGACAATGATATTGATGAGAGGACGGTGTCTAATATCCGTTCACCCATCCATGATAATGCTACATCCATGTGACACCCATGTCACCTTCATCTCCTCCATCAACAAATTAACCTTGGAATAGTTTCTATCCAAGATTGTCGTCCTCAGTTTTGTGTCTCCAGGAGGCACATAACTTGTACCTGCTTTTGCAACCTTAGCCATAGCCCTCCTTGTAAAAAGGAGAGCGAGCGACATTAAATGGAATCCCAACAACATAGAAAATTTTTCCAATAGCATCATCTGCGTCTTCCCTTGCCTTTGAATCAAACATGTCAACAACTGAATTTGGGGCTACCCCCACGGCCTTTCTCTTCCCTCTGCTTTCCACTTCTGACACTCCAAAACTAGAGCCAGCCAGAGTATTACTATGTTTGTCAGCTAGAGTAGAACCACAAACTTATGGCACATTGTTTGTAGTATATCCATTGAAGATTCTCACCATCTTAGCTGTTTGCTATAGTGAAAGGCCCTTATAAGTGCCAACCCCCCTTCCTGTAAAATGCAACAAGTGTGCATTGGTCCTAGTGATATTGCCATGTCAAGTTAGTGGACATATGTTGCACTTCCATATTTTGCTCCCCCCTCGAGACTTGGAGGCGGGGTTATCAATTATTTGGGCAAATTGTTGCAATGGCTTCTTCTTATCAAATGGTCCAATGACAAATTTGGACAACATTTGAGAGGGGCAATTGGTAGCACTACCAACTGAACTACCAGTTGCCACTGCCACTACATTTTGTGTCCCGTCTCCACTCTCCCCCATTGTGGCATCACCAACTCTTCCACGGCCACCTATCTCAACTTCCTGTTCAACCCTCTCCTGCTCTGATTCATACTCATACTCAAAAGAAGAACTCATGGTGATGATTGCCACAATGAATTAAAAACAACTATAACTATATGATTGATTGATTATGTAATGAATTAATTTAAAAAAAAACGTAACCAATATGCATTTTTTAAAATCCTACAAACTATATGCGACGTACGTGATTATATTGTGAATGTATATGCAAATGCTAAAAAACAGCCCCTAAAAATGCAAATATAATATAAATTTTAAACTAGAAATAAAATGTAATTAAAAAAATATGTAACCATTTAAATTTTACAACCAAACCCTATGCAAGATGCATTTTTTAAATCCCGCAAACTATATGCATGATTGCATTATGAATGTAGATGCAAATGCTAAAAAACATCCCCTAAAAAATGCAAATATAATATAAATTTTAAAATAGAAATAAAAATGTAATTTAAAAAAAAAACGTAACCATTTACAACCAAACCCTATGCAATATGCATTTTTTAAAATCCTACAAACTACATGCATGATTACATTGTGAATGTAGATGTAAATGCTAAAAAACAGCCCCTAAAAAATGCAAATATAAATCTAAATTTTAAAATTAGAAAAAAAATGTAATTGTAAAAAAAAAACGTAACCAGTTACAACCAAACGTTTCTATGCAATATGCATTTTAAAAAATCCTACAAACTATATGTCCCCATGATTACATTGTGAATGTAGATACAAATGCTAAAAAACAGCCCCTAAAAAATGCAAATAGTTGGATTACAATTATTTTAAAAAAAGAACTTTAACTAAGTATTGTAAGCAAATAAAATTATAAATAAAGATGCCTTGGATGTCGGATGGCTTTGAAATTCTCTTGCTCTTGTCCAAGCTGGAAAAGGCTAGAATATGACATGAGCCCATAATGTCATTTTATAACATAGAATGCACTTTTAGGGTTAGGCCTTATGTTTAGGTATGTTTGTTTTAATTATAATGATTTCATTAAAAAAAAAAGCATTAAAGTATTGTGTTTTTTAGTTGCAAAAGTTGCGCAAATCGTAGGGGACATTGGGGACGTGGACTACCGTCTCGAACGTCTAGGACGTCCCGGGACGTCACCCCTGACGTCTTGGAGGGTTTTCATCCTTGCTAAACATCCCGGGGACGTTTTCCAACTTCAAACTCTTGCAACTTAAAAAACGTGGGGGAAATGTTTCCCCCATGTTCCGACGTCCCCAAAACGTTGGGACGTCCAAACTTGTCTTTTTTGGGGGGGACGCGTCGCGTAACATTGGTTTTACTTTTGGTAAAGCTATAGGAGTAACCTTTGCATTTTCTTAATGCAAAAAGTGGTGCAGAAATTGCAGGGGACGTCGGGGACGTCTGGTTAAAAGACGTTAGACGTCTCGTCACCTTTCCTTGAGATTCTTTTGTGCTTGCTAATAATCCCGGGGAATTAATTCCCTTAAGTCCTGCACTTCGGAAATGTTTCCCCCACATCTCGAGTCCCCAAGACATCCGGGACGTCCCGATTATTAACCACTTTATTTGGGGGTGATGACATGTCCTGTAGCTCAAACATTGGTTTAGAGGTGGTAATAGGAGTCTCAAATTTGCTTCGAGCCAATGTTTTCCTTTACTAGGATGTCTCTTTTGCAAATCCTGGCTTATGAGAGCAAATGAGCTTCTCGAGGTCTCAATAAACCATCTAATATGTTTCAAGCATCTGTTTTGTAGGAGCTTGTTACACAATATATCAAAGGTGTTGTTAGCATTCTTAGGAACCTAGTGATGTTGCTACTAAAAGTCTGATCACACCTTTCTACTAAACCATAAGTCAGACTCTAGCTAGAATCACTGACCCTATAAAATTCAGGTGATCCTCTCTTGAATTTTTTGTCCCTATTCCTGCTACTGTAAACCCTACAGGCTTTTCATGTAGGAGGCTCTCCATATCTGGTGTTTGGTACTCCTTAAAGACCAACTTCTATCACTATGTCTTTAGAAACGTTGTATTGATATCTAGCGAGTTGTACTCTTAGGTGAGTTGTTTAAGCCTCATGGGTTTCATTTTCGATGTATGACCCTGCATGGGTGTATTTATAGGTCACCTCTAAGAGTTCAATATCTTTTGCTACTGTTTTGAGCTTTTGAATATGTCTTTATGGTAAATATCATATTAATGTTATGGTATTGTTCTTGTTGACATTAATTCTCCTGTGCTCTTAGAATCATGTCTGGGCTCAGAAACAAAATTTTCAGGTTTGACATATCTAATTCTCTATACTTAAAGAACTTTGATTTCATACTGAAGAACCGATAATTCAACAACCATTATTTTTTCCCATGAGATGTTGGTTTGATGTCTCTGCCGGAATTTAATCAAGAGATAATTAATTTGTACTTCTATACAATATTTTAAAGAGACTCTATATTTCAAAATTGACAACAGGGAAGAGGTCTTTAGCACACCCAATTCTCCTGGCTGCTCATGAGAAAATTTTTCTAATAAAGTCTGTAACCAACATTGTCTCACACTCTATGCAGGATAGAACTTTCCGGCTGTCTACTTTAGATTGTGGCTCTATTTGCATAGATTTCAGTTCTGACTGGATGATCCCCGTGTATCTGGTCTTAAACCGGGTGAAACATGTCTTTTCCAATAAATTTCCATAGACTGACTTTAGATTTATCACAGTTTTTTGTGTCCAACTTGGTTTACTGCATGACAGTGATTTGAGTCGCATTTACTCAAACACTATCTAAGAACAGAGCTCAGTTGCAAGATGAGGACAATCTGGCTGTCTACTTGCAGATTGATTCTGGTCTGGGATGCACCTGCACCAAGACTGGCACCCGACTTTTCGGAGTGCCTTGGATATGCCAAGAGTCTGCTGTTGAATATGTTTGCAGGTGTACTTTGGTGTTCCAGTTGCATTGTATGAGAAAACCACATGCAGGCCCAATCTGTGTAACATTATTTAATATCATTAAACACTTGACTTCAAAAGCAGGGTCCCAGAACTCAAAAGTTTTCAGAGGGACATGAAATCACAACCTTTGCTTGTTGAAGTATTTGCAGAGTCTGGCCATAGGAGTTTTGGTATGAGCAAACAAGCATTCACTAATTTCAAGGGCTTGCTGGACAAAAACCACGCCCTATCTCTGCACAAAAGCAATTTTCTAGCTCAAGAGGGCTCTGCCTACACAGAAAAGTACAAGTGTTTCTGAAATTCAATTTACAATTGGATTCAACTCTCCACCTGGGATGAATTACCCTCAATGGGCTAACCCATCTCTCTCAGGCTTCCTTAGATCATGGGAAACCCACCAGGGTTTTGATGCTCCTTGTCCTCGAAGTATAATTTTTCTCAAATATTCCGCAAATATGATCTTAGACATGAAGTGGGAATAACAATTCTTTTTCACATTCCTGAAGTATTTGTCAAAATCTCTAACACTTTTTTCCAAATCAGCTAGTGTTCCCTCATTTCCAAGCTATTTGGACCGGTGACTATAGAACATGTGTAAAGCTCCCAATTGTGGAAATGCCCATTTTCATAAACTCCCTTTAGGAATGAACCTATGTTGCCATGAGTACGGGTATGGGTACGATGGAGAATAGATACGGAGATATGTCGAATTTGCCCAAAAACCTTGGGTATGATACATTCTTGGATAGGTCACCTGTACATATATATTATGATCAAGAGCTTGAGACAACTTTCTTTTACACCCATCCTATGTAAGCTTCACTTCAGTATAATGTTCCTTCAATCCTATTGATCATGGAGTCTAACTCAACCTAGGGTCACATCCTTTCCTTTGATCTTCTCCCGGAGTGTGATTGAGTGCACTAAGTTCTACTGAATGACTTAGTTGGAGATCTCCTGGTCAGTATCACCAAATGAGATTGGATCTTCAATATCAATTTTCTCTCAGTAATTATTTCCGTCATCAATCGCACTAGACCAAGAGGCCCTCTATTAGACATCAGAAGGTTTCTTCTATTTGTAGTCCACCCAGAGAGACCTCTTGATGTGCTGTTCCTTGAGTACACAGATAGTTGCGAGTCAACAGTCCACTAGTTCCTGACACTCTTTATGAGTCAGCACATCTACCAACCTCTTCCGCTGATTCTTGGACACTTCCAAAGATTATACTCGTGATTACAGGTCTTGAAAATCATTCCAACAAGACAAGATTCAACCCATATGCTACATCTTGCTTCTAAATCAAGAAATGTTAAGGATCCACCTAATCCTTTGTTAAGACCTATGTTGCTAGGAAACCCTATTGGGTTATCCCTGCAGGTCCTGGTTCGATACGCGAATATTGTACAGTCCAATTTTACATCAACTTTGTGGTCACTTGTTGGACATCTGTACACACACATTATCTCATATTATCTCATCTTATTACTCATTATTTAGTCCATAAGAAATAAAAAACTTGAAAAATATAGTGCGATCAATGTTCAAAACATTCAACATACTTAAGATTTTACATTATCTATGGTATACGTTGAATATTATCATTCCTTTGTGTTTCATCCATTTCCTTTAAGATTAATTTTTGTGTTGCGATGGTGGCCATAAAAGATGTATATAGGGAGCTCCTGAAGGACCTATTTAATTAGGTTGACTCTAACCTGCCAATGATAACTAAAGAGGTCAGTCCAACGGTTGGTTCTTGCATTCATATTGTCCAAAATCACATTCTAATCCTCCTTAAGGATGCGGGAAGGAGTCAATGTTGTGCCTTAATAGTTTATAGGAAAGGATGCTCTTTGAAACTTTAAGCTATGCAATTTGCTGGTTCAAATTTTTTCTATTAGTATTGAAGATCACTTGAGATTTGATCTCATAAATAACTTGTACGGAGGCTTAAATATATGTCCAAATTTCTATGAATAGCTTCTTTCCTTGGCCAATTGCGAGGATCCCAAATAATTACCTCAAATGTTCTTGATATCCTTTGAATATTTTCTCTTCAATAAACTAGAGGGATTTTAAACAATCTACATGTTTTCTTGTGGTTGCCATGCCCTCCTAGTCCAGTCTTGAATAAAACTGAAGTTTGTTTAGTTAAAATAAAATCAAAAAAAACTTTTTTAGAGCCACCCCCAACCCTACTGACACGTCCCGGGAATCATGTAACATGAGTATGTGTTTTGCCATTGGATGTAGTGTCTTTATATATGTCTACACCTATATTTTCCAGTTATTGATGATTTCTAGGACACATTGGCAACATCAATCTCCTTGGGTGCATATCTGAAGGAGTGTACAGGAATGTGGTGGGGTTGGCTTGTGGAATTTTAGGAGAGACGTCCATACAATTTTCTGTTATACCTATCTATTCCTTCCTACGACCTTCATACCTCCTATGGTGTCTCCCTGAATTACTGAAACCCTGAAATATGGCTGATTCTGAAATCTGATAGGACCTCCATAGCCTATAATTCGCAGTATAGCTCCAAGATGTCTGAAACCACTCTCAAACATCCTGGAAGGCTGGAAGTATATACATGGAATATAACCTTAAGAAGGTAAATGTCCAGCTGTTTCCAGTACAAACGTGAGATGAGCAGAGTTTTGGGGCTGTTTCAGGCCCATTTCCGTGACTGTACCCAAAGCACTTGGAAATGGCAGGCCCTTAGGCGTTTGCCGGCAACCCAACGCAGGCCCCCTTAGGCGTTTGCCTGCAATCCAACAAGTGCCACTTTAGGATAGGTCTTTGAAAGGGTCTCCACACTGATATTTTGTGTAAATTTGTTTCAAAACAAAAATTTAAATTAAAAACTTCCCTAGTTTTATATATTTTTTAATTTTTTATGTAAATAAAGAGGTAGTTTTCTATCCTCAACAAAGACCTGGTTTAAATTTTTTTTCTCCTCTTTCATATTATGTGGTTATTTGTTGTTTACTAGGCTAGGATATTTGTATTTATAGTAATTTGTATATTTTGTACCCAAGCTGTACATGGGGCTGTACCCACATGCCTGATTTGTTGTACCCATTACCAGAACTTGTAACTTAGTTTCTAGGTGAATTTGCCTCTTTACATCCTTCAAGAGGCCGATTGGCATCCTGATGATGATCTTGTTAGTGGGCAAGATATTGACCAATCTGCATATAAATTCCCGCCTCTCATGATTAAGAAGATTTCCATAGGCTTTTTTGGGATGAGGTCTGCTAGGGTCCTTAAGCTCTATTTCTATTTTCATCAGGTGAAGCAAGTAGTTTGGGATGAGGTCTGCTATGTGCCCTTAAGCTCCATTTCGATTTTCATCAGGTGAAGCAGGTAGTTTGGGCTTATGTCTAAATATATCAACCTCTGCTTTTGCATCAAGGAAATTAACCTCTCCTCTTTGTAACAAGGTGGATTTGCCAAGTTATCGTGTACATCTGTTTCTGCCCTGAACTGGATATGAGGCCATATTGACCCATCGTATATCCACATAAGTTACCTGTACCATATTTATGTGGAAACTCCAGTATAGGGATGAGGACCACCTCCCTGTTGGAAACAGCAGAGAAATGCCTTTTGCGTTTCCCTGCAACACAAGTTCCACGTTAGCATAGGTCTTTGGAAGGGCGTCCATACAGATTTCGTATAAATTTGTTCTCAAAATAAAACTTTAAAATAAGAACTTCCCTAGTTTTATTAATTTTTATGTAAATATAAGGCTACTTTTAATTTCTCATCATAGACCTTTTTTAGTTTTTCCTAATCCTTTCATATTATGTGGTTAATTGTTGTTGACTAGGTTAGAATATTTGTGTTTTAAGTATATTTTATATTTTGTAGCCAAGTGTACAAAAGAACTGGTAACTTAGGTTCTAGGTGAAGTTACCACTTTACATCACATCCAAGAGGCCGATTGGCATCCCAATGATGATCTTGTTAGAGGGCTAGATTAAGAAGATTTTGACAGGCTGTTTTGGGATGAGGTCTGCTATGTCCCTGTAAGTTCTCTCTATTTTTTCAGCTTATGCTACTGGTGAAGCAGGTAGTCTGGTAGGCTTTTTTGGGATAAGGTCTGCTATGTGCCTGTACAGTGTATGCTCTCTGTTTTTTCAGCTGATGCTACTGGTGAAACAGGTAGCTTGGGCTTATGTCTAAATATATCAAGCTCTACTTTTGTATCATGGAAATTAACCTCTTCTCTTTGAGACTTGGGGGATTTTCCAAGTTACTGTGTACATCCTTTTCTATCCTGAATTGGATAAAATTTATAAGTCCATATTCACCCACTGTATATCCACGGAAATCAACTGGGTACCATAGTCACCATGAAACTCCAGTATATGGACAAGAACCATGTACCCGTCGCCTTACTCATGTACCCTGATTTGAATCTCATCCCCATCCCCGTCCCCATCACTTTCCTTGTACTGGTAGTTGTTCCCCCACCTCTCTTTGTAACTATGCTGGGTACCTCAGTTCCTGTCCTGAGTGGAATTTAATGGCATATTGGCCTGATGTAAATCTTGTGTGGGGCATGCGATTTATGTTGATAATCACCAATGAATCTGTATATAGGGTAAATCTGTACTCAGAACACTCTCCTATCCGTATTAGGTTTGTCTTGGTACACTCTCTTATCTGTATTAGGCGTGTCTTGGTACAGACACTGTTTGGATATCTATCACATACTTGAGAAATCTTGTGTTGCATTTGGATACAATTGTATCCTATATATCCATGTGGCATGGCTATATCTGGGCTTAATCGATTTAATTTTCGTAATAATTAAAATTCATTTACACTTTGGGCCTTTTGAGCTGCAGTAGGATCAATGCTAGTAGGCATCTAGGAAGATGCAATATATGTGTCCATTCAGTGACCCATTGCAATGTACCAATTTTAATGGAATAAGAGAATGAAGTCACATATATATAGGTGCATAAATATAATAAACATCATGGAAACACAGAAGATAAAAATATATAGATAATAGTTATTAGACATGTGAAGATACAATATCAACATGTTTATTTGGCGACACATTACTTCTATTCTGATTTCAATGGATGGGCATAAATATAGTATTTGACTATTATAGCTAATACTATGTTTCGAAGTAAATGTATAGGGTATGTCTTTTTGAAGTAGACAATATATCAGGTATACTTTCTGCTCAAGGAATCTATTTCCATCCTTTAGAATACTTACATAAGGCAAATGTATGCATTGTACTTTGAATTCTTGCGGCTTAATGCAGAGCTCTGGATTTTTGCAGGCCACTCAGAGTCTAAAGTTTTCAAATCCCGAGTCTGCTTTGCTACAGAGATGGGCAAGTGGAGCAAGAGCTTTCAGGTTAGGTTTCCAGTAGTTGCCTCTGTTGATGAACTTGAAGATAACTTAAAACTGTGATAGAGAATTCAGAATCCACTGTATTGTCAAGCTGATTTAGTTTGAGCTTTCGTTATACTATGATTCGAAGTATTTTTTTTAAAAATATCTGCAGTGCAAAGCCAACTGGCAATGATTGCATCGGTATTGATTTGGGAACAACAAATTCATGTGTTGCAGTAATGGAAGGAAAGGTTAGTTGTTTCAAAATTGCTACCAAAATAGATGCTGTTGTGTAAAGTAGTCTTCTTGAAACTGATCTTTTCATTTGTCACTTATTTGTTTCCTTTTCTCACTTAACTTCAATATTTTTAACTGGATGACTTCAGAATCCCAAAGTCATAGAGAATTCAGAAGGTGCACGAACAACACCTTCTGTAGTGGCCTTCAATCAGAAGGGAGAGCTTCTTGTAGGTACTCCTGCCAAGCGTCAAGCTGTTACAAATCCTACAAATACCGTGTTTGGAACAAAGCGTTTGATAGGACGGCGCTTCGATGATCCTCAAACACAGAAAGAGATGAAGATGGTTCCATATAAAATTGTTAAAGCAACCAATGGTGATGCATGGGTTGAAGTGAATGGGCGCCAATATTCCCCTAGTCAGATTGGAGCATTTGTTTTGACAAAGATGAAAGAAACTGCGGAAGCTTATCTTGGAAAGTCTGTCTCCAATGCAGTTGTTACAGTGCCAGCCTACTTCAATGATGCCCAGCGACAAGCAACCAAAGATGCTGGAAAAATTGCTGGGTTGGACGTGAAAAGAATTATCAATGAGCCAACAGCGGCTGCACTGTCATATGGCATGAATAGCAAGGAAGGTTTGGTTGCCGTTTTTGATTTGGGTGGAGGAACATTTGATGTCTCAATACTGGAAATCTCAAGTGGGGTTTTCGAGGTAAGCATTATTTGTAAGGAAACTTTTGTATTTACTTTGTTGCTTCAAATTAGTTTACAATTATGTGGAATGCTTCTGTTTGTCTATATATAGCCTCATATGCTCCATTTCATGCAGGTGAAAGCTACTAATGGTGATACATTCCTGGGTGGAGAGGATTTCGATAACACACTGCTCGAGTATTTAGTTTCTGAATTTAAGAAATCTGAAAGCATCGACTTATCCAAGGATAGGTTGGCATTGCAAAGGCTCCGTGAGGCTGCAGAGAAAGCTAAGGTGGAGCTTTCATCTTCCTCTCAGACAGATATTAATCTACCATTTATCACAGCAGATGCATCTGGGGCGAAGCATTTAAATATTACCTTAACTCGATCAAAGTTTGAGAATTTGGTTAATCAACTTATTGAACGAACCAAGGAACCTTGTAAGAGTTGCCTGAAAGATGCAGGTGTCACGGTAAAGGAAGTGGATGAAGTGCTTCTTGTTGGAGGAATGACACGAGTCCCAAAGGTTCAAGAAATTGTTGCAGAGATCTTTGGTAAATCACCAAGCAAAGGTGTTAACCCAGATGAGGCTGTTGCCATGGGTGCTGCTATTCAAGGTGGTATACTACGTGGTGATGTAAAAGAATTATTACTTCTGGACGTTACACCTCTATCTCTAGGAATTGAAACTCTTGGAGGAGTTTTTACAAGGCTTATTAACAGAAACACAACGATTCCAACAAAGAAGAGTCAGGTTTTTTCAACTGCTGCAGATGGTCAGACTCAGGTAGGAGTGAGAGTTTTGCAAGGTGAGCGTGAGATGGCTACAGATAATAAACTTCTTGGGGAGTTTGAGCTTAGTGGTATTCCACCGGCCCCGAGGGGTGTGCCTCAAATAGAAGTCACCTTTGACATTGATGCAAATGGTATAGTCAATGTAAATGCCAAAGATAAGGCCACTAATAAGGAGCAGAACATACAAATCAAGTCATCTGGAGGATTGACAGAAGATGAGATTCAAAAGATGGTAAGAGAGGCTGAGTTGCATTCACAGAAGGATCAGGAAAAGAAGAAACTAATTGATGCTAGAAATTCTGCAGACAGCACAATGTACAGTGTAGAGAAGAGTTTGAGTGAGCACAAGGATAAAATTCCTTCAGATGTAGTCTCTGAAATAGAATCAGCTGTAGCCGACTTGAAAAAGGCGATTTCTAGTGATGATGCAGAAGAGATCACTGCAAAAACTGATGCAGCAACTAAGGCATCCTTGAAAATTGGTCAGCATATCAACCAACAATCTGGTGGGTCATCTCCTGGTACAGAAGGTGATTCTGAAGGTGGGTCTCAAAGGCCAGATGCTCCCGAGGCTGAATATGAAGAGGTCAAGAAATGAGCTGATGATTAAGGTTGAATCTGGGGTGGCGAATTGTCTACCAGGCACATGCAGATAACATGATTCCTACATTGGAAATTAAGAGTGTACACAGGCAAATATTAGACATGCTTACTGCAGACATTTTCACGAGCGGTTTCTTCATTAAGGCCATAACAATTTTCCAAAAAATCTTAGTTTAGTTTTATATTCCTACTTTCCACATCATTATTTTTATGAAAGTAAAGTTGTTGCCAGTTCATGTTATTGACTCGAATGTTTTAGAGCCCTTTTCACTAAAATACAAGTAGCATTTGAGCATAGAAATAAGGTGACAATCCAATGTTTAACTTCGGGATTTTGGATCAAATTGATTTTTATGTTTTTCAAGAGCTAATTTTGCGTCGTTGCTTGACTGGTTTGGGTTTTCATGCTTAGTCATGTTGTGGTTTAAAATTCTTCTGAGTCACTCCTTAATTCGGTGCAAAGCTGAACTTTTAAATGTGTATGGCATTTTATTTTACCAGAAGTAAATCGTCCAATGTTTTATAAATTTGTAGTATGGTTCTGAATCGCAAATGAGATCTCTGCACATTGTTTGCTGTAATTTTCTTCATGCCATTGGTTTACAGCGTTTGAATTGCACTTAAAGATGTTAAACGTGTTAAATTTCATTTGGGGGTGTGAGTTCAAATATTTTCTTTGAGGAGGATAGATATACTGATTATGCATGGGAATTTGCAAGCTATTGAGTGAGTTTGTTTCGAGTATGTTTCATTGTATGTTGCTCAAGTGTGTCTCTAGGATTAGTTTGTTATTTGTAGAGATCTTTTTGTTATTTTTGTTCTCCAGCTTGATGATTATATTATTGGCCAATTTTGTAGTATGACCTGTAATACTTACCAAATAAAGTGATACTGCATTTATGTTAATAGTTGTTGAAGTGTTGTGGGGAAGATTCTGATCATTAAACTTAAAAATCCGTTCTCGTCACTGCTCTCATTCCTCAACAAGTTTCAAGAAGATGGACATTTCTACTAAAAATATGTAGATTAATTAGTAAAAATTTGAAGAATAAAATGTGTTGATAAAATTCTTCTTGATGAGTACACTTGATTTTTTTTTTTTCTTGAGCTTTATTAGAATAAAGGGGAAGTTTAAAAGTTAAAACTGCAACTGTCTTACAGAAACATGGAACATTCTGAATTTCATTGCTGCTTGTAATATTTTATCAAATATAATGTGGTATTTTTCTCTAAGAGATTTGTTCTAACCTATGGGAGTGATAGTGAAACATATTTCATCTATGGAGATGAAAGGGAATGTTTTGCAAATAAAAAAACAAAAGTTAATAAAGGGTTAAATTTGGGTGTCTATGAACTTTTCAAGTTTTTAAATTACACTGATAAGCCTGAGTTCTTCACATTTTGGTGACTTATTTAATAACCAAAATGAGCAAATTGGGAGACGGGGGAAGGTGGATATGAAAGATCAGCATCCTACAAAAACAACTCTCTAACATTTTCTTAAATAACAGATGTCCAGATAATAAGAAAACAATTCCATTTTATTTTTTACAATAGGGGCAGGGAAAAGGGGAGTGCAGAGAATGATGGTATGATAAGTCATCTTATTGAATGTATGGAATGCTAAGGGGAAGAGTTAATTGTTTTCGAGAAAAATGGAAAAATAATTGGATTCATAGAAAAATATTGATAATGGGAATCACTGTAATCCTTTATTTTTGGGGTTTGTTTTCTTTATTTCACTTTTCTTATATTAGATGTTGATACAATTTTATTGGGTCAAAATGCAGGGGAGGATGTCACTGAGGTCAATATATGGAGTCTTTGTAGCATGACAAGAATTACTATGTAGCTTCAATGTTGCCCAACACATTTGGTTTGGGTTCAATGCGTTGGTCCACATGGACGAGAGTTTGCCTTAGCCCAATCTTTTTTCAAGGTTTTTATGTTATAAATCAATGGCTTATATTCGTTTAGTGGGCTGCTCAAACCATTCAATTAAAATAAAGGACATTATAAAGATGAATAATATTTGTATTAATTTATATGCATGTGTGGGTGTGCACGCCATTTGCTCATTATTGGGCTTGATATAGTGGGTCTCTTACATGATGTTTGAGTGCTCTCTGTTTTCCCCTGTAATTTGCAATGGATGGTTTTGCATCTAAACACTTTCTATTTACGTCAGTTCATAGTTGTGGCAATATTTTAGCCTTCTCATTACTATGTTGAAGGTAGCGGTTGAGATGATGATAGAGCGAAGGTAACAATTAAGTCATTTTTTCAATCTTGTTTATGATTTGACCCATTTTTGATTTTTGGTTTGTAATACATTAATTTATTATCAACATTTAATTTGGTTTATGTCTTCATCTTTTGTGTTCTTAGAATTTATTTATTTTTCGTATAGTTTACAAGATTTTAAGTTAAATAAAATTAAAATGGTTATGTTTATGAATTTTGAAGATATCTTCTTAATTGTTAATTATATTTATGTTTAAATAATCTAACTCTTATTTATATGTTTACTTGTTAGGTGTTGTGGACTTTCAATTTGGTTGACCATCTCGCTTGGCTTCCGCTATTGGATCCCATTTGAATCCACTCATGCTGCGTGTGCCTCTTGCCACATGTGAGGCTTTGTTAGAAAGATATCCACTATGCAAATTTTCAAGCCTTTTGCCAACAAATTTGTCACTATCTGATAGCGAATGCTTTGATTAGTTGTTGCCTCTTTATTTGCCTGATTAAACAAAATTATGTGAGGTCAAAGATGAGTCCCAAAACATGTTCTCTGCTCGAATAACCAAAGAAACCAATAAAACATTCAAGTTATTGAAATTATAGTCAAACGCATGTCTAAAGAATCATATCTTTTGATTTGAGGTCATGAATGTTAGTTTTGTACAATTTAAAGTTTAGATATTGGAAGCTACCATTCATATATATATGAAAATGAAATTTAATGGATTAGCGATTAGTGCATTTAACGATAAAAATAGAAATCCTAACAATATAAGCGACAAAATCGACTTAATTGAAACTATTGTGAAAGGCTCATTTGAGTGCGATTGCTCCCACTTTAGCTTCTTCAACGACTCCTTAGCGATTGTCACCAAGAAGTGCACCCTGATAGAGAATGGTGTGTACTCTCTCTCCTGTTGACAAAATTGGAACACCTCAAGGTTGTGGGTAACCTATGGCTAAGGTGAACCTCCAGAGAGGGTTGGTTTCCTTGTGAATCACCTAAAAACTAATAAAATTGACAAGGAAAAGGGAGAAGGAATGTGGGAAATATAAAATTGCGGTGATACACCAATGATTTGACACACACACGTACTACTGCATACAAAAAATATAGAGATCCACACATGCACAACTCTAGGCTAATATGCAAAATTAATTCAAAGGTTTAGGTAACGGACAACAATACAGAGAAGGATTTCCACAACAAAGCAATATAATACCTTGATAAACACGATGAAAACTCAGAAAACTAGCGATATGAGAAGGCAAAAATGGAGCTTTTCTATTCAGAGATGCAAGTACAAGTTAGGACTACAATGGTAGAACAACTGGAGAAGTGTGTACGTATGTTTTCTTCATAAAAATCAGCCTTTAAAGACTGTTTCTATCTATTTTTAGACCCCTTATGTGCATGCTAAAATAAAATAAAATAATTTATTCAACCCTTGACTGCTCTCCAAGCATGACAGTGCCCTGAAATAATAAAATAATTATCCGTGAATTATCCTCCAAGTTGCTACGTTGATTTTCATGCAAAGATTGTTCGAAGACCATTAAATCTACTCTCCTAGGCTACTGCATTGATTTTTAGGCATGCCGCTTTTACTTTTGACTGTTTTTGTCCTCTTGCGCTTTTTTCCTTTTGCTAAGGCTGTGTAGAATCTCAGCTCATGCCTTATGACTGCGTTGAAATTTGTGCATGATTTTAGCATGAAAATGTGTCTAAAAATAGTTGACTGTGCCCCTTGAGTGCTGTGTGGAAATCTAAGCATGCAAGTGTATCTAAAACAAGCTTTAACTGCCCCTTTTGCCCTTAGCTTTGGCACCAATCCTGCTATTTTCAGCAACTGCTTTTCCTGCTATTTTTAGAGATTTTCTTACCTCTCATTAGTAGTCACAGGTTCACTTGTTTAACAACCACTTAAAACCCTATTTTTAGCATGAAAATTGCCTTCTTTCATCCTATTTCTAGTGCCAATTCCAATTGTCTTTTGACTATTTTTAGTAGCTCTTTCCCTTATCCATGCATGCTATTTTTAGCACACTATTTTTAGAGACTCGCTATTTTCACCATTCACCCAATTTTCATCTAGAACACTTTATTTTTGGGGAATGCTAAAAATAGTTTTTTTTGCCAAAAATAACCTTCTTCTTAAAAATACCCTTGTTCGTTCTTGCAAGAAAAAATATGGTAACATTTTGGCGACATCACGGGATTGTTTGCCTGCTAAACAAGAGACTAGTAGGCTTCTGCATCCATTGGGCTATGGAGTCACATACTCTGTCAATAACTTGCATTCTCTGAACAAAAGAACTGCATTATTTTCTTCAACAAAAGGAAAACAATGTGCATGCAAGCACTTCTTGGAAAGAAAACTAACTAAGAAAATGGGGAAAATAATGTGCATGCAAGCACTTAATTGAAATCATACTTTAATGATGTTAAATCCTCAAAAGCAAGCTTTGAGGAAAATCCTATTAACCGAGATTAGTAGTTCTTTTCCATCCAAACATGATAACTGAAAAGTATTGTGAGGCTTACACGCTGAAATAACATAAGGACCACTCCAGATAACATCAAATTTGATGTGATTACCCGGTTTTTCTCTGTTTGCATCCCACTCAAGAACAAGATCACCTTCTTGAAATACCCTTGGAACTACTTTCTTGTCAAAATTCCTCTTTACCTGTGCTTGATGAGCTTCCATGGTGAGCATGGCTTCATGCCTTGATTCTTCCAACTGCATAAGCTCTGCATATCTTAATTCCATAGGTCCCGATTCCATGAATTCCATTTGATGAATAAGATCTAAAGCACATAACTCAAGAGAAATTGGAAGTCTAGCTTCCTCACCATAAACCAACATGTATGGAGAGTTACCAATAGACCTTTTTAGAGTAATTCTGTCAGCCCATAAAGCTGATTTGAGTTTAGTGTGCCATGACCTATGATTCTCATCCAAAAGCCTTATGATAATCTTCAACGAATTCTTGTTTGTAGATTCTGCAAGCTCATTACCTTGTGGGTAATAATTTGATGAAGTACTCAAATAAACACCATTCTAGACAACCCACTATGTAATTTTAGCACAAAAAACAAAAGCATTATCTGAAATAATAGTAACAGGAACTCCAAATCTAGTAATAATAGCTTCATAGAAGTCAAGCACACTAGTCTCATTTGCTTCTTTTAACACAACTGCTTCTGTCCATCTGGTAAAATAATTAGTAGCTATAATAATTCACTTGTGTCCCAAACTGGATGGTGGATTGATCATACCAATGAAGTCCAAACCCCACTGTATAAAAAGCTGATCTACTGAATTATGATGAAGAAGAAGGGATGCAAGCTTTTCCTTACCCACGAAGAAGGCACACTTCTTGCATCTTTTGACCCATGCATAACAATATTTGAAAATACTTGGCCAATAGTAACCTACTTTCATGATTTTGAGAGCAGTAGTCCTTGGAGAAAAGTGACCTCATGATAAACATTCATGAAATTATTGCAGCAATCTGTCAACTTGTGTAGGCTCTACACATCTGAGAAGAACACCATTAATATCCCTCTTAAATAAAATACCATCAATGAACGCATAAGGAATAGCTTGCAACCGAAAATACCTCCTTTTAGTTTTATCCAAACCTTTGGGTATAATACCTGCATGCAAGTACTGAAACATGTCATGAGTCCAACTCACAGAAGAGGGTATTTCAGCTACATGTGGCTGATTTATAAGTGCAAAACCAACAACTTTCTTTGCTTCCAGATCTGAAACTAGATGCTCACATAACCCTTTTCCACATATCAGCTTTGTCACTTTGAAGTCTACGTCATATTCCATGACTTTGCTGATCCAACCAACCCTCTTTTCGTTTAGATCCTTGCTCAACAATTTTTTTTTCACACCTGGGTGAGTAACCATAACATGAATTCTATTATTAGAGAGCATATATATGAAAATTTTAACCCTCTAATAACAGAAAAAACGCTTTTCCATGAAAGTATACTTCACCTCATAGTCATGTAATCATTTGCTAAAGAAATCAATAGGTTGTTCTAAATCATCCTGATTTAAATGAATTAAGATAGCATAAATAATTTCAACTCTTGCAAATGCATACAATATGAAATCCTTTGAGAAATATGGATTCACAAGTGTTGGAGCTTGAGAAATACCTTTTTTAATGGCCTTAAAACCGTTTTTTCCTTCTTATGTCCATCTGAAACTCGTATTCTTCTTCAACATAGCAGTTAGAGGCTTAGACATATTAGTAAAATCGGCAATAAATATTCGTACAAAATTGATTTTACATAGAAAGCTTTGAAGTGCTTTCTTGTGTTGAGGCAAGGACAAAACTAGAATTGAGCTTACTCTTTTTGGATCTATGGCCAAACCTTCTTTTGAGACCATGGGGCCAAAAATTTTACCTTCATGCACTGAAAATACACACTTCTTTGGGTTGAATGAAACCCCATACTGTCTGCACCTTTCAAAAACTTGCCTCAGATGGCTGAAATGATCATTAACACACTTAGAAAATACAATAATGTCATCTAGATAAATCAAAACGTTGACATTGATCAAACCTTGGAAAGCCATGTCCATGGCTCTCTGAAAAGTGGCTCTGGCATTAGATAACCCAAAAGGCATTCTTTTGTAAGCATATGTTCCCCACTTGGTAGTAAAGGCTATCTTGTATCTATCCTCTTCTTTCACCAATATCTGGTTGTAACTACTGTATCCTTATAAAAGAGAGAACCTTTCTGCACCGGTAAACACCTAAATTCCACTTTTGCAATCTTATTACCAAAACGCATGCAAATCACTCTTATTCTTGCTAATTCTGCTATAATTAGTAATTTTCACTAATTTACTAACGTTCCTTACCAATTTAGCCAATTAACACCACACGGTTGATTGTGTAACCCCTTTCGCATTCAGGATACCACTTTACGATGAATCGTAAGCCAAAATCCTCTTCAAAACAAACAATTAACGATTATAAGCTAATTAAGCCTATTTTGCCATTGATTTGGTCAATATGCCCTAGTATTGACTCAAACCCTTCTTCCAACCACTCAAAATCACCCCATTCACCTCTACAACGTCTCAACAAGCTTCAAAAGCCCATCCTAGCCTCCTAGCTGACCCTAATAAGTTGATTAAGGCTTCCCAACTCTTAATCACTTTGTAATTCACTAATTGTGATTAGCAAGACCTAATAATGATTAACAATCCTAATCTAATTTGGGGCTTTTAGTCCCACATGCACCAAAATACAAGTTTCTCCCAAAAGGAAAACTATAAAAACAACTCACCTCATTCCTTTATATTTTACATATCATGCTTTGATTTGCATCTCATATAATACATATGATTTCTAATCCTTGCTTAAAACCTTCAACAAGGTTAGTAGATGAATAATCTAAAGTGACTTAACAAGTCATTTGGAGAGGTCATTTCACCATTGTTTGAGTAGTAACTAGAACCATTTGATTGCCCCTTAGGTTTATTTAGACATATGTTAGGTAATTGATCATATTAGTAGTCATGTTTAGTTAGTTTTTACATTGTTTCCATACTAATTAGACATTCTTTTAAGATTCTATCTTAATGTTACCTTCCTAGACTTAGAGTCCTAGCTATTAGGTGGCAATGGTGTTAGCCTTCCTTGTTTAGCTTTGTAAAGTTTGGGGTGCATTCAACACCTGATACGGTTCTTAGAATTTGATCCATTGATGGTAAATGATAATGATCATTTAGTGAAGCCTTGCTAAGATCCCTAAATTCAACACACAACCTTATTTCTCCATTCTTTTTCCTCACAGGTACAATATTTGCAACCCATGAGGAATGCTTAATAGGAAAAATGATACAAGAATCAATAAGCTTTGTTAGCTCATTCTTCATTAAAATTTCAATTAACAGGTCTTTGCTTTTGCTATACCGGTTTGGAGTTAGGCTCTAGCTCAATGGTATGTTGAGCTAATTTTAAATCAAAACCTTTCAAATCTTCATACTTCCAAGTAAAAACATCAATGCATTCATTTCATAATTGAACAAAAGCTTCCTTCTCTATTAAATCACACAATTTACCATGCTTTAAAAACTTCCCTTCATTGATTTTTATGTCTCCATAGTTTTCTTACTTGGTAGACATCTTGATTTTGTCTCCCTTCAGTTGATCATCACTGTTAAAAATACTCTCAAGGGTTATCAATCCTTGGGGAAACTTTTTTGTCTTTAATTGCAAGATCTGATCACGATACTGTTGCTGTAATTTAAACTGATTTTTTGATGAAAACTCAACCTCTTCCTGAATAAAACGTACAATCTGTTCATCATTCTCAAACACTTGCTAATTAGTATCATTTTCAGGAATTGAAGGTCTTACTACCACCTTAATATGCTGCTGATTATTTTTTCTTTTCATCTCATTAGGAATGTCAAAACAACCCCTATAGCTACCAATCTATTAGCTTGTTTATTCTCAGATATAGGAATTGACTGAATATTGAAAGCATCAAAATATTCTACAAAATCCCACTCTCTGCTTATATGAATTCATTAAAGGATTATTTGAAATGTTTAGATTTCTCACCTGATTTAATCAAACTCACTGTCACCAAATACCTTTAGATACTTAATTCTCTTCTTCTTAGCCCACTGTAAACCATGGATTAGTGCTTCATACTCAACTGCATTGCATTAAAAACTAAACTAAAAACGAATAGAAGAGAAATAATTTTGACCTTCTGGTGAAATCAAAACATTACCTCCACCTGATCCATTCTTGCTTCTAGAGCCATCAAAGTACAAACTCCATAACCCTGCGTCAATCTCATCATCTTTGACTAAAATGGTAAAAAAAAATCTTTCTGATGCATGCAATAAATTCCTAAACCAACCTCTCTGATATATGTTTCTTCTGCACGCTTATAAGGATCAAAGCCATGATGATCAGTTCTCCACTCATCCTATTGTAGATCTGGTAAACTCTCATAGTGGGGATCTGAATCATGATCATCTGGATGATCTCCTTGGTAAAAAATAGTACAATTCAGATTGCATGCGTTAGGTACAAAAGGATCAATATGAAATTTAGCAAGAGGCTCAAAATTGATTGTTACCTTTGTGTCATACCTTGTTCTGAAAAACAAATAAGCCCATTATGATGATAAATAACCTCCAATCTTAGCAGTAAAATCCATAGATAAACATAAAGCAAAATATGGAGGTAGATCTATAACCACAACATCCAGAAAGATTGGAAGACTTGGAGATGCATGTAAGTTCAAATTCTAATCTTTGATAATACCTACTATTTTAGTAGTTGTACCGTCCAACTACAAAACCTCTTGGTTATGTGGCTCATATGTGAGTCCCAACTTATCTACAACTTGCTTTAGCATAACTGTAATACTAGCACCACTGTTAATCATGCAATTATGAACCAAATAATCAAAGAAAGTAAAAAGGAGGAGGTTTACAAACTTTTTAAACCTGAAAATCAGCCTTAGAGGGCTGATCTGAATTGGAAAACACTGCATTAGATTTATCTAAATGATCCTCTGAAAGTGATAACTTAGCCAACTCATCTTGTAACATGCTCTTTTGACTCAGAATGGTCGATATATCCCACATGGATATGTTCATGTGAGATTTCTTCATCTGATCTATGATATTGAGGGACGAGTTTCCCCCTTTTGCACACTTTCAACCTCTTCTCTTGACTCTTTTGTGCTTCCAAGTTACCCTTTTGAATATGATTTTTTTGTCCTTTTTCCACATTAGGGGCAGTAACAACCTTGTTAGCATTATCAGAAAATGCAGGAGATGAAACATGCAAACTATTTACCTCTTTGGGCTCTTCCACTGCTCTTCTTTTGTACACCCTTGTATGCTGATCCACTTGCTTCCAATTTACTAGATTTACCTCTGGTGGCTTTGGTGCTTTTGTAGAACCTTCTTGAGGAGGAGCCTCAACTGTTGTAAGCCATGGAATCATCCCTTGTGCAACCAAAGCTTGATTTAAAATTCCATTAGCATAAGAAAAGGGATCATGAGATTGATTGCATGGAGCACACCAAATTTTTTCCTAAATTAAATTCGTTTGAACTGGAACTAGAGCCATCTATGTAGAAGGAACAACTAGAGGTCTGTTTGTAGGATATGCTGGATATGAAGGTCTAGAAGACTGAAAAGGATCTTGATATGGTTTATAAGGCTATGCAAGCTGTCTCTCAATAGACACAAACTTGTTTCCAAAAGCTTGCAAGATTCCTTTTATCTCACTCCACTCTGAAGGCTGATTTGGATTAACAACTGATGGGATAGTCACTACTGGAATTGAGGGTGTAGCTAAAATTGGTGGCTGAATATTTGGAAAGATAGGCATGGGAGGTCTAGGTGCTATCTTGCCAACTTGTATGAGGTTATTTTCAGCTCTAATAGCTAGATCAAAAGCGTCAGGAATTGAATTACCCCCCATGGATTGAACTAGGATAGCGACATCACTATTCAAAAACCTCAAATAATATAAGAAAGCATGCTCTGTTGAAGGCTTGATGATACGAGGAATTATTTCCTAGGTTCTTTGGAATCTTAGATTAAAATCAACCATAAAATCTTGAGGGGCTCTTTTAATTGTGCTTAATTGCTTAATTAAGGAAATGTGGTCAGATTTATCCTCAAATTAGTTACAAAAGGATTTTCCTAAGTCATCCCAAGTACAGAGAGAATTGATAGGCATATTTTGATACCACTGCAAGGCTTTGTCTTTAAAGGAAGTTGCAAGAAGTTTCATGGCTACATTCTCCTGAGTAATATTATAGATAGAGAAAAGATTCATAATGTATCTATGTGCTCTACGAGAGTGGTTTGAGTTAAACCAGTAAAGAATGGAAAAATCTTCAATGCAGAAGCATGAATATCATTATACATAGTAAGATTCAAGGGAGTGCCATCATCAAAAGTCACAAAAGCTTCATTTCTATGAATAACCATTAAGAAGTTTAGGACGGGAAACTCTGGGGTTTTAGGCAATTGATTTGGCTTATCATATCTAGAAAAATACAGAGAAGATCTATGCAATCTGCTTCTTCTATAAGAATATAAAGGTAACTGAATAAATTCAAATGGTATACCTTTAAATTTTGACCTGGTGGTCACCTTTGGCATTAGCTTTTACTAGTATGCAACCAATGTGTATATAGAAACCTTAGGAGTCGCTAGATGTTGAACTAACATCAATTCTTTGAATAATTTGTCCCACCAGGCGTGCCAGAAATTGTTGTCACCCAGAAGTGCACCCTGATAGAGAATGGTGTGTACTCTCTGTCCTGTTGACAAAATTGGAACACCTCAAGGCTGTGGGTAACCTATGGCTAAGGTAAACCTCCAGAGAGGGCTGGTTCCCTTGTGAATCACCTAAAAACTAATAAAATTGACACACACACACACATACTACTACATACAAAAAATATAGAGATCCACACACATGCACAACTCTAGGCTAATCTGTAAAATTAATTCAAAGGTTTAGGTAAGGGACAACAATACAGGGAAGGATTTCCACAACAAAACAATATAATACCCTAATAAAATCGATGAAAACTTATAAAAACAACAATATGAGAAGACAAAAATGGAGCTTTTCTATTCATAGATGCAAGTAAAAGCTAGGACTACAATGGTAGAACAACTGGAGAAGTGTGTGTATATGTTTTCTTCATAAAAATCAGCCTTTAAAGACTATTTCCATCTATTTTTATACCCCTTATGTGCATGCTAAAATAAAATAAAATATTTTATTCAACCCTTGGTTGCACTCCAAGCATGCCAGTGCCATGAAATAATAAAATAATTATCCTTCAAGCTGCTGCGTTGATTTTCATGCAAAGAGTGTTGGATGACCATTAAATCTACTCTCCTAGGCTGTTGCGTTGATTTTTAGGCATTCTGATTTTATATTTGAATACTTTTGTCTTTTCTTCTTTTGTCCTCTTGTGATTTTTCCCTTTTGCTAAGGCTGCGTTGAATCTCAACTCATGCAAGTGTAGCTAAAAATAAGCTTTAATTGCCCTTTGACTGCGTTGAAATCTGTGCATGATTTTAGCCTGAAAAGGTGTCTAAAAATAGTTGACTGTGCCCCTTGAGTGCTGGGTGGAAATTTGAGCATGCAATTGTATCTAAAACAAACTTTAATTGCCCCTTTTGCCCTTAGCTTTGGCGCCAATCCTGCTATTTTTAGCAGCTGTTCTTCCTGCTATTTTTAGAGCTTTTCTTACCTCTTATTAGTAGCCACAAGTTCACTTGTTTAAAAACCAATTAAAACCTATTTTTAGCATGAAAACTGCCTTCTTTCATCCTATTTCTAGTGCCAATTCCAATTGTCTTTTCACTATTTTTAGTAGCTCTTTGCTTTATCCATGCATGCTATTTTTAGCACACTATTTTTAGAGACTCACTATTTTTAGCGAATGCTAAAAATAACAATTTTCACCATTCACCCAATTTTCATTTAGAACACTTTATTTTTGGCGAATGCGAAAAATAGCAAAACGCTAAAAATATTTTTTTTTGCCAAAAATAGCCAACTTCTTAAAAATACCCTTGTTCGTTCTTGCACAGAAAAATATGGTAACATTTATACAGATAACAAATTATATGTTATGTACTATGTTAGATAGTACAATTTAGAGAATGCATGAGAAAATATATTATTTTTAGTTGAACATCTAAGTTGGTACATTAGATGTTCATTTTCTTAGTTGGATATACTAGCAATTGCACCAAAGGGGTGCAATGGGAACACTGATAAACACTAAAAATTTAATTGTTTTCTATGCAAAGGATTTGAAAGCAAAGTGTTTGATGGAGATGCATACCAGAGTGAAGACAAAGATTCATGTGCAATGAAATGTTATTTTTAGGAGGGAAGATCAATTATTGAATGTGGAGAAAAAAAATCAATTGTTAAATCATACGAAAAAGATAAAGTTCTAATATTCATAAAGGTAGAAGGAGCAAACAATGAACTTGGATACATAAGGATTTCAAGAAGCGCACAATGGGTGCACGAAGTTAGAGGTGATTGCTCCTATTTTTTCCTGAGGTGGACGTAAGGGCCCCAAGACATCTTGGACCACCTTTTGATTAAAGAATTCCGCGATGGTATGTAGGTGGTTATTGCTTCAAACTCTTGAGATATGTGTGAATGTAAGATCCATGTCATTCTTTATCTCCAATGTGCAATGTTCAACATATCCTTATAACAAGGATTGGCATATAGGAGAAATAAGAGCTTTTCACATGATATATGTCAAATTGTTATGAAAGCCAAGTGTGAATGGGATGCAAACCCTATAATTGGTCATAGATTTTGTTTTGCCATTTTCATCATTGAACCTTAAAAGTCGAGACAAGCCATGCAAAATGACTAAAATGGAAGCAATTATAATCAGCTTAGACATGTTTGGTTATGCCTATTTTGGAAAATTGAAGCACTCTCAAAAAGAATTTCAAATACGTACATTTGGAGGAAGCATCTCGACTTCTGTGAGACCTGGAGATTTGAAGAAGTAAGAAAATAGGGGTACAGATGGAATTCTCGTCAAAGTGAGATCCTCATAAAGGAAGGTCAGGCCCCATCGTGTATAAGTATTGTCTTATGCAAGAATTCAAGAGTGATGTGAAGGAGGTGGTGGTGGATTTCTCACCCTTGACACATATATGAATGTAAGACAATGTGTTATAATCTAATGTGTGAGATAGTTCTTGCCTCGGACAAGACCTTACAACACTTGGTAGCACCAATGAAGGAGAAGCGAACATGCCTTCCCGATAAACCATTAGGTCTGATTATTATGACGGGAGAATTTGAAACATATATTTCCTCCACCCTAACTTAGAAAGGTTGTGTACACCTGTCCATTGCTACATTTAAACTCATATGCGTTATATTCATATAGACACAAAATGGACTTAACATTGATTGTCACATTCTGAATCAATTAAAAAATTGGTTCTACCTATTTTAGAATCCAAATATACACCAAATCAAGGTGAACATTGGGGTAGATCTCTATTCCATGAGGTTTGTAGACTGATATGACAGAGGGCAATCTAGATGGAATCTTTCTCGAGAAAGCGAGATCTTAAAGAAGCATAGGGCATATTGCATGTAAAGTAATTACACTTAGATGCAGATATTCAAGAGACGGTAGGAAATATGTAGAAGGAAAATTCTCTCACCCCGCGACACCTAGTTAAACACCCATGAAAATAAAATTGGGTGAGAGAATTTCTTGCCCCGACGAAACCTCAACACATCGGGAGCACCAAGGAAGGAGTAGGAAGGTCTCACATGTGCATTGAGGGTTGCCGATTGTGATGTGAATTTGAGATAGCTTTCCTAACCACCCCTAACAAAATATAGATAGCATTGGAGATATGGAACTACCACTCTTGACTACAAATGCAATTGTTTGAATGTTATGTATTGTAGAAGGCAAAATCATGGATCAATGAATTACAAAAATTAAATCTTCAGCATATGGAGAACTATTTAGATAGGAAGAAACAATTAAATTTGCCATAATATATGAAAACTAGAGAAGGATTGAATGTGACAGAAGAGGCAAAAACATTCCATCAGCCACATTAATGTAATCTTGGGTCAAGAGAAAGTGGGCAAAATATGCATTCGAATCATAGGTGGATTAATGGATACAATTGCAAAGGTAGTCATAAAATCTGGCCTGCAGAAATGGAAGTTATTGCATAAGTCCAAAATCCTAGAGAACCTTGGCACTTCCAAATCGAGATCATGTAACATTTTGACGTGATGGCCATTAGGGGAAGTCAAAATATTGTTGGCATGCTTGCGATTCCAACAATGCTATAAAATTAAATATTTTAAGGAATGGAATTTCGATGGAAGGCCATACAACTATTACATGAGCTCACAATTGTCCCAAGATCGGTGGAATGGTGAGCTCAATAAGAGGGAGGCCAAATGGATGTAATCGTATGCAACTCCTCACCATCCCATGGCATGGAAGCAATTGACACAATCTCCAGATATAATATTTGGTCGTGATTACCTACTTGCCCTAACTACTCACGTGAAACACAGGAACCTTGAAACTGGCATACCCAAGTTTGAAATTAAATTATGATTCCAAATTGTGCAAGCTCTTTGGAGGCTACCTATGTGAGACTACTATGACTTGTACTAAGGGTCTCAAGCCTCAAGCCATTGAATTGAACATCCATAGCTCTTTTCCCTCGAATGGCTTTGCATATTGAGTCTCGCTTCACCATTGGTTTGTAAACAGGAAGCGTGCATACAATTTGAGTCTTACCAATGCGTATGTCATTTCCCAATTTCTCTCCAACTGCATCCTCATTGTCCAACTTATTCTCTATTTAAGATACAATAAAACATGTGGACAAATCAAGAGGGAACCACTTGTAATTGGAACTATGTGGATTTCTAGGCCCTTTAGTTGGTATTCTTGTACGGAGTATATACCATGTTTTCACATTGTGTTGATACTATTTTTTGTTTACGCACTCACCATGCATTACGTTACTAGAACACATAACAATGTGATTTCAGCAACCACCTAAAAGTTACAGAGATACTAATTAAACATATTGTGAAATGGTAATTAATTTCAAGTTGGTAGCTATGCTCAAGCAATAACTTCTCTACATGCTTCAACAAACAATACATGAAATAGACGATCAAGCAATAGTAAGATGAAACTAACATGACGATCCATATCCCAATTTTTATCATTAGAGACAAGAGAGTTCACCTACCTTCCCGCCAGATAGATTTTTCATTTTGAGTACCTTGTCTATAATATTCTCCTTCAACAAGGAAGTGTCTTCAGAACAACTCTCTCCCTTCTCCACTTGTTTCTAGACTATATAATCCTGAAGAGGTAATTTTACTTCTTTATGCGAGCTCCATTATCAACATCTTTGGTGCATCGTTTAGTGTGTGGTTGCTAGTCATAATGAATAATTAGACTTTTCCACCATTTTTACATTAGAACAAAACGCGTTTGCTTAGCATGAAATCCTTTGTTGAGTAAGGTTAGTTCATCATAAATCATCATTTTCTTAATTGAGGAATAATGCCTAAAGCAATGAAATTCTATTTTTATTTTCTTCAAAGGATGTTTGGGTGTACAGGGAAACATCAACAAGAATGCACTATAGTGGGTCCATTTATTGCAATACTTTGGGGATGATAGACGATGTTTGAACTTGCATGACACGGTATTGACGTTATTTTAGAAAGTTAACAATGAAGTGGTTCATGGGACATCCATGCAGCACCAAATAGGAAATTGTTTCCACGTGTTAAGAATATGAATGACATGACAAAGATAAAAAAGCTAAATGTGGGAAATGTATTAATGTTGGGCATTGCCTTTTTCACAATAGCCAATTGCACTCATAATACTACTTGAGAAGACACAATTATTTATGTGGATGACCTCTCCATAATTTGTAAAGGGCTAGTTTTTTCAGATGTTGGCAGAATTGTGACACTTTTTAATAATCTAAATTTGATGCATTGGTTTACTTTTATAATTTTTATTTATTGTTTTTATTTTTGAGAGGTGAGAAATTTGGGAAGATACTTTGACAAATATCTAGAAAGTTTGACTAAAATATTTTCCATACTGAGGAGGAAAAAGGGGAAAATCTTTCAGGGGCAGATATGATGCCATGAAATAAGTATTGAGTAATATCACTTAATCAAAAATAATATGAAGCTTAAGAATAACATTGTATTGTGTCTTTTTTTAAAGCCATATGGAGGGATTTCTCAGTTAGTGTCCTTACACAACTGAAAGAAAAGAATATTTTTGATAAAATATGGGAAACAATGGTTGTGTTTGCATTGTCGGCTTCAATGTGATCAAATGTTTGAGAGGGCACTGAACATTCTTGAGCAACAAAATCATATCAAGCCTATCAACGTTACTTACACCTGAGGTGAATCGTATTAAGGTAGAGGACTTCTCTTATTTCTGATATCTAGAGAAAATATTTAAAGTCGAATCAGATTTCCATATGGATAACGGATTATGGAAACATTGGGGGCATGTATGCAAATTTTATCTTGTGACACTCTGCAGAGAAATAAATGTGAGTCAAAAGGTCAATGAAAATGTGTCTCGACCTCTAGGGCATAATGGAAATGCAAAAAAGAAATCAAGGTACACTAAAGAAAATGAAGCGTATATTTGATAGTTTTTGATGAGTGCATAACAATATGAACTAATGAATCATACTCATCCCACAACCAACACAAATCATTATTTTAATAGGAGGGTCATATGCTTTTGGTTTCATCCCTATTAATATAAGGATTGTGTTATATTGGGACTTATATGTTTGTTATGGATAAGCCTACAAATCAATGCGGAATAATTTTTTTTGAATAAATGAGGATTTTAGAGTCGTGGAAGCACTTCAATAATTACAAAATAAGGCATATATGTTTTGGTATAGTAAGACATGTTTTTAATATGCAATTGAACAAAAAAACGAGTATTATGAATCCATGGAAGAGGAAAAGAGACAACCAAATAAGAAAACACACATATTTATTATAAGTTTTGGAAAGATTGAGAGCTACTCCTCTAAGAAGATAACAATTGAATTTTATGAAATAACAAAAAGAGAGAATGTTTGAGCAGATAGACATAATCATCCCATAACTAATGACTTTTTATTTTAGGAAGAGGACCATTTCTGTTGTGGTGCCACCCCCATTGACATAAGGATTGTCCTATTTTGGCGTTTATATGTTGTTATGGACTAATCCTACCAACTAATTGAGATTTTTTGCATGACTGAGGATTTTAGAGTCGTGGAAGTACTTCAAATAAATGGAAAGTAAGGCATATCTGTCTTGTTATGGTAAGACATGCTTCTAATATCCATTTGAACAAAACAAAATGAGTATTCTAAAGCCATGGAAGAGGAAAAGAGAAGGCCAAACAAGAAAACACACATATTTATTATGCGTCTCTAAGTTTTGGAAAGATTGATAGCCGCCCCTCGAAAAAGATAATAGTTGAAGGTTATGAAACTTTAGAGGAGAGGTAAAGTTTGAGCAAGCAAACATACTCATCCCAAAACCAATCAAATGTTATTTTAGGAGGAGGGTCATTTTTGTTGTGGTGCCGCCCCCCTTGACATACATATTATCTTATATTGGGATTTATATTTTTATACGAACCAAGCCTACCAACCAATGTGGGATTATTATTTTGAATAAATGAGGATTTAAGAGCCTTAGAAGCACTTCAAAATAATGAAAATAAATGTATGTTTGTCTTGGTATAGTAAGGTATGTTTTAAAAATGTAATTAAACCAACTTTATTTTGGTATTATAAAGCCACATAAAATGAGAGGGGAAGGTTGAGCAACCAACCATGCTTATCTTGCACCTAATAAACATTATGTTTGTAGGAGGACCACTTCCATTATAGTGTTAACTCTGTTGGCCTAAGGATCGTGGTATATTTGAAGTAATAAAATGAAGATTAAAAATAGAAACCTAGAACAATGAGTGTTGTACTTGTCTAGCCATGGCATTAGATATCACGATCAACCATAAGCCAATCAATAAATTTTCTATGACAATTATGTATTCAAAACTTCTCTTTAGATATAATTATACAGATAGACGTTCCACAATGATAGCAAGGGATGTGATGTGGTGTGACCACGTAAGGTTTTATTCTCTACATTAAATTTGACATCCATTTAACCGTCACAAGGTAAATTTGACCATAAATTTTACAACTAGCACTAATTATGCTTTTAGTTTTTTCAACTTTGGAAATCCATAAAAAAATCATAATATCTTGGTCATATTGTAGAGTTTGAAGCCCTTTTGCTAAGAAATATTTTTTAAATCATTGTATTGAAAATATGACCATAATGTAACTCTTTTTTTTAATTAATATAAATGGCAGCTCCAATAGTAAAATATGACCATAATGTAATGAAATTATAAAAAATGTGATATGTGTAATATCCAAAATAAAAACCTTGAATTTGATATGTATCAACATTTTTCAAATAGATTTATTTAAGATATTTGTACTAGTAATAATTCATTTCTAGAAGAGGGAATGCAATTTTTAGATATATACTTATTTTAAACTGGAAAAAACCCACAAAAATAATAATATAATTAAATTGCTCACAAAAACTTCCACTCACCATAAACACATGATTATATTTTAATTGGATCAACGTCACATTTATAATAATTGTAGGACAAGAATGCTACACTATTTCAAAATTTTACTAAAAGGAAAAGACAATAAACAAGACAAATCCAAAATAGTGGTGATCCTTCTGGTTAACTGTTTTGTTGTTGGCAAAATGTTGTTTTCTTGCTGCTTTGTTGCAGTTTTGTTCATGTTTGGTCCTTTTTGTATAGTTTCTCCAAAAATTATAGTTGGCTACTCTTGTATTATCTGGATGTTGATCCAAAATAGATGTATTAACTACATTATCTAGCTAATGAGCCTTTTTGTAACAGGGTATAGTCCCTTCAAAACTATTGACTGCATTATTTTCTCTATCTGGCTTTTGAGCCCTTTTTGTAATAGGGTATAGTCCCTTTAAAACTATTTACCAATAATGAAAAAATAGCGGTGATCATCACCAAAATATATGGGAAAACAAAGTCATTATGTTAATAAATACAATGTCCAAAAATTCCTTAGCCATTCACCATAAAAACTAAAATCGTTCCACCAAAGAAACAGTGTCACTTTGTTGGTAAATACACATTACTCGACTCCTTGCCCATTTCACCAAATCAGTAATGCCCTCCATATTTTTTGGTGAATAATAACATTATATAGATGAGAATAAAATTTGATTAAAATTAAGTGGGCTTATTAGGGGCTTCATTATTTAATTAATTTGGTCAAGTATTTTAAATTTGGCAAGTAATTTTTTTGAAAAGACATCAAACTTTATTTGTAAAATTATGTATATTTGTGGAATATTCTTTAACCTTTTATTAAAGAATATTCTATTATCAAATCAAAACCCATTTTCAAATATTATGATTGAAACTTCAATGTCAAAAAATACTAATTATATCCTTTATTCAATATAAAAAAATTTAAATTTTTAATCATAAATATTTGAGTGCTTCCATGTGTAACAACATTTACATGATATGAAAAAATAACAATAGTCGTGGCTTCAAAATTCAATGCATTGACTAAATAAATAGACTAAATCATTTATTCACATAAAAAACCCCACAACTAGTCAGATCATTGTGTCAAAAAAAAACTTGAATAATCCACTTTAATGAATTTTTAAATTATATATACAGTTGATTCAAATTAAAAAAAATTTAAATCTTTTTATTTATTTTTGGTAAGATTACCTAGGGAGCGAGCCCTAGCTCTTTGTGTCATCACCAACCCATGCCGACTATGGAAGCATCTAAGGATGGAAGTTTAAACTCTCTCAACGAGCCCAAAAATTAAACCACATTATCGTGACACCCTATTAACAGAAAAAAATCTCTTATGTTATCATACATTATAAATAAAATAAATAAAATAAACAATTATGTTTATTTTACTTTTTCAATATATATTTATATAGTTTGTATATAAATTTATACAAAAAACAATGGTTATATTTTAAATATGTAAGTTAGGCGTGACAGTTATTTCAAAAATTTGTAAGTTTTCAACGGCTACAACCAAGAAATACATTTAAACGACCGTCAAATTTTACTCCTGATGATATGATCCCACAAAACATCTTACAAAGGCATCACCTTAACACACATTATAATGAAATATTAGTCAAACAAAATCAAAACTACTAATAGCGAATTGCTTGTTTAAAAAACATATAAATCATGACACATCCCACATAACATCTTCTTCGAGAGTGTTTGCCATATCATAACCTTGTTGAATATATGATCATAAATTACTAAATATAATAACCATTTAAATTGTGCATCCAAAATAGCAATAACATAGAAAAACCATTTATACTATGTAATATCCCATTCCCCAATCAAAGACCCTTAGCCTATTTTGTCTACCTGACGGCTAATGGAAGAAAATAAGGGTGACTTAAGTTTTAATATTTTATTATAAAGTGCAAAATAAAATAAAATAAAATATCATATGCACTTATAATAAATTATTATTAACTTAAAAATAAAAAAAAACAAATAAATGGGAAAAACACTTGGAAAAAATAAAATATACATGGAAAAGTGCGACTTGCTTATGGAGCAAAAGTAAGTGATAAAAAAGGGCAACATAAGGAAAAAACATATGTGCCAAATGCCTTATTATAGGCAAATGCGACTTGCCTAGGGAGAGAAAGTAAGTGGGTGAAATCATTTAATGAGGAGGAAAAATATGATTGGTTGTTGGAGGTGGCTATTAGGCCCAATTCTTCTATTTAAGCAATGGGAATTGCTTGGAGAAGGGACACTTGAATATTTCTCCATTTCTTATTTTGTATGAAACCTTCAACTTTGTCTATATTATTTTTAAGGATGAAACACTTTAGAAATACCCCTTGAGGATGAAAACCCTCCAAGAGTTGAGAGGATTCTCCATACATGGGTTTCCATTGGTCATCAAGGAGTTAGCTGTGTTTTCTATCATTTTTCCATCAACGTGAAGGTTGTAATTTTGCAGATTTTTACAAGGGTTTGAAGAAGGGAATTATTGTTGTGTCTCTCCTTCATTTCCAGCAGTATTCTAGGTGGAGCGACCTATCTAGGGAGCTGGTTCCTGAGATTTTGGAGCTGTCTAGAAGCTAATTTCTATCGCTGTTTACAAGTCTGATTTTTAGTGATTAAATAAGCCAACTTTATGAATTTTTCCAGCCCAAAACCCTAAGGGAGAATTGGTGTTTTGGCTATTTAAGGAACTTGTGGCTATTTAAGGAACTTTGGTGTTGTGAAAATTATGGTAAATTCAAAATTATGGCATTTTTTAGCGAGTTATGAAAATTTGAATTTGCCATAATTTTCTGCAAACCAAGGTTTCAAAATAAATTCATTTTAGCTGTATATGGGATCTAAAAATTTAGATCTTTACACGAATATATTGAGGGTGAAATATTATAAGTTTTAACACTGTTTATGGTGGAGAATATCATGGTTTATTTTTTATTTTTATAAGTTTCAAAAGCTACCTTAATTGCCATTTCTAAATTTAATTCAGATCTACATTATATATTTTGAGAAAATTTCTATAAATTACATTTGGGTATTTGGATTTTCCTAAAATTCAATTGGGGGTCAAATATGTCCATTTGGGGACATTACATACTAACCTTATCTGCCTCTTCCTCCATCACCTAAAGAAACACAATTTTCTTGAATCACAAAGTGAAACCTTGATTCGTAATAAATTGAAAAGGAAAATAGACATGAAAAAATTATGTATAACAGAGACATGCACAAATTCCTTATTGACCAATAATAAATGCCAAGCATGTAAAAGGTGTAGACACCTAAAATTGGTTATCCAATTTAGAGTCCCTCGCATTCGTTTACTTGCTTAGGTAACCTGGGGCACGTTTACGTCACCAACTATCCCCTTGGGATATTATCCAATTTGTGATTTAATCACTTACTCTAAATTTAATTCACCCCATCACATCTTACCCATGAGTGATTAAATATTAAATATTTAACTACGCTTCTTCCCATGCATCTTAATCACTTATCTACCCCAAATTTATTCTATCTATGTATCACACCCATTTTTCCTCTTTCCTAAGCGGGATATTTCCCGTATTCGGAGCAAGTCGCATCTTTCTAGAAATCAACCATTTTGGCCGTCTCGGGAGTCTTTTCCGCGATCGGCGCCGACCCATATGGTCGGCGCCGATTTTCTCGGATCGGCGCCGATTATAAAAGCAGGTCCAGAGCTCAGTTCTAAGGACCGAAAAAGAGACCACGAACGAGCGAAAGAGCGAACAGGCGAAAAAAGAAAGCACTTCCGCACGAACAGAGAGCGAGAAGGATATAGGTTGCAAGAAGGAGAGATCTTTTTAGCATCAATTGTCTCAGTTAGGACAGATCCTGTCCGAATCAATCCCTGAGAGGAGCACCGTTACTCTGCCCGTATCACACCACCATCTATCATCTGGTGACTCTGTTCCAGTGTCTCTCCATCTTCGGCACATCCAGCAGACCACATTCACCTTCCAATTCCCAAATCTTATCGCACAGTCCCTGATCGATCAATCTGCCTTCAGTCGACGCTGATCTTACCCAGTCGACGCCGATCAGTCTCAATCGACGCCGGTCACATCAGTCGCCGCCGATTCTACCCAGTCGACGCCGATTTCCCTGCGGACAGGTAAAGGTCACAGGTAACACTAATTCAGCATTATTTCATAGTTCCCTGTTTTCTGTACTTTCTGTCTGCTGTTCAGTTTCTGTTTTATTACTGCAATCAGAAAATCTAACTTTTTACTTACATCTTTTATCATGCATGCTTCCTTTCTTTATTGAAAACGTGGACTGACATCCGCCAAGGAAGCTTATCGCTTCCCGGACCCGCTTCTAGGGCAGTCCACTTAAATATCTTTTAACGTGGTCTTTTTCTGTCAAGCTATCGGTGTTTTGCAGGTTATCCGGATCTATCGTGTGGATTGCTCGTGTGCGCCCGTCTTATCTACATCAATCTCCTTATCCATCTACATCTTCATCAGGTATCGATTTCATTGGAGTTTTTCAGGGTTTTTGTGTTTAGTTTGGTCCATTAACTTGGACAGGTAACAAGCGCAAAATTCTTGATCTACATTCTGGCATTAAAGCTTTGTAGGGACCATTACAATCAAAAATTTAGAACAAATAGATGCATTAGGTCTATAATATGTTTCTATGACATATACGTTTATAATCTTTTGAAGGATTCTTTTATAACATTAACTTTGCGTTAAAATTGATCCTCATTCATAGTCCCTTTTGTTAGGTGACCCTAGAATGAGCTTCATGTCGGCATTTGTTTTTATTTATTACTCAATCTAAAATATTAATTTACACTTACTTTTATTCTAAAGCTATTTATTGTAAATAATAAAAAGTTAGTTTATCCTAAATAATGTAAATAAAGGAAAGAAAATATTAAATCGATTAGGAGGGAAAACATCTTGTTGTAGTGGTCTATAATTTTTTTTGATTATGAGGAATAATTACATTTTGCATTTTAAGCTCAGTATACCAACCTCAGTAAACTCAAGCCTAGGGTGAGGAGGGGACCACCAGGTGCATAAGTTTCATACTTCCTTCGTACAACGAGAGCCTAGGTTTTATACCGCCTTCGTACAACTGGCACATACTCATGGATGTTGGTTAGACTACCACAACATGCAGGGAATCATGCCAGATTACTCCTCATGCTCGGGCCTGCCAATGGAGTTTGAACATTGGGACCTCCTCTTAGTAAGCACCTGACCTTTACCAATCAACCAAGACCCCATTGACTATGGAGTCTATGATTGTGGAGTAAATTTGTATACATCACAAAGGCATCAATGAATTAGTTAAGAATGGATGTTTCCTAATGATATATTATGAAAAGGAATGAAAAGAATAAATTGAAATGATATTTGGAAGATGCTACCTTGAAATTTGTATACCTAAATTTGTTGAAATAAGGGAAATTATAAGTGATATTTGTTTGGGTTTTAATTTTTTTAATAATAGTATATGGATTGTTTTTCATATTTGAGTAATGTTCAAAGGAGATCATTGGGTCTATACAAAGTCCCTTTATTGATTTAACTCTAGATATAGTTTTAAATGTTAAACCTAGTCTTTTTGTTTTATTGACACCTATTGTTGCTTTATTGAGTGCTCGTCCTCTAGGTTTATGTATAATAATTCTTAAGGGAATTGATAGCGGTATTTTTTTACAATTTCATGACGATGTATGTATAGTTTTTTTGTCATTTTTGTCCCATGGTGGTGTAGTGTAGTTATCAGTCCTTACCATGAAATGTACCTCAATAAATCCAATGGTTTAGATATGAACCCAATGACCTCTACATCGACTCAAGCATCTTATTTACTGGTATTTTAAACTTTTTGTGTATAGTTGTTGTGCTTATGTTGAGAGTTTGCACAATGCAAGCACAATAATACTAATATATTCTGCATAGTATACACACAATACATTGGCTATTATATAGCCACAAAAATATCCAAATAACCTCTTATTTATAATAAGGTTAACTAACTACATAATATTGTTACCTCTTATTTTGGTGAGTTGAGTGAACAATCATAACCTCACGTATAATAATATCTAACTTATTCTATATTTATGAGTTGTTTATAAAAACTTATATATTATATGATTATATATCACACATAATATAGATTATAATGTTCATACTAACAACAATAATATTGCTAACATTCACCCCTTAGTGTGAACATTATTAATTATTGACATTCACCCCCTTAATGTTAACACCAGATAAAACACACCATCAAACTAGAAACATGATCGTATGCCTCAGCATACTTTGTAGGTATGCATGTTACCATATGGATCTTACTACATATGATCACTCGCTTCACCACGATAAATCCATCACCAAATGATCACAATTACACGAATACACCTACATACGAGACCTCAACAGTTCCTGCTTTAACTTATAATGAATGCTCTTTCACTGGCTGATTGATGAATAAGTACGATAGTTAGAGAATCTTAGCAGTCAGAGGATCACCACAATCAACTGCCCTCCTATACAACTATTGTCAACATCCACAACACACATTCTCCTTGTTTCAAACTTTAGCAGGGAAGGAATACCTTGTTTTATTTCTACAACACCACTAAAAGAAAACAACTAAAATAATACAAAAAGGTGTCACAAAATCAAAATGTGGCCCCATCGTTGGAAATTAACTAGAGGTTGCTAAATGACCTCTAACCTTTATTGCCTCAAGCCTTTAGTGAATGTTGCTTCTTACTAAAACTATGCGAACATGAGGGTCATGGGTTTCCACATTGTGTTTATTCTTTTCTTCCCCGTACATTGTAATTTTTTTTGTAGGACGTCAACTTAAACTGAAAATGTGGTCGTGAGATAATTTTTTAAAGATTTTGGAACATTTTACAATAAGATGATATAAAATGACACTTAAGACACTCGCTCTTTGATTTGATGACTTGATAATACAATTTTGACACAATTTTGAATGCTAACACAAATAGATGATTGATTAGACAAAATTTCATACACAACTAATGAATTTTTAAAAAATATAGATAATGGACCATAAAGAAGTAGATGAGAAATATTATATAATGATGCTTTTAATGACACACAAAAGACTATATTTGAATTTTTGATGATATTGACTTTGACCTAGGCTTTACAATGAAACTCAAATAGAATTATTAAAAATATTTTGACAGGTGCCGCTAGTCATTTGATGGATTTGACTTATGAAAAAATTTAATTAGACCAAGACTAATCTACATTTACCAATCTAAAAATAAATAAATTATAGATACCAATTTTTGGTTTGCTTGTCCCTCATCCCGTGTTCACTCCCTTTTGTCATCATCTTACACATACATACCCCTCTTCCTATTCAAGTTCCTATTTCCCTCCTAAACCCCGTCTATCCCCTTAATTCCCCATTTTCCTAGATTAATCCTACCCCATTCGATATTTATTTTATCCTTTCACTATTTACCCCTAATCACATCCATTATTCCTAATCTCATCCCTAAAACACCTCATTTATCCTCCCTAGACTCTCATCTACCCTCATTCAATGTTTCCAACCCTCCAAGTACCTTTTATCATCCTTATGTAACCCTAATCCACCTAAACAACACGAAACCATAATCTACCTTCATTAGGGACCTTTTTTTGAGTTATGTATCATCTCCACCTCCTAAATCAAATCTCCCTTGCAATTGATGACAATCCCGGTGGATTGCCGTCGACCCTATAAGTATACCACTACCCCCTCCTCAAGAGGATTAATTTTTGGTGGTCTGATCTCTTGCGAGCTTTTTCTGCTTTCTTCTCTTCTTGTGAGTTGTTGTCTACACTTTGGAGCTATCTTGGAGCCCTCATCAACCATTTTTGGAGATCTCAAATCTTGGAAGACATCTTGGATACCCTAGATTGTTTTCATCTTCTTTTCATTAGTCTTGCAGGTTTGTTTGTTTCCTAGGAGATATGTCACCTTATCAGCTAGCCTAATTTCATTCCCATAGCCCATTTTCAATCAATTAATCATCTTTAAGACCTATTCTATCCCCGGTCGTCGTCAACCCAACCCTAGCCACCTATGACCCAATCTACTTCTGTCTTCTTTCTGCATTCTGTCATCCATGTAATATATTTCTTAGTTTTCACACCATCTATATCCCTCAGATCTTGCAACCTTCCTGTTCTTCCTGTCTGATATCCCAAATCTTACCTTTTCTACCCTAGTCACTGTTTCCTGTACTAGATATACCTTCGGTTTCCATAAACCTGAACGACATTTATTGCATTTTCCTACATATTTCATCCTTTCTATTTTCTATGTCTCTACATTAGATCCACGAGACCTTTATCATTTCACAATCAGTTCTAGATCTATTTTATAGACATCTTTTGATCTACTCGACTGCAATCACCGTTGATTATCTCTGTCTATCTCGGGTCACCATCGAACCAATTAGGTTTGATTTCACTTATCTCAATTTTATCATTATCTGATCTATTATCTGTTATATATTTGATATTTTCAGTTCTTTTATATCCAACATGCTATCCATCCTTTATCTTTTATTGATATTTTAATCGAAGCGGGTTGACATCCTCCCTAGGAAGTATATCACTTCATGGGATTGAATTTTTGAGGCAGCCAACTATTTAATCTACTAATATTTTTCTTGTTTAGATGTTCCTTCGTTGTGTTGGTTATTGAGCTTGTTGCGGAAAGGATCTTTGCACCCGTATCTCACCCTCATCATCATCACACATTAGGAGGTAGCCTTAAACCCTTCCATATTTATGAGTTTCTTATTTTGTTGCACACACATTCATTAACTTGAGACAGGAGTGAGAAAACTCGTCAAATATTCTGGCATGCTCGGTGGGACCTACATATCCTCTTTGGTAAGTTCCTTGTTTATTTTCATCTTCTACTCTCCATTCTATTTCCTTATTTTCCACTAACCTTGCAAGTTGGAGTTTCTTGTTTGTGTGCTTGCTCAACAACACGTGCATTTAATTTGGAAAAAGGAAAACATGATATCTAGGTATTATCATTTTTCTCCTTATTTTTTCCTTTTTACATCATTCCTGCCTCCTTTTACTGCTTGTTCTCATCAAATATCACGCTTGGTTTTAGATCTAAAAAGAACACCTATTCATGCTTGCTTGCTCACATAGTTTAAGTAGGTGGTAATGTTTTGCATTCACACTTCTTCCACACATAACCAAACCACACAAACAAATCAGCACATCTAAACATCTCCTCCCAGACGGATCTATTGGGATTTCATCACCTAATAAGGAAGCCATCACGTTGTTCTAGCCATGTAAAAAATATTTGAATATTGCTGTGGTGCATGAAGTACGGGGGTAGGCCCCAATACCAATCCACGTAGTGGTATTTATCACAGATATGTGCCTCATGTACCTTTGGGTATATCGAGGAATCTATCCTTAAATAAACCTGAAAGCATCCATAGATTGACCACTTCTTAGGATCATTTTGAGCCTCTTCCCCTTTTCACATTCCTCTAAATAAACAAGATAATCAAATATTTTCTTCTTGATTTGTTTGTCGCATTAATATTCTGCATAAGTTTTTTGTTTTGTTTGTTTCATGGACATTCTTACTCATTCCCAAGCCAAGAAAATGGAACAATCAACCTCTTCCAATAATATCCACATCTTAAACAAACTTTCACAACAAACATCCGCCCTTTCTATTGTCTCATCCACACATTTTATCACCTCATATTCAGTTTCCCAACCTATTGTTTCTATGATCCCTTCTCATGATCCCCAAATTTTCCAAACTAATCCTCATGTTGAAACCAATCCTTTCATCTACCATCATTATGTTCCATCTAGACTGGCTACACCTCCATCTGCTACTTCCTTAGAAACATTTAGACCTCCCACTATCTCCCACAAATGCTTGGAGTTTCAGGAACTACTTGATTCTAATCCCGTTGCTCTCTACAACTATCTAATCCAAAAATCCACCAATATTCCCATTAGTGGACCTCCCCTTCAAAAAATTTATGCTTATCACTAGCAACAAAAATCTACCCAAGTCCTCACTTCTCAACTTGTTGTCTTCTTTCCCAGGGCCATGAATGAGCTACAAATATCCTAACATGAACATGTCCCTCATGATTCTTCTACCATAGTACCTCAAACTAATCAATCTACATAATTAGTGGTCCCCATCCCACCTAATCTACCGCACATCAATACCATCCCTACATCTTCTATCCCTATCATTTCGTCATCTACTGTCGTCATCAATTCTCCCACCCAAACTCTTCAAGAGTCCAACTTACTTCCTCTACCACCTACGAAACACATTCAAAGCTCAGTGCCTATTTTCACATCTCATCCATGCCAATGTTGTTACATCATAACCCCACCCTTTGGTGTCAATTCATACTCATCAACCCTCACTCTAAATAACATTTCAACACATGTTTCCTAATCAACCCATCCACACATCCCTACCACCTCATCTAACACACCCCCCAATAAAATCCTCCTATCATTCAACAAAATCCCTCTTAATATTACCCACATATTTATATCCCTTCACAACTTCCTATTTTGCAACCCATTCAATAGAAAAATTTCAATTATATTCCTCCTTATCAACCACCTTCACAATCCCCTACTTATCCTTAACAATATCAATCCTATACGCAGCCCAATCCATCCACTGCTTACAATCCAAAAACTCATCCATCAACCCCTCATCCTCACACATGTAATGACCCCATGCAAGCCTTATTAAATAGGATGGAAAATCTAGAGGCCGGTCCCTTGGGTCTTAAGAGCACATCCACCTATGAAAAAATATGCAATGAGCTTATCAATCCATATGTACCCATCAACCCATATCCCCTACACTGGGAACTTCCCAAATTTTCTAAGTTCAATAGCAAGGAGGATCCCCAACAACATCTTCATGCTTTAGACACTCATGTTATCTCATTTCCCACAATCAAGACCTCATGCTCTGTAACTTCTCCATGTCATTGGCCGACTGTGCCATAGATTGGTATAATGGCATTCCTCAACATTACCTTTTCTATTTCACTCAACTTGCACAAATTTTCTTAGAGCACTTCTCCATCAATATCATGCACAAGATCACCATCACCCATATCTATGTCATCAAACAATTTGACAATGAATCAATCACTGAATTGATTGTTAGGTGGCATTGCATTATCAATCAATTATATTTATCCCTTCCCCAAACTGAACTCATCAAAATTTTCTCTAGATCATGTGCCAAACATATCTCATCCACCCTCCAAATTCAATGTTTCCAAAACATTGACGAAAATTGCACCATGGCCCGCAAGTTAGAGCTACATGCTCTTTAGAAAGGCCATGTCAAGCTTCGCTCAAACAAAACTAAAACTAAATTCACCAAGTCATCCTTCAATCATAATGATAAATCTAAATATGTGGCAAGTTCCATTCTCATCAAATATTATTTCACATCCACATCCCATTCTAAGCCTTTGTAGAAAGCTCCTCGGCCAACCCCTAACTATACCCGTCTTACAAAATCCTATAGTTTCATCTTAGAAAAACTCATGGATACATGCCTTATTTAAGCATCCCTTCCATAATCACCCACCAAATAACCGAGCTAATCCCCCCACATCTCAAGCGCCTGACACCCATACAATCAATTCTTTAAGTTAGACTTCGACACCGCCACCCACATCTATCATTCCCACATCTAATATATCCACATCTATTACTCCCACATCTATCACATCCATGTATACTTCAACATCCACACCTACATCTACAATCATATCTTCACCCACACCTATATATAAATCCACAACTATACCTATACCTATACATTCATCTACAACCATATCTATACATCCTCAATCCTTACATCTATTGATGACCCCACCTAATTCCTATGTAAATTCCCATTTTAGTGTGTCATAATTTTTCACTAAGGATGATATTATCATTTTGCAATTAATACTTTTAGTATATTTCAAAAGGAATTTTTGTGCATAACCTTGTTTTTTTCATCTTATATATACTTCTTCAAAATGTTTTACATGGATCTTTATGTATATTAACAATGTGTTTGAAGAGCATATCTTAAGCCATCATAGGACTCATTTTTTGACCAATGTAGGACTTGATCATGCACTAGTGCAGGAATCACTTTGGAGCATATGAATCACCTGTGAATTAGCGCAACACCTACTGTGGAGCACATAACTCGTTCGAGAACTAGTGAAGGACTCACTTGGAATGTGGGAGTCGTGCAAAGAGGGGAAAGTGACTCAAATGGTAAGGAAACGAGTTAATGTAGCCAACACATGAGTTGACATGGTGAGAAGGGAATGAAACAAGGGATACCATCTAATCTATCATGCAACTTATGTGGATCATACAAGCTCAACTTAACACTCAGTTAATTGAAGACGTGGAGCGGGTATGGGCAGAAAAAACTTATAGTCATCATGATTATAGGAATTCAATGCATGATATTTGACATCTTCTAGCTTTGAGTAATCATCACAATGGAGATTTAACTGAGAAATCCATATGTAGTTAACATGATAAACTTGATTTAAGTCCGACATGCACTTGTTCTTCCATAGTTTTAACTCCTCAAACAATTAGTTGCTGTTATAGATATCTCTTAGTTAAGTAGTATTAATTATTACAAATAACCTATCCTCTTCTAGAGTGAAAAGGAATGTTTTTGATATAAAAGATCATTTGTAGTAGAATTGTAGAGTCAGTCTGTTGATTGCTGTAAAAGAAATTCTTCTATTCAATAAAGTACATAATTCAAGGATAAATCAACATGTGTGATTTATAACTCTAAACTGGATTAGAGGGAAGGAACAAGGGCCACTCCTCCCCATCATGAAGGGATAATTTCTTGTTCATTTTATATTTTCTATTCAACATTTATTTAAATTTCCAAAGTTTCATTATTTTCAGTATTTTCAATTTTGAGTTCGGTAATCTCCTGTTTTATCAATATACTTCATTTCTTAATAGTAGTTAACATAGTAGTTGATTTATTTTAATAATGAATAAGTAATGAGTATGGTTTCAACCATTTACTTTGTTATAAATAGCAATGGACATCACCCTGGACTGATAATCCTAAGATAAGTAAAGTGTGAGTGCCAACGACGCTCGTCACTTTTTGGCGCCGTTGTCAGGGAAAATATTAAGGTGTTAGAAAATATTAAGGTACTAACTTGAAGTACCACCTGATTTCTTAGTAAGTTTCCATTTATAAATTTTATATCCATAACTATTTATTTTGAAGTAAAAGACCTTTTAGTGACAACAAGATTATTTTTGTGCTTTGGAGTATGTGGAACACAAGAAACTAGCTAAGCAATGATAGTTAGGGAATTTTTCTTGGCATGGTAGGATAAATTATGTTCTGACCTAGAGACCATAGAGGTAGATTTATTAGAATTGATTTACAAAACCCCCTCATAACCAACCCATGTAGAAATTTGTTCAGCAAGAAAGGATGGTTGATGGAGTGGAAAACCCCAATGATGAAAATAATGACAAACCCCACTTGCAATGAGCTTATTCAATCCATAGTTTACCCATCAACCCATTTACCCTACACGGGGAACTTCCCAAATTTTCTAAGTTCAATAGCAAGGAGGATCCCCAACAACATCTTCATGCTTTAGACACTCATGTTATCTCATTTCCCACAATCAAGACCTCATGCTCTGTAACTTCTCCATGTCATTGGCCGACTGTGCCATAGATTGGTATAATGGCATTCCTCAACATTACCTTTTCTATTTCACTCAACTTTCACAAATTTTCTTAGAGGCACTTCTCCATAAATATCACGCGCAGGATCTCCATCACCCATATCTATGTCATCAAACAATTTGACAATGAATCAATCACTGAATTGATTGTTAGGTGGCATTGCATTATCAATCAATTATATTTATCCCTTCCCCAAACTGAACTCATCAAAATTTTCTCTAGATCATGTGCCAAACATATCTCATTCCACCCTCCAAATTCAATCTTTCCAAAACATTGACGAAAATTGCACCATGGCCCGCAAGTTAGAGCTACATGCTCTTTAGAAAGGCCATGTCAAGCTTCGCTCAAACAAAACTAAAACTAAATTCACCAAGTCATCCTTCAATCATAATGATAAATCTAAATATGTGGCAAGTTCCATTCTCATCAAATATTATTTCACATCCACATCCCATTCTAAGCCTTTGTAGAAAGCTCCTCGGCCAACCCCCTAACTATACCCGTCTTACAAAATCCTATAGTTTCATCTTAGAAAAACTCATGGATACATGCCTTATTTAAGCATCCCTTCCATAATCACCCACCAAATAACCGAGCTAATCCCCCCACATCTCAAGCGCCTGACACCCATACAATCAATTCTTTAAGTTAGACTTCGACACCGCCACCCACATCTATCATTCCCACATCTACTACACCCACATCTAATATATCCACATCTATTACTCCCACATCTATCACATCCATGTATACTTCAACATCCACACCTACATCTACAATCATATCTTCACCCACACCTATATATAAATCCACAACTATACCTATACCTATACATTCATCTACAACCATATCTATACATCCTCAATCCTTACATCTATTGATGACCCCACCTAATTCCTATGTAAATTCCCATTTTAGTGTGTCATAATTTTTCACTAAGGATGATATTATCATTTTGCAATTAATACTTTTAGTATATTTCAAAAGGAATTTTTGTGCATAACCTTGTTTTTTTCATCTTATATATACTTCTTCAAAATGTTTTACATGGATCTTTATGTATATTAACAATGTGTTTGAAGAGCATATCTTAAGCCATCATAGGACTCATTTTTTGACCAATGTAGGACTTGATCATGCACTAGTGCAGGAATCACTTTGGAGCATATGAATCACCTGTGAATTAGCGCAACACCTACTGTGGAGCACATAACTCGTTCGAGAACTAGTGAAGGACTCACTTGGAATGTGGGAGTCCCACGAAGAGGGAAAATGACTCAAATGGTAAGGAAACGAGTTAATGTAGCCAACACATGAGTTGACATGGTGAGAAGGGAATGAAACAAGGGATACCATCTAATCTATCATGCAACTTATGTGGATCATACAAGCTCAACTTAACACTCAGTTAATTGAAGACGTGGAGCAGATGGGTAGAAAAAAATATAGTCATCATGATTATAGGAATTCAATGCATGATATTTGACATCTTCTAGCTTTGAGTAATCATCACAATGGAGATTTAACTGAGAAATCCATATGTAGTTAACATGATAAACTTGATTTAAGTCCGACATGCACTTGTTCTTCCATAGTTTTAACTCCTCAAACAATTAGTTGCTGTTATAGATATCTCTTAGTTAAGTAGTATTAATTATTACAAATAACCTATCCTCTTCTAGAGTGAAAAGGAATGTTTTTGATATAAAAGATCATTTGTAGTAGAATTGTAGAGTCAGTCTGTTGATTGCTGTAAAAGAAATTCTTCTATTCAATAAAGTACATAATTCAAGGATAAATCAACATGTGTGATTTATAACTCTAAACTGGATTAGAGGGAAGGAACAAGGGCCACTCCTCCCCATCATGAAGGGATAATTTCTTGTTCATTTTATATTTTCTATTCAACATTTATTTAAATTTCCAAAGTTTCATTATTTTCAGTATTTTCAATTTTGAGTTCGGTAATCTCCTGTTTTATCAATATACTTCATTTCTTAATAGTAGTTAACATAGTAGTTGATTTATTTTAATAATGAATAAGTAATGAGTATGGTTTCAACCATTTACTTTGTTATAAATAGCAATGGACATCACCCTGGACTGATAATCCTAAGATAAGTAAAGTGTGAGTGCCAACGACGCTCGTCACTTTTTGGCGCCGTTGTCAGGGAAAATATTAAGGTGTTAGAAAAGATTAAGGTACTAACTTGAAGTACTACCTGATTTCTTGGTAAGTTTCCATTTAGAAATTTTATTTCCATAACTATTTATTTTGAAGTAAAAGACCTTTTAGTGACAACAAGATTATTTTTGTGCTTTGGAGTATGTGGAACACAAGAAACTAGTTAAGCAGTGATAGTTAGGGAATTGTTCTTGGCATGGTAGGATAAATTATGTTCTGACCTAGAGACCATAGAGGTAGATTTATTAGAATTGATTTACAAAACCCCCTCATAACCAACCCATGGAGAAATTTGTTCAGCAAGAAAGGATGGTTGATGGAGTGGAAAACCCCAATGATGAAAATAATGACAAACCTCCACTTGGAATGAAATTCACATATCCTATACAACTAGAACCTAATGATCAATCCCCCATGAAGAATATATCCCCTTCAATCCTAGAAACCTTCAGGGGACTAGTCTCAGAATATCTTGACCAATTCCTATTCAAGTTCAAAGTCTTGTGCCAGACCTATGACTATACCTCAGAAACCCAAAAGCTTAAGCTATTTCCTTCAAATCTAAAGGACACATCCATGAGGTGGTTCATGGGCTTAAACCCAACCTCTATCCATAATTGGGAGGAGATGGAAACAATACTCTTAGATAAATAACAAGATTACTATAGGGTGAGGGACATAAAGGAAGATCTCTTTGGGATACAAAAAAAGGAGGATGAGAGTGTTGAGGAATATCTTGATCAGTTCATCTTCCTTCACAGGAGGTGTGGAACTAGTCTTGATAGTACTCTTCTCAAAACTCTATTCCTTAAGGGATTGGATGAAGATACATAAGAAGCCTTTAATATTATGTGAAAAGGAGATATGAATAAATTAGAATTCACTGATATTATTGATCTCTGTAAGAACTACTCCCAGACTCACCCAAACCTTCAAAGACATAAAGTCAACATCTCTAATGACGACATATCCAAACTAAGAGAGGAATTTGCAAATTTGAGAATAAATCTCTTAGTCCAACTTAACACAACCGTGGATAGGGAGAAAGCTAGGAACACAGAGCCATTTTTTCATATAATATCCAAGATGTACGAACAAGTATGGGCTTAAGGACCGTACCTTAGATAAAATAAACATCTGCCTTGTTTGTGATCTAAAGCATTCCATAGATCAATGTGGATTACTGCCCTTGCTAAAAAGCCATTAAATCAAAACACAAAAAATGAAGCTGAGTTGAATTATGTGGCTCAAAGGAAAGGAGGGAATTTTCAATCAAATAAGAACTAGTCCTATGCACCAAAAATACAATGGGTTCCAAACCAGTGGAACACACCATGGTCATAACCCCAGCCTTGGGCTCAACAAGTCCCATAAGAATGAATTCCTCAATGGAACACACCAAAAAACTATTATTAATAACCCTAGAATCCAAAACCAAACATTTCACCATTCCAAAGATTTAATTCCCAATTCCAACAATAGTGGAATGTACCCCAAGGAATGGGTCAACACTATTATAAACAAAGAAGACCCCAAGGACAACAATATTTTTTGACTGGGCCTACAACTTATTCCCCATTTAAATAACCTTCCCAATGACAAATTCCAGCTCAGACTGTGATGAATCCTAAGAATGTGAGGTAGGGTAACCCGGAATACACCGTAGAATTAGACAAAAACCCCATAGTAAACTATGTGGACTGTAGAAACATATTTCTACATTTAGGGAAGGTTGCCTAAAAACCATCATATCCATTTATAGAAGAAGTCCCTGAAGAAAAAGAAAATAAGAAGAGATGCATCCCAACCATGTTGATGAAGAAACACTTGAAGAAAATTTAGATATTTCCTTTACATCTAGACTTTTAGAGAAACACAACATTATAACTTAATAAGAACCAAATTAAAAGCTGATTCAAGGATTAAAGAAATCAAGTATTGGAATCTCTCTATTATAGGATCTTAGAAAAATACCAGAATTGAATAAAAACATCAAATAACTCTGTGTTAAGACTCCAAATAGAAGGAAGAATTAGCCTAAAACAATCCATATTGATGGAAAATTGGCTAGCATATTGGAAGGGAATATGACCCCTCCAAAATATAGAGACCTTGGGAGCCCAATTACTAAAATTTTTATAGGAGATGTGCAAATTCTAATTGTTCTAATTAACTTAGGGGTTATTAACGTGATGACCACTAACACCTTGTACACATTATCTCTCCCTGAACCACAATCAATTTCGACAGTGTTACAAATGACAAACCAACCTGTAGACAAGGTGAGAGGGATCATAGAATATGTAACCATAACCATTGAGTCATGGGATCATTCAATAGATTTATGTTCATTAAAATAAAGTATAAGAAAAATGGATACCATTTGATCCTAGGATGCCCTTGGTTAACCACTCCTACAACTCTTATTGATTACATGACATGAAATATGGTGATTACAAATGGACACGATTCAAAGAAGTTATCCATTATACAACCACAAAACCCTTTGCTACAGAGGATAAACAATGGTAGAAGGATGATACATATGAATAAAAAGGTGTGATTTCATATTTGGCCATGGTCATAATTTAGGAACATTTAGAACAAATTCAAAATGGTGATCATGAGTCCCACGCTATAATGTGTATGAGTCCTACACTGCAACATGAGTCATGCAGTCTGCAACATGATTCATGCGCTAGATTGTGTATGAGTCCTGTGCTAAAACATGAGTCAGGTGCCAGATTGTGTATGAGTCCCACACTGTAACCAATTGAAATAAAGTATGACATAATGGATGAGAACAATCAACCTATAATATTTCTTTTTCCAAAAAACATAGATATGACCGAGTATGTATTTCACAACATCACTTCCATTCACAGATCACTTCCACATAGGTTCCCCTTAAATGTATTATTGAGAGAATATCCTGTTGAAAATTCTCTCCACCCAGCACCACACAACTACCCATCTTCCCAGGAAAAAAATTGGCAGTCAATAGTTTGTTGACTAGTCATGAGGATAATACCCTATTTAAACTTCTATGTTCTCATCCTCAAGCCTTTACTTGGGAATATATTGACACGAAGGGTATTCATCCCAGTATTTATACACACCACATATACACAAATGATTCGAGACCATTCAGGAAAACACAAAGAAGGATAAACCCTACCTTAAGAGACATTGTAAAAACCCAGATTGAGAAACTCCTTAGAGTAGGATTCATTTATCTAATTTTAGATATCCAGTGGGTTTATTCATTAGTAATAGCATCTAAAAATAATGCTAAATGGATGGTCTGTGTGGATTATAGGGATTTGAACAAGGAAACACGTCGATATTATTTTCCTTTACCTTTTATTGATCAATTTATGGATAATTTATCTAGAAAAAGGTATTTCTCATTCCTTGATGGGTTCAGTGCGTACAATCAAATCATAGTGGCACTAGAGGATCAAGATAAAACTACCTTTACCTGCCCATAGGGTAAATTTTCTTACAGGGTCTTACCTTTTGGCTTATGTAATGCTCTTGCTACTTTTCAAAGAGTCATGTTAGCAATATTTATTGATCTCACTCATGATTGTGTTGCTATTTATATGGATGAATTCATTATTTATGGGGAAAAATTGCAAGAGTTAGTTGATAATTTAGAAAAAGTCCTCTCTAGGTGTGAGAAACATCAATTATCCTTAAACCATGAGAAATGTCTATTCATGATGGAGCAAGGTATAGTCTTCGGCCATCATGTTTCAACTGAAGGAATCACATTAGATTCTGATAAGGTCAGCATAATTATAAAAATCCCATTTCCCACAAATTAAAAATAAGTAATAAGCTTCCTTGGAAATGATGGTTATTATAGAAGATTTATTTCAAATTTCAGTAAGATAAATTCTTCGTTGTTTTCTCTTCTAACCAAAGACTCTGAATTTGAATGGACAAAATAATGTTAACAATCATTTGACATTATCAAAGAAAAATGAACAAATACCCAATCTTAAGAGGCAAAAATTGGAAGCTACCCTTACACATACAAACCAATGCTTCCAATGAAGCAATAGGGGCTATACTTGGAAAACAATAAGAAGGAGAAGCAATTCATGCCATTTATTACATTATAAAAAACCTCTCCCCTAATGAAAGGAATTACACTACTACAAAGACATAATTTCTTGCAGTTATTTATGTAATTAACAAGTTTTTCCATTATATTATAGGATATGAAGTAATTGCTCATATTGACCATTTTGCTATCAAGTATCTAATGAATAAACCTTTGGTGCATGGCATGATTGTAAGGTGGTTGTTGTTATTGCAAGAGTTTAATATAAAAATTATTGAAAAACTAGGGAAATCAAATGTGGTGGATGGATTTATCTTAAGGCTAACCATTTCAGGTACAGATTAGCAGGTCAATGATGATTTTCTAGATGAACATCTATTTACAATATCCATTGGATTCTTGGTTTGAAGGCATGGCTAAATACTTGGCTACAAGGAATTTCCCATCTTTCCTCACAAATACACAAAGAAAGCAATTAATTAGAAAAAGTGTGATGTATACATGGTTAAATGGAATAATTTTCAAATGTGTACCTGACCATGTGTTACGCATGTGTGTAGCTGAAGATGATATTTTTGACATACTCATAACATGTCATGATGCGCCATCAGGGGGAAACTCTTCAGTCAAGAGAACCATCTAAAAATTTGTAAGAGTTGGTTACTATTGGCCTTCTTTATATAAAGCTGTCAAAAAGTATGTATGACAATGTAACCAATGCCAAAGGATGGGAAATCCAACATTTACATATGAGATGCTACTCCAACCTTAGTTTACATTAGATCCATTTGAGAACTGGGGATTATATTTCATTGGACCAATTGACCCAAATTCTCAAGGGAAAGAGTACATCTTGGTTTATACAAACTATGTTACAAAATGGACTGAGGTGCAATCTCTTCAATATGAAAGGGATGATAAAGTTGTAGAGTTTTATATGAACACATATTCCAATGGTTTGGAGTACAAAAATCCATTGTTGCAGACCAAGGACTACAATTTATGTCAGGTTTAATCAGTTCCTTTGTGGAAACATATTAGATAAGGCATAATAATTAATCCTTATACCATCCACAATCCAATGGTCAAGTGGAAGTCACTAATAGATAATTGGAGAATATCCTAACCAAGACAATGGATATCTCAAGGAAAAATTGGGTTCAAAATTTACCTAAAGTAGTATGGGCCTACAACACTACTTGGAAGAAAACCACAAGATTCACTCCTTATGAATTGGTTTATGAAAAGAAGCCTATATTTCCTATAGAATTTGAAATTCAAACCTTAAGAACAACTATTAAAGTGGGAATTGATTTATTAGAAGCACAACAAGTCAAGATTCTTTAACTGGTGTTGTCGCCCTCAAAATCCCCCCTCATTTTTAAAGTAAAATTCAAAAATTTTGAGCTCATGCCCTCAAGAAGTGTTTGAGTAAAGTTAAAAGTCTGAAAAGATAGAGAAATTCATGCTTTGAAGTTGTTTAAACTCTCCAGTCTGCGTGGTTTGATAAATTTTCTGTTTCCTCATCTGGACGCGTGAAAATTCTATTGTTTTCCTCATTTGAATGAAATTATCAATCTTTCTATGGCCATGGATTGTTGAACCTTGTATTGTTTTCAATCCCTTGGTTCACAAAAGAAATTTGAAAATTGGGTGTGAAAATGGTGGAGTTTTCTTCTTCTTTGAATTTTTCCACAGTTGTGAATGACGAGCATTTTCTTCCTCGTCAAATTTTGGCCCCATTATCCACATGTATGTGGACATATCTAATTGGAGGTAGGCCAGTGGAGTAATTTGAGTTTTTGAGCCTTTTTGTAAAAAGGGATAAAAGTCATAAAGTGACTCGCAACCTCGATCATGCTAAGAGGGAAAATGTCAAATGTTGTGAGGAAATTTGTTGGGTGGAAAAACTTGTGGATTTTGTGCCAACGATTTGGGAATCTAAGTCCCTCTACTTAACCGGTGTAGCTTCAGTATATGAATGTGCGTGAAAAGGTGGGTTTATGTGGTGGCCTTTCGACCGGGGATCCAACAGGGGCACTCCATTAACCCTATGGAAAATTCTTGTAATTATCTACAAGGGGGGAATTTGTTATGAAGGTGGGAAAGGGAGTGAGAAGAGAGGTAGGAGAACTAATGTTGCAGGTAGAAAATCAGATTCTTGCATGCACTAGTTAGAAATTTCAACACATGCATTCATGAGAAGAAATAACTCTGTAAATGACAACAAGATGAGATAAGATTGCGAACTTAAAGTTTCTAAAATATCCTCATCAAAGAGGATAAAAAATCCTTCTTCTTGTATTGATGCTTAAATTTTTTTTGTACATAATGAGGGAATGGAAGAAATTTGAGAATGGAGGAAATTAGAAGAAAATGGCTATCTCCTTTTCTTTCTCTAAGTACAATGCACTCTTGAGTATACAAGATCAATTTCCAGCCCTATATAATGGTGTGAAGAAGCCATTAAATATCTCATAAGAAACAGTTACAACTTCTTCTTTGTTAGCAAGAAACGGTTTACAATATTTTCACTCACTTGCGTCCGTTCAGATTCTTGATTCGCAAGAAACGCCAATGGCAGAAAAAACCAGAATTTTCATTATGCAACCGTTACACTCATTTTGTACTTTAAATTTGAACCATTCATCTTGCCTTTGAAACTTCAAACCAGAGCCATCCATGTGGGAGAAATTTACTTGAGCGGGCGTGGAGGATGCCTTTTGCATTTTGTGACTTTATAGAGATTTGGAATTTTTTACATTTTTAGTCTGCCCTTCCACTTTTGATATGAGCCTGACACATGGATTCACTTGAGTGGAGACAGAGTCACGGGTCACTTTTATAATTTTACCTTTTTTCAATGCCGGCTCAAAAACACAAATTGCTCCGCAGGCCCGCCTCCCCGCTTTGACTCTTTTGATGCGGGCTCAACATTTGACTTTTTCCTTTAAGCCTGATTAGGGCTGTGAGCCACTTTATGCCTTTTAGCCCTTTTTTACAAAGAGGCTCAAAAACTCAAAGTTCTCCGCAGGCCCACTTCCCCGCTTTGACTTTCCAATGGCGGGCTCAAGATTTGACTTTTTGCTTTGTGTTTGGTGGGGCTATGGGTCACTTTTTAACTTTAAGCCCCTTCAATGAAAAAGGCTCAAATTCTCAAATCTCCCCGACAATCCACCTCCCTGCTTTATCTCTTTTGATGTGGGCTCAACATTTGAATTTTTCCCTCTTAGGATGATCGGGGCTGCGGGTCACTTTATGACTTTTAGCCCTTTTTAAAAAAAGGCTCAAAACCTCAAATTTCTCCGCTGGACCGTGTCCAATTAGATATTTCCAAGTACTTGTGGATAATGGGGCCAAAATTTGATGGGGAAGAAAACACCTGTCATTCACGACTGTGGAAAAATGCAGAGAAGAAGAAAACTCCACCATTTCGTGCCCGATTTTCAAATTTCTTTCGTGAACCAAGGGATTGAAAACAATACAAGGTTCGAAGATCCATGGCCATAGAAAGATTGAAAATTTCATTCAAATGAGGACAACAATATAATTTTCACGCATCCAGATGGGAAAACAGAAAATTTATCAAACCATGCAGACTGGAGAGTTTAAACAAATTCAAAGCATGAAATTCTCTATCTTTTCAAACTTCCATCTTTACTCGAACACTTCTGGATGGCGTGAGCTCAAAAATTTTGAATTTGACTTAAACAATGAGGGGGTTATTTTGAGGGTGAAAACAGCTGGCTCTAGCTTGGGGACATGAAATGGACTGAGCATAGTGAAGACATGACATGGGAATAAAAAATTTCAATCTCTAGACCCTATAATTCGTTAACCAATGCCTTATCCATTGGGTCTTGCAGAGTCATGTACAACCTATAACAAGAGAGAAATAAGAAGGAAACACACACGCACACAAAAAGGATGAAAAGGAAACACATGACACACAACAGGAAGGGAACCACACCTAACAAATCACCTATGGTACAAGGTAGGGGAGAACTCACTTTTCACTAATGATACAATTTCAAGTATTTCCACTACAAGGAAATTCTAGTGGCATTCCATCCAAATATGAGAGAATAAAATCATTCTCGCCGCAAGCTTCATGAATCTGGAATGGGTCGAGTCATAATGAATCGAACTTTCCATGGCTGCCTTTTGGTTCTCTTCTCTTGTCCCATAGCAGGATGAAGTCTCCAACTTTGAATTATCTTGCCTTGGTCTTCTTATCAAAGATATTCTTTACTTTTAATTGGTGCTGCTTAATGTGATCCACCACTTGGAGTCTATTTTCTTCCAACTTCTCAAGAAAGAAAATTCTCTTGTCAATGGAATCCTTGTATTGACCATCTTCTATTGCCTGTAATAGCTTAAGAGCTGACATCTCAATCGTGAGAGGGATTTCTGCTTCAACTCCATACAACAGTTGGATTGGTGACATACCTATTTCCTTCTTAGGAGTGATCCTATCCACCGACAATGCGTCGTATAACCTTTTATGCCAATTCCTTTGATTCTCGTTTACAAGGTTGTGGACAATGGTCACAATGTTCTTGTTGCTTGATTCGACCTGTTCCATTTCCTTGTGGATAGTAGTCAAAAGAATGTGATAGGGAGATTCCGTAGCTATAGAAAAAATTGGTCAACTCTCTTGAACAAAAATAGGTAGCATTATCTGTTAAAATCTTCTGTGGGACTCCGAAACAGACTATGATATTCTCCTTGATGAAGTTGCATACTATTTAAGTGTTGGCTTGTTGGCTGGAATGGCTTCCACCCATTTGGTGAAGTAGTCTATTGCTGTGAGTACATAGGTGTGCCCCATGCTTGATTGAGGGTTCACAATACCAATGAAGTCCAACCCCCACTGTTGAAATGGTTCTTCAATAACCACAAGCTTTTGTGGTAATGCAGCGGTTTGTGGTCTTCCAACGAACTGTTGGCATGCTTTACATTTAGAAACCCAATCTCGAGTGTCTGTAAAGATGGTGGGCCAATAATACCTTCCTCAGAGGATCTTGTGTGCACTGACCATTGCTGAAAATTTTTCACTACATGCTTGGTCATGGTATGCTTCAAGAAACTTTTCTTGTTACTCTTTATCTACGCACTTGAGGAAAAAAACCATCCAGGCCTCTTTTGTAAAGCGCATGGTTCCAGATTACAAATTTAGTTACCTTCAGATCGAGTGTTCTCCTTTGCTTGTAATCAAGATGGGGAGGACATTCTCCATAAGTCAGGTAATAGGAAAATATCAGCATACCACTCATCAGTAGTGGTGACAAAGAGAACCTATGGGTTGTCTTCTGGACAAGTTGAGAAAGCACAATTTTCTTCGCCATGTTAAACTTTGAGTGTTTCATCTTCAGCAATCAACTTGCACAAGCCATTTCCCATTATCATATTGGAGGGTCAAATTTCCAAGTCATATTCATGAGTCTTTGTAATCCAATTTCCTCTTTTAGCTCTGAGATCCTAATGTGTTAAGATGGACTTGATTGCACTGACGGGGACCATCACCACCGTATGGGAATTGAGGATGTAAAACTTGAATTTTTTTACATCCTTTACCACTGCATATGCATGCTTCTCCAATTGGCTATATTTTAGCTCATGCTTTTTTAAAGGATAACTCATGAAAGCAATAGGTGCTTCCACGCCTTCATCATTTTTTTGAACGAGAATGATAGAGAGTGTATCTTATGATGCATAACAATACATGATAAATTCTTTGTCAAAATCTAGAGATACAAGAGTCGGAGCCTTGGAAATGGATTTCTTGATCTCTTTGAATGCTGCCTTCCCTTCATTGTTCCATTTGAAGTTTGCTCGTGGTTTCATCATGGAAGTGATGTGCTTCATCAACTCAACAAACTCAGGCAAAAAACAACGAAGAAAGTTCACCTTTCCAAAGAAGGAATGAACTCCTTTCTTACTCGTGGTTAGGGCTAATGCTTGAATGGATCTAATCCTCTCAGGATCAATCTGTGCTCCATGTTTGTTCACAATGTGCTCCAATAACTTGCCTTTTGTGACTCCAAAAATGCACTTTTTTGGATTTAATGATATGCCATGTTTCCTACACCTTGTAAGTACCTATTCCAAGTGATAGATATGATCTCCCCTCTTCTTTGAAAATACTATGAGATCATCAAGATATATGACAATGCAATGCTTCAGATATTTGAAGGCAAAATCCATCGCCCTTTGGAATGTAGCTCCTGCATTGATTAAGCCAAAAGGCATTCTGCTATAGGCAAAAGTGCCCCAAGGTGTTGTAAAGGTTGTCTTGGTGCGGTCCTTCTCTGCTAATTTGATTAGATTATATCCTAAGAATGCATCAAGTAATGAAAGCATTTCAGATCTAGTGACTGCTTATATGATATGGTCCATGATAGGAAGAGGATAATTGTCCTTTAGTGATGCCTGGTTCAAGTTGCGAAAATCTACACATATCCTTATTTCACCATTCTTCTTCCGCATTGACACAATGTTAGCCACCCACATTGAATGGTGGATGGGAAAGACGATCCTTGCATTAAGCATCTTCATTACCTCCTCCTTGATGGTATCAACAATATTTGGGTTGTACGACCTTTGTTTCTATCTGAAGGGTTGTTGGTTTGAAAATCTGTCGGGTGGGTAGATCTATGGATAGACAAGCCAATAGTGTGTAGGGCATAGCCCCTCTTTGAGACAACAAAGCAAAACTGGTTTATTGCTATTCTACCAGCAGGAATCTGATGCAAGTCTCACAATATTCTGCCTTTGGGGTTTGGGATCTCATCCCAGTAGGGGTATTTCCATCCGCGAAAAGAAAGGAATGAAGGGAAAGACGAAGATAAATATAGTTCTGAAGGGAGAAAATAAATGAATTCCAAAGCAGAAAGGTCAGAAGGTTTATGTTTTGGGATTGGTAATAAATGGAGCCAAACCTACTTGCATAAACGAACAAAGCAATACTGACGAGAAAATGACAAAAAAGTAGAGATAGATCTAACAGAATAAACATACATATCTGACATAAGAAAGATTCTGATGCCCACAACACATGTATTCAACACAAATTCTTAATATTCTGTATTAATGTTTTCTTCTGTTACAAAAAGTACAAAGCCTTTTCTTCTCACTTCTATTTTTCATCTAAAAAATGTCCACCACCTTGAATACAACAAGTATTCAAGTATATATAGAAGGATAAGGAAGAAGAAGGCAAAAAGAAACCAATAACTAATTAAAAAATATTTACAAAAATATCTAAAAGTCAACTGTTGACTTTTTGGGGCAACTTGGTGGATAACAACATCCCATGGTGCAACATGGATGATGTCATCATTTGTGCCAACATACTTTTAAATATTTTACAAAATTTAGAAGAAAGCCAAGAGGAGGAAGGCTATTCATCATCGTCCCACGGCTGGAAGGGAGTATCCTACTTTCTGCTCAGGAGAGGAAATGTGGAATTGAGCCCGATACTCCATGAATTTGCTGATCATCGGTTGGAGTTGATCTTGGGCAAGACCCTTGGTGTGATCGCCGATGACTTCACAAGTCTCCCCGTTCATCTCTGAGTTTTTCGGGGAGCTTGAAGTATTCATTACCTGCCTCCATCAGGTATCCCACAAAATCATGGCAGGCCAGAAGGTTGTTGATAGATTCAATGCATCAAAAGTAGCTTCTGACCCTAACCCTTGCGAGATGATCTCTTTGAAGATCCGAATGGTATCATCTACCTTTCCTCAAGGTGAAATGATGGAGTGAGTAACCCTGGAGACATCCTTAAGATGATTTGTTCCATTTGATGCATGGCCTCCAGAGCTTCCTCCTTGACTTTATCTATCTTCTCTAAGACAAACTCCATTTGATCGACCCGATAATCCAAAGCAAGCAAGGACTTTGTTGGGTGCTCTGGGGTGATCGAAGATGCCGAATTTAACTAAATCATTGACTGAGCAGTCGAGCATCTTTTGGAATGTCTCATGTTGTAACCTGGCATGGTCCAACTCTTCGGATATAGGTCCTGCAATCACCTAGAGTTCCTTGTTCACCTGATCAATAATTCTGATACAGCTCTATGAACTTTATGATTACTTCCTCACTATCTTTGAGGATTTGGTCTCTCCAGGCAGACACTGCCATGCCTTGTTCACCAATCTTGGCATATTCGTTTATCTTTTCTTGACTAAGGGCCTCAGGAGTTTCAGTGGCAGTTGTAGGAGGTGCACTGCCCATTTTCTATAGGGCTTGGAGAAGATGTCTATTCTACTCTTTTAGTAGCCTCTTCTCTTCCTTTGCTTCCTGAAGCTTCTTGCAAAGGGCATCCACTGCAGATAGGGCCTCTCCTTGAAGGCTCTTGGAGGACATTCCCATCGTGACCTGCGTCAATGTATAATCTGTAGGAGACAGATCCTTTTTATCCTTTGTGGGATCGGGATACGCGATCTCCATTACTCTTTCTCCCGATGCACTCTGAGAGAAGCGGGTTATTGGATTTTGCTTCTTAGCCCCTTTTGTTGGGATGACAAAGAAGTCCATAGGTACAATGGGGACTTTCCTCTTATGCTGGCTCAGGTGCTGGGAGATCCATGCTGGACTTAAGGGAGTGGGACTAGAGGTGGAAGACGGAGTAGCTACAGTGGATGAGGGGAAATGCGTCGAGACACTTGGTGGTGGCATTGAGAGAGAAGCCAAAAAAGTGCTCACGGGGGGAGGAGACACTGCAGGGGAAGAAGTCATGGGGGTGGAAGGGAGCTGAGAGATGAGAGAAGAAATGCTGGGGACAGCTCGGTGAGGGAAGAGAAGATGGAGGAAGAGGAAGGGGGAACAGTGGAAGACGGGGGAGAAGACACAACCAAAGGAATGGTTGGTTGAGTGACATGAGGAGGGGAAGGAGGAGTGGGAGAAGGGATGGTGGGAACCTCAATGGTTGTAACAGTGGCAACATCCTAAGTGGATGTGCCCGTTGGAACACTCACTGCCGCTTCTTTTTCTTCAGGCGATACCAGGCTTACTACCTGTTCCTGTGTGGTGGAGGGAGGACTCTCAGGAGCTTCTTCTTGAGCAGAGCTCGATTCTCCCTCTTTTTCTTTTCCTTTGCCCTTTGGAAAATGCTTCGGCCTGGCAGGTGCATTTCCCAAAGGAGACGTGGTGAAGTCTACCCCAAGGTAGATGAGACCATTATACCTGCACCAATGCTCTGTGCACTGTAATGTGCCCTTAACCCTCTCCTCAATAGGTCTGAGGTGCCCTTGTTCTGTCAATCTCAGTAAATGGCCAGTTGTCCCCATCCGTATCTAGATAGACCTGATCAACTTCTTGATCAGTCGTTTTGAAACCTTTCGGAACAATGGCCACGCCATATTGAATAATTTCTGCTAGGGCCAGGCGGGAGTGATCCTTTCTCCTGAGTTCGACCTCGTGATACAGGTCGATGTAGATGTCCTCGATCTGTGGAACGTGGATCGGATCGAGATTTTCCTTTGGGAGGAAATTTCATGGATCAAAGGTTGGCCTTGCCGGGAAATTGTGCTTCAGGTTGAGAAGCTCCAGCTCCGTGAAACATTTCCCGGGCTTTGGTGTGAGAAGTGCAAGTGTACCTTGCCCACTGTGAGGGGGAAAGGAGTTCCACCCTTCTTTCTTTTTAGGAACTTCTCATGATATGTTATGAGCTGTCTGGATAGCTCCAACAGGATCAACTTAGGGCCTGCATACCTTGGTAACTTGGTGGGCTCCCCCAAGAAGTTGGCTGCTCTAAGATAGGTGAAAGTGGGGAATTGCGTAAATAACGCCCCCCACTTCTCTGTTGTAGTTACTATGCTCTTGGTCGTCCGACCGTGAGTCATATTGGGCCTCAATAGGTAGATGATGCCGTAGAAGAAGGCATTGTTGATCTTGCTAAACTGTGGGATGTTGTTTTCCAGTTTCAAATCTAGATAATATTCATATATTTTTACCTAGGGCCATACCCTGCATCGGCTCAGCGCTGGATAATCCCTCTCAGAGGCTAGCAACGTAGGAGTTCGTAGACCACGTAGGAGTTCATGTAGAACCTCCCCGTTGTTGTGAGTTGTTAGAGCTGTCTCAGAGATGGTGTTGCTGATGATTTCTGCCCACTCAAAACATCTGATCAGGCACGTTTTTGTTCATTGTCTCCAGATACCTGAGCATCCATTTGTGGAAGTAATGGGCATCAGAGTTTCTCAAGCCCAAACACTCTGCTCAGGAAGGTAATGGTGTCACTCAGTTCCTCCGAGAAGTCACTGCGGTGAATAACCTGTGGCCACTTGGTTATTACCTTCTTATTCTTTAGGTACACTTCATTCATCAACTGCATGCATTTGTCTTCATTTTCCCTCCATGCCTTTATGCAGTCTTCCTAGATTATAGCCACAAAATGCCTGTGGTGGGGGATACCCAACATGATTTCGAAGTGTCGGGTAGTGAGGTTGATTATAACCTCACCCTTTTCATTCTCGACACACCTTGTGTCTTTGTTATAGCAGCGGGCCACCACCATCATGAACTCATTATTCACCGCGCTAACGGGGATTCCCCCAGCGAAGTGTAGACCACTGCCCACCAATTTGTCCATCCATGGACTTGCCTGTGACCCTTCTGGTTCTAGCCCAAAAATCCTCCATGTCTATATGGCCAAGTTCAGAATCTCTGATGTCTAAGTCACATTCTGCATGGGACTCAGGAATCCTGACCCTTTGATACTTGTATTTCATTTCTTCCTCTGTGAGTTTGGCCTTACCCTTTGACTTGGTTGGCCTTTTGCTTGATGTAGACATATGCAAATCTGAGTTCAGTTGCTGATTTGCAAGAAGGAGTGAAGTCCAACGCAAAAGAGCCATGTTAGATGTGAGATTATCCATCAAAGCTTTACAGAATGAGGAGTTAGCAATTTTTAAAAGCTTCTAGGGCACAAGGCGCAGGTATATTGCAGGCTGCAGGGTCAGAAAAAGCAAGGCGCACTGATGGAGAGTGTTGCAAGGAAGAAAACAGCACCAAAGGGCGCAGGGTGCACAGGAATACTACACACAACATTCAGTGTTGATGTAGAAGGATTTGCGCCTGCGCCATTGTGTAAGGTTTAAACTAGGCGTGCAAATAATTTTTGTGTTATATGGGATTAGGATGCACCAATGTCACAGATATTGAACGTGTTGCAAACATTTTTAGTGCGCCAAAGGGCATGGAATTAAAGGATGTATCACTTGAGTTAAGGTGCGAACAAGGGGATCCTTTGGCTGTGGCGCAGGAAGAGTTTGCATGACATTCAGATGTTGATGTAGCTGGATTTTACGCCTGCGCCATGTGTTAGGATTTTCTTAGAATTTCAAAGGGCACAGGGAAGGATGCATGTTGCAGGCAGGGATAGTGCGCCCTTTGGCGTGACTGTGTTTTATGCAACAGTGATGGCATTTGCGCCAAAGGAAAACCGCGGGTTTTGGATTTGATAACTTTAAATTTTCTCTTTTTTGATTGGTTTGTGGTTTTTAGGCCTCATTAACATGGATCTGGACAGTAAGGGGAAAAATGGGCAAAGAGGATCCTGGATCATTGAAACAAAAATCCCTCCAGGCCAGCAGATCTGGACAGAGGGTAAACCAGTTTGGGGGGAGCCTCTTAGGTTCATTTGTTATTATTTTTATAACAAGCACAACCACAGAAAACCAACAAACAAATATCACAAGAAAAGCAAGGACCACTTACCAGAGATATATAGAATGAAAGGAACGATGTGGGGTCCACGAATGCGACGTAAAATGACACAGGGATGACAGAGGTGCTGACAGGTGAAGAGGAATAAACTTTTCACGTATTTTTTAATCGTGAAAATGACAAGGTGGATGCGCCTATATATAGCAAAAGGTGCAATAAATGTGCCACCAACTTTTTCCAAAGTGCGCACCAAAATATATGTCGACATGAAATTATTTGCACCTTTGGTGCGGTTTTTTGACTATCAACATGATCTTTTCTTTAGCGTGCCTTGGCGCACCGTTTAAGGGTGCAACATTTTTAGTGTCGACAGGGAGGCGCATGCACCTTGGCATAGGCAAGAAAGGTGCAACATCATGGGAAGGTGCAGGCGCAACAATTTTGCTATGTCGACACTCCAAAAGGTGTGCCAAAGGAATAGAAGGGGGCACAAATTCATTTGATGTTGCATGAACAAAATCTGTGCCCAGCCAAAAAAGGACCAAAATGACTAAGTTCAAAAAACTAGATTCTTCGGAAAGGGATTTTATGCCATTCCGAATGCTAAGGGACCTTGGCGGGGAACCAAAACAAAATTTTGGTATGGTTACCTGCAAAATTGCCCTTGTCAATTTTACAGGATAACAGCTGGCTCTTTCTGGGGACTATCTTTGAGTGAAGCTTAAGGGTAGAGAATCCCAGATCAACATGTGCCTATCCATTGGGTTACAGAGTCAAAAACAAGGGTGACAAAAAAGGAAAACACACAACCAACAAAATCAAACACACGACAAAAACAAACACACAACTTAAAGAAAACTGTACAAAGAAGAGAGAAAGCTCTACTTCCTGAATATTTTGAGATGTTGCCCGCTATAGGGAAGCAGGAGATCAGTTCCATCTAGATACGAGAGATAGAAGCTATTCTCTCCATTGAGCTGCTTGATCTTGAAAGGTCCTCTCCATAGAGAATCAAATTTCCCGTGCATGCCCTTTGGCTCTCTTCGCTTGTCCCACAAAAGGACGAGATCTCCCACCTGAAAATCTCTCTGCTTGGCCTTTTTATCGAACAACCTCTTGACTTGATTCTGATGTTTGGTGATCCTGTCGACCACTCTTACTCTCTTTTCTTCAAGCTCTGCTAGATACATGATCCTCTTTTCAAGAGAATTTTGGAAAGTCTCATCTTCAATCGCTCGTGCCAAGCGTAGAGCAGGAAGTTCCGCAGAAATGGGGAGCTCAGCGTCGATTCCATATAATACTTGAAAAGGTGACATACCGAGAGACCTCTTTGGAGTAATGCGGTCTGCCCACAAAGCGTCATACAATGACTTGTGCCACGACCGCTGATTCTCATCAACTAGCTTCCGTATGATGGTCACTAAGTTTTTATTACTGGATTCTACCTGACCATTTCCTTGGGGGTAATAATCTGAGGTGTGGGCCAAGGTTATCCCATATTCATATCAAAAACTGATAACTTCCCGTGAGGAGAAGTTGGAAGCATCATCAACAACGATCTTGTTTGGAATGCCAAATCTTACAATGATATTTTCTTTGATGAAGTTGCAAACAACTTCAGAGGTGGCATTCTTAACAGGTATGGCCTCCACCCATTTGGTGAAGTAATCTGTTGCTGTTAGGACATAACTATGTCTGACACTTGATTGGGGATGTAGTGCTCCGATAAAGTCAATTCCCCATTGCCTGAATGGTTCGTCAATAATGACCGGCCTGAGGGGAAAAGCAACCAATTTTGGTTTGCCAACAAATTGTTGGCAGAGCTCACATTTTGCTACCCAGGTGGCTGTATCCCGAAATAGTGTTGGCCAATAGTACCTAGCCTGGATGATCTTGTGTGCTGTCATGGAAGAGGAAAAATGACCACCGCAGGCTGAATCATGAAAACTCTCGAGTAAATTTACCTACTGCGGTTTGTCAACACATCGCAGGAAAATGCCATCAATTCCACGTTTGTATAAACCGTCATCCCAGATTACATATCTGGTTGCTCTAAGCTTTATTGTATGCTTCTCCTTTGAAGTTAGATGAACTGGGCACTCACCGTAAGTGAGAAATAAAACGATATTATAATACCATTCATCGCTAGTTGCAACAAATAGAACCACAGGTAGGGAATCAACTTTCTCCAGCTGGCCTTGTGTTCCATCGATGCAATCATCCTTTTCTTCAGGGCCTTCTGAATCATTATTTTCAGCCATAAGCTGACATAGGCCCTTGCCTCTTACCAGCTTGGTTGGTTTTATGTCTAGATCATACTCTTGGACCTTTGCGATCCAATTCCCTCGCAAGCTTCCTAACTCCTGTTGAGTTAAGATTGACTTGACTGCCATGTCAGGAACCAACACTACCATATGAGAGTTTAGGATGTAATACCAGAAGTTCTTAACTGCTTTGACAATGGTGAAGGCGTGCTTTTCCAACTGAGACATCTTCAATTCATGAGGCTTGAGGGGAGAGCTCATGAACGTGATTGGAGATTCAACATCCTCAGAATTCTTTTGCATTAAGATGGCCGATACAGTATGCTCAGATGCATAACTATACATGATAAAATCCTTGGAGAAATCGGGACATACCAGGACTGGTGCATGAGCGACGGAGGCTTTTATATCCTCGAATGACGTCTTTCCTTCTTCGCTCCACCAGAAATTTTGTGACCCTTTCATCATATTTGATATGTGGCGAGTCTTTTCAGCAAAGTCGGGAACAAAGCACCTGAGAAAATTCACTTTTCCGAAGGAGTGAACGCCAGTCTTGCTTGTGGGTAAAGTAAGGCTCTGAATAGCTTTAACCCTTTCGACATCTATCTTTGTCCCTTCCTTGCTGACAACGTGTCCCAACAACTTTCCTTTAGTGACCCCAAAAATAGACTTTTTTGGATTTAGGGAGATCTCGTGTTCTTGGCATCTATTCAATACTTGCTCCAAATGATCACAATGATCACTTCACTATTTAGAGAACACAGTTAAGTCATCTAAATAAACTATGATAACCTTTCCCATCATACCTTTGAATGCGAAGTCCATCGCCCACTGAAAGGTGGCACCAACGTTGGTCAAGCCAAAAGGCATCCTGCTATAGGCGAATGTGCCCTAGGGGGTAGTGAATGCTGTTTTGAATTGGTCTTCAGGTGAGACTTCAATCTGATTATAGCCCAAAAAACCATCAAGCATGGACAACATTTCTAAACCAGTTACTGCCTGCAGAACCTGATCCATTATGGGAAGCGGGTAGTTGTCCTTCAAGGATGCCTGATTCAGGTTGCAAAAATCTACGCAGATGCATATTTCACCATTATTTTTTCATACTGGCACAATGTTTGTGACCCAGGTATTGTGGTGGATAGGAAAGATGATCCTTGCATCCAACATCTTCTGTATTTCTACCTGGATGGTACCTGAGATCTTGGGATTATAGTGCCTCTATTTTTGGTGAAAGGGTTTGACATCTTCTTTCAACGGGATGTCATGCTGGACGTCCTTCAGCTTGAAAGACTTTAGATCGGCATAAGACCATGCCAATACGTCCATATATTTCTTCAGAAATTTGACAAACTTCCACTTTTCCTCGGGTGTGCAACATTTCCTGATGTTTACAAACTGCGGATGCTCCATAGTACCTAGATTGACCGGCTCGGTTTCTGGAGAGGAGTTAGGATCACCTTGCCTTTTCTTTTTGACAAAATGATCATGTCTATCGAACAAATGTTCCAGGGAGACCAAACCTTTTGCAATTTTATTTCCTTTGAGCTGACATATGCCATCACCTTATTTTGATTTGTTTACTTGATCAGTAACAGATTCACGACATGCAAAAGTAGATCCTTCAAAATGAACCTCACTGAAATTCTCCACCTTCTCCAGAAAGGCAATAAGTTGATTGTCATTGTTGAATACCTGCCAGTGCTAAGAATTGTCTGGCACACTTGGACGGAAGACTACCTCAATGGTATATGTGTCTGTTTTCAATCCTGAGTGAGGGAGCATAAGAGATGCTGAGACGGCCAATGAATTGGCCAAGTTGCTCTAAGCTCTTGGAATGGATTTAATTTAAAAAGCATCAAACTCCTTAATGTTGTCCCATAATGCATTGCAGTAATGCCTGAGCGTTTCATTCTTTACTTGATATATTCTTTTCACTGGATTCATGACTAGCTCGGCATCGCCCTATACTTTTAGGTTCTTGATTCCCCTTTATTTTGAAGCTTGCATGCCAAGTAGCAAAGATTCATACTCAGCAGTATTATTCGTGTTGAAAAAATACACTTGAAAGAGAGGAAAAATCTCCTCCTCAGGGGATATTAACACAGCTCTAGCACCGCATCCGCTAGTTGCACAACTACCATCAAACTGTAACACCCATATCTTGTTAAGATCCTCCTCCTAGGAGAGAATGTCCATTTTGTCAGACTCAGTAGATAAGAAGTAGTTCCCCATCCCTGATGATTCAAAGAGAATTTGGGCTTTGGGGTCATCAGAATTGGTGACCAAGTACTTCTTTTGTGATTCATGCTCCAAGGTCTGCATTATACCCTTGACAGGGATTCTGGCCTTAGACCAGTCCATATGAATCTCTCCACCAACTTCACTGCAAAATTTCCTTCCTAGTAGAATTCCATATGCCGCTGGAATATCGGACAATGAGGATGGTCATCTTTCACTCTTTTCTTTGGGAATGCCGCAAATGCAAACTACGCATCTTTGATTTGACCAATCAATGGAACCTGTTTGGTTTCCAAGGAGTAACATCTGCCAAAAGGCTTGGCAAGAGTGAGGCCCAAAGCATGGGTGAATTTTTTTGGCATGACATTATCAGAAGCCCCAGAATCAATTATGCAGTTGCTTAGCTTGTGACCATTGATTAGGAGGGAGAGATAAAAAGGTTCAATTTTTCCTGATGCGGAAGTCGAGGCAACATTTATGCGAGACGCAGGAGGAGTAGAAAGGATTCCTTTCGGGGAGACCTGAGAAGTTACGACAGCTTGGCTTTGAATATATTCAGTCAATTTTACAAGCTGCTCAGGGTTTGACTGAAGATACTCGGCTTCAGACATTTGGATCTTGGTCTTTTTAGCATGATTGATTATGTTGAATGCGGCCAAGGGTTGCGTTGATGAAGGAATGAGTCCCTCATTTCACGATGGTAGGGTAGGATTACCGGTCTTTATGGGAATAGAAGAAGGCTGATTCGGAGGGGAGATAGGGGAAAAAGATTTCTTTGTAAAAGGCTTAATAGGAGGTTGAGCAGGAAGAGGATTACCTCTTTTTGCAATGGTTGGAGGCGTGTTTAACATGACCTTCTCTTTTTGTATCATGGCAGCAACTTTCTCTTCCTTTCCTTGAGAGCGGGTGAAAACAACGTATGATTGCATGTTTGCATATCCTTGAGTACCCTCTTCTTCATCAGATTCCTCCTCTTCAAATTTCATATACCCGATAGTAGAGTCGCCAGTCAGTTCACCGAAATCTTGATCATCTCCACCAGGGGATGAAGATTCTTCATAATTTTACTCCTCTTCCTCGATCTCGACTAGGGCATTAACCGGAGGGGCCTCAAGTGCCAACCATGGAGTAGTTGCACGCAAATGCGGCCTTTGTGGGGCGTTGTTGGAAGTGAAATTTCTTCATGGGATATCCTGGTATGAAGTGTTGGGAGAAGCTTGAGCTAATTGCTTTTTTAAAGCGAGCAGGTCATTTGCCATCTTCTGGAATGCCGGATCTGACGAAGTGGCTAGAGAAGGAGCCGCAACTTTAGGCTTGGATGACTCTCATTTTAATTCACTAGATATAAGCAGGTTGTCTTCTATCCGAATGGCTACAGCTTGAGCAAGAACCAGGGTAGTGACTTGTTCTTGCAAGAGTAAGAAACTTACTTTCGAGCTCATGGCATTCACGAAGAAACACTTCTAATTTTCTGGTGTTGGCAGCATGGCAGGTGGCACACGGTTGATTAGTGAATTGAAATGAGCGATGAAATTGTGCATGGTTTCATTGACTTCCTTCTTTAGGTGAGTGATCTTTGACAGTAATGTGAACGCTTCTTCAGAAGGTTTATACTTGTCTTCAAATGCAGTTCGTAATGTGGCCCAACTGGTGATAGATCTAGCTGGAAAATGCTGAAACCATTCTACTGCAGGTCCTTGCAAGGTCTCTAGAAAGAGGTGAATTGACACATCTTCATGGGTCACATCCATGATGCTGCATGACATGATGAAAGTAGATATATGTGAATCCATGCTTTGGTTTCCGCTCCCATCAAATCTTGGGAAATTCTTTCGGTTTCCATGAGGGAGTGCGTGAACAGGATGTGGCAAAGCAAGAGGGCCCATAGTGTTTCCCCATGGTACTACCATTTGAAAAGATGGAAAGAGGGCGTGAGCCGGAAAGATGGTTCTACTGAGCAACAAAGCACTGCAGAGGGATGTGGATGCTCCTTGTGAAAAATGGTTCATTCGTGGAGGTGAGACACTTCTGGCTGACCGATCAGCTGAACTCAGTGACGAGAAGCATGCTGGTGTAATACTGAAGTTGTGCCTTTGAAGTAGATCGAAAGTAGGATCAAATTCCCTACGAGATCTCCTGCTATGAGTGAATGGTTCACCTGCCAGTGTATTTTTCAGATCTGTAATATTTTGGAGCAGATTTAAAAACTCTTTTTGGTTGTACATGCTGATTTTCTAATTTTTCTGATAAAAATCAGCAACATGTACCTTTTCTAAATATTTAATTTTATCCCTCTTTTGAAAACCGATTGTGGTTTAATGACAAATATTAACGAGGATAAAATTATGGCTAACTTAGTAAGCTGATTTTCAGATCTTAGAGTTGACTTTTTTTGCAAGGGTTTTGAAATATAGTATATATATATATATATATACTAAAACAGTCAAAAACTCAGATCTACGGAACTATATGGGTTTTTATAAAAACTCAGTGAACTAAAGATCTCTATCTAGCCCAGATCTATGGATCTCTGAAGAAAATTTTCAGTTTGGATCACTTTTGCAAAAATTTTGGATTTTGAGCAAAAAGTTAAGATTTGCAAACAGGTAGTGATTTTTACAGTTTTATCAATTTTCTTAGTTACTTTAGCAAATTTACAAGCTGTTAGTGTCCTTTAACTGACACAACACTCACATAGATCTGTTCGTTCCCCAGCGGAGTTGCCAAAAACTATTGGTCCAAAAATCTATCGGGAGGGTAGATCTATGGATAGACAAGTCAACAGTGTGCAGGGCATAGCCCCTCTTTGAGACAGCAAAGCGAAACTGGTTTATTGCTATTCTATCAGTAGGAATCTGTGCAATTCTCACAATATTCATGCCTTCGGGGTTTGGGATCTCATCCCAGTTGGGGTATTTCTGACTACGAAAAGAAAGGAATGAAGGGAAAGACGAAGATAGGATAGATCCGAAGGGAGAAAAGAAATGAATTCCAAAGCAGAAAGGTCAGAGGGTTTATGTTTTGGGATTGGTAATAAATGGAGCCAAACCTACTTGCATAAATGAACAAAGAAATACTGATGAGTAAATGACAAAAAAATAGAGATAGATCTAACAGAATAAACATACAGATCTAACATAAGAAAGGTCTGATGCATAACACATGTATTCAGCACAAAGTCTCAATATTTGTATTAATATTTTCTTCTGTTACAAAAAGTACAAAGCCTTTTCTTCTCACTTCTATTTTTCATCTAAAAAATGTCCACCTCTTTGAATACAACAAGTATCCAAGTATATATAGAAGGAGAAAGAGAAAGAAGGCAAAAAGAAACCAACAACTAATTACAAAATATTTACAAAAATATCTAAAAGTCAACTGTTGACTTTTGGGGCAACTTAATGGATAACAACATCCCATGGTGCAACATGGATGATGTCATCATTTGTGTCAACATACTTTTAAATATTACAAAATTTAGAAGAAGGCCAAGAGGAGGAAGGCTATTCGTCGTCGTCTCATAGTTGGAAAGGAGTATCCTACTTCTGCTCAGGAGAGGCAATGTGGAATTGAGCCTGGTACTCCATGAATTTGCTGATCATCAGCTGGAGTTGATCCTGGACAGGACCCTTGGTGTGATCGTCGATGATTTCACAAGTCTCCCGCTCATCTCTGAGTTTTTCTGGGAGCTTGAAGTATTCATTACCTACCTCCATCAGGTATCCCACAAAATCACGGCAAGCCAGAAGGTTGTTGATAGATTCATATGTCAAAAGTAACTTCTGACCCTAACCCTTGCAAGATGATCTATTTGAAGAGCCGAATGGTTTTCATCTACCTTCCTCAAGGTGTAATGATGGACTGAGTAACCCTGGAAGACATCCTTAAGATGATTTGTCTCCATTTGATGCAATGGCCTCCAAGAGCTTCCTCCTTGACTTTATCTATCTTCTCCAGGATAAACTCCATTTGATCGACCCGATAATCCAAAGCAGCAAGGACTTTGTTGGGTACTCTTGGGTGATAGAAGACGCCGAATTTAACTAAGTCATTGACCGGGTAGTTGAGCATCTTTTGGAAAGTCTCATGTTGTAACCTGGCATGGTCCAACTCTTCGGAGATAGGCCCTGCAATTTCCTGGAGCTCACTGTTAGCCTGATCAATATTTTGATAAAGTTCTGTGAACTTTACAATTACTTCATCACTATCTTTGAGGATTTGTTCTCTCCAGGTGGATACTGCCGTGCCTTGTTTGTTGACCTTGGCGTATTCGTTTATCTTTTCCTTACTAAGGGCCTCAATATTTTTAGTGGCAGTTGTAGGAGGTGCACTACCCATTTTCTGCAGGGCTTGGAGAAGGTGTCTATTATGTTCTTTTAGTAGCCTCTTCTCTTCCTTTGCTTCTTAGAGCTTCTTGCAAAGGGCATCCACTGTAGATAGGGCCTCTCCTTGTAGGCTCTCGGAGGACGTTCCCATTGTGACCTGCATCACTGTATAATCTATAGGAGATAGATCCTTTTTATCTTTTGTGGGATCAGGATACGTGATCTCCATTACTCTTTCTCCTGATGCACTCTTAGAGAAGCGGGTTATTGGCTTTTGCTTCTTACCCCCTTTTGTTGGGATGATGAAGAAGTCCATAGGTGTAATGGGGACTTTCCTCTTGTGCTGATTCAGGTGCTGGGAGATCCATGCTGGACTTAAGGGAGTGGGACCAGAGGTGGAAGAGGGAGCAACTACAGTGGATGAGGGGAAATGCGTCGAGACACTTAGTGGTGGCATTAAGAGAGAAGCCAACAAAGTGCTCACTGGGGGAGGAGACACTTCAGGGGAAGAAGTCACGGGGGTGGAAGGGAGCTGAGAGATGAGAGAAGAAATGCTAGGGGACAGCTCTACGAGGGAAGAGAAGATGGAGGAAGAGGAAGGGGGAACAGTGGAAGATGGGGGAGAATACACAACCAAAGGAATGGTTGGTTGAGTGACATGAGGAGGGGAAGGAGGAGCGGGAGAAGGGATGGAGGGAACCTCAACAGTTTTAGTAGTGGCAACATCCTGAGTGGATGTGCCCATTGGAACACTCACTGCCGCTTCTTCTTCTTCAGGTGATACCAGGCTTACTACCTATTCCTGTTCGGTGGAGGGAGGGCTCTCAAGAGCTTCTTCTTGAGTGGAGCTTGATTCTCCCTCTTTGTCTTTCCCTTTTCCTTTTGGCAAATTCTTTAGCCTGGCAGGTGCATTGCCCAAAGGAGACGTGGTGAAGTCTACCCCAAGGTAGATGAGGCCGTTCATCCTGCACCAATGCTCTATGTGCTGCAAAGTGCCCTTAACCCTCTCCTCAATAGTCTAAGGTGCCCTTGCTCTGTCAATCTCAACAAATGGCCAGTTGTCCCCATCCGTATCTAGATAGAACTAATAAACCTCTTGATCGGTCATTTGGAAACCTTTCGGGACAATGGCCAAGCCATATTGGATAATTTCTGCCAGGGCCAGATAGGAGTGATCGTTTCTCCTGAGTTTAACCTCATGATACAGGTCGATGTAGATGTCCTCAATCTATGGAATTTGGATCAGATCGAGCTTTACCTTTGGGAGGTAATTTTGTGGATCAAAGGTTGGCCTTGCAAGGAAATTTTGCTTCAGGTTGAGCAGTTCCAGTTCCGCGAACATTTCCCGGGCCTTGGTGTGAGAAGTGCAGTTGTACCTACCCACTGTGTGGGGGAAAAGAGTTCCACCCTTGTTTCTTTTCAAGCACTTTTCGTGATATGTGATGAGCTGTCTGGACAACTCCAATAGGATCAACTTAGGGCCTGCATACCTTGGTAACTTGGTGGGCTCCCCCAAGAAGTTGGCTGCTCTAAGATAGGTGAAAGTGGGGAATTACGTAAATAACGCCCCCCACTTCTCGGTTTCCGTTACTATGCTCTTGGTCGTCTGACCGTGAGTCATATTTGGCCTCAATAGGAAGATGATGCCGTAGAAGAAGGCATCGTTGATCTTGCTGAACTGTGGGATTCTGTTCTCCAGCTTCAACTCTAGATAATATTCATATATTTTTACCTGGGGCCACACCCCGCATCAGCTCAGCGTTGGATAGTCTCTCTCAGAGGCTATAGCGTAGACCACGTAGGAGTTCATGTAGAACCTCCCCGTTGTTGTGAGTTGTTGGAGCTGCTCAGAGATAGTGCTGCTGATGATTTCTACCCATTCAAAATGCTGATCAGGAACGTTTTTGTTCATTGTCTCCAGATACCTGAGCATCCATTTGTGGAAGTAATGGGCATCAGGAAGCCCAAATACCCTACTCAGGAAGGTAATGGTGTCACTCAGTTCCTCTGAGAAGTCACTGCGGTGAATAACCTACATCCACCTAGTTATTACCTTCTTATTCTTTAGGTATACCTCGTTCATTAACTGCATGCATTTGTCTTCATTTTCCTCCCATGCCTTTATGTAGTCTTCTTGACTTATAGCCACAAAATGTCGGTGGTGGGGGATACCCAACATGATTTCAAAGTGCCAGGCAGTGAGGTTGATTATAACCTCGCCCTTCTCATTCTCGACACACCTTGTGTCTTTGTTATAGCAACGAGCCACCACCATTATGAATTCATTATTTACTGCACTAACAGGGATTCCCCCAGCGAAGTGTAGACCACTTCTGACTAATTTTTCCATCTAAGGACTGCTTGTGGCCCTTCTAGTTCTAGCCCAAAAGTCCTCCATATCTATGTGGCTAAGTTCAGCATCTCTGATGTCCAAGTCACATTCTGCATGGGACTCGGGCATCCTGACCCTTTGATACTTGTATTTCATTTCTTCCTCTGTGAGTTTGGCCTTACCCTTTGACTTGGTTGGTCTCTTGCTTGATGTAGACATATGTGAATCTGAGTTCAGTTGCTGATCTGTAAGGAGGAGCAAAGTCCATCTCAAAAGAGCCATGTTAGCTGTGAGATTATCCATCAAAGCTTTACAGAGTGAGGAGTTAGCAATTTAAAAGCTTCTGGGCATAGGGCGCAGGAATACTGCAGGGCCAGAAAAGCAAGGTGCACTGATGCAGAGTGTTACAAGGAAGAAAATAGTGCCAAAGGGCGCAGGGCGCAGGGATATTACACACAACATTCAGTGTTGATGTAGAAGGATTTATGCCTGTGCCATTGTGTAAGGTTTAAACTAGGCACAAATAATTTTTGTGTTGCATGGGATCAGGATGCGCTAATGGCACAGATATTGAACGTGTTACAAACAGTTTTGGTACGCCAAAGGGTGCAGGATTAAAGGGTGTATCACTGACTTTAGTTGCGCCAAGGGGCTTTTGGCATTGGCACAGGAAGAGCTTACATGACATTCAGTGTTGATGTAGTGGGATTTTACGCTTGCACCATGTTAGGATTTTCTTAGATTTTATAAGGCACATGAAGGATGCATGCTGCAGGCAGGGATAGTGTGCCCTTTGGCGTGACTGTGTTTTATGCAACAGTGATGGCGATTGCACCAAAGAAAAACCACGGGTTTGGTTTGTGATAACCTTAAATTTTCTCTTTTCTTGGACAGGTTTGTGGTTTTTAGGCCTCATTAACATGGATCTGGACAGTGAGAGGAAAAATGGGCAAAGAGGATCCTGGATCATTGAAACAAAATCCCTCCAGGCCAGCAGATCTGGACAGAGGGTAAACCAGTTTGGGGGGAGCCTCTTAGGTTCATTTGTTATTATTTTTATAACAAGCACAACCACAGAAAACCAACAAACAAATATCACAAGAAAAGCAAGGACCACTTACCGGAGATATATAGAATGAAAGGAACGATGCCAGGTCCACGAATGTGATGTAAAATGATATGGGGACAACAGAGGCATTGACAGGTGCAGAGGAATAAAATTTTCACGTGTTTTTCAATCGTGAAAATGATAGGGCAGATGCAGCCTATATATAGCAAAAGGTGCAATAAATGTGCCACCAACTTTTTCAAAGGGCTCACCAAAACATATGTCGACATGAAATTATTTACGCCTTTGGCGTGGTTTTGTGACTGTCGCCTTTACATTCATATTTTCAGTGCCTTAGCGCACCATTTAGAGGCACAAAAATTTTAGTGTCAACAAGGAGGCGCATGCGCTTTGGCACAGGTTAGAAAGGTGCAACATGGGAAGGCGCAACATTTTTGATGTTCAACACTGTGTGCTCCAAAGGAAAATAAGGGGGCACATATTCATTTGATGTTGCATGAACAAAATCTGCGCCTAGCCAAAAAAGGACCAAAATGACTAAGTTTGAAAAAATAGATTCTCCGGAAAGGGATTTTATGCCATTCCGAACGCTGAGGGACCTTGGCGGGGACTCAAAACAAAATTTTAAGTGGTCTCTTGAATGAATCACAGCGATGATTGACAAAGAGGTCATCTAAAGAGACTAGGATTGCAGAGGAGATTTTGTTCCCTTTCAATTTGATTGCTCCCTCATCATCAATGGCTTCAATGGAAACACCATTCTCATTCATTATGGGAATTGAAAACACCATGGATGTGTGAGAGAATGGTCACAACATTCGAATAATTTCATAGATCTCCATTGTATTTAACCCTTCACCACAAATAACTATGGCGTAAGTAATTTGGTTGATCATTTTGTGTAGACTTGCCTAAATCTGACTACGCAGTTGTCTGGTACACTAGGCCTGAATTACACTTCTTAATCCTCATTTTCTCTCATTTGGTATTAATTAGCATGAGGTCTCACTAGGGATTATCTAACATTGCAAGAGAATCAGTACTTGGTCAATTCTATTCGACACTTCGAATAGCTTCAACTAGAAAATCCCCCTTCAAACTGGATACAAATGTAGTCCCACACTGTGTTTCTGTTAGTTATCGGAGTCTTGTATTCTTCACATTAATTAATTCATGGTGGACCAACTATTAATTAAGTAACCTTTAAAATGTGAATTTGGCCTCTCAGTTTCTTGCCAATCCCCCTTTCTACTCATTCAAATTCCACTCAATTTCCCTTAAGATTAGTGCTTCATAATTTGCAGCCTAATTGGGTCTATTAATCAAATTGCAGCTTGTAGGAATTTAAATCACACCCAACTCACATGGAAGTTGAGTACAATTCTACATTAAGCTCTTGAGCCCGCACTGGAATCACTACCATAAAATTCCATTGTTAAAAATTTATCTATCCTCTTCCTCCATCCAGAAGTCAAGCTCTCCTCTTTTATCCCACATGTGAGGAAGTAGTTTCGCACAGAGACCCAGAAAAATGTAGATCTGGAGGAACAAGTTGGACTTTCAGCGCCCATGAGACACTACAGACTGTGAAATAGGCATATGTGACTATGAAAATTCTTAGCAAATCATATTTTCATCGGTCACAATTTTATTCGGATAGTTATTATATGACCAATTCATTGTCTGTATGAGGTCTGCACCAAGATAATCGATTTCGCTGGAAACTCCTACTCAATGAAGTATAGACCTACAAGGATACCCTCAAATAGACATGCTACTAGTACCCTTAAAAAGAAAGATGTAGAATGGAGGGGTCAGATTGTTCTCAACTGTCACATCTGGTGATTCTTACGACCAATGGCACTTGTTTGCAATTACATTTCAGGCACAAGGTGCCAGTTACCTGTGTAAAGGTGTGGTGCTAGAGAATTTGTGCCTTGGGCTGGCATCACATTGTGCTGTGCCTCTGGACATCTATGTATAGCGAGCATTAGTGGCTATCCGTAAAGCCTATAAATAGATGTGTGATATGGAATAGAATGAACTTAAACCTCCTATGAAGTGTATGTGGAGGCACTAATGGATAGTCCATTGCCCTTGGGAATGGATGATTTGGATGCTCTAGACAGTAAGCCTGTAGAATGCAGGACTCTTAGGATACAGGGTGACCACCACGAACTGCATTAGTGAACCTGTCCCTTATTATGATCAGGGTAACTGTTTGTAGGTATATATATTCCCTGAGAGCTTGAACTTCGTAATTAACCCCGAAAAGGTCGACTACCAAAAAGATCAACATTCCCAAATGGATAGAAATTACCCAAAAGATATCCAACAAATGTATAAAGAGGTACAGGGTACACCCAGAGGATACTTTGGGAGTTGAATTCTCCTTTTCTGGCGCTAGCTATCCTGGCTGGGTACTGGTGTCCAGGATGTAGAAATTTTGATTGTAACTTAGATACATTTACCGGAGCAAGAAGTAGTGAAAGACCAGAATTTCTTTAACAACTTTTGAAATGGGAGAAGAATTAGATGGCTTACTTGGCATAGTAGCATGATCCCTAACAAATAGTGAGTACTGGTTTCTTTTTTAGGCCGACTCACATAGAAGGTAATAATGGTGATGCAATCATGACTAGATAATTACCCAAAGTGTGTGACCTCTGGATGAGAATCTTATTCATTCTTACGTTGTCACATTTACCACATTCACTTTATTGGATTTTTGAAGCATCCTTTCATGGATCTTCCACGATCTCTTTTAAAGCATTCACTTTGCTATAAGCTTTAGATCTTCTTCATTAATCAACTTTCCCAATTAAGCCATCTATGCATATCCACTTTCGTGAGATTTGGACCTTTTTATCACCATATTCTTCACTTCTAGTTTCAACATACACATTCCTCGTCTAGATCTTTGAGTGTCACAGATGGCATTGACTTGTGTTTCCTCTCCCCTCTTAAAGCACCCATCTCATTAAGATTCCAACAATCCTTGGCCTATCTGTAGGGTTTAGTTTCTTTGATTCATTAACACTAATTTTGTTCTGAGATTGAAGTGCTTCTTCATTGTGAAACATAAGTCATTTGCCATTCTTTTGGAACACTTAGATCTGTTAAGTTTTGACAGACATTTGAATTCTGTTTCCCATCATGCTTTCCATTGGGGCCTTAACTCTCATTTTCATTAAGGAGTCGATATCATCCAACGGTTTCTATCGCATAGTCCTGGGCTTCCATCTTTACATGTCTCTTTGTAAAGGGCTCTTATGAGAAACCTTTCAAACCTACTTCTAACTCCCTTTGCACTCATCTTGCTAAGACCTCTTCTAATATAACTTTTAGGAGGCACCACATCTTCAGGGATCCTTCTTATCACTCTACTCATATATTGTTAAGAGATCCCTAATTGACTTTCGAAGGTTTCTTTCTTCATTTGTACTCAATTAGACAAAAAGATCTTGTTAAGAGTCTATACTCTTTCACACCCTGTGTTCGAATGCACTTGTTATATCCTCTCATTTTGTTACGGAGTTGAAGGGTAGCACTTTAGAACCTTGTTGAAAGTCTCTTTCTCTTTTTAAGTATCTCCACAAAGAGTTAGACTGACACATGAGCGCATCCTCAACCCCCTTTAGTCACCTCAAGCTATCTTAAATGCTACTACATTTTTTTCAAGGAGTTGGGAACCATCCCCTCTGACCCTTTTGGGAAGCCTTTTCTTAAGCCTCTCGGTAGCACTCATGGAGTGGTCTAGGGTCAAGAGCCAGTCTAATGGTGTTTCCCCTCTTCCATCTTAGCATTCACTTTGCCTAAGGGCCTGACGTTCACATATCACACTCTTTCTCATGATCATGATCCCCAATTCTATTTATGTTACAATGGTTCCAACCACACTAAGACATAAAAAGAGGATTCTATTAGAAAAACTTACTAAGATGCCTAAAGCAATTGAAGTCTCTCAATATACTCCAAGTTGACATCTTACGACACCAAAGACTCCACGCCTCTCTTTCTCTAGGTGATGACACCCTCAAAACTCCACGTCAGAAGACAGATCTAGAAAAAAATAATTGAATGAATGGATATTCACCGATCTAAAGGATTGGAAACACTTAGGTTCCCAATGTCACCATTTGCTTGAGGAATGAAAAATCTGGATTCCAAGAAACTATTGTCTCCTTTGCATGTCCTCAAACATTACAAAAACAATATCAGCTAATATGAATCGTAGCATCCGGAATTTAGTGTCCTGTAAACTACTATTTGACAAAAAAAATTGGACAATTTTATGCATATATTAAACACTCAAAATATTTTGAGATGACTTGGTATTTTTTAAATACAAGGGAAAAACTAATCCAGATTGAGAGTCCGTTTGCCTACATATTTAGATGACCAAAAATATGCGGATACATATTTTTCCTTTGGTGAGAAGTTATATGCTGAAATCTATCTTGGGATAGATTTTATTTTTTATTTTTTTAAGCAAATATTTTAGATTTCATGATTTTTTCCACGAAAGTGGTTTGAATAACAATAAAACAACACAATAGAGCACTTTCCATTTTCCCACCATAACTTCATCAAAAAATATTGGGCTACGTCCTCTAATAATTACTGTGTTTTTAACATGTATATAATTTCACCACGGTTGGGAGGTATAAGTATTTTTCACATTCTAACAAGTGAAAAAAAATTGTAGTCTTAAAGCGTAGACATCATCAAACTCTCATAGGAAAAAATGACTTAAAGACATACTATTAGTAGAAAAAATCTGCAAAATATTACTTTAACCCTATTCATATTCACTTTAAAAGCAATATTTCTACAAAGCTAAACAGTCTCCCCTATGCGATGGTACCATTTTTATGACATATTTTTGACTATTTGGTCATGAACCATTCCCATAGTCTGCTATGAAGTCTAAAATTTCACCCATTTTTTTTTAATGTAAGTATCCCGGTATATTGCACATGTCCACTTAATTGTAAGGCTAACTTTTTGCACTTACTCAAAAGTGGGATTGCACCCCCGAACCTCCAATGAGTATCTATTGTTGGAAAGTGTATCTTTTATCCGCCAGACTGAAAATCTATGCTCTTCTTTGTGGTGCTGGATATTTTCTTTGCCTCTCCAATTCAGTAGTGTGTTCTTCTTCAAGATCCATAATTCTCATGGTAATGAAGTAGTGATTGGCACTTTGTTTATTATGCCAGATAGCTTTCCTCAAATATAAAGCAATTTATTCTTGGATGTGGAAGAGAATTTCAGGTCTTTCATCAAGAGGGTTTCCTAGAATAGCCATGATTTGAACCCATTTGGCTCATATAGCCATTCAAATTCTAGAATTTTTTCTCTTTTTTGAATTTTGAATTTTCTGACCTTGTGGTCGCATTCAGGTGCAGATGTTGCTAAATTTGCCCCACTGTGGTTGCCAAAAACTGTTGGCAAGGAAATTTGTTGGATGGAAAAACTTGTGGATTCCTTGCCAATGCTTTGGGAATCTAAGCCCCTCTACTTAACCGGTGCAACTACCATATATGCATGCATGTGAAAAGGTGGATTTCTGTGGTGGCCTTTTGGTTGGGGATCCAATAGGGGCACTCCACTGACCCTGCAGCAAATGCTTGCAGTTATCTGTAAGGGGGGAATTTGTTATGAAGGTGGGAAAGGAAGTGAGAAGAGAGGTAGGATAACTATTGTTGCAGGTAGAAAATTAGATTCTTGCACACACTAGTTAGAAATTTCAACACATGCATTCATGAGAAGAAACAACTCTGCAAATGGCAACAAGACGAGATAAGATTGTGAACTCAAAGTTTCTAAAATCTCCTCATCAAAGAGGCTAAAAAATCCTTCTTCTTGTATTGATGCTTAAACAAAATTTGTACATAATGAGGGTATGGAAGAAATTTGAGAATGGAGGAAACTAGAAGAAAATGGCTATCTCCTTTGCTTTCTCTAAGTACAATGCACTCATGAGTTTACAAGATCAATTGCCAACCCTGTATAATGGCGTGAAGAAGCCATTAAATATATCACAACAAACGGTTACAACTTCTTCTTTGTTAGCAAGAAATAGTTTACAATCTTTTCAGTCACTCGTGTCCATTTAGATTCTTGATTCGTGAAGAAACGCCAATGGCGGGATAAACCAAAATTTTTATAAGGCAGCCGTTACACTCATTTTGTACTTTGAATTTGAACCGTTCATCTTGCCTTTGAAACTTCAAACCAGAGCCGTCCACGTGGGAGAAATTTACTAGAGAAGGCTTGGAGGATGCCTTTTGTATTTTGTGACTTTATAGAGATTTGGCATTTTTTACATTTTTGGTCTGCCCTTCCACTTTTGATATGAGCCTGATATGTGGATTCACTTGAGTAGAGACAGATTCATGGGTCACTTTTATAATTTTACCTTTTTTCAATGTGGGCTCAAAAACATAAATTACTCCGCAGGCCCACCTCCCCACTTTGACTATTTTGATGCGGGCTCAACATTTGAATTTTTCCTTTAAGCCTGATTGGGGCTACGAGCCACTTTATGCCTTTTAGCCCTTTTTTAATAAGAGGCTCAAAACCTTGAAGTTCTCTGCAGGCCCACTTCCCCACTTTGACTATCCAATGGTGGGCTCAAGATTTGATTTTTTGCTTTGTGTTTGGCGGGGTTGCGGGTCACTTTTTAACTTTAAGCCCCTCTAATGAAAAAGGCTCAAATTCTCAAATCTCCTCAACAATCCGTCTCCCCGCTTTGACTCTTTTGATGTGGGCTCAACATTTGACTTTTTCCCTCTTAGCATGATCAGGGCTGCGGGTCACTTTATGACTTTTAGCCCTTTTTACAAAAAGGCTCAAAACCTCAAATTGCCCCGCCAACCCGCCTCCAATTAGATATGTCCACGTACCTGTGGATAATGATGACAAAATTTGATGGGGAAGAAAATGACCATCATTCATGACTATGGAAAAATGCAGAGAAGAAGAAAACTCCACCATTTTGCGCTCGGTTTTCAAATTTCTTTTACGAACCAAAGGATTGAAAACAATACAAGCTTCGACGATCCATGACCATAGAAAGATTGAAAATTTCATTCAAATGAGGACAACAATAGAATTTTCATGTGTCTAGATGGTGAAACAGAAAATTAATGAAACCACGCAGACTGGAGAGTTTAAACAACTTCAAAGCATGAATTTCTCTATCTTTTCAGACTTCCAACTTTACTCGAACACTTCTGGAGGGCATGAGCTCAATTTTTTTAAATTTGACTTAAAAAATGAGGGGGGGGGATTTTGAGGGCGACAACAACTGGATGAGTTATATGAGATAAGGCTACAAGCACTACATCAAACAGAAACCATCCAACACAAAAGGATATTATGGCATGATAATCATATTAAACAAAGGATGTTTCAAAAAAGAGAGTAAGCTCTTCTATTTGATTCAAAGTACAAATAATTCAAATGAAAATTACAAAGAAGATGGATGGGTCCATACCAAATTGAGGAAGTCTTCAATAATGGAATGGTATGGCTGATTCTAATTGATGGTGAAAGAAATTAATGTTGGTTAATGTCCATAGACTTAAGCTATACTAAAATCCAACATCTAAAGAGGAATTCAAAAAGATGCTACAAGAAAATGTAGCTCTGAATTGCTTGAAAAAATTCACTTTGTCCAAGTCAACTCAGAGTTGGAATAGTTTTCAAAAATAATAAATACGGGATAATTGAAAACCAGAAAGGGTAGCCATCATCCTATGAAGTATAACTAGAAATGGCGGTCATTACTTGTAAAAAAAATAAAAAAATATTTGAAAAAAATAAAATAAGTGCAGGTGGCTAAAAACCAATAATGTAGGTCACCCCCCAAAATCATGCAATTAATAAATGAGAAACAACATATAGAAAGAGAAGGAGGAGAATTTAAATGTTGCATTTTAGATTTGACAAGTAACAATTGATAAATTATGTGCAATTACTTCCTTTTAAATGTTGTAAAGTTTAAATAATGAGGCGTTCATTATTATTATTATGTCAAATGATGAATCTCCCATTCCCAATATTTTCACATGCACCATATATCCTATCCATCACTCATTCCCTATTAATATCTCACACCTACTACATTACTCTCCACTCTGTCATTGTCTCATCGCAATTGGTTAAAATTTACCCAATTTTTGTTGTTTCATATAAAAGCATTTCCCCTTGTTTTTCCCCATTTTTCATTTCTGTCACTCCATTCCTATGTCACCACTAGTTCCATTCCCATGTTAGAAGATTTACTGTCCTACATTATCTCTTACCCATTCTGGTGCTTTAACGCCTTCTATTCCTACGCCATTCCTTACTCTATTTTAACTATCAATAATGGGAATAAGGCTCCATCCTGAACTGACAAGTTCAGTTGAATTACTCTTTGATAGGAAAATAATAGCCATCTTTGAGTAAACAAGGTGGTTAGATTTAATGCTGGAAGATGAGGAATTTAATCAAAGGATGATAGAATAATTTGCAAAGAACATTGAGGAGGGGTATTCAAAGGTGAAAGGTAAGAAAATATTATTCATCCCTTCCATCATTAGTCATATTTCAGGCATTCTAGAGTAAGGAAAACTAGTTAATTTTAGGACCCCCTACTCTAAAATAATTAAACAATTTTCTATTGGAAAGAAAGAGAAATTAGAATCAATTATGGATAATAAGGGAAAGGATAAGGGTATACTTTTCCTGAGCCATGGGCAGATGTAGTGAAATGGGTGATTACATATTTTACATGTGAGGGTAAACATTAGATCATTCTAGTCCCTGTGTTAAGAATTCTTATTCACCTTTGCCATGGTCATGATAAAGCCCACAACAAGGTTAATTTTCCCTAGCTTTTATTTGACTCCGTTTCCTCTGATGCTGAAAAATTTCAATGGGGTTCTTCTTACATAAAATTCCAAGGCCTTATTCACCTCATATGCAAACACTATTTTATCAAGAAGAGTCATGGTTTTAAAAAATGGGTTAGATTCTAGATAAAATATGCCCTTAAACTTTCTTTGGTTCTAGAAAGAGGGTTCTCTACCTCAGAGAGGCCAAGAAAATGTCTCAGGTCATCAAGGACTACCCAAATCCTTGATGAACATCAAACAATTTTTTTTCCTTCCCAAGAGGAACAAGAAGCAAATCCATCATGCAATCCCTACAACATACACCTCCTATTTCTCCACTTCATTTTGTATCCCCCAGGCCTTGTTTCTGAGATAGAGATTGATAAAAACCCAATCATGGTTGAGGACTCACCTATTCAAGATAAAAGGAAAAACACCCCTGCTTGAACTAGCTCACCTGTTGATTATGACATAATTATTCCCCAATTTTTTTCTATTTCTAAGGTTTAGTGTGATATTCAACAAGATCAAGAGAGAATTTCCTAGCTATAACTTCTTTTACAAATAAAAGAGGTAAATTTAACTCAGTTGGAGACAAAGAAAGAACATAAAATTTTATATCTCCAATAATCAATAGAGAAGAAATAAGAGGTAATCCTACAAATTCAGTATAATGTAGAGGAGAAAGAGAAAATGATTTAATTCCATCAGTGTAAAACTGAATAATTAACCACAGAACTTGTGCTCTTGCAAGGAATTAGGAAAGAAACAGAGTTTGTACAAACTACTGACCAGATAACTCAAACAAAATTTGTATTTCTGCATATCATTGTATTGAAGGGTATGGTAAAATGGATGTAGGAATATTATAATCTTAGACGAGTGGCAAAAGAAAACAAAAATTTAAAATTAGATAAGAAAATGCTTCAAGATAACGTACTTCATAGATATAGGTTATATGACCAAGCCCTTTCTCGCAGGGCACCTTTAAATTTTTATGCATTATTTCTAAAGGAACATTTATTCAAGTGGAAAATTTGTAGATTCTGTTCCGTGGAGTCTATAGATTTTGATGATAAGATATAATTTATTGGGGCATATGCAACAACAAACAAATTTATCAAAAATTTATTATGTGAGTTCCATGTCCATAAGTTTATTGTCCTTGAGAAAATTGAAATTAAAATTAATTTGTATGTTAGAGAAGTATAGTTGAGGTTGTTTGCTTCAACCTTAAGACACCAATCTGTATGGAGAAAGAAAAGAGGGGAATATGCAAGATAAGAAGATAATGCAGGCTTCTTAATGAGGCATGATCTCCCTACTCCAATCAGATTCTTCAGGAGATATCAATCCTAGGTTTATTGTTTGCAGCTTGTGGACATGTACAAGGAAAATATTACAACTTATATATCAGACTTCTAGGAGTATGTAATCCCAAATTTTAATGTTAATTTGATTTCTTGTTAGCTAAGGTATGGAATGATTCCATAGGACTGGAAAAATACGGGAGTTATTTCCCCAACCAACCTCCGCTGATTAGTAAAAATGGCTAATGACCTCTACAAATTTATGCTAAAAATGCAAGAGAAATGGATCGATATGAGGTACAAAATCCCTTTAGTAATAGCACCTGTGCCTCGATGGAACACCATCCAAGATCAACCTAAGGCAATATACAAAACATGGAGGGATAAAAATGATAAAATCCCTTGGGTTTTGTAATATAGAGCAAGATGAGACATGGCTTACTTTTGCCAATGAGTATAATTGTACATAAATTATTGAGAACTTGAATAGATAGTAGAATAACCTAATAAACATTAAGTATGGGGGAGTGATGATCCCTTTTGATTCCTATATAAAACCACATTTTTCATGTCATCATTTTTCTCTAAGGATGACATTATCATTTTGTAGTTAATACCTCAGTATATTTTGAAAGGAAGTTTTGTTTGAATAACCTTGTTACTTTCATTTTGTGTATGATTCTTCAAAATGTGTTAAATGGATATTTATATGTATTAAAAATGTGTTTGAAGAGAATATCTTAAGCCATCACAAAACTCATATATGGACCAGAGTAGGACTCACTCGTGCACTAGCATGGGAATCACCTATGCATTAGTGTAGGAATCACTGTGGAGTGCATGACTCACCCGAGCACTAACACAAGACTTGCGCAAAGAAGGAAAATGACTCAGATGGTAAGATGGAGAGTTAATGTAGTTAAAACATGAGTTGACATGTTGAGAAGGGCATGAAACATGGGCTACCATATAATCTATCATGCAAGCTTGAATTAACACATAATTAATTGAAGACATGGAGTGGATGGTCAGAATAAATTATAGTCATCATGATTACAGGAATTCAATGTATGATCTTTGACATCTTCTGGCACTGATTAATCATCACAACCATGAGTTTATTGAGAAATCCATCTGCATTTAATAAGATGAATATGATCTAAGTGCGACATGCACTTGTTCTTCCACAATTATAACTCCTCAAACAATTAGTTACTATTATAGATATATTTTAGTTGAGTAGTAGTAATTATTAAAAATAACCTGTCCTCTTCTAGAGTGACAATGACTGCTCTTGATATAAAAGATAATTTGTAGTAGAATTGTAGAGTTAGTTCATTGATTGCTGTAAAAAAAATTCTTATATTCAATAAAATACACGATTTAGGGATAAATCGACTTGTGTGATTTACAATTATAAACCAGATCAAAGGGAAAGAACAAGGGCCACTCCTCCCCAACGTGAAGGGAACATTTAGTGTTCATTTCATCTCCTTTATTCAACATTTATTTAAATTACCAGTGTTTCATTATTTTTCAATATTTTCAATTCTGAGTTAGGCAATCCCCTGTTTTATCAATAGACTTCATATATTAATAACAATTGGCATATTATTTGATTTAGTTCGATAATGAATAAGTAATGCAAACGGTTTCAACTATTATTTGTTGTAAATAAACATAGACACTACCTTAGACTGAAAATCATAAGATAACTAAAGTGTGAGTACCAACAACGCTCATTATCTACAATACCACATATATCCAAATAATCTAAATCCATCTTCAAAGACAAACCCACCATTGAGATCATTATCATATTCGCCATGGGTAAAACTTCACAACAAAAATCTAAGAACCTTGGTGCTCCCATCCAAAAATCCCTTACTCTTCCACACAAAAATTTGGAGCTTACCCCTTCAAATCCCGATCAATCCAAGTAATATAATATCCAAAAATCTATCTTGGGTCCTTTTCCATCTATTTTGGGACTGGCCCCCTCATAAAAATTCCCCATCACCAATAAATTTGAATAAGAATCATCCCTTCCTCCCAAACCTGAATCAAAATCATCTATTCCTCCACCTAAATCTAAATCAAATCATCAAACTAATCAGAATCAAAGCCATATACCCCTTTATATAAATCTAAATTAGAATCTAAGGATTCTAAAAATCCTCACAAGATTAAGGAACCTCTTCTATCTTAATCCACCTCTCCTATACCAACTCCATCCACAACCCATGAAATCCCCTCTTCAAAAACCTCCATTGGATATTATACTAAAATATTTCATTGTTTTATCCAATCATTCACGATCACCCTTCCCCCCATCAATCCCTTTGACCCACATGGTCTGAAACCCATATGGTTTGGTCCCAACATTATCTATGCCTATCATCATCTTCCTAGACATGAAATAGAGCACTGTAGGGCCCTCCAAACCATCATTTACAACCTCATAGAATAAATGATCTTTTCATCGAGGAATATCACCCTCTCCCATATAATAGCTCAGCCACATCTAAACACATCCTTCCAATCAAATCTACAACTTCTAAGGCTTCTAAATTTGGTCCTCCATCCAAACCTTTTGTTGTTATCCCACAATCGAATCCTACCCCTTCTAACAAAGGTTCCCCTCTTTACATAAATGTCGTTCATATTACTAATCGCACTCGAATTCATGAATCTCAACCATCCACCCAATCAAAACTAAGAGTTATCATTGCTACTCCTTATAAAAAGTATGCTCCATCTCCCTCTTCGTCCAAGGCTAAGGTGTGCATCCTAGCCACCCCACACCCAATCATCCATAGTCCTTCACACTTTTAACAATGATGCACTAGGACACTATTAAGATGTATCTCTCTCAGCTTATCCAAATCTCCCTAACCATTGACATGATCTCATCTAAGATTTATAATGTATCCCAATTACAACTGATGAACCTCAAAATTTCGTGGCCCTCATTAGATATCTTACAATTTTTTTTGCCATTTCCTTTGATGATTCTGAAATCCCTTACATTCTACCTGAAGATCCCGACCTTCCCCTCTTCATCACCATTCCTATAAAGAACACCTTCATCAAAGGATCCATGATTGATTACAGTGCTAACATCAACATCATCTCATCTCACACCTTCAACCAACATAAGCTTCTAGACACCATTGTCACCCAATCACCTGCAGTCCTTCAAGATTTCAATGACGTTGTTTCCATTGTATTGGGAATAATTATCCTCCTTATATGGGTTAGTGAGAAAATCCTCTATGAACACTTCTACGTTGTTGAGGGGGAGTTCCAATATAGATTCTTACTTGGACGCCCATAAATATGCATTATGCACTGCATCCTATCCAATCTCTATCACTGCTTTAAATATGAGCATGACGGGAAAATCCATAGAATCGCCACCGATCTTCCTCCCTTCATAGCATGCCACATGACTTATCAGCAAAATGACGTGCTCAACCCTAAACATGACCCATCTTATGAAGCATTTACTAGTTCATTTGTACCTACATCCAAATTACCCAGTGATGAATCGCTTGACAACATGATGCAACGTCACTTATTAGGGAGTATAAAATCCTCACTCTTAACTCTCTTCCCATACCCAATAAACTTGGTAGACCTGATAAATCTCCCATGTATCAAACTAACATTGGGGATATCATCCCCTTCAGTCCACCTGATCTAAAAACTAATCTTATCTATGGTGAATCAATTTCCCTTCTTCCTACATGCTGAAAAAATCAACCCCATACTAAGACATATACACAAATGGATTCGAATTCCTCTATAATAAATCCTTCTCTTACACCTACCACCATCATTGTGCATGTAAAAAATTTTGTCTTGGACGTGCTATGAAACAAGGCATGCATGATCTTGTCCTTGATCAATCTTGTAAACCCCATGAGAATTTTGGATAGTAGGATTCATATAACACCATTGCCAACTCTCTCATGCACACTCTTCTTCTACATCCTCAGATGCATGTGAATCCATCACCTCCTTCTCCTTTTCCGACAACCCCATGAAAATGGAATGACACCATTGCCCTTTTATTCTAACTTATTTTTATTCTTCGTGATCACTTTAGGTCCGGTCAACTATCAGGATGATAGGTGAAAATATGATCCCTTCCTCTAAAAATTCCCAACATAGCAGATGAGGATTTCCCTACTATCAACATTCTTCAATACATATCAATGATGACTCCATCATTTCCTACAAATGGGTACAAAATATTCTCACCTTCATAATACCTTACCTCCCTAACACATCAACTCCTTTTTAATGAATCCACCATTGATATAAACATAGAGACTTCACAAGGGCCCTCACATTCTTAAAGTTAGACTGATATGTTGATCCATGAGAGTTATAATCCTTCACCTTTTTCCTTTCTTATAATTTCCAGGCCTTTTCATGGTTTTACGTAGAGGTTTCAGGACTCGATCATAGTATTCATCATCCATAATATTTTCACCCATATCCCAATGCATAAAGCTAGGTTAAACAGAAGCTATGTTGCATATCATCCTTGCATGGACCTCCTCATCAGAGAATAAGTTACAACATGTCTTATTTCCACCATCTTTATCCAACCCATAGATTATCCTGCAATGGGTTTCTAACATTGTTCCCATGTATACTAAATCCTCTAGAAAGATTTGCTCATTATGCACCATTTTTTTAGACTTAAACCTCACTTGTACCAAAATATGATATTCCACCCTTCCTAATATTGATAATCTAGTTGACCTAATAGGACTGCCACGATACGATCTTATCTTTTGGATAGTTTTTCTAGTTATAATCAAATTCGTTCTCGCACTATAATACCAACATAAGACATCCTTCGTCATCCCTTGGGTAACCTTTTGTTATCATGGATTATTCCCATTTGGTGTGAAAAAATGCAAGGGACCACCTATAAAAGTGGCTATAAATTATATCTTCCATGACCTCGATCCAGGAAAACCATAGAGGACTATGTATATGAAATATTAGGGAAAATTTAAATGTCGGTAGTATCATCTTACTGTCCTTGAAACCCTCTTCACGTGCCCTCTTATCCAATATATTCCTTCGTATCAATCCCACTAAGATTTTTTTTGTAGTTATAATTGGAAAACTCCTTGGCTTCAACATTTCCATCAAGGCTATTGAAGTTGACACTGCCAAGATCAAGGTCATCCTTAAGATGTGCTCCTCCTACCAATATGAAAACAACTTCGTATTCTCCAAGGATGAATTTCAATCAATTTTTCGTTTCATCTCATATACTTTTTATAATTATTACCAACCTTTCCATCATCTTCTCTGAAAAAGATACCTAGTTCAAATAGCATAATAATTGTTAAAAAGTCCTTTAATTAATTTAATCGTACTATCTTATATCGCCACATGTGCTCACATGCCTCCATACATGAGGGAGAACCATTATATATCTACATCTTTGTCACCAACCATGTTCTAGGTGTACCATCTTGGCACACACCGTGAAATGAGAAAAGATAGGGAAGAAGGTCATCTATTATATTATATGCACTCTCCACAACTATGAAACCCACTATACCAAAGCTGAAAACCTATGGTGTGCTCTTTACTTCTTCGCCACCTCTAACCTTCATCTTTACCTTCTCAATCACAAGACATAAGTTTTCACTAGATTTAATCCTCTATTACAATCATGCATTCTAAACCTTACCATAAGTGATCACATCACTCTAATGGCTCATGCTCATGACTAAGTTTTGACCTAGAGTTCATATCTCAAAAATCAATTTAAGGCCATGATATTATTGATTAACTAATTGAAGCCCCTCTTCTTGATAATCAACTACCCTATGTTAAATTCCCTGATAAATCTATTAACATAGTTGATCATGAGTATTCTCCCTTAAAAATGACACTATTATTTGATGGTCCCTAAGCATCGGAAAAGGGGAGGTGACTGGTGTCATCATTATTCCTCCTTAGTAAACTCATATCCCTGTTTCCTACAAGTCTTAAATTTAAATGTACCAATCGACATGGTTCGAGTATGAAGCCCTTTATCTTGGGTCTCTAAACTCGTTATAATGTTAGGCATTCATAGATTATTGACATCTATGGTGATTAAAAAATTATCATTAAGTAAATAAAGGTATTCTTATCAATACAAAAATTAAATCCTTAAAAAAATACAATGGACATCATCAAATTTCTCCTCATAAACCTTTGACCAATATAATATCCAAATCGTTCATCCTTTACTCATCTAACCACTTTCATAGGACACCATGGATATCCCTTGCATGAATCATCCCTTGGAAAATGGAAGAATCCAAAATATTCTTTGTTGTCCATAAAATTGATCAACATACCATACCAATACAATGAGATCCCTTGTATCAATCTCATTAAAACGAACCAATCTAATATCTAGTAGACTCAATTCTTCGCTTATCTCTCTCGAAATCCAAAATCCCCTTTGACCTATATCAAAAAAAGGTAGGAGGTCATTTCCTTCAACATGCATCAACTATTATGTTATCCTTGGTGGTATCCTCTACAAATGTTGGTTTTACAGTATTTTGCTACAATGATTTAAATTCCCATTAATCTATTCAAGTTATACAAGAGTATTCCAAGATGACATCTATGCTAGAAACTTTAACTGTTTGTCTATTTTCAAGTACGCCTTCTTCGAATGGGTTACTACTAGACAACCCTCTACCAAGACTGTTGTGAATATGTTAAAAATTTCTTCAAATGCCAGCAACATTTCAATCTCATCTATATCCCCATCCAGGCCTTACAACAGGCCCAAGATCTCGACCTCATTGTTATCATCAATCCATGTTCTTCTCAGAATTCTCATTTCATCCTCACCGCTATCAATTATTTCACTAAATGGGTGGAATTAATTCCACTCGCATGAACCAAACCTAATAAAATCATCAACTTTTTCTATACACCACATTATCTATTGCTTTAGAATTCCTCAAAAAATCATCATAGAAAATGGAAAGTCCTTCAAAATTAAACATCTTAAGAAGCTTTATGACACCTTCAATATCAAGATTAGCTTCTCTTCTCCATATTATCCATAAGTTAACATTCAAGCCAAATATACTAACAAAACTCTCCACAACATTATTACCAAAACTATTGATAAAAATGGATGGGATTGGCACCTTTCACATCGCATTCTCACTTTAGGATTATTGAAATAGAATCTGCACTTCTACAGAGTGCTACCCCCTTTCTCTCTTGTTTATGGCTTTGAGGTTGATCATTCCTTTTGGATTTCAAATCCCATATTTGATGCATTTATCTCTATCACAAATTTGTATCTGAATGAGGAATATCACAAAGTAGCATCTAACACAACTTGGAACTGTTAGATGAATGTTACTTAATTGTCCCTCCAACATCATCATGCATCTATTGCGAGACTGTATCAAGCATGCCTATAATAAACACTATAAAATTAACATGAATTTAACATTAGTGACCTTCTCTTAAAATAAAATTATAATATCACTAATCTATAAAGGAGACAACATGGGATTTTTTCTCTAAAATGGATTGGACCATACATTTTCACTCATAAGTATGGGCTCAGGGACAATCACTTAGCCTCTCTAGATGGTAAATCAGAAATGGAACCTCCTGATGCCTTGCACTTATAACCTTTCTATTGTTAACACACATCACCAATGTGCCCTTATTCGCATTTAATGATAATCATTTCAATCATTAGCCTTCCCCACCTTCCATCGTAATGATTTGGAATCATGTGGTCTTCCTTCAATATCCTATTTATGACCTTAAATATGGTCACCATGGCTCCACTCATAGCATATTCCTCATGGAAAAGTTCCTCCTTCTAGGTATGAACTCCATAATCACCACATCCATCTCATTCTTATCGACATACAAGAACCATGCTAAGGGTCAACATATGTATCTTGCACACATCATTTCCCCTCCTTAATTGGTCTACTTGGATATCCTCACCTCTGCTATAAAAATTCATAAACCAAATCACAAATGCTTATAAATATATATTATCTAAAATAAAAACTTCTCTCTTGAAGGAAACTATTCATATAAATAAAATAATATTAAAAGTATAGATTGATTCCTTTAAGGACACTATCACATATCTCATCCTGCCATCTAAAAGTCAAAAATAAAAAATCTAGAAGCAAAAAAAAATGTATAAAACTCCCTCGAAGGATGGTTACCCTATTATGTCATGACAATAAAGGCTTCCTGCATTGATCAACCTTCAAAATGAGAAAAATTAAAATACATCCATCTAAAAGTAAGCATCCTAAGAAAGCTTCCCGTATTGATTAACTTTCCCATCAATAGCAAACTTCCCACATTGATCAGTTTGTGCAATATTTCTCAAAGTAGGGGCATAGACCTAGGGAAACCACCTAAGGAGAAACTATTTCCCCCATACAAGCTACATCTAAACCCCTTTTCATGTCTACAATAGGCATATAAGCATACTTCACATCCTCATACAATCTTATGGGTGACTGCCTATCATTAGTTATGTGTTAACACATATTATAAGGCCACAAGTACTGATAACACCATAGTCGTGTTGACACATCACTCAACCTAGACTGAGCGCTCACCTGAAGTGCGCAAAGGTACCAGGTCCCTCTTTAGGGTTGCTATAACAAGATGATAACATGATAAAGGAAGAAACCTATAGATTCATAGCTAATCCATCATTCTACAGTGCATGCTACCCACATATCTATGAAAGAACAAGGTCAAATAGTAATCATGATTGAATCATTAACATGCACTACTTAATTACACAGAATGACACTTAGATTCAACCAATATCTTCCATCTATTAATAAATATAGAAGCTCCTTAAAGTACTGTCAATTTATCTCAAGGCACATATGGATTTGATACACATACTCAGAATCATACATACGTCGCTCTCTGTGATACATACCAAAATCATCTACACACACATATATCTATCTTCTACTATGCACCTAACATCATATATATAGGATGGGGAATTTCCCTTCACCGCTTAAGTACTCTAGAAATAGGTCACATGCTATTAATAGCCATATTCCATTTACAATTATAGCCACACATGCAAGTGCGCTATCTATAGTCCTCTTGCAATTCAATTGAAGTGTCGATTATATTCTTAGCTTACCTCCATGCATAGACGCTTTGAACTGCTCTTCCAAATATAGACAATGCATGGTGCACACATCTCTGCATCGTTGATGTGTTCCGCATGCCATCTCCTAAAAATAGATCTTCATACTCAAAATCGGCTAAGTCCTAAAATCTGAACTCACCTTCCCCGCGCGGGTCCTTCCTGTCCTTCCACGCCTTTGATCTTGGCCTACTATCCCACGCGGACTCCTTGTGTGATATTTTCCAAGTATTATTTGATCAACATTACCCCACAGTAATCTCATTATTGTCTTGACAATGAGTATCTCCAAAATTTGAAGGAAAGAATAAGAATGAAGAATGTGGACAAATAAAGAATTTATATGAGATTATTTAATCAACCTCCTCTATATCAGTTTATAGCATCAGCTCTAGATACTCCTCTTTTATTGTAACCTCTAAATCCTGCCATTCAGTGAGTGCCTGTTCTAATTTCTCTGGGATGTCCACAGCTATGGGTTCCAACTCATCCTATGCAATTTCTCCTTTCTCATTTTGCAGAACCAACATAACACTAGACATGAATGTCATCCTTCCTTCCAAAAGGTCCATCTTCTGTGCAATCAACTTTCTTGTGTGGCTCTTGTGATGCTGCCAGGGCCTCACACTTTTGTTTAACCATTGACAACCTTTCTGCACGACCCAATGTATCATATTTCATGGCATTTTAGACCTCATTATTCTCCTCCAAGGTCTTAATGTTGATGAGCACCTTTGGAGCTGTGCATATATTCAAAGCTTGGTTTGATTTCTTCAGAACTTCTTGTAATGCCTGCAACAACCCTTCATAAGATGCAATTTTCCTCATCACATATGCTTTCTCCCATTTGGCATCTTGTTATGATATTTATGTCACTTTCATATGCAGAGTTTCATCTTCGAGCACTAAGTCCACCAACTTCCCCACATAGTGTATTGCCGAAGGAAATGTTTGTGGTACCTTTGGTTCCAAGTGTGGCCTTGATTTGATTACATTGTCCCCAATCTCCTTTGCGATGCTTATGAATACTTCATTTTTCTTCTACGTGAAGTCCCTTTCCTATGTTATGCATGCTATCTCTGTGTCCTTTATCTTCAGCTCTTCGCGCAATGATTTGATTGTGGCAGATTTATCCATGTTCCTTCTGGCCACCTCCGCTGAAAATTTCACCAGCGCATTGCTGACCTGCTTGTCTAACATGACAGTAGGATTTACTGTCATGTGTCTAGCCTGAGGTGCCTTATTTAGTCACCTTGAAATGAATGAATCTTTGCATACATAAAAGTCAGGCTCATCCATATGGGTGTACATCGACCATGATATTTGCTTTCGTGTTCGCACGGTCGCCATATCTTCATCCATACACTCCCAACTAAATAGATCCTTCTGTGATATTATGCTCTGGAAGCGGGTGCAGACAATCTTTCCTACGTCCTCTGCATACCCCATGGCTAGTGGAATGTGCTCTCCACTTACCCTTCTAGACCTCTGCTACTTAGGAACTCAAGCCTCCAAATTTGGGACTTGTGTTTCCATGTCCTGAATATCTTCTGCAGCTGTTTCCTCTGGTCTTTTCTCTTCTTCATCCTTCTCCTTTGATGCCTCACCCTTTTATTTTGTGTGCTTTGGGGGTGTAGGGGATGTAGGAACACTCTCCTCTTATTCTTCCACCTCCTCATTCAACTTCAGCTTCCTCCTCCTCTGTACGGTTTCCTCCTTATGTGGGAAGAGTCAGGGTGATCTGTGCACAGAGGTTGGGGTAGCACCTTGGGTCCTTGTTCTCCTGAATAACCTTTTAAACCTGGGTTCCCCTTGGACTGCATTCAATTTCTCTTCATCCCCCTCTTGTGGTTGAGGTGGTGTAACAACACAATCAACTTATCTCAGAATTGTAGGATGTTTCCTACCCCTATGTTCCAAGCCACCACTATCTTCACACTCTTCCTCCTCATCCTGCAATTACATTTTCTCCGAGGGCTTAGGTGATGGGATATTCTCCATTGTATGCTTCCCCTTCGGTGGTGTTAGAAGTGCAAACTCACCTTCCACATATTTGTTGTTCTCCATCTTTGGCTTCAACTGGAGATACACCAACACTGTCCCGAAATTTGCTACATCCAAACTTATCGATTTGATGTTTAGAACCTCTGAAATGATTCTCTATGTATAGGGGCTTCTGCCAGGATATACATAATTCTTCCGCAATGTATGGTAGTCGTAGTCTACCTTGTCTATATTGAAGATCAACTTACACGTGTTGGTAAACCTATGAACAGATTCCTGAAAATACCTCACAGTGAATGCGCAAGGTAACTTGCACCAAGGGCTCCAAGCTCCATCCTTCATTAGAAAATGCACAATGTAGAAATGCTGGTATACAAAAAACTGAACTTGTTTTCCTACCACTTCTGGTAGGTCCTTTGGTATGTGCCACTCTTCCCCAAATGCCGCGCGGAGCCTATCATACCACTTCTCCACCCTTTGTTTCACCTCATATGTCATGGTCCCCTTGCATAGGTATTTGGTCAACCTTTCAGCTGGGGACTTGTTCTCTATGGGGTATTACCATATTTTCTCCTTTGGTCCATCTAGTACTCCATTCTCCATGAAGACCAATGATAGGAGAACAGCCCCAAAGCTGATTTTTCCTCCTGTGCATTCTTCTTTGACTATTTTTTCTACAATATAGCCTACAATGTTGTAGATCATCCCTTCCGACATCTTTCACACCACATACAACCACATAGTGTTTACTTGTGACCACCGCTCCTGATCATTCAACTTAGTAACTATGTGTGATACAACTTGTACAACTGGACAGTTCTTACATTTGTCTATGTCCATTCTGCACCAACCCTTTAGGTATCCCAACTCCTGTTTGGTCTTTAAAATCATGGCTTTATCTGTGAGGTCACTTTTTATATCCTCTCCTGTGGCCTAGACAAAATTCTAACTCTATGTCCTGTAAAGTAAAAGCAGTCTTCGTGAACCCTACTCATCTCATACAACTGATATATTCCGATTCTCTTCAAAAAAATTTCACCCGCATCATCATATACCGGAATGTCATCTGTCGTGCATTTGTTTGTTCTAACCATGAGCAAGGAATCGAGCTCCTTCTTGTTCTCTAATGTCATGTGCTGATATTCACTCACTTTTCTTTTTCTAATGGGTGAATCCCACTCTTGGCCAATAATAACTCCTTTTGGGTATTGCATCTCTGAAAAATGACTTTCGGGTGCCATCTCTTATTCCTCAATGAAAACCTTCTTATTTTCTTTTGCTGCTGCTGTAGATGTCTTCTTTGGTGCCATTTCTACCTTACAAATGTCTCTTCTTCACCCCTGCAACTCTGTGAATCAAAACCTAGCTCGATTCAATTATGCCCTAGGTGGAAACCTCATAACCTAACTCTTTTCTGTCTCCCTACTTTTCTCAAACCCTTCACCACTAGGGACACAAGCTTCTTATAGCACAGATCTAGTTGTCACTCTTAATTTCACACCCTTTGCACCTTAACTCGATCACTCGGCTCTTCGCACTTGGCTCTTCTCTCAAATAATCTTAGTTGTAATGGTAAAAATGAATCCGCATCCCATCCTTATATAAGTTTTTCAAATTTTGATGCATTTATTACTCCTTACCTACCAAATATCCCTTCATTCATTGAACAAATATGTTTGTTTCACACGGTAAATCTTCGCGCCCAACTATAACCTTCTAGCACGCCTTCTTACCCTCTAGTCACAGACTTCTCTTCAGGGAGCGCTCATGTGCCCGAGTACCTTGTCACTGCACCTTGTCCTGGTGAGCTATCACGGCCTCCACTCACCTCGCGTTATAATATTCTTTAATTCATCTCCATACTTGTTCAACTTTGAGAAGCAATCTTCTTTTGAGTTAAAACACACTCGTAACAGCTTATTCCTTTCATATTTCGATTCCCAAAGTATTTCTCTGTCTTTATCTTGGATCACTACAACCACCCCACACTAAAAGTATGTGCAGTCCTCTATGCATAAAAATTCTTCATATAGTAATTAGCTTCATGCGCGCAAGTGCACTTATTACACAAACAAAAACTAAATTGACAAAGCATAGTGACAATGAAGGAAAGACATTAAGGAAATACATAATTGAAAACCTAAACTAAATGACAACTCTAACTTATTACAAACACTAAGAAGACTTAATTATAGTAGGGATTCATCCTACTCTCGTTAAAATAGCTAGTTAGCCGTGTTCCATCAAGTTCTTCTAACTGACATGCACCTGATTCAAGTATAGAAGTGATAACATATGGACTCAACTAATGTACTTTGAGCTTGCCTAGATGGCACAAGAACTTTGAGTCATAAAGAAGTACCATTTGTCCAACCTCAAACTTCTTATCTCTTATGTTTCTGTCATGCCATGTCTTCTGCCTGGCCTTTTCTTGCTTCTGAATCCACCGTGCCATGGCTTGGAGCTCATCTAATTGAATCATCTTTTTAAGCCATTCTTCTAAATTCTATTCATCAGCTAGGCCTCCAGCATGCGCAATGTGCAAAGAAGGTAACATAAATTCTATAGGAAGAACAAATTCCATGCTAAACACCAACTGAAATGGTGTGGCTATGTTCAATCTCTTGTAAGTTGTTCTATATGCCCAAAGAACAGCTGACACTTTTTCATCCCAATCCTTTCTTCCAACATCACATATTTTTGTCAAAGTCTGGCCTAAAATTTTGTTGAAGGCCTCAGCAGTTCCATTTGCTTGAGGATGGTAAGGTGTAGTTTTATTGTGTGCAATCATAAACTCATCTAATAGGATCCTGATTGTCTCATTAAAAAAGTGTGTACCTCTATCACTTGTCAAGCTTAAAGGACACCCATATCGTGTAAGAACATTATCCCATAGAAACCTAGTTACTGTAGCTGCCGTACAGTCTTTCGTAGGTGCTGCTTCTACCCATTGTGTAAGATAATCTGTACAAGTAATGATAGAGTGTGATCTAGTCCTACGCGCAACTGGCGAAATAGGTCCTACAAAGTCAATGGCCCATTTTTCAAATGGTTCAGCACTAGTAATTGGTTTCAAAGGAATTTTATCTCTTTGCCCTGGTTTACCTAGGCGCTGACAATGATCACACGCCTTACAATAATCTTTACAGTCTTTATACAATGTCTCCCACCATAATCCAGCAATTAAAATCTTCTGGGAAGTCACATCACCTGCGTAATGGCCTCCTGTAATACCACCATGAGCTTCTTCCATGATATCCTTGTGCTCATGCTCTAACACACAATGTCGTAATACTTCATATCTGTCTAACTTTTAAAGGTCACCACTAATTAACATAAACGGTGCCTGTACGATGGAAAAGTGACAATCAAGCATGGGAATCTACAAGTAACTCTTCCTCAAACCTGACCTCCCAAGGTTGTGCCGAGATAGCCGGTGGGGATTAGATATATGTGGGGTATAGGAAAACTAGTTAGGTAATCTTATATCTTTGACACGCACTAATGGAATTTGTGAATCTAAGGCAAAGAAGGCCCTCCTAACCTGAACCGGTGTGATAGATCGGTCGGCGAGGATGACTGCTCGAAGGCTCCAATCAATATTGAGCTTTGGCGTGATCCGATCTATAGGTTATGGGATACGTGGAAGATAACCTGTGGGTGCTTTGTATATGTCTCCTGACAGGGTCATGAAGATGGATGATGGATATAGTGGATTCTATGGGTGATTCTCTGGTCTAGTCCAGAAATCCTTAGCTTGATTGGCTGCTACGTCTAGTGAGGATAGTTGTGCGATGATGATTGGTGGAAGTGGAGTGGATCTAAATATTAATGTGTGTAAACCAGCATCAACATCTGAATGACCTATGGGTCCACTAGGTTGTGGGACCTGTGGTTCACAACCATAGATTTGGGGTTGTTGTGGACCTCCTATGGTCATGTGCGGAATAAATCCCTAATCCCTAGTATCTAGTAGTCGTATGCTTTTTCAGCCTCTATATTCAGAACTAAAAGTTGTGCAATCTTTTCAGAATATCTTACAGGTGTTCTGGCAACTTGAATTCTTAAACTAGTGTTTATGTTAGTGAGAATGTCTCCTGTGTCTGGCTGTGGGACCAAAGGATCACAACCGAACATTTGCTTTCTTTCAAGCCCTTCTACAGTCATGCGGATATTTATCTAGGGTAATCTGTAGTTTGGATGGTTTGACCAAAACATATGCGCTTTGTCATCTTCTATGTTTAGTCCTCTTAGCTGTGCGCTAATTTCTTGTACGTCTATTGTTACTTAAAAGACCTGAATTATGAGATTCTGGTCTATATCAGTTATTGCTGCAACAAGATTGGGCTGAGGAACTATTGGCTCGAATACATATTCTCTGGGCTCTCTAGGTCCTGTGATTGTCATGCAAAAGGAAATGATATAAATCTAACTAATGACATAATAAATTAACTACACAAGATATATCTATGTATATTCCTAAATTCTCTATTTTTGTATTTTTGATGAACTATTAAACATAATTGAAAGAGCTATTAAATAATATATCTAGAAAGTGACAGCTAATTTAATAACATAATTAAAAAAAACAAAGTAGCTGAGTATAGCTACCTGCCTGTGCAGTTGTAAATCTATTCTAAATAATCGAATAATTGATCTAATCTATTTGAAAGACTCCCGATCCTACCTTAGAAGTGAGGACGTGAATCATAGTTTCTCAGAAACTATCAATCCCCACAGCTTCCCTGGAAATATCGAAAGTGAGATTAACTGAAATGAAATGATTGACTACTCTATTTGATATGTTTTAACTAGAAATTTTGATAGCTGAACCTAGATTTTGCAGAACAGTGTCGAATTTGGTTGTGTGTGGCTTTGTCCCCTCAGTGTGGTCTCCTCATTCCTTCATGTTGACATGAATCCAGAAAAGCATGTGATGTTAGCATCAACAAAAGTTGGTATCAAATAATGGCAGCTTAGGATGCAACTGAATACAATGCGAGTAGGAGAGGGATAGCGCAAGAGAACAGAGCTTGGCTTATGCAATTCCTAGTGGGATTTATTGCGAGTCACTACAACATTAAAATGTCTAGAACCTAAAACTAATGCTTTTTTGACTAACCAAACCTACAAATTTGATGGATTCCTACTGAAAATCAAAACTATCCTACTCCAATTGATTGCATGAAACAGTAACAACACTAGCATAAGAAGATTATGTGGCTTCTAAACATCAAACAACACTAACTATGCATTGCAACAAATAAAACTATTGAATTCCTAAGCAAAACTGAAAGACTAAGCTATTGAAATGAGAAAATGAGAGGTAAATTTGAGGGGCCTTTTGCTTGAGCACAAGCCGGCTATTTATAGAATTCTCAGTTACCCAAAGGTGAAAACCAAATTGAACTCTTAACCATAAACAATGCAAAAACCACTATTCTAGGGAACTAGGCAACATAAATACGAGCAAAGGCGGTGAAAAATTTGGTAAACGTTGAAATTTTACGCGAGTCACGATTAAAAGGAACGTTCTGGAAAAACGCGTGCAGGACCGCCGCCCCTCCCTGGGAAAGGGTGGGCAGTTACAGGACCGCCACCCTGCCTGGGCGGCGGTCACGAGACCGCCACCCAGGCAGGGCGGCAAGTTTCGTAACTGAAGACCAAAATGCAAAGAAAAGAGGGGGGAAAAAAAAAAAAGCACGCAGGGGCTAAGTGGGGCATGCGGGATGTTAACGCATACTTGGAGAGCTTTTCTGATCCCGAACACCTTGCGAGGAGACCTGTATCATCATTGGGGCACGTGTAAATGTTGTTCCGGTGGTGCAGTACCCTACAATTTTGGGTACATACATATATTGCCCCCTCTCGGAGAAGCGTTTTAGCCATGAAGAGGCGTAAAATGGTGGGTCCGAGTATGGCGGTCCCGAAATGGGAGGTTAGAAATTATACCTGATACGTCCGTGTGTCGAAATGACGCCATCCAAAATTCCCGCTACCTGCAAATGAAAAGAGGACTCAAGTGCAGATAGACAAAATAAATCGAAAAATAAAATACTAAAATAATATGAAATGAGGACTTACCATTTGTGGGGGATAAGAACTTACCTCCGTCGGCGCTCTCAAACCTGCGAAAAGGGGCATTCAAAACAAGTCAAGATGTTATATATGTAAAAATGGGCCCATTTTCCTATTCATTTGCGTATGTTGATTTGATTGATTTTGAGCTCTGGGACCCACAGTGATGGTTTTTGATGAGAGTATAGTCAAAACATTCGTGACAAGATAGTGATCATGCCTCCATGAGCGGAACACCAACCCACAAGATCACATGTTAGTTCTTCTTGATTTAATGTTTTTACCCCTAATATGTTAAAATGATGAAAAATTTTGTCACGGGGGGATTATTTTTGAAAATGTCAGTTTTAATAGGGTCACTTAGGGGGGGCCTGCCTAATGGGTAGGCTTTGTTTTGGTCAAAATGTCTTTTTTTGTGTTTTTTTAGGCATTTTTAGGGCACGTGACCCATGCGGAGATTCGGGACACGACCGCCGAAATTTGGTTACACGACCGCTGCCCTGATTAGGGTGCAAGTTACACAACCGCCGCCCTGATTACGGCAGCAGTTACAGGACCGGCACCTTTAAGGCGGTGGTTACGGAACCGCCGCCTTGCTCAGGGTGGCGGTCCTTTACAGAACTCCAAAATCATACTTATTTGAAATTCATTTTTGCATTTTAGCATTCTTATATGCTTTCATGATTTTTCCAATGTCATTTGAATACTAACTTACTCCTTTTTGCGTGTTTTTTTGGTGTATGCAGGCAAAGGAGGAGTATATCAAATGGAGCCGGAGCCAGAGAGAGAGAGAGTGAGAGAGAGGCTTCCTGGCAGTAGTGTTGATGCACTTTCTCAGGATGAGTAGGACATTCTTTAGAGGGCCGGTATATTGCGTATATCACGGGTTCCTCATGTCGCACCTTTTAGTCACATACTTTGTGACTTGTTTTCATATTGGGATGCTGATCGGAACACTTTTCGATTTCTAGGGGTTAGGGGTGAGTGGACCATCACTTGGAGGATGTTTTACCGCATCTTGGGGGTCCCGATCATCGGGAGAGACGGCTCACACTTGAGACAGCAGGGTCACGGGCTGGCTTTGAGGATGTGTAAGTGTATTTTTATTGTGTGCAATATAAACTCATCTAATAGGATCCCTGGATTGTCTCATTAAAAAAGTGTGTACCTCTATCACTTGTCACAGCTTAAAGGACACCCATATCGTGTAAGAACATTATCCCATAGAAACCCTAGTTACTGAGCTGCCGTACAGTCTTTCGTAGGTGCTTGCTTCTACCCATTGTGTAAGATAATCTGTACAAGTAATGATAGAGTGTGATCTAGTCCTACGCGCAACTGGCGAAATAGGTCCTACAAAGTCAATGGCCCATTTTCAAATTGGTCAGCACCTAGTAATTGGTTTCAAAGGAATTTTATCTCTTTGCCCTGGTTTACCTAGGCGCTGACAATGATCACACGCCTTACAATATCTTTACAGTCTTTATACAAGTCTCCAACCATAATCCAGCAATTAAAAATCTTCTGGGAAGTCACATCACCTGCGTAATGGCCTCCGTGATACCACCATGAGCTTCTTCCATGATATCCTTGTGCTCATGCTCTAACACACAATGTCGTAATACTTCATATCTGTCTAACTTTTAAAGGTCACCACTAATTAACATAAACGGTGCCTGTACGATGGAAAAGTGACAATCAAGCATGGGAATCTACAAGTAACTCTTCCTCAAACCTGACCTCCCAAGGTTGTGCCGAGATAGCCGGTGGGGATTAGATATATGTGGGGTATAGGAAAACTAGTTAGGTAATCTTATATCTTTGACACGCACTAATGGAATTTGTGAATCTAAGGCAAAGAAGGCCCTCCTAACCTGAACCGGTGTGATAGATCGGTCGGCGAGGATGACTGCTCGAAGGCTCCAATCAATATTGAGCTTTGGCGTGATCCGATCTATAGGTTATGGGATACGTGGAAGATAACCTGTGGGTGCTTTGTATATGTCTCCTGACAGGGTCATGAAGATGGATGATGGATATAGTGGATTCTATGGGTGATTCTCTGGTCTAGTCCAGAAATCCTTAGCTTGATTGGCTGCTACGTCTAGTGAGGATAGTTGTGCGATGATGATTGGTGGAAGTGGAGTGGATCTAAATATTAATGTGTGTAAACCAGCATCAACATCTGAATGACCTATGGGTCCACTAGGTTGTGGGACCTGTGGTTCACAACCATAGATTTGGGGTTGTTGTGGACCTCCTATGGTCATGTGCGGAATAAATCCCTAATCCCTAGTATCTAGTAGTCGTATGCTTTTTCAGCCTCTATATTCAGAACTAAAAGTTGTGCAATCTTTTCAGAATATCTTACAGGTGTTCTGGCAACTTGAATTCTTAAACTAGTGTTTATGTTAGTGAGAATGTCTCCTGTGTCTGGCTGTGGGACCAAAGGATCACAACCGAACATTTGCTTTCTTTCAAGCCCTTCTACAGTCATGCGGATATTTATCTAGGGTAATCTGTAGTTTGGATGGTTTGACCAAAACATATGCGCTTTGTCATCTTCTATGTTTAGTCCTCTTAGCTGTGCGCTAATTTCTTGTACGTCTATTGTTACTTAAAAGACCTGAATTATGAGATTCTGGTCTATATCAGTTATTGCTGCAACAAGATTGGGCTGAGGAACTATTGGCTCGAATACATATTCTCTGGGCTCTCTAGGTCCTGTGATTGTCATGCAAAAGGAAATGATATAAATCTAACTAATGACATAATAAATTAACTACACAAGATATATCTATGTATATTCCTAAATTCTCTATTTTTGTATTTTTGATGAACTATTAAACATAATTGAAAGAGCTATTAAATAATATATCTAGAAAGTGACAGCTAATTTAATAACATAATTAAAAAAAACAAAGTAGCTGAGTATAGCTACCTGCCTGTGCAGTTGTAAATCTATTCTAAATAATCGAATAATTGATCTAATCTATTTGAAAGACTCCCGATCCTACCTTAGAAGTGAGGAGTGAATCATAGTTTCTCAGAAACTATCAATCCCCACAGCTTCCCTGGAAATATCGAAAGTGAGATTAACTGAAATGAAATGATTGACTACTCTATTTGATATGTTTTAACTAGAAATTTTGATAGCTTGAACCTAGATTTTGCAGAACAGTGTCGAATTTGGTTGTGTGTGGCTTTGTCCCCTCAGTGTGGTCTCCTCATTCCTTCATGTTGACATGAATCCAGAAAAGCATGTGATGTTAGCATCAACAAAAGTTGGTATCAAAATAATGGCAGCTTAGGATGCAAACTGAATACAATGCGAGTAGGAGAGGGATAGCGCAAGAGAACAGAGCTTGGCTTATGCAATTCCTAGTGGGATTTATTGCGAGTCATACAACATAAAATGTCTAGAACCTAAAACTAATGCTTTTTGACTAACCAAACCTACAAATTTGATGGATTCCTACTGAAAATCAAACTATCCTACTCCAATTGATTGCATGAAACAGTAACAACACTAGCATAAGAAGATTATGTGGCTTCTAAACATCAAAACAACACTAACTATGCATGCAACAAATAAAACTATTGAATTCCTAAGCAAAACTGAAAGACTAAGCTATTGAAATGAGAAAATGAGAGGAAAATTTGAGGGGCCATTTGCTTCAGCACAAGCCAGCTATTTATAGAATTCTCAGTTACCCAAAGGTGAAAACCAAATTGAACTCTTTAACCATAAACAATGCAAAAACACTATTCTAGGGAACTAGAAACATAAATACGAGCAAAGGCGGTGAAAAAATTTGGTAAACGTTGAAATTTTACGCGAGTCACGATAAAAGGAACGTTCTGGAAAAACGCGTGCAGGACCGCCGCCCTCCCTGGGAAATGGTCATGAGACCGCTGCCCAATCAAGGAAGCGGTTTCGTCACTGAAGACCAAAAAGCAAAGGAAAAGAGGGGGGAAGGGAAAAACAAAGCACACAGGGGCTAAGTGGGACATGTGGGATGTTAACGCATACTTAGAGAGATTTTCCGGATCCCGAACACCTTGCGAGAAGACCTGTATCATCATTGGGGCACGTGTAACGTTGTTCTGGTGGTGCAGTACCCTACAATTTTGGGTACGTACATATTGCCCACTCGGAGAAGCATTTTATCCATGAAGAGGCGTAAAATGGTGGGTTCGAGTATGGCGGTCCCGAAATGGGAAGCTAGAAATTATACCTGATACGCCCACGTGTCGAAACGATGCCATCAAAAATTCCCGCTACTTGCAAAATGAAAAGAGGACTCAAGTGTAGAGAGACAAAATAAATCGAAAAATAAATACTAAAAAAAGATGAAATGAGGACGTACCATTTGCGCGAGGATAAGAACTTACTTCCGTCGGCGCTCCAAACCTATGAAAAGGGGATTCAAAACAAGTCAAGATGCTATATATGTAAAATGGGCCCATTTTCCTATTCATTTGATCATGTCGATTTTATTGATTTTGAGCTCTAGGTCCCACGGTGACGGTTTTTGATGAGAGTATAGTCAAAACATTCATGACAAGATAGTGATCATGCCTCTGCGAGCGGAACACCGTCCCGCGAGATCACATGTTAGTTCTTCTTGATTTAATGTTTTTACCCCTAAAATGTTAAAATGGACAAAATTTTGTCATGGGGGGATTGTTTTTGAAAATGTTAGTGTTAATAGGGTCACTTAGGGGGGTGCCTAATGGGTAGGCTTTGTTTTGGTCAAAATAATCTTTGTTTCATGTTTTTAGGCGTCTTTTAGGGCACGTGACCCATGCAGAAATTCAGTACACGACTGCCACCCTGAGTAGTGCGGCGATTACACGGCCGCCGCCCTGATCAGGGTGGTGGTTTCAGGACCGCCGCCTTTAAGGCAACGGTTATGGAACCGCCACCCTGCTCAGGGTGGCGGTCCTTCACAGAATGCAAAAATAATACTTGTTTGAATTCGTTTTTGCGTTTCTAGCATTCTTATATGTTTTAATGGTTTTTCCAATGTGATTTGAATACTAACTTACTCCTTTTTGCATGTTTTTGGGTGTATGCAGGTGAAGGAGGAATATACCAGATGGAGCCGAGAGAGAGAGAGTGTGATTGGCTTCCAGTAGTGTTGGATGCACTTTCTCAGGATGAGCAGGACACTCTTTAGAGGGCCGACATATTACGTATATCACAGGTCCTGCATGTTCCACCTTCTAGTCACATACTTTGTGACTTGTTTTCATATTGGGATGCTGATCGGAACACTTTCTGATTTCCAAGAGTTAGGGGTGAGTGGACTATCACCTTGGAGGATGTCTACCATATCTTGGGGGTCCCGATCATCGAGAGATGGCTTACACTTGAGACAACAGGGTCACGGGCTCAGATAGCACAGTGGGCTACATACATGGGAGATGCAGTTATCTCCACTGGTTCGAAGAAGGGGTGAGGGTCCATTCTATTACTAGCTTTCCTATCCCCTTGATTCATCAGGACATTATGGGGATCCTTGCCTCGAGATTGATTGGGGAAAAGGGAGGGGACAAATTACTCTATTGCTGGTCCCTTATTATTGCACAGATTGAGGCACACGGCCTGATTTATGCCTGGGGAGCTGATATACTTGGGACCACCTATCATGATTTGTACCGGGTGGTTCATTTACAGGGACAATCTTTGAGCCATCCGACCTTGGTTATGAGCTGGGTCTATGAGTGTTTCATCCCTTATGGGAGAGGTGTAGAGGTGGAGGATCCCGGAGCTATGAGGGTAGCTAGATGGATAGATATGTCGGTGCTTAGAGCACCCCACCAGCGAGTTGCCTCCCTAACTACTGATGATATGGAGGCCACACCTTATCAGGCCATGGCAAGGTTGTGGGGCGAGGAGACTGTACGTACCCAAAATTGTAGGGTACTGCACCGCCGGAACAACGTAACACGTGCCCCAATGATGATACAGGTCTCCTCGCAAGGTGTTTGGGATCTAGAAAAGCTCCCCAAGTATGCGTTAATATCCAGCATGCCCCGCTTAACCCCTACATGCTTTTTTGTTCTCTTTTCCCCTCTTTTCCTTTGCGTTTTGTTCTTAAGTAACGAAACCGCCACCCTGACTGGGCGGAGGTCTCGTAACCGCCACCCAGGAAGGGCGGAGGTCCTTCATGCATTTTCTAGAATGTTCTTTTAACATGACTCACGTAAATTTCAATGTTTACCAGCTTTTTTCACCACCATTGGCTTGCATTAATGATTCTGGTTCCCTAGAATAGTGTTTTGGCATTGTTTATGGTTTAAGAGATCAATTTGGTTTTTACCTTTGGGTAAATGGAAATGCTATAAATAGCTGGCTTGTGCTCAAGAAAATTCCCCCTCAAATTTGCCTCTGAATTTCTCATTTCAATAGTTTAGCCTTTCAATTTTTCTTAGGATTCATAGTTTCATTTGTTGAATGCATGGTTAGTATTGTTTAGCTGTCAGAAAGCCACATATCCTCCTTGTGTAAGTGCTATTATTATTTCATCCAATCAATTAGAGTAGGAGAGTTTTCTTTTCAAAAGGAAGCCATTAAAGTTGCAGGTTTTGTTTGTCAAATAAAATAGTTTCAGGTTCTGGATGTTTTATGTTGCATGAATCGTAATAAATCCCGCTAGGAATTGCATAAGCCAAGCTCTGTACTCTTGCACTATCCCTCTCCTACTTGCATTGTATTCAGTCTGTATCCTAAGCTGTCATTGTTCCGATATCTACTTCTATTGATGCTAGTATTAAACGCTTTTCTAGGTCCACGTGAGCATGAAGGAACGAGGAGATCACACTGAGGGGACAAAGCCACACACCATCGGATTCGCCACTGTTCTGCAAAATCCAAGTTCAAGCTTTCAAATTTCTAGTTAAAGCATATCAAATAAAGTAGTCAATCATTTCATTTCAGTTAATTTCACTTTCGATATTGCCAGGGAAGTTGTGGGGATTGATAGTTTCTGAGAAACTATGATTCACTCCTCACTTCTGAGGTAGGATCGAGAGTCTTTCAAATAGAGTAGATCGGTTATCAGGTTATTTAGGATAAATCTACAAACTACACAGACAAGTAGCTACACTCGGTTGCTTTGTTTGTTTTAATTGTATTATTAGTTTAGTTATAATTTCCCTTTAAAATTCTGTTCAGTTGTTTATCAATAAATATCAGACTTAGAAATATACGTAGATATATCTTGCATACTTAATTTATTCTGTCATTAGTTAGCTTCATAGCATTTTCTTTTGTATGACAATCACATGACCTAAAGAGACCAGAGAATACGTATTCGAGCTGATCGTGCCTCAACCCAGTCTCATCACAGCAATAACTGACATAGATCAGAATCTTAGGATCCAAGTCTTCCGAACAACAGTAAACTTACAACAGATCAGCTCACAGTTGAGTGGGTTAAACATAAAAGACGACCAAGCGCACACGTTTTGGTCAAATCAGCCAAACTACAGATTACCCTAGATAAATATCAGCATGACTGTAGAAGGGATTGAAAGAGAGCAAACTTTCCATTGTGATCCTTTGGTCCCACAGCCAGACGCAGGAGACACTCTCACAGACATAGATACTAGCTTAAGGATTCAGGTTGCCAAAACGCCTGTAAGATACTCTGAGAAGATTGAACAACTTGTAGTTCTAAATATAGATGCCGAAAAGGCATACGACTACTGGATACTAGGGATTAGAGATTGAACCCTCGTATGACCATAGCATGTCCACAACAACCACAAATCTACGATTGTGACCCACAAATACCACAACCCAACGAGTCCACAGGTCAATCCGATGTTGACGCTGGCTTACGCACATTAGTATTTAGATTCACTCCCCTTCCACCAACCATTATCACACAATTATGGTTCCCTGGAATAATGTTTTAGCATTGTTTATGGTTTAAGAGATCAATATGGTTTTTACCTTTGGGTAAATGGAAATGCTATAAATAGCTAGCTTGTGCTCAAGCAAATGGCCCCTCAAATTTGCCTATGAATTTCTCATTTCAATAGTTTAGCCTTTCAATTTTTCTTAGGATTCATAGTTTCATTTGTTGAATGCATGGTTAGTATTGTTTAGCTGTCAGAAAGCCACATATCCTCCTTGTGCAAGTGCTGTTATTATTTCATCAAATCAATTGGAGTAGGAGAGTTTGCTTTTCAAAAGGAAGCCATTAAAGTTGCAGGTTTTTTTCGTCAAATAAAATAGTTTCAGGTTCTAGACGTTTTATGTTGCATGACTCGCAATAAATCCCGCTAGGAATTGCATAAGCCAAGCTCTGTACTCTTGCGCTATCCCTCTCCTACTCGTATTGTATTCAGTCTGTATCCTAAGCTGTCATTGTTCTGATATCTACTTCTGTTGATGCTAGCATTACACACTTTTCTGGGTCCACGTGAGCACGAAGGAACGAGGAGATCACACTGAGGGGACAAAGCCACACACCATCGGATTCGCCACTTTTCTGCAAAATCCAAGTTCAAGCTTTCAAAGTTCTAGTTAAAGCATATCAAATAAAGTAGTCAATCATTTCATTTCAGTTAATTTCACTTTCGATATTGCCAGGGAAGCTGTGGGGATTGATAGTTTCTGAGAAACTATGATTCACTCCTCACTTCTGAGGTAGGATCGAGAGTCTTTCAAATAGAGTAGATCAGTTATCAGGTTATTTAGGATAAATCTACAAACTACACAGACAAGTAGCTACACTCGATTGCTTTGTTTGTTTTAATTGTGTTATTAGTTTAGTTGTATATTCTAGATATATTAGATAATTTTCCTTTAAAATTTTGTTCAGTTGTTTATCAATAAATATCAGACTTAGAAATATACGTAGATATATCTTGCATACTTAATTTATTCTGTCATTAGTTAGCTTCATAGCATTTTCTTTTGTATGACAATCACGGGACCTAAAGAGACCAGAGAATACGTATTCGAGCTGATCGTGCCTCAACCCAGTCTCATCACAGCAATAACTGACATAGATCAGAATCTTAGGATCCAAGTCTTCCGAACAACAGTAAACTTACAACAGATCAGCTCACAGTTAAGTGGGTTAAACATAAAAGACGACCAAGCGCACACGTTTTGGTCAAATCAGCCAAACTACAGATTACCCTAGATAAATATCAGCATGACTGTAGAAGGGCTTGAAAGAGAGTAAACATTCAGTTGTGATCCTTTGGTCCCACAGCAAGACGCAGGCGACACTCTCACAGACATAGATACTAGCTTAAGGATTCAGGTTGCCAAAATACCTGTAAGATACTCTGAGAAGATTGAACAACTTGTAGTTCTAAATATAGAGGCCAAAAAGGCATACGACTACTAGATACTAGGGATTAGAGATTGAACCCTCGTATGACCATAGCAGGTCCACAAAAACCACGAATCTACGGTTGTGACCCACAAATACCACAACCCAATGAGTCCACAGGTCAATCCGACGTTGACGTTGGCTTCAACACATTAGTATTTAGATCCAATCCCCTTCCACTAGCCATTATCACACAATTATCCTTGTTAGATATAACGGCTAACAAAGCTAAGGATTTCTGGACTAGACCACATAATCACCCATAGAGTCAACTATATCCATCATCGACCCTATGACCCTGTCTGGAGACATACACAAAACTATCCCAGGTCATTTTCCACGTATCCCACAACCCATAGATTGAATCACACTGGAGCTCAATATTGATTGGAGCCTTCGAGCAGTCATCCTCACCGATCAATCTATCACGCTAGTTTAGGTTAGGAGGGCCTTCTTTGCCTTAGATTCGTAGATTCCACTAGTGTGTGTCGAATACATAAGATTGCCTAACTAGTTTGTCCACATCCCACGCGTATTCCATCCCCACCGGCTGTCTCGGCACGACCTCGGGAGGTCGGGTATGAGGAAGAGGTACTTGTAGATTCTCATAAGGTGGAGACACACCCTTTTGACCGAGTTCCTCAGTAGTTTGGCCTTCCTTATGTCGGTATGCTCCCCCCAGTGGTGCCAGTATTCAGATCAGTTTGAGAGGCTAGGGGAGGTTCTAGAGGTTGGGGTTGGACTAGTTGTTACTCCTGGCGTCGCTATTACAACCAGGTGGGTTGGTACGTTCTCAAGGGAGAGATGGTGCTCCTTAGGCACCCTTACCTCAGATTGACGCCGGTCATGCCCATAGCAAGCGACGACTGCATTTATATAGACTCCGAGTCTGAGGAGTTCACAAGGGGAGAGATGGAGGAGGAGACCGAGGCTGAGGTCAGCGAGTCAGGTAGGAGATGAGGACAACGATCCCGAGTGACATGACACTTAGGAGATCTTACAAGCCGAGAGGGTAGAGCGGAGTGCGGAGAGGGTGACCCTAGCTTCAGAGGAGCCGCTTTCTTAGGATTTTGGTGGAGAGGATGAGTCTGTAGTAGGACGTTATGTGGCCCCAGGCACAGGAGGAGGACATCAGTCAGCGGCAGCATCTGTGGCAGGTGCTGACCCTAGGGATCCATCTTGGAGGCCCGGAGATCTGAGTGAGTTATCATCCTTCTCTTAATATTTGTTTTTAGCTAGGATTGTCTTAGTTGCTATCTCTCCTTTTGTTTCTTTTGTTTCTATCTTTTGATTATTTCTAATTTGTTTTTCTCCTTTTCTTGTAGAGACTACCGATGAGTGGCGAGACCTGATTCACTAGGTATGCACTGATACCCTGATGATCCCCATGGAGAGGAATCGTGCGGAGCTATCCATGGATGTAGGGGAGCCTTCAGCAACCGGTAGGCATACCAACATTTTTTCCCCTATCTGGCATGTGGCCAAGATGGTGACTACCCTCCGTACCGAGTTGGCTGGGTATAGGACAACAGAGTGCCTGATGAGGAGTCGCTCTCATAGCGAGATCGCAACTACTCCTCAGGACCGTGATCCCTTAGTGCATTCAGAGCGCTGACATAGCCGGAGTCCTAGATGTGGTCGTGCACCTTCAGAGGGATCTCATAGGGGTTGAGAGGCCACTTGGCTCTCTTAGATTGTTTATATGATTTATTTTGTATTTCCCGGGCTCATTGAGCATTTTGACCATGCCTAGCGCATGATGGCATTGTACAGGAAACTTGATTATATATATATATATATATATATATATATATATATTGGATCAGACCCTTGGTATCTAGGTTTTTGTGATTCATTTCCACATGTATATTATAATGTTGTTTTTATATGCTTTTTAGAATGTATGCAATGGAGAACAAATGATACAAATGCTTTCTTTCTTTTTGTATTTCGTGATGCTGATATATGATAACATAGACACAATGTGATCTTGAACTTTAGCTTCTATAAGTAATTTTTCGGTACTTCATATTTGTTTTGACAAAATGAGATGATAAACCAGTATGATGAGCAGATGAACTTGCCCCACTCCTAACTCCACGCAACTAGTAAGATGCGAGGGCTCACCACCGAGAGCTAGAAAGGGCACAAGCTATGAAATTTGTTGAATGGTAGTGATGAGAGATAGACAAAGATTTGGTGGAACCAAATTAGGATGCTACAAACCTACTCTACTCAAGTGACTCCATAGTTTAGAATGCTACTTGCTTTGCGGTTTATCTAGACTTAGATCCGTAGATGGCCACATGGTAGACAAAATCTAGTTTTCGGGGTTTTGAGCTCTCTTGGAATTTTGGACATCTGATTCATTTGTTTTTGACTCAAGATTTCAAAGGTTCATTTGAACTATTTGCTTACGACCTTCAACGTTTATTGTCAAGAGGACCCCCCACACCTTGCCCCATGCTACTAGTAAGAAGCATGGGCTTATCACCATGGACAAGGCATAGGCGAGTAAGGGCATTCCCATCCTTTCCCAACCCTACGTCACTAGTAAGAGACGCAAGCTCATCACCGAAGGTTGGTAGGGCAAGGAAATGTGTAAAAATAAAATTTTCTGTTTGATCTATATTTGACTTATTTATTTGAGAAAAATGTCAGTATGTTCTTATTTCCAAAGAGATATACGTATGGGATAGATGTGACACTATGAAGCTTCTAGAACAGACCATAGGCAAGACACCTATCCTAAGAAGAAACCAAAAGTGAGAACAAGCATGCAGACCTTGGTATGGTTACCGTTAAGACTTTGTCATATCTAGCTTTATTTGGATGAAATGATTTTGAAACAGGTGATGATGTTATGAAAATGAAGAAGTATGATTGGAAGGCTTATGCCAATACCATCAGAAGTTTGTAATGAATTGCTTTGAGAATAAGTTCCTTGATCACAAAATTTTACGAAACGAGTGGACAAAATGAACCTAACTACATGAAGATGCAATGTAGATATAATTATACAAATAGGGCTGGTTGCTTATGCATAGAATCGTTTAAGATGCAAGGAATTGACTGTTTCACCAAATTCCTCACCTTCCAGCGTGCACAAGAGATATGCACCATTTCCATAGTCTTTTGTGACTCGGTATGGGCCCAACCATTTGGGCCGGAATTTCCTTCCTTCACCGGTCTTTTTATCGATCCATGGCTGTCTAGTCTTAGAACTAGATCTCCTTCATATATATCTCATTCATAGACCTTTTTGTTATACTGTCGGCACATCTGGTCAGCATAAACTCTATGCCACTGTTCAACATCTAATCTGGCCTCATCTAGGCTTTCTAGTTGGGAGAGACGTGCTTCTCTATAAGCTTCTTCATCTAGAATCCCTTGTAGTGAGATGCGGAGACTGGGTATTTCAACCTCAAGTGGGAGAACTGCTTCTGCTCCGAATACCAATGAGAAAGGAGTTGCTCTTGTTGGTGTTCTTATTGAGGTTTGGTGGGCCCACAAGGCTGGATATAACTTTAAATGCCAATCTCATTTGTTTTCTTTTACCGTTTTAAGGAGAATAGCTTTCAATGTTTTGTTTGTTGCTTCAGCCTGTCTGTTGGCTTGAGGGTAATACAGGGAGGCTGTATGATGGTTTATTTTAAATTTACTGCATAGCTCATGGACCTCATCATTCTTAAAGGAAGTACCATTATCTGAGATAATGATTTGTGGGACACCGTACCTGCAAATGATCTGGTTTAAAATGAACTTGGCGATCACGGAACCTGGTACAGTGGTAAGAGGCATAGCCTCTACCCATTTGGTAAAATACTCAGTGGCCATGATTATGAAGTTATGGCCATTTGTTGACGAGGGAGAGAATTTCCCTATCAAATCTAGGCCCCATGTAGAAAAGGGCCATGGAGTTGCGATTGGTTGTAGAGCTTGTGCTGGCATGTGAATCTCGTGGGAAAATTCTTGGCATTTATGACACTTGCATACAAACTCTACTACGTCATGTTCTAGAGTGGGCCAGAAATAGCCCATGCGATGTATTTTGCGAGTGGTGGCATGACCACCGAAGTGGCCTCCACATATTCCACTGTGAGATTCATAGAGAATCTTCTTGGATTCTTCTGTGTCAACACACCTTAGAAGCATTCCATCGAAAGCCTTACGATAGAGAACTTGTTCTATAATAACGTATTTAGCTACGATAATGCGTAACCACCTTCTTTGTTGTGGTGTAGCACCTTCTGGATACGTATGGTCCATGATATAATTAATAATATCAGTATACCAAGGACATTCAGAGATAGGAGGTCTGGTTTCGATGTAATATATGCATTCATTGGGAAAATCTAGATCTACTAGATCACCTCCGTCTAATGGGTTGTCGGCTAACCAATCTGCAATGATTTGTCCCTTAACAGGACTTCTGGTTTACAAAAATTAATTCAAATTCACCCATTAAGGTTATAAAGCATCCAACCTTTTTAGACAAGGACCCTTGCGTGAGGAAAGTTTGTAAATGGTCTGTTTTTACAATGACCCTTGTTTCTTGATTTAGCATGTAATGTCTTAAGTGTTTGGTTGCAAAGACTATGGCAAGGCATTCTCATTCTGCTTGCGTATAACGTGTTTCATAATCGAGCAATGTTCGGCTAATGAAATAGATCACACATTCTCATTTGTCATCATCTTCTTGAGCCAGCATGCAGGCTAGCGAGACATTGGTAGCTCGTGAATATAAGATTAAAGGGTGGTCTGGCTTAGGAGGCATTAGCATAGGTGGTGACAACAAGAAACGCTTAACTGCTTCGAAAGCCTCATTGCAGTCTTCGGTCCAATCGATACTATAATATTTCTTGAGTAGATTGTTGATTGGATGAATGGAAAAGCTTAAATCTGGGATGAATCTTCGGATTGCACCGAGTTTCCCAAGAAACGACCTGATTCCAGATTCATCCGAAGGTGGGATCATTTCAAGAACAACCTAGATTTTGGCTGGGTCTACATCGATCCCTCGTGATGATATGATGTAACCCAGGAGTTTCCCTCATATCACACCAAATACACATTTTTCTGGGTTTAGTGTGACTCTGTATTCGATCAAACGTGAAAGAATGATGCGGAGCACTTCCGGGTGATCACAACGCTTCCTAGCTTTGGCCAACAAGTCATCTACATAGGATTCCATGATTTTATGAATAAGATCATGAAATATATATGTCATTGCCCGCTGGTATGTAGCGCCAGTGTTCTTGAGACTGAATGGCATAACAACGTAGCAATAGGTTCCCCAAGGAGTTATAAACGTGGTTTTGGCTTGGTCTTGTTTGGATATTCTGATTTGATTGTATCTCGAGAATCCATCCATGAGAGACAAAATCTCAAACCCAGCTATTGTGTCAATGATGACGTCAATGGATGGTAATGGGAAGTCATCCTTAGGGCACGCCTTGTTAATGTCTCAGAAAGTCTATGCAAATGCGTATCTTCCCATTCTTTTTAAGAACGGGAATGATATTAGATACCCACTGAGAATAATCAACTGGCTTGATGAATCCTACTTGGAGGAGTTTCATTACTTCTTCCTTCACCATGAGAGCTACCTTGGGTTTCATTGGTCTCAATTTTTGTTTAATTGGCTTTGCATCTGATTTGGTGACGAGGTTATGTACCGTGATGTGTGGTGCAACCCCTGTCATTTCTTTATAATTAAATGCAAAAGCCTTCTGATGTTCTTTGAGGATTCAAGTGTGTATTTCTATTTCTTCTGGAGTTAACGAAGATCCTAGTTTCAAGATCTTCGGTTCTTCCTCTGTTCCGATGTTAATATCAATCATTTCTTCAATTAAAGAAGTGTTACCTTCTTCAAACTCAGGTGGGGCTGGAGGTAGTTCCAGATCTTCTCCATTCTCTACCGCGTATATGTCGAGCTCCTTTTGTGGGGGAAGCTCTATCATGGGATTTCCAAAGTAAGAAGATGAATGTGGGATTAAGGACAAATCTACCACGTGATGGGTGAGATGTAACTCTGCATAGGTGTTTAGGTAATCAAGAGTGGCTCTATCACTGTCAACGTGATCTAAGATAGTAGATTTATTCTTAGCTATGTTCGTTAAGAGAGGATTTGACATTTTCTTCACTAATGGTTCAGTACGAAGGGATACCATGAAACGGGTGTCTTCCAACTCACTGTTTGGAGTGAAACGTGAAGCTGAGGTTGCTATCAAATCTGCGAGAAGATTTTGTTCTCGCGGGATTGCTTCAATTGATATGAAGTCAAATTCTTTGCTCAAATCTAATACTGCTGTTTTGTAGAGTTGTAAGTGTTCAGCTCTAGTCTCATACACCTCAGAGACTTGGTTTGCTACTAATTGTGAGTCTCCTAACACTCTGATGTTATTAACACTGAGCCTCTTAGCTATGATGAGGCCAAGGAGGAGGGCTTCGTACTCAGTGCCATTGTTTGTACATTCAAAATTTAATTTAAAGGTGAACGGTAGGATCTTTCCTTCAGGTGAAGTAAAGATCACACCTGCCCCAGCCCCATAACGACATCTAGCTCCATCAAAATGGAGAGTCCAATATTTAGTTGGGAAGATGGATGTTGGGACATTTTCTACGTCTACTTCTTCTGCTTCGGTTACTTCTACCATGCAGAGTTCTTCTGCTGGAAGAGAACCAACTCCTAGGGTATATCCCATACCTACAGAATCAAATGGCAGGAAAATTGGTAGATCCTGTTCTAGCAATTCAACAATCTTTGCAGTAGTTCCTAATGATATTGTTTCTACAACTTTAGCCTCATCCTTGAGGGCTGGGATATTCTTGATTAGGTTCGTAACTTCTAACTCCGTTTGTAGGTATCAAATTTTCTTCCGGTTTCACGTCGGTTGGTTTATTAAGTTGGTTTGTTGGGAGTTCAAACTCAGAGTGAACGCCTGGCCTTTTCTTCAGGTCTGCTAGGTGTATATCGAATGGTTTCAGATCACCTTTTGCTACGAATATCTTTCCTAAGTGCAAGAATCTTACTTCTTGAAATAACGTAGAAGGGATTGCCTTCATACGGTGTATCCACGGTCGGCCAAGGATCATATTATAGTTGGTTTCCTGATCTATAATATAAAACTCAGTTAGGATTGTTTTGGGTCCTAAGGTGACTGGTAGTATTATAGTCCCAATCGAAGTGGCTTTAAGGCTATCATAGCCTCTTAGTGTATTCTGAGTCGTGGAACAATTTGTTTCTCCATACCCTAGCTTTTGAAGGAAAGAGAAGGGGACTATGTTAACTGCTGCCCCATCATCAACCATTGCGCATTTAACGTAATTGTTATAAACCCACACTTGCAAATGTAAGGCTGGATCACCTCTGCGTGTAATCTCAGCATCTGTTGGCATTTTTTTATGTCGAATATAAACTCGGTATCCCTATCCGGCTGCCCCGGAGGGTGGATATCAAAGTCTATATGGTTTACCTGTGTTTCGGGAGGTGGAGTGATGTTAATTAAATGACCTAAACCTAATGCTTCTAAAAGAGCAGCCCTATGGGCAGGAGAGTTCTTCAGCAAGTCCAAAAAGGAGATGTGAGAGAAGGTCTTTGTTAGGTCATTAATTAAATCATAGGCACCTAGGGGTTTTACTAATGGTTGTTGAATGTTATCTGTCTCTAGCGGGTAACTTGGATTTGGCTGAGAGGAATACTCTCATGTCCTTGTTACAGCTTCCATGTGTAGCTTAGTGTCTAACTCCACTAAACTGACTATCTTGGGTCGTGGCTGACTTCCTAATTGCAGTGCGACAGGTGGATTTAGTGAAGTCGAGGCTTCATGATCATTGTTTCCTGTCATTACACCCTTGTTCATCCCATTTGGATTTAATTTGTTGTTATTGTGATTTGGGAGTGGATCGTTGAAGATCTTGAGGGGTGCATTTTGAGGGGAGACTGCTCCCATGAAAGTATTTGGTGCAAGTGATGCAGGATCTGCTAAGAACATATCTATGAAAAGTTGTCTTTGTTCTTCTGGCAAACGTTGCATGAATTTATTATAATCGCGGCAAGTCCTAGTGTCATGGCCTCAAATTTTGTGGAAACCACAATACGAGTTAGGATTGTAATTCCTAGGTTGCTGGTTTGGCACATATTGTGGTCCAAAACTCTGATTAAACCGTTGACTATTAGGATTAAAGTTTTGCACTTGTTGTTTTTGGTTTTGGTTCTTGGTTTTGATATCCAGTTGCATTTTGTCTTGGACCCTGTGTTTGGACCTGCCGTTGTTGTTGTTGTTGTTGATGTGGATGATTAAAATCCACTGCATTGATTGTTGGGGTAAAATTGTTGTTCCGTTGATTGTTAACCAGTGGTGGAGTATTTACAACATTTTCCTTTTTAGCTTGGTCAGTTACTCCATCTGTTGTCACTCCATGATTCTTGTTAAGGATTTTAGGTCCTTGATTGGCATTTACTGTATTAGGATAAGTCGTAGTGTTTTGGTTGGGGATGATTAACCTCCCATTTGTTCCATACATCTTGTGACCGCTATCTATTGCAGCTTGATCTATTCGGAGAGGCGCTCTCGAGTACTTCATCATAAGTTCTTAGTGGGAACTTCTGGACTTCTTCCTTTACCTCTCTGCTGAGAGAATGAAGGAATAAATCACATAGTTCCATCTGATCCATGTTTGGAGCACTTGCCGAAGAATAAAGGACTGTACGCCATCTTTGGATGAAATGAGCAACAGATTCATTGTGTTCTTGCTTAATATGCAAGAATTCCCTGATTCCTGTTCTCAATAGTTTGTTCATGTCAAACGCCTTGATGAACTCTGAAACGAGTTGTTTAAATGAATGTATTGATGCTTCAGGTATTCTGTAGTACCAATTGAGGGCAATGCCCTCTAAAGTTTTGGGGAATATTTTAACAACAACCCCATCCCAAGGGAGCAGTTCTTGAATGGCTGTGGCATAGCCCTTGATATGTGCATTTAGGATCTCCCTCCCCTTTGTATTTGGGAAAATCAGGAAGAGGTCTTGGAAGCATGATGCTTCATATGGTGAAGTCTAAGGGTTCTTTCAAATATTCTGAATAAGTCCCTATCACATAGGTTTCGACCATTGATGGTGCCTGCTGAGGGGGTGGAGGTGGAATGGGTTGTTGGTATGGTGTAGCATATGTATTTGCAGGGGCATAAGGAAACCCCTGTGGTTGAGCGAACATGCCAGGAGAAGAGAACATATCTCCTTGTGGTGATTTGGAATACATGTTTAAGTATGGAGGAGCATTTCCTAGAAATGGATTGTTTTGTACTAAACCGAGAGGTATCATATTCTCCACCGGAGCGGTGTTTGAGAACACGATTCTAGTTGGCGTTTGTTGTGAATACTAAGGAGGCATGCCCAACGTGCCTATTCCTGTGAGGAGGTCTACTTGGCTAGGATGATGTGGAGGATTGGAAATTCCTACCTGCATGAATTGAGAATTTTGACTTGCTTGAGCAAGTTCTAACCCTCTAACTTTTTCTACTAAAGTTGAGATGACTTCATTTGGTGAAGTCACAGTATTTTTCCTTAGTGGAATTTGTTGTATATCCTGAGGTTGTATAGGCATATGGTACCCTGCTATGAACTGATCGTTGCCCTGCCAAGTTTCACTGAGGGCATTTCCTATAGGTAGTGGCATGGAGGTGTTTTCTTGAAAAGAGACCTCGGGTTGTGTTTGTAAACTTCCTATAGGTGGGTACATACTCTGAGAGCATTGTTCACTCCTGGCATAACGTGCCAAATGTTCATCATCTAAAAATAGGTATGGATCCGATTGTCTACTGATTTATGGTCTAAACAACACCTGAGGAGATGAACCAGATTCTCCAGTGAGCGTCATGTTGTTCGAGCCTGAAGGCTCTGGTTGTTGCGTTTGAGTGAGCTGATCCAACTCCTCTATTTGGAAAGAAGAACTATATCTAGTCCTTTGAGGTGGAGTTTGTGTTGAAAACTGGTTAGTTGAATAGTTGTCACCCCATGCTGAGAGTGAGGGTGATGGCTGTCTATTCAGTTGATCATAGTATGCTTCAAGACCTAGGAGAGGTCTACCATATGCATCGAATCCTGACATATTCGGGGGGTATATGAATACCCGCAGAATAATGGGAAAGAGTGAAGGTGGATGGAAGAAGTGAAAAATAAAAGAGGAAGAACTATTTCTTTCACGTCGGGTTCACCAATTTTGTGGGTGAAGAGGAAGAACTGTTTCCGAACCAGAAAGTTTTCACGTCAGGTTCACCAATTTTGTGGGTGAAGCTGATGTGAAGGATAACAGAGGTGGAGAAGATGAAAAAAAAGTATACTAAGAGACGAACAAGTAGAAATATGACTCTGAACCAGAAAGTAGGAAGTTCACGTCGGGTTCACCAATTTTGTACGATGGAAAAGTGACAAGCAAGCATGGGAATCTACAAGTAACTCTTCCTCGCACCCGACCTCCCGAGGTCGTGCCGAGACAGCTGGTGGGGATGGAATATACGTGGGGTATAGGAAAACTAGTTAGGTAATCTTATATCTTCGACACGCACTAATGGAATCTATGAATCTAAGGAAAAGAAGGCCCTCCTAACCTGAATCAGTGTGATAGATCGGTCGGCGAGGATGACTGCTCGAAGGCTCCAATCAATATCGAGCTCTGGCATGATCCAATCTATAGGTTGTGGGATACGGGGAAAATGACCTAGAATTGTTTCGTGTATGTCTCCTGACAGGGTCATGAAGATGGATGATGGATGATAGTGGATTCTATGGGTGATTCTCTGGTCTAGTCCAGAAATCCTTAGCTTGACTAGCTATTATGTTTAGCAAGGATAGTTGTGTGATAATGATTGGTGGAAGTGGAGAGGATCTAAATACTAATGTGTGTAAACCAGCATCAACATCTGATTGACCTATGGCCCTGTTGGGTTGTGGGACCTGTGGATCACAACCGTAGAGTTCATGGTTGTTGTGGACCTCCTATGGTCATGTGCAAGAATCAATCCCTAATCCCTAGTATCCAGTAGTTGTATGCCTTTTCGGCCTCTATATTTAGAACTAAAAGTTGTGCAATCTTCTCAGAGTACCTTACAGGCATTCTGGCAACTTGAATTCTTAAGCTAGTGTCTATGTCAGTGAGAATGTCTCCTACGTCTGGCTGTGGGACCAAAGGATCACAACCGAAATGTTTTCTCTCTTTCAAGCCCTTCTACAGTCATGCGGATATTTATCTAGGGTAATCTGTAGTTTGGCTGGTTTGACCAAAACGTGTGTGCTTTGTCATCTTCTATGTTTAATCCTCTTAACTGTGAGTTGATTTGTTGTAGGTCTGTTGTTACTTGGAAGACTTGAATTCTAAGATTCTGGTCTATGTCAGTTATTGCTGTAACAAGATTGGGTTGAGGCACGATTGGCTCGAATACGTATTCTCTGGGCTCCCTAGGTCCCAATGATTGTCATGCAAAAGGAAATGATACAAATCTAACTAATGAAAAAATAAACTAACTATGCAAGATATATCTATGTATATTCCTAAATTCTCTATTTTGTATTTTTGATAAACTATTTAAACATAATTGAAAGAGAAATTATTTAATATATCTAGAAATTGACAACTAAACTAATAACAAAATTAAAACAAACAAAGCAGCCGAGTATAGCTACTTGCCTGTGCAGTTGTAAATCTATTCTAAATAACCAGATAACTGATCTAATCTATTTGAAAGACCCTCGATCCTACCTCAGAAGTGAGGAGTGAATCATAGTTTCTCAGAAACTATCAATCCCCACAGCTTCCCCGAAAATATCGAAAGTGAGATTAACTAAAATGAAATGATTGACTACTCTATTTGATATGTTTTAACTAGAACTTTGATAGCTTGAACCTAGATTTTGCAGAACAGTGGTGAATCTGGTTGTGTGTGGCTTTGTCCCCTCAGTGTGATCTCCTCGTTCCTTCATGCTCACGTGAATCCAGAAAAGTGTGTGATGTTAGCATCAACAGAAGTTGGTATCAAAATAATGGCAGCTTAGGATGTAGACTGAATACAATGTGAGTAGGAGAGGGATAGTGCAAGAGAATAGAGCTTGGCTTATGCAATTCCTAGTGGGATTTATTGCGAGTCATACAACATAAAACGTCCATAACCTGAAACTAATCCTTTTTAACGAACAAAACCTGTAACTTTAATGGCTTCAGACTGAAAATGAAACTATCCTACCTCAATTGATTGTATGAAACAGTAACAACACTAGCACAAGAAGATTATGTGGCTTCTCAAACAGCAAAACAACACTAATTATGCATGCAACAAATGAAAACTAATTCAAATCCTAAGCAAGAACTAAAAGAAACTAAAACTATGAAATGAGAAGATGAGAGGCAAATTTGAGGGGCCATTTGCTTGAACACAAACCAGCTATTTATAGAATTCCCATTTACCCAAAGGTGAAAACCAAATTGAACTCTTTAACCATAAATAATGCAAAAACACTATTCCAGGGAACCAAAATCATAAATACGAGCAAAGGCGGTGAAAAAAGCTGGTAAACATTGAAATTTATGTGAGTCACGATAAAAGAAACATTATGGAAAAATGCGTGAAGGACCACCATGCCCTAAGTAGGGTGGTGGTTACAGGACCACCGCCCTACCTAGGCGGCGGTCACGAGACCGCTGCCCAGGCAGGGTGGCAGTTTCGTAACTAAAGACCAAAACGCAAAGGAAAAGAGGGGAGAAGAGAAAAACAAAGCACACAGGGGCTAAGTGGGACATGCGGGATGTTAACGCATACTTGGAGAGCTTTTTCAGATCCTGAACACCTTGCAAGGAGACCTGTATCATCATCGAGGTACGTGTAACATTGTTCTGGTGGTGCAGTACCCTACAATTTTGGGTATGTCATCCTCTCCTGAATTGATTCTAGATAAATGGTCTAGTCCAAAATTGCTTTTCCCTGGCTTTACCATAATGGTGAAGTCAGGACCACCCATCTATATATGTGCCCCTGTAAAACTAGCTTATTTACCAAGTAATTCACTGCCATGTGATATGTATTAAACACAAATGGTGTTGTTAACAGGTACTGTCGAAACTTGTACAATGCATAGATCATTGACAAAGCTTCGCGCTCTGTAGTTGTATAATTCCTTTCAGCAGGAGTCAACTTATTACTAGCAAAATAGATTAGATGATCAATAATACCTTCATCAATTTGAGCTAACACAACGCTAATGGCCATACCAGAAGCATCCACATGTACATGAAATGGTTTATCCCATGAAGGACAAATTTAGAATGGGTGCGGTAGTAAGTTTGTCTTTTAATATTTCAAATGTGCACGTTATTGCGGTTCTCCCCAATTAAAATGTATCTTTCCCCTTTAATAGTTATTCTAAGGGTGCTAACAATTCTAACACACCCTTTTATAAACTTTATGTAATACCCTATGTGACCTAAGATTTCATGCACCTCACTTTTAATAGTAGGTGCTTCCAGGCCTAAAGTGACTGCAACCTTAGCTAGATTAACTAGCAAACCTTCCTTGCAGATGATATGCCCTAATAATATCCCAAATGGTGTAACAAATATGCACTTCTTTATATTTCAAAGAGATACTCAATTATCTGCATCATTCAAACATTAAGCGTAGATTGTCACAATGATCTTTCATAAGCCCATATACTATCCATTCATATAGGTAAACTTGTAATAAGTTGTGAATAAAATCTTTGAATTCCTGAACAACTATTCTGTGAGAATACAGTAAGTACATTTCTTTAATCCAAAAGGCATTACAGTATAGGTGAAAGTAGCCCATTCAATTGTAAATGTTTTCTTTTATTTATCCTCCTGAGCTATCCAAACCTGATGATATCTAGAAAATCCATCTGTGAAAGAATATATTTCATGCCTTACAACTCATTCCAGTATTTCCTCAGTGAAAGGCATAGGGAATGGATCTATGACGCATGCAGCATATCCTAATAGTCCACACATATAGTCCCTATAGTCCACACATATCCTAATCTTCCCATCCTTCTTGATATTGATCACCATTGGGCTAACCATTCTGACTCATCAAGGGGCTTGATAATTCTAGATTTCAACATTTTATCAATTTCTTCCTTTACCTTTTCATGCAAATTAGGATTCATCCTGTAGGGTCTCTTTCTAACTTTCCATGAACCATCCTTAAGTTTGATCTTCCTTTCCCCAAGTGATTCATGTACGCCTTTAAGTTCATGATATCCTCTAAGGAATAAGTCCTGATAATCTCTTAGTAATTCGATGATATTTGTTACCTCCAAATCTGACTAGTAATCTCCAATTATGGCCTCCTTACGCTCAACCTCCAAACCTATATTCACCTTCTTTGTCTTCATAGGTTCTTGGTAGGCACATGTGTCCTTGTCTGAATTGTCCAAGACCTCACACACCCTTGTGAATGCTTAATATCTAATTTTTCTACTTCCTCATCATCCATAATGTAAACCATCTTTCCTTTTTCTCTCTCAAGGGAAGCATGCTCAAGTAGTTTAGAGTTTATTTCTTCTTCCTTTTCAAAACATGCTCCCAACTCTGTCTCACTGAATAGTTCTTGAATATATTCTTCTGCTTTTACATGATATCCCATAGTTAAGAGCTTGAAAATTTTTAATGCCTCTGTTACTAGAGGTTGAGTCGAGAAATAAGCAAATTTCTAAATCATACTTGTAGTCAAATTTTGCTAGTTCCCAGTTTGTCTATGTAGTTCTTCATATACATACCAAGCATGTGTGCATCTTTCGAGTGTGAAATATAATTTATGTACCCAGAGTGACGGTGGTAATGCTTCTTTTCCTACTGTCTAGAGTCTCTCACACTGCTGAATGTGATGATGAAAAGGTGGATTACCATGATAATTATAGATTGGGGTAGGTTCTTTGTTCCTTATAAACCTAGTAGATAAAGCTATTCCAATCTCTTCCTAGTTTATAATATTATCTCTATGGACTTCCCACCAGCATACTTCTTTCTCGTGTAATGTATATACTAGTATCTCTCTCCTTGTAACTCCTTCAGAAAGGCTTGAGCTTCTATCCTTATATAGCTTATGTCCCTGTTTACTTCCATTGCCTTCAAAAAGGCATGTAGAGCTTCTGTCCCTATATACCATTGTATTGTATTTCTTATCCATCATATTGAATGAAATATATTCATGCGCACGACCACACTTTTCACCTCACACCCAACTAATTCATATGTACCATGAGCCTAATTGTCACAAGAAATACTCGTAGTGTCACTAATAGAATGAGAATCCTTCCACTATATACCACCTTATTTTGATGGCTCGTTAACCTCTGGGTCCTTAATAGCACGTACATAGAATCTGTTTAAGTCCTCCTCACTAAGAGGATCAACATAGGGTGTAGAATTCCCATCTATCAACAGAATCACAACCCTCTCCTTTTTTTCAAAGCTGATATATCCCTTATTGAATCTCAAGTTAGCATTATTTACATAACACTAACGACATCCAAGAAAGGATGGAAAATTGTCTGCTTCTGCAAGTGCTAATACCTCAAAATCCCCAATAAATGTGACCCCTTGTATGGTTATAGATGCATCCTTTAACACTCCTATAGGGGTGGCCTTAGTCTGGTTTGCCATGAACAACACATTAGATGATGGCTGCAATGCAGGCCTCCCCATTTGTACCCAATCATCTAATGCCAGCACATTTACTTCTACACCTGTATCGATCAATATATTGCTCAACATCCACCCATCCATAACAACATTCAAAGTAATTTCCTTGTCATAATCAATGCTATCAGGGGGAATATTTTCATACAAAATCTGTCATCCAGTCTCAAGACTTGCGCACGGAGTGTTCCCTTTCAACCAACTTCCCAATAGTGGAATAATGTTCTCTTAGCGCAAAATCTTCCATACCTCCCGTAGATCATCAATATCTGTTTGTACTATCTCTGACACTTTATTTTGTTCCTTTAGGTATTGTATCTCACCCTGAAGATTCCTTAGCACTTCCATGGTATCCTGGTAAACTTCTTTTTGATGAGCAGGATTTGGATACCTCACATCCAAAACTTCCTCCTTCGTAATCATAGCCTTCTAATGCAATGCCTCTCATGCACATGCAACTTCAACGTGTGTAGTGATATTTACTATCAATGCCTCAAGTCCTTCTATTATCTTGGGCATCCATTGGTCTTCTACCATGCCCTAGATTCGAACCATCCCAGTACCTTTGTTTTCTTGCTTATGTTGTTTAATCAGATGCTCATATAAGTCTGGGAACTCTTCATAGCTATGGTTCTTCTCATAGAAATAACATGCATTATTTTGAGGTCATTCATGCCGATAGTTATTAGGGGATCCACATGTATAACATGTTCCACGAGGAAAGTCTCTTTCTCCTCCACCATGACCTTGTCCTCCATATCCACCATGATATCCATGTCCTCTTCCACAACCTCCTTCAAAATACCCCTCATTCCTGTCATAGCACATTTGATTATGATCCCAATCCTGGTGCTCATTCCTACCCTTAGAATTATCTTTTATACTTTTCTGTCGTACTCTAATGTCTATAGCATCATGGATCTGACCAATCAATCAACAATCCTTAGTATCATGGGTTGTGTACCTACAAATCTTGCAAAAGCAAGATACATTCTTCCTTATTGTGAGTTGTAACAAAGGACAGTGACTAACATCATGATTCAAATGGAAAATTTCACATTCCAATAATAATGAACGTACATATCCATGAGGAAAACTATCCTTGGTGTGACCTTCCACTTCACAATCTATACACCAAATTCCTGAGTGTGTGTCATGGGCTGAATTTTCCAATAGCTTTTCTAACTTCTTTGTCATAGCTGCAATATGTGCCTCTAAAAATGGACTAACGCCAGTGTCAATGCTCCTAACCGCCTCAGTGTGTAAAGCTACTTCCAGTACTTTACGTGGATCTGTGTATGTCTTATGTGATAGTTCCCTCCTAAAAGGTTTAATCAATCCTCTAATGAACCATTGTGCATGTTGTTTAGCGTGTATATCATAAGATAACTTAGAAGTTTCTTAAAATGAGCATCATACTCATGTCCACTTTCAATAGTGCCTTGGTTGATATCTTTGAACACACTTATACTCTTCTACTCAAACTTAGGAATATGGAACTCTTGTAAGAAATCATCCCTCAGTGCTACATAATATACACAAGTTTGATCAGGGAAAAATTTCCTATACCAATTGTGTGCATGCCCCTATAATGTAGCAGTGAATTGACTTGTCTTTTGCTCATCAGTTGTAATCCCCTTAGAGTGCCACAAAATTTCACAACATATGCACATGTTTGGTAGCATCCTCTATACCTATATACTCTAGGAGATGAAGGGACAACTCCATATAGATATTTTTTGGTTGCATACAGACCTTGACCACCTGATCTAGAACTCCTGGGGTTTCCTTTGCCTCCAGAACCACCAGATCCAACCTTGACCACCTGATCTAGAACTCCTGGGGTTTCCTTTTCCTCCAGAACCACCAGATCCACTGGTGTTTCACCTTTTTATTATATTATTTCTTTGAATTGTCAATGAAATAGATAGGGTAACGGGCATAGGAGGAATACCTGTTCAAATTTCAATTGATGGGTTGTTGTGCACATATGACTTTTGAATCCACAACTTATCATGATAACTTTCCTTTTGGCTAGGAGGAACTACTTGTAATGAAAACAAGATCCACCAGAAGGAATTAAACAATATGGGCAGTGAACTGCCTAGAGTGAGCTAGATCAAGGAAGTATGATACTTCCTAGATGGTTGTCGGTCCACTTTTTTAAAAAAATTAATGTTGTAAAATAAAGTAAATCCTATTGTTATTTTAAAATGATTTAGGTATCTCACTTAAAAACACGATAAGAAAATAGATATAATCTAACAGGCAAAGCCATAGTAGAATCCATAGGTCAAATGGTTGGTTCTAAGTCTTTATAGGTCTGATAAAAGGTCTCAGGTAAGTCATACGTGAATGAGGGTGAGGTAAAATTAGGTGGGTAGGTCTCTATTTAAGGCTATGTGGGCAAAAATATCTAAGTCTTTATAGGTCTGATAAAAGGTCTCAGGTAAGTCATACGTGAATGAGGGTGAGGTAAAATTAGGTGGGTAGGTCTCTATTTAAGGCTATGTGGGAAAAAATAGAGACCGGTGTCGGTCAGGGGTGACTGACGGCGGTTAGGTATAACCTGTGCTGATTACTGTGAGATTTGGAAATGTCACAGAACAAGTTTTTTGTCTCCTTTGTGACTACACAAAGGATTTAGATTGGTCGGGATAAGGTATCGAGTGATTGGAGTAGGATTTTGTGAAGTTTTAATGAGTCTATGGAGGTGAAACTATTTCAGAAGGTCAATAGGGAGCACGATAAACAATGGGTGATAAAATAATGATGAAATGAAATAAACTAGAGAAGTATGACATTATATTTACTTGGATTTTGTTCCTGAAGGTCTGTGTGTGAAGGATGGAGGTGATAATGATGGGTTTGAAGGCTGTAAATGATCACCAACTGAAGAAAAGCTTCTGCATGGGCTACATGCACACTCCTCTTTTCTTGGATAGATCAGATCATGGTTGGGATGGCAGTGCAGGAGAAGATGTTGGGATGGTAGTGTAGAAGAAGATGCTCAATCTCCTTCCTTGGATGTGATTTTTCACTAGAATTAGGCTCTCTGAAGATGCGTTATCTCTTTGAGATTTGTTCTTGCTCATCAACTTTATTTCTTCTAAGTTCCAACTTCCATGTTTTAACCTTGAGAATAAGGTTGTTTTGGGTTAAAAGGGGTAATTGATGGTGCTCTGTCTTAACTAGTGACGGTTAGGAGGTAACCGACGTCGGTCAAGGCAGGATTTCGTAGGTTTACTAAACTAAGGAGATCCTCCTAATTTCCTTAGATATCATGTCATTCTCAAACATGGATTAGACTCAAATCCTTTTATGAACATGCAGGAATGTGGTTAGCATGGAATGTAGGCAAGTTTTTATGGTTTGGGTCAAACTTCCTATACCAGTTGTGTGCACTTGCCCCTATAATATAGTAGCAAAGTTGACTTGCCTTACACTTAGCAGTCTAAGTGATCCCTTTAGCATGCCAGAATTATTTCACATAAGATATGCACATGTTCGAGAAGCATCCTCTATACCTCTATACTCCATAAGATTAAGAGACATATCCAGTGGGGAGATATTCTGTGGTTGCTAAAAACCTTTACCACTTGATCGAGAACCTTATGGGTCCCCTCTGCCTCCAAAACCACAAAATCCACAACTGGAACTAGAACCACCTATACCTCCTGATCCTCCACTTGTAGTGGAGTAGGACCTGTAGATGTACTCCCCTTTGCTCTCGATAGTAGTACTATACTGAACCCCTACAGTCTGTGAGGTAGCTCCACTTCAAGAGGTGAATCCAACATTCTACATGCTCACATTCTGTGTGGATGATGCACCTAAGAATGCTCCTCCATATAACATTGAAGCTATTTGTCATGCCATTGATGTACTTGATCCCTGACTTACTCCTTCTCTCCTACTTCCCAAGTTAGCTTACTGATTACTTGTCATACTAGATACTGAAAAACCAAGCACAAAGACTAGGTCACCTGGTGGATTAAGATGTGCACCTACAGCCCAAGTAGTCTCTACTGGCACACTTCCGTGTGAGGCCAAGAAGGGATCTCTATCATGTTTTCTAAGATGGGGGAGTTCTTGATGCTCTGGCTCCACGTCTTCTACGTGAGCTATAAATCCTTCACGAGCCATCTCTCTCCTCAATGCCATACTTTCTGCAACAAAATGCTTCTTCTATATCTTCCTCTCATGCGTCTCATTATACTTAAGTCACCTTTCCTCTCTCTACTTTTTTGCCACTAGGTCTTCCATCTTAATACCAAACCTATTCATGCCCTCGTGCATGGTGAATTTTATTTAGCCATTAGTTTACTCTCTAGGTTTAAATTCACCATTAAGATCTTGATCAAAAGTGGAATACCTTGCAAATATGTTCCTCTTGGATACCATCAAAAACTTGAATTCATCTTACCTCCAGGAAAGAGTACGTCGAAATTGAATATTCAAAAATATAACTATTTAGAACACCTCAAAACCACGTATCCATAGCATGAGTCCAGATTAGATCAACATCATAAAGGGCCTAAAATTCTTCATGTGTCCAGACAAGTGCGTGATACCTGTAATTCTGCTGAGATGCATAAGCTGTAAGACACTCATAAAGTTCTACTAGAAAGATAGCGAAAAATCTCTCATATAAGCTTTTGTAGAGGTTCTATTCTACCCAAGTGCATGCGTTAAACTCAAATCCACTGCTGAACCATCATGCATATTCTTCCTCTAGATCATGTATCCATTCCTCAATACTTTCTAGAGTTAACCGGTACATCTTCATCGTGAACCATCCTGAAAACAACTTAAAAAGAGGTCTCGGCAACAAAACAAATGATGTAGCCTAGAATTTGTAAGATAACACCCTAGTTGCGCTGGCACATCACTCAGCCTAGACTGAGAACTCACCTGAAGCATGAGTAAAGGTACTAGCTCCCTCTTTAGGGTTGTTGTAAAAGGATGATAGCATGATGAAGGAAGAAACATATAGATTCATAACTAATCCATCATTCTATAGTGCATGCTACCCACAGATCTATGAAAGAACAAGCTTAAAAAAGTAATCATGATTGAATCACTAACATGCACTACTCAATTACACAGAATGACACTTAGATTCAACCAATATCTTCCATCTATTAATAAATATAAAATCTCCTTACAGTACTGTTCAATTCTATCTCCAAGGCACATATGGGTCTGATACACATATTTAGAATCATACATATATCACTCTCTATACCTACCATAATAATCCGATCACACTCATATATCTATCTTTTACTATGCACCTAACATCATATATATAGGGTGGTGACTTTCCCTTCACCACTTAACTACTCCAGAAATAGGTCGCATGTTATTAATAGCCACACGCCATTTACAATTATAGCCACACATGCAAGTGTGCTATCTATAGGCCTCTTACAGTTAACTGAAGTGTTGATTGTATTCTTAGCTTGCCTCCATGAAAAGACACTTTGATTTGATCCTCCAAAGATAGAAAATTCATGACGCATGCACGTCTCTGCATCGTTGGTGTGTTCCGCACACCATCTTCTAAAAATAGGTCGTCATGTTCAAAATAAGATAAGTCTTAAAATGCTAAACTTGCCCTCTATGCGCGGGTCCTTCTTGTCCCTCCATGCCCTTGATCATGGCCTTCTCTCTCACATGGACTCCTTGTTTGTTCTCTAACTATTATTCTCTTGATCAACACGTACATTACCTCTTCTGTGTTATTTTTTCATGTTTTAACTCCATATCCCCTCACCAAAACATCTTTGTTTTGAGATATCAAACACGTTACTATGATGAAGGATATTATCCTACAGTTCAGTCACCCTAATTAGGTCACATCCCACTTATCATACCTAATCTAAAATACCATCACATCGTACTCCATTCTAACAATAAAAATCTATTATGTGCATCTTAATCTCAAACCTTGCGAGATATCTTTGATAGATCACATGGATTTTGATCTCTAAATACTCCAGTATCTCATCTAATGAATTGAAATCCATCACACCATTCCTATCTATAGATGAGTATTTCATCCCAAAAAATAAGATGAGTTTTTTACATATCATAACATCAAACCTATTTTCACAAGCTTGATCTTCTCCGCCATCAAATCTATTCTACTCCTTTTTTCACATGGATTTCATGAAAAGGGATCATAAGTAAATGTGTAGAGAGTCTGTGTCATCTGTGGGAATACCTATATATGTATATAAATATGTATCCGCATCTATATATATAGATCTATATTTGAAGTCTTCTGTACATGGCATAAATATGGATTTGAGCTGGGCAAAACCATCTAAAAACCATTCAAAATTTATGAGTTTTTATACAATTGTCTTGGAATCCCATTTCACTTGCACCATTGAATCTTACCATCATTATAAGGCATTTGAAGTCCATAAAAATAATGACCTTGTCCTACATTTCTCTGTGATATGAGCCTATTTCAGTTCTGACCCTATTTACCAGTACATGGACCCTAGATCATGTCTAAGCATGAGACACACTGAAAATAATACCTGAAGGCATTCTTGGATCAGAAGGGAAAACTCATTTTCTAAAGCCATTCATATGTCGTACATGAATATTATACATCATGAAATCATCTTCATCTGACATCACACTGATAGGATTTCATACCTGAGAACCCAAAGGTACTAGTGTATTATCGATCTCCATGTACCAACATCCATTCAAGAGATAGGATCCATCATGTACATCCTCATTCTTCATGAATACATGTTGCCGCATCTCATCTAGAACCACCATGATGTGTTCCATCTCATAAAGCCACCGACATGTTTATATTTCAAAGGATTGCCTATGTAACTCATCAAGGTTTCTCTAGAATATTTGATACCATCAAATCCAGAGCTCATGGTTACAATTATGAGATGTGCATGGATGTGGGTGAAGTCCTATTCATGTTGACCTCAAGATGAGTTTTTCCCTCATGCTGGGATGGCCAAGTCTCTCTCCTAGCACATCACATCTCGCTCTTGGTGATATGTTATTTAATTCTCCTTATCAGTTGCACCATAACTCTCAAAGATGAAGAGTGAGCTAGAGATTTCAAGACATGACCTCCATGTGCAGTCAAGATAAGGTCCATGGAGCACCATTTATTTGTCTCCAAAAAATTCATGCTATGATCCAAGATAAGCTATTTTACCTAAGGTGTTAGGTCCACCCACAACTGATTCATCTCTACTCCATGAGGGAAAACCTCAACAACCCCTACATCATCCTCATGCAACATTTGGCTCTTGATCACCTTCTCTCTCTTCTATTTTCTCATCACTTAACATTCTAAAGTCTCTCGTTGAGGAGAATCTTGTTTATAAAAGTTATTAAAGTTCACTTAAAGTTTACCATTTCTTCATTAATCCCAACTGTCTCACTTTACAGTATGGAAAGGTCACATGGGAATGCAAATATTCATTGGATTTTGCCCTATAAACCCATTATAAGGTTTCCTCCATTCCTGCAAGGGATCATATTTACCCTTGGCCATCTAAAGAACCCTATGTATGACTTCTATTTAACCTCATCTACATATTTTCTTCCTATTATCATCTTGTATACTCATTCTGATAACATGAATGAAATTTATCCCTAAGTTTAAGGAATTTGATTCTTATCGACTTTAGAACGAACAAATCCTGATAAGGAACTCTATTTATCTTGCATCATCCATTTCACCCATCTTACTATGTTGTTGTGTTGTGATTTCTTGTATGTACTCCAATTGAACTAGAAACCTCTTATTTTTAGTTGATGAAATATATCTTTAGCTCACTAATATAATTCCCCTTATCATCCTCTCTCCTCACCTACCTACAAATTTCATCCCTCTACTTGTGCTAAGCATTGTAGTCATAACAAGGAGAACACTTTCCTACATGATTCCCTAATACCTTTGGCCACCTAGGATGTTATTATAGTGTACATAGGAAACTTGCCTCAAGTGAATTTTTTAATGCATAACGAGATATCTACCATCATTCCCAAGAGGACGTCGGCCATTTTTCCCATGAATGTTAATTAAAACCCACATTTTTTCTCAATATGTAAACATATTTCACCAACATACAGAGGTGAGAGGCACAATATTCCTAATAGACCATATTGTTGCATGAATTTTACCCTCTTTTAGTATATCCAAGAACTATCAAGTAGCCCCTTGAAAGTGCAATAATATTATGTATACAATACATATTCTTGATAAAAATAATCATGTATAGGGATTTGACTAGAAATAAAAGTGTGAATAGTCCTAATGTAACAAAAAATTCTATCAATGCTAGCATGTACCTAGGAGATTTGATAATGGTAACCCTCTGACTAATCGTAGAGTCTAATGGATGACCATAAGAAGAAGAAGATGTTGTGCTTGATAAGGAAGTTGTACTTCTAAATTGGGTTTAGTCATTTTCAACATGATTAGGAATCTGGATCATCTGAAGTATGATATATCTTAGAATTTCCACTGGTAGGATTAGATCTGTTAAGTGGGAATGTCCCATCTTATCATCAAAATCATTCATTTTTAATCTAAACCAACCAATAGTTTTCACTATTAGCCTAGTCGACATCGACTCTTCCTAAACCTAAGCACACTGACATATGCACCTAGTCAATGACTGGCATCTCACCCGAGGTAAACATAGGCACCGATCCCCTCCTTTATATGAGATTCCCAAGATATTTTATCACCGCTGAGAGGAACTTTGGCACTCAAATAATTCACTGAATGTATTAAAAGATAGAAAAAATAAAGTAAAATCAGATCTAAGCATCAATGTACCATAAGACTAGACTGAGAACATCATAGACCTCTAAGGAGGCATTCCACCTATACTAACATCCATTTTTCTAAAATATCACAATTTTATATCACTTAGATCTCTCTGATCACCAAATCGTGTCATTAAAATGAGCCTTGTTGGTTGTTTCCGTCACTTATATAGGCATGTTTAGCCCCAATCATTCCATTGGCCCACCTAATTCATCACATTACAGTAGCCAACCCCAGTCACCATTAATGATTCCTAGTCTCAGTGGACCCTACCCTATTTTCAAAGCCTCTTTCATGATCTCGATGGTGGAATTCATCTACAGATCTTAAAATTTTCCTTGGTATGTCACACACAACACTACCTTTACTTGTACTTGCATAGCACATTCTTCTCTATCTTTCGAATTATCATGCACATATTTTATAAAATATAGAAGCTTTCTCTATGGTAATCCTTGAATACCCTCTAATTGGATCATCATGATCTCATCTTAAGGTCATAATTGTGGCCATATTTCATTATCACCTAACCAATACATAAGAACATGCAAAACGTCATCATGCATTTCCTCATAATTGGAGTATCCTCAGCATGAATAGTTTCCCACACTTTGTTTCCCTAACATCTCTTAGGCTCCTTATCATGGCCATCGATAACTATAATGATGCACTTGGAATATTGATGTCTTCCTTTGAGCTACTAGTCTCTACGGCTTACACCTTATCCATCAGACTGGATATCCCAGTGGACTTTTCCATTCATATCCCCTGACGTGATATTTTATGACTCATGAGTCCAAAAAGGACATTAAGTTGCCAAATCCATATTAGGCCTAGGTGCTGAGCCTTCACACTATCCGAAAAGTTACTTCTACATGATCACCTCTATACCCTTTATTCCTATGGTTTTTACCCTCTCACACCTCGGGTACTTGGTCATTTTAGGGGCTCAACATCAACTCTCACACTAATGGGGCATCTTTCCACCCATAGAAATATCTATGCATTGCTTCGAACAAAACTTTAACAACCAAAATTTTGTAAGAATCTACTAAGGCCAAACTAGGGACATCGAGGCCACTACTGCCTATACGAACAATCCTTAGATTAAATCAGGGAGCGCCTCATGCATCATACATCTATCACTTCTACTTTCTCCCATGCCTCCAACTCTTTAAATGCTTTTTCACTGGTTCTTCCAGGTGATAAAAAGAGGTAAGCGTAGATCACAAGACTTTGGTTCACTTGTGCCTCATCCTACGTCTTGTCCCTTTTTCAACTCCTGCAGATCACCACTACCAACTTTTCCTATGTGAAGACCTATTTCCCTCTTAAACACCATATATGCATTCATTGAATGGAGTCCCAAAGTTTTCCAATCCAGGAATACTATCTTTTCATGCTTGGTCTTTATTTTATCCTTCATTCTTTGTCCCTAATCACATCCATTATTCCTAATCTCATCCCTAAAACACCTCATTTATCCTCTCTAAACCCTCATTCAATGTTTCCAACCCTACAACTACATTTTATCATCCATATGTAACCATAATCTGCCCAAATAACCCGAAAATTTAATCTACCTTCATTAGAGCCCCTTATTTCGAATTGTGTATCATCTCCACCACCCAAATAAATGGTCCCCTGTAGTTGATGGCAACCCTCACGAACTGCCATCGACCCTATAATTATACAAGTACCCCCTCCTCAAGAGGATGAAATTTTGGTGGTCTAATTTCTTGTGAGCCTTTTTTTATTTCTTCTCTTCTTGTGAGTTGTTATCAACACTTTAGAGCTATTTTGGAGCCCTCAACCATTTTTGGAGATCTCAAATCTTGGAAGCCATTTTGGAGACCCTAGCTTTTTTTCATCAGTCTTGTAGGTCTTTCTGTTGTATTGGAGATCTACCATCTTATCATCCAACCTCATTTCATTCCCATATCTCATTTTCCATCCATCAATCATCTTTAAGTACTAATCCAACCCTGGTCACCATCAACCCAGCCCTAGTTACTCTCGATCTGATCTACACTCGTCCTCTTTCTGCATTCTATCATCCCTTTCATCTATTTCTCAAATTTCACACCATTCAGATCCCTCAGATCTTGCGGCCTTCTTGTTCTACATGTTTGAAAGCCCAAATATTACCTTTTCTGCCCGAGTTGCCATCGACTTTATTAGATCTACGTCTGGTCACCGTTAACCTTAACTACATCTATTGTATTTGCCTGCATCTTGCATCTTTTATGTTTTTTGTTTCTCTACATTAGATCTAGGATATCTTCAACATTTCACAATCAATTCAAGATCTATTTTATGCACATATTTTGATTTATTCTACTGTAATCACCTTCGACTGTCTCTGTCTGTCTCAGGTCATTGTTGACCCGATAATGTTTGATTTCACTTACCTCAATTTTATCATTATCTAATCTGTTATCGTTTATATCTCTGATCTTTGTTCAGTTTTGTTGTATCCTGCATGTTATCCATATTTTATCTTTTATCATTATTTTAATCAAAGTGGTTTGACATCCTCCCTATGAAGTATATCACTTCACGAGACTAAATTTGTCAGGCAACCCACTATTTAATCTACTAATATTTTTCTTGTTTAGTTGTTCCTTCATTGTGTAGGTTATCAAGCTTGTTGTGAAAAGAATCTTTACACCCTATCTCATCCTCATCATCATCACACATAAAGAAGTAGCCTTAAAACATCCCATATTTATGAGTTTCTTGTTTTCTTGTACACCACTTCATTAACTTGAGATAAGAGAGGGAAAATCATCAAACACAAATTACAAATTTTTGACTAAATATTGGACTACTGACTCAAAGTTCATTGTACTTGTATAATATTGTATGACCAACGAATGATGACATTAATAGATGGGATCAACTTTTGATGGAATAATTGATGAAATCCTTCATATTTAATGACACGTCCCCATGATTTGGAATCAAATACAATTAGCACGCCTTAACTTTGCATGTAATGTTGTTGTGGCAAAAATGTTATGAATGTAAGAAATCCATTTGTAAAATAATAGATGCATACATGCAATAGAAGTCAAATTTATGGATGAACTATCATGCGATGGTCGAAGGGATAAAAAATTTAATGTTTAGAATAAAATTGAACAATTCAATCCAATACAACTCTAGATGTCAATGTAACAACGCCTCTCAATGTAACAAATAAAATCAACTAAAATTCTCTTATCAATCAATTTATTTGAAAATTATATGATCTTAATCCAGTCATATTGGTTATGGTTGTAATCCTGTTTTACTAGTTCACCCAATATTTTCTACTCTATTTACAAAAAAATGAAACTGAGTTTTAATTGAGTATGCATTTATTCAAATTGATTTGTTTCCTAATATAAACCAATCATGTTAACATTTATTTTTGTATTGGAAGTATTATTTCATTGAAATGGTTATCTTTATGATATCAAACAACCAAAAAAGTTATCATTGCAACATTCTATTTATATATATGTTCTAAAGTAAGTTTCATGACAACATTTAATATAAATCCTTTTTATTTCATATGACTTGATAGATTTCCACAAGGTTGGATCAAGCCTTATGAAAAAATAAGTAGCTGTCTAGGGTGATAGTAGTTAGGGGGTGCCTAAATCAAAATATTTCTCTTCTTTTTGACTATTTTTAAAACTTAGAATTAAGATTATTTACTCTAAGATTCAATATTAATTTACTCATTTATTCATATTATTATATAGTAATATGAATTACACTCATACACATAAAAATATATTATAAATTTTGTTGCAACTAAAAATAAATGTGACATATTTTTTAGCTCATATGATTTTTTTGTATTTTCACTAATTCTCTGGAGTAGTAATAGATTATGTAGGTGTGTAATTTTTTCTAAGAAAAGGTTCATGTATTTTTGATATCGTTGTTGGTGTAGCCAATAGAAATGAGTATAATTTAAGGAAATAATTATTTAATTCTTTGTACAAACCAAAATTTGATATCACTACCCTTTTCCACCCCGAGTTTACTCATTTTTCATCATGACCATCCATTCACATTTCATATTCCCTCCTAAATTCAATTTATCCCATTTCCCACCTTTAATCATTTTATTCCATCCCATTTATGCTAATTATCCTTAGGTATCTCTAATACTCATCTCATTATTTTATTCTCCCTAAATCATTTTCTTAATTTTCCTTAATCACCATTATTTAATCCTAATCCTCACTTAATTTGTCTCTCATCCTTAATTCACTATCCCTAGGCCTCAATTTAATGATTTGACACATCTATGGCCTTTATTTACTCATTTCAACCATCCACCTACCCATTAACATTCCCTATGCAACCCAAACTTGTCTCTATCTATCTAAACCCTAATCCTGCTTCATTTGGGCCTCTTTGCCTAAAGTTGGACATCATTCCAATTCCCAAATAGATGTCTCTCCGCAGTCTATGATTACTTTCCTGGGTCACCACTAACCCTATAAATCCACATTCACCCATATTTGTTGAAGGATGTAATTTTGGAGATTCTCGATTTCTTATGATTTTTCCTTCGTTTTTAGGTGCCTTTTACGGCTGCCACATTCATCTTGGAGTCCTCTTGGAGACCTTATGCTTCCATTATGGAGTTTTAGGGAGATATCCTTCATATTTGCATGCATTTCTTCTTTATTATTATTTATCATCCATATCAGCCTTTAACATCTTGTGTAGATTCAGCTGTTGTCAAAGACTTAGTCTTGACCTTCTCAACTCTCTTTATTTGTCTGTCGGTCTTCATTTCAGCCCATCTCTTTTAATCCAAACCTAGGTCTACCTAGGTTGCCATCGACATTGTCCAGTCTCCATCAATTCAACCTCTGGTGCATCAATTTAATTTTTATTTAGGTCTTCATACATTTACTTTCTGCTCATGCATCTATCTAGTCTCTAGATCAATCATTTTTCCTCTCTGCCATCCCAAATCCATCCCGATAGCCCCCAGTTTCCATTGATCTAGCCTCTTGCATCTCTAATTTTATTTCATCCTTTCTATTTCTTCATGTCTCAGGCTCTTATACAGGTTTCTATTCATCATTTTAGTGTCGCACCAGTCCCAGATCTATCATCAGAGTTTTTAGCTCTACATTTTTGCATTGCTGTTTCAATCCATCTGCCTCAGTCACCGTCAACTAGACCTCTGTAGTCTCAGGTCATCGTCGACCCATGCAAGTTTGATTTATTTAACATCTATTTAGATCATATCTATATTTTCCTTACATTTATGTATTTCAATATTATGTTTATCTTAGATTTACTGCATATTATCTAGATCTTAGCTACATCCAATTTATCAATTTTTTTAATCTATCTTTATCAAACAAGAGGTTTGACATCCATCCTAGGAAGTTATTATTTCTCGAGACTGAATTTGTTAGGAAAACCTCCCATCCTATCTACTAATCCAATATTTTTTTGTCGATTTATCTTTATTTGAAAAGTTATCCAAATTAATAGAAACTCACAAATCCCCTCCTCGAAATACCTTTAGTTATGCATTTCCTAACCAACCTATTCAAGTATCCTAACCACCTATCACTTACATCCTAACTGAACCCATATTAAATCAATCAAATGTTCCTATTTCACAACAACCAACTCAATCTAACAAATATTACCACATCCCCATCTAACGACAACCCCTAAACTATATTACGCTGTATCAACCACCTACATAGACACAACCTCAAACATATCAACAATCTAACCCATCTAGCTCATATGCATCATAATATCATCCCTCAACATCTCAACCATCTAATGATCCCTTACAAGCATTTTTAAATAGAATGACTAACCTTGAAGCTGTAACCTCGAGATCTAAGAATTTTTTTTCATATGAAAAAAATTGTAATGATCCCATTAACGAATTCGTTCCTATTAATCCATGTCATCCTCATTGGTAACTTCTAAAGTTCTATAAGTTTAACAACAAGGAGGATCCAAAACAACATCCATGAGCCTTTAGACATGCATGTTACCTCATCACCTATGATCAAGATCTCATGCTTCGTACATTTCCCATGTCATTGGTTGGTCCCACATTAGATTGGCACAACAGTATCCCACTAAATTCACTATTCACCTTCACTCAGCTAACACAATTATTCCTTGAACATTTCTCGATTAACATTGCTCATAAAATTACCATCACCAACCTCTATATCATTTGACAATATGACGACAAATCCATTGTAGAATTTGTCGCATGATGGTGTAGCATTATCAATTAACTATCATTTCCCCTTCCACATAATGAACTTATTGAGATTTTCTCATGGTTTTGTGTGAATCACATCTCCTCAAATCTTCAAATTTAATATTTCTAAACCTTTGAAGATGATTTCACTATGGCTCACAAACTTGAACTCCGTGACCTTAAGCATGGCCACCTTAATCTTAAATCAAACAAGCCCAAATCTAAGTTCGCCTAATCTTCCACACATGGTGACAAGCATTAAATTTCTACCAATTCCATCGTAATTCAATCTTCATGCACATCCACTTCCCACATGGAGCCTCAACAAATAGCTCCTAGACACTCTCCTAACTATACCCCCATGGGGGAATCGTATAGCTCCATATTTGACAAGTTGATGGAGGTATACCTCATTTTACTTCCCCTATCTAACCCGTTGATGACTCGTGACCCAAACCAATATGGTATCATGAGGGGAATTACTATAAATATCATCAAGTCCAAAGTCATGACATCGAAAAATGACATTCCTCTAAAGATTGGGTCCAAAAACTTATAAATTAGGGGGACCTTTAAGTAGACAATCCTAACACATCACCTAATTAACCCCTTGATGTTTCTAAACATCCACCAAAAAATTATATTCTAGCCCCCACATCTTATGAACCTAATGCTCACAAAATTAACACCATAAATCAAGAGCCTACATTATTACCTACATCTTTTACCCCACCATCCACCACATCTCCTTTTACTTTCAAAACTTCTTCTACGATAATAACTTCCACACCTATCTATACACCTACCAAATCTCTACCTATCACATCTAGTCCTTCACCCTAATATCTATCAAATACACCTATTACTACATCTCCACCATCTATATCTACAACCATCTCAACTACGCCCACTACAACTACATGCCAATCTATAATATCCAACTCTTTATCAACACCTACCATTTCTACATCTATACCCATTTCCATATCAATCACATATTCTAGCATAACAATGCCCATATCCACATCTCAATTTGCACGCATATCTATGATACCCCTTAGAACGTTTATGAAACAAACACTCCCTCTTAATACAATTGCAAATGGTATCCACACACCATCTATAAATCCAATCATCTCTACACCACCAAATCCTAGACCTATAAAATCCATAGTTATTTATAATCTTGTCAAGCACATCATTTAAAAACCTCTTCCATCCTCAATATCCACATAAAAATCACCAAGCTCTACTTCTATAGAACCCTCGGTTTAAATTGTAATAATTCCAACCAAGGGTAAATCCTCACATCCCAAGCCCAAGAAAACCAATGTTAGATCATCACTCTTGGGGGAACCGTCCTCCATATTAGGGCCAAGACCTTCAACCAATTCACCCATTAATAGCCAACCCAAATCATAGAAATATAGCTTTCCTTTCAAATCCAATCCCCCTTCAAAATAATCTAAGTTCCAAATCATTAAAACCAAATCACAAATATCCACTTCTCCTTCCAACTCTAAATTTGGATCAAAGGCTCTCATGAGGCCTCATCAAAGTAAACCACCTCCTTCACCTTTTTCAACGAATACTTGGTAGTCTAAAAAAAGACTCAACAAGACTTGGCGACTCAAAAATATGCAATTTTTTTAAAAAACATAAATTTTATACAAGATATAGTTATAAAATATATCAAATGGGTCTTCAAAATGTTGGGGACATATTTTCTATTAGATTTGAATACACAGAGTACATAATCACATCATCATGCGAATACAACAACCAACTAATGAGTCTAATGAATTTATGATGATTGTCATTGAAAATTATCATCATAAATTGCATATCTATGCAAGTTACAATTTACAATAATTTACATTTTCCTCTTCCCTGTCCTATAGAAATATTGGGGAGAGGTTCTAGTGCCTCTACTAGTTCCTTCACTAAGTGTAAGCTAGGAAAAATATATTACTAACATGGAAATAAAATACTAATAATCATACCTCCTCCTTTGCGTTCCATAGCAAACCTTGGAAATCGGCTAGGAAACTTAGATTGAGCCTTGATTATGTGATATGTAGGTGCTTTTCTTCAAGACGAAGCAAAACCTTCCTGCAACAATGATCCTCTTACTTTGCACTAGATAGAAAAAATGATTATGAGACTATTTAGACATTAGAACAAGGTAAAATGATATTTTTTGCTCAAAGGATGCAAGAACTTAGATTATGGCATTCAATCTTATTCTCCATGTCCTTAGAGGGGAGGGGTAAAGTTGTATTTATAGCTTAAGGGAATGATTATCTTATATTAATTTAAGTAATCATAGTTTGAAAATGTGGGCAAGATTCAGTGAGTGGTTTGAAAATGTGGGCAAGATTAGGTGAGTGGTTTGAAAATGTGGGCAAAAATTAGGTGAGTGGTTTGAAAATGTGGGCAAGATTAGGTGCGTGGGGGCCACGAAGAATGTGTGAAGATTTGAATTATATTTTTAATTCATAAGTGAAGGATTTTAGGTGAATGGGGACCACGAAGGGTGGGTGAGGATTTGAATTTGAATTTTTAATTCAATAGTGGAAAAACATGGAGAATAATGACATGTGGTTAGGATTAGGTTATTTTTTAGATTTTGAAATGGATAACTAATCAAGTTATATTTAATTAATTCGAAATGTATTTTTGTGGGAAATGAGGAAGGGCAATTAATTGATTTAGGACAAATGTGAAATTAGGGTGTTTACATTTGCCCCTCTTTAGAAGGGTACTATGCAAGTAGTGTCCTTTCAAAGAAAGTAAACGGGATGGGGGAAGAATTGAATCTACTTTTATTAAGTAAAAGGTAAAGCGAATGTTTGTTAGGGAGAATAGAAAGTGGTGAGTGACGGATGTCATAGTATCCTCCAAGACAAAAATGTCATGAGAAGATGTGATTATGGATAGATGTAATGATGCCTCCTTGAGAGGACTGATGAGAATGGAATATATGACAGAACTCTCGAAAAGAAGAGAAATGAATTATGCAGATAAGAGGACGATAATGGAGTGGAAGAGACTGGAATGACCGCATGATGCAAATGGAGAAATGATTCAATCAACCTTGAATGCTAGGTGTGAGGGTGTGTGGGAAAGAGAAAAGGGAATGGATAGGATTGGGGGTTGATTACGAGAAGAGTGAGGGAGATAAGGGAGGGGAAAAAAAGAATGAAAGAGGTAGAAATAAGAGAGATGGATGATAGGGAAAGAATGGAATGATGAAGGAAAAATAAGGCAAAAACAAGAAAATGACAGAGTAGAGGGTGAAGGGATAAAATAGAGAGATTTGCATAGTGAAGGAAGCAACAGAGATAATAAAGAGGGATGCGTGAAAATGAAAGAAATGATAGAGTAGAGAAAAACAGGAAACATGAAAGGATAAATAAGAAGGAGAAAATTAGGTGGGAGTAGTGGGGTGAAATGGATGAAAATGGAAAGAGGACGAAATAAGAAGTAGAATGGATAAAAAAAAAGAAACTATGAGGGGTGAGGAAAGTGTTAAAAAGAAAATAGAAAAGAAGAGAAATAAATACAAAATGAATGAAAAAGGTAGGGGTGGTAGACAAAATGAGAAGTGGTAAAAAGAAACGTAAAAATTAGGGGAGAGGAAAGGAAGATAGAGCGAATACATGAAGAAGATTGAAGGAATTGTGTCATTGCGTGGAAGACCATGGCAAATAATATGGAATAGACCGTATGGAGATGTATGTGGAGGGTGGTATGATAAAAAGGACAGGACAATGCTGAAGAGCCAAGTTATCGATGGGGAAGTAAGGAGGAAATGTGATGGAAAAAGGGGGAAGAAGATGATACAGGGGAAGGGAAATAAGACAAGGGGTGGGAGAGAGAAGAGGATAACATAGCAAATGATGTAGAAAGAAGGAAATACAGAAAGAGGGTAATAAGTGGAAAGGGAACAATATAAGGAATGTTTAGAGAAGAAAGAGGGGAGGAATGACATCGATTGGAAAAAATGCAGAGATGCATGAAATGAAGATACTAGGATGACGAGAAAATAGAAAAAGGATGTATGATGAATACATTAAACAATGAGATCCGGATTTTCACCAAGTGAGGATTCATGCGAGGAGAAGTGGTTTGAATTTGGTAGTCATAAGGTGATTGGATCATTCGTTGGGGATAATAGTTCAAAGGTTGAATTATGTTGGTATATTTTAGAGTTTTTGTGATTGTACAACATTTTTGTTTTTTGTTTATGATATATACATATATATATATATATATATATATATATATATATATATATATATATATATATATATATATAGATTTTCTAGTGTTTTTTGGATATATGATAATCGTTTCTATATATTTCTTGTTTGTTAATTTTTTGATGTTTATTTTATTTTTGACGATTTTCAAATGTGTTCAGATTTTTGACGATTCTTTCTAATGTTTTTAGATTTTTTACAAATGTTTCAAATGTTTTTGGAATTTTGACGAGTTCTAATTTTTTTGTTGGATTTTAGACTATTATTTCTAATGTTTTTGGATTTTTGAAGATTTTTACATGCTTTTGGATTTTTGGATTTTTATACTGTTTTTAGATTTTTGACGAGTTTCAAACTATTTGTGGATTTTTACACTATTATTAGCAATTTATGGACCAAAGTGCAAACTTATTTTTGAGAGGTGATAAACAAGGATATTATTCATATGTACCATGTTTCATGTGGTAACTTATGCTCAAAATAACACAAATTCTCTTTCCATTGGTATTGATATGGTGGTGATGATATGATGAAAAGAAGTCCAGCTCCATTCTTGACTCCACACAACTAATAAGATGTGTGGGCTCATCACCGAGAGTTAAGAAGGACGTAGGAGGTAGATAATGAATATAGAAACAAATGCTAACAACAATCCCTTTGGGAAATTGTGACTCCACTCTTCATAACGGTACTGAACTGGTTTCAAAAATGGCTTTCACTTTATGAGTCACATGCTAAACTTAGACAGTTACTTGGCTTGTTGATTAGTAAGATATGAGGTTAAGGGATGGTTCTCTATTCACTTAGGCATCTAAATTGCTTGTTTGCGGAATTTTATAATTTGCGAGCATTATAAGATTTTGTATTTTCAAAATGAATCCCTATGCCTTGCCCCATGCTACTAGTGAGAAGCAAGGGCTCATCACCGAAGGCAAAACATAGGCGAGTGAATTCCCTTTTTGTTTTTGTTGTGTTTTGTTTTTTATTTTTGATTTTTTTTTAATATTTTGCAATGTTTTTATGCTTTTATGAGAATGACCCTCTACGCTTTGCCCCATGCCACTTGTAAGAGGAAAGGGTTTATCACCGAAGACAAGACGTAGACGAGTAAGGGCACCTAATTCCATTCCCAGTCTCACACTACTAGTAAGAAGTGCAGGCTCAACATCAAAGACTATGAAGGACGAAAGATGCGACAATGAATTATTCATAAGTTATTGAATTGATAGTTTTTTTTACAATAGTGCTTTGTATTTGGAAAGGAACGTCTGCCCCCAATCTCAGCCCCACACGACTAGTAGGATGCGAGGGTTCAACACTGAAGACTGAGATGGACGACCAAACGAACTGGGTAACAAAGTTTAGAGCTTTGTTATGAAAGAGAGAATGTCTTTGAAGGGAATATATTACCATCAGTAAGCTTCTAGGTATGACCATAGGTGAAAGCGACTAAAAATGGGAGATATTATAAGTATGATACTCACAAAATTAATAGGATTTATATTAACACTTGTCTCATGGTCATAAATATGAAGATGTGATTTTGATAATAAAAATATCTACCAATGGAAATGAATAAATTTAAATTATTCAGAGATAAACAAGATAGAAGGAACAATGTACATGTTGTTTCCCAAAATAGTGAACATCTCAAGGATAAAATTTCTTTGAATGAACTACATTCATTGGTTTGTCAAGGAATTGACCCATGTAAATGGCCAATTTATAAGTTTCAAAGCCAAATTTATCTATGATTCCGTTCGGCTCAAATTTGTCTTGTTGGTCTCATTCTTTGGGTATGTTCTTTTGATTTTCTTTGAGAATGAGATTATTGACCTTAAATTTTCTAGGTTTGAATTTTTTATGGTAGTTACGTTGTAGCCAATGTTTATATACTTGAAGATGAACTAAGGCATTAAGTCATTTTTCATCAAGAAACTCGAGTTCATAAAAGGCATGAGTGTCGATAATAATCTTTATTGATTACGTCTTTGAGGGATATTCTGAAGGATGGAAATTCAATCTTGACATGGAAAATAGCTTCCTAACCATAAACAAAGGAGAAGGGAGTGGCTCCAGTAGGTGTGTGATAAGATGTGTGGTAAGCCCAAAGAGTAGGATAAATCTGGTTAAGCCAATAGCTTCCATGTTTGTTGACAATATTTTCCATGATGGTGTGTATTATTTGGTTAGTTGTTTCTGTTTGTCCATTAATTAATTGATTTGAAGATAGATTCACAATTAAAGATGGAAAAGCTTGCATAAGGATATTCCTGGGTATACGTACCTCATAGAATGTATGCACGTAGAATTATTGATAGGTGGGAATCATTGGTGATGATATGCCTACAAGATCGATCGTTGAAAGCATAATGGACACGATAGGTTGTATTGTCGCAAGTGTCCAAACTTGATGTGGTTGTGTTTTGACGGAAAGGCTAGAGATGTTAGGCATAGGAATGATGGAATCAAGCTCAATGATGTGTGATGATGGACCCCCTTTTAGTTTCTACAGTTATATCAAGGGTTGAAACGGAGTCTTTAAGTGAGGTCAAGATATCGTTAGATGTTTGAAGAATATTGCTACCCAAAACAGGTTCAATGTATGTTTGGGTTGAAAGAGAGTCTTGAAATAAGTTCACGTGCTCAGTAGATGTTGGAAGAATGTTGTTGTCCAAAATAGGTTCAATATATGTTTGAACTAATGGAAGGAAATTTGAATAGGATATGGATTGGTTTGGAATTAGAGAGTCTTGACTGTTTTCGTTATGATCTCGTGGATTTTCAGTATATATAGGAGTTTTGACAGTAGTCAACTCTTCATGGAAAGTTGTGGTATTGGATGTGTCGTTGGTTGCAAGAGCACTTTCATCAAGTTCTTCAGAGATGACGTCATCGTCAATTAAATCTTGGATGTAATTCTTAAATCGTACACATTTATTTGTATGATGACCATCAATGCGATGAAATTCACAGTATGTGTTAGGTTTGTACCAATATGGCTTAGCTTTCCCTTTGGTAAAAGGTTTTGTAATTGGATATCTTATCAGTTTAGTCTCTTTTAGTTGATGAAAAATACTAGAGAGACTTTCTCCAAGGGGGTAAATTGGTGTTGGACATTACGCAAAGTGACGTCTTCATTAGATTGTATGATTGGCTTTTTGGGTGATCGTTCACTGATTTGGGTAGTTAAATGAGAGAGTTGTGTTGTCAACTTAGTAATTTTTTCTAATAGCTCATTGCGTGATGTTTTTCGTGAATTCATCATGTTTGAAAGAGAGGGAGAATGAAGAAAGGCACGATGAAGAACTCAACCTATTTATTGTGATCTTTGTTTTGGGTTAATCGAGTTTTAACAAGTAACGCTATAAAAAGCAAGCTTAAACAATCTACTCAAGATAAATATGTGATAGCTTAAATAAGCTATAATGAAAATGCTTTAGATTTGGCTTAAACAAGCTCTGGATTGTTGACGGGGAGAGTAACCCAAACAAGTTAATCGTGATATGGTTGTGATATAAATCAAAATGAGTTATGAAAGGATTTGTGTTGACTGTGATTTGGATAAATGCGATGGTGGAAAAAATAATGAGTGAACTCAAACAAATCACCCAATATTAGTTTGATATAGCTAGGAACAAGCTATGAAGGATGTTTTGACAATTGACGATATGGGGAGTGAATGCTAGTCACTCAATATTAGTTGGATATAGCTGAAGACAAGTTATAACAGATGTATTATTGGTTGAAGCGAGCTAATGAAATTGGTGTGATGTTTTGGTCTGCGTTGTTGGATTGTTTGGATGTTTTTTCTTGGTATTGAATTGGTCGAGAACTGATTTTTTTGTGGAACACAACTAGGGTTTGAACTTTTACAATGAACACATTGATATCAGCCAAGTTTTATGATAAAACAATTCTAAACTATATTTTTTTTCACACATCAAGCAATCATGTGGATCCAATTGTTTTGGCTTAGGAGGTAAATTCATCAGTAATGATCATTATTTCATGCAATCATACATGTATGTTGTGGATCGATGGATGCAAGCTCTTATTACTCTACAAAAGATGCATTCTCTGATATACCCTAGTCCTGATATAACTAATTCTGTACGGGGACAAAATTGGTACAGGGAGCCCTTAGAGCACTAGAGGAGACTCACCAATTCTTACTTGCCTGTTTCGGAGTGAATCACCATGTCCAGAACAGGTTTTGTGAAAAGGTGGAAGGTGATGGAGGGATGAATGAGTATGTTGTCCTTATAACTCCTCAAAGATTTACAGGGATGATTCCCAGGCTTCGTTGTTATAGATATTTAGGTGTGACTCGCATGTGTTGCATGATAGCATTAGCTGTAAGTGAAGAACATGGGTGAGGTAAATACCGAAAGCTGTGATGAGACTAGGTCTCAAAGTGCAATGCAGATGTAAATGATGTTGGTGCATGGTAGTCAAGTCCACATCACCGGTGTAGCTTTGGTGGTGATGAAATCCACCTCGTCTACGTGTAAAAACAAAATGATAAAGTGATTAAATGCAGGGTTCTTTCTAACTTGAAATAAATCACTAGCAAAAAAAATTACATACTTGAGCGTACCTTTTTTTGGTTTCAACAATTTTCTTTGAATGGTGGTATTTTTGCGGGATTTTTTTTGTTTTTGTGTTTTTGTTTTTGACAATATTCTAGTGACACGGTCCTACAGAAAACAAATTAGTAGTCATCCTGCAAACGAAATGTTAGAAAAGTGATCATGGCTGTTTTTTATTTTCTAGATCGCTCGAAGGCGCAGGAAAAGAGCATACACAACCAACGACCAAACAAATATTAATAATATGAAAAAGGAAAATAATGATTGAAATGACAGTTGGAAAACAAAACTAGAGGATCTTGCAATGTTAGAACAAGAAACTAAAAAAATTGTGACCGTTTCTGATTTTCCAGATTGCTTGAAGGTGCAAGAAAAGACCATACACGAATACAATTGGAAAAGATTTTTTTTTAAAATGTTAATAATTATTGCAATTAATCATGATTATTAAATAGCAATAATGGTTTTTTTCACAAAAAAGAAAAACGATAAAAGAAGAGTGAAAACGTTAGCTAAAAGTGTTGTTGTGGAAAATTGAAATGTAAGGCAAAAAATTAAAAATTAAAAAAAAAATGTTTTGCGGAGCCTGGGTGGCCTCACGTTTATGATTTACAAGATCACTTTTTAAGTGTGAGGAAAGAGCATACACGCGAGGTTGTTACGTTAAATAAAATTAAAATTAAAAAAAAAATATAATTTTGTTGTTTTTTAAAAAAAGACAGGTGTTAGAAGAAATGAAACCAATTTTTTTTTATAAGTTTAAATCAAAAAATCGTTTTTCCATTACATAGATCTTTTCGATACCTTTCCGTTAAAAAAAATGAAGTCATTCTGAGTTCGGGAGAAAATTTTATGGCTTCCGGAAGATGGGCTACGGTAGCACTCTGAATGAAAATTTTGAACATGAGAAAAATGTCTCGGGAGCTTTTTTTTAAATTTTCTGACTTCTGTACTTCACTTGAGAAGCTAAAATTTTGACAGCAAGGTTAAAAAAGAACAATAAACAGAAATAAAGAGTTAGATCACAACATGATTAACTAAAATGAAAGAAAAAAAAACTTCCTACAAAGTAGTTATTTTAACAAAAGTAAATAAATAAATGCATTTTCCAGATTGGTTGTCCCATGACAGTAAGATGATAAACTAATGAATAGTTCATGTGTTTCTACAGATTACAAGTGAATAGAAAAATCAAAACTGGGAACTACACACCAAACACCGAGGAGATCAAAGACAAGATGAGCGTCATAGTTTCATTGTTGTTATAACCTGTAGATACACCACAAGACACCGCACAACAAAAACACTACCCAAAGCGTGAAGGTTAACCAAAGAATTCCATAAGGAAGAGAAAAGGAAATAATAATGAACAATAATAAACAAAGAACAGATAAAACCACTAATTGGTAAATTAATGGTAATAGATCGAAAGTAACCGGGCGTGCCAGAATGTAAGCTAGGAAAATTACACTACTAACAAGGAAGTAAAATACCAATAATCATACCTCCTCTTTCGTGTTCCATATCAAACTTCGGAATGGGCTAGGAAACTTGGATTGAGCCCTGATTATGTGATATGTAGGTGCTTTTCTTCAAGATGGAGTAAGACCTTCCTGTAACAATGATCCTCTTACTTTGCACCAGATGGAAAAAAGGATTATGAGGCTATTTGGGCATTAAGACGAGGCAAAAGGATGTTCTTTTCTCAAAGGATGCAAGAACTTAGATATGACATTCAAGCTTATTCTCCATGTGTTTAGAGGGGAGGGGTAAGGTTGTATTTATAGCCTGGGGGAGTGATTAACTTAGAGTAATTTAAGTACTCGTGGTTTGAAAATGTGGGCAAGATTAGGTGAGTGGTTTGAAAATGTGGGCAATATTAGATGAGTGGGGGCCACGAAGAATGGGTGAGGATTTGAATTATATTTTTAATTCATAAGTGGAGGATTTTAGGTGAGTGGGGACCACGAAGGGTGGGTGAGGATTTGAATTTGAATTTTTAATTCAATAGTAGAAAAACATGGAGAATAATGACATGTGGTGCGGATTGGATTATTTTTTGGATTTTGAAATGGATAATTAATCAAATTATATTTGATTAATTCGAAGTGTATTTTTGTGGGAAATGAGGAAGGGGAATTAATTGATTTAGGATAGATGTGAAATTAGGGTGTCTACACTCCTAAAGACATGCCCCCTCTCTTCATCAACACCACCCATGTTACCAATCTTACTTTCCCTCATGGTCCTCAATCATCTATCCAATAAAAACCCAGGGCATCATCGCCCCTCCTTCTAACAATCTTAACCAATCTCATTTTACAGCCTCTATATTATCCACATCTATATCTAAATTACCTAAAGTGATGTGACATCTCTCGCTGGGGGATAATCCACTCCTCTCTCTTAGTCTTCTCACACCTCCTTCTTCTTGTAATCATCCCATGGACATCGATGACACTCTATCTCTTTACCATGATTTATTTAAATCTCCACAATCATTCTAGGATCAGTCTATTATCAGGCTATCCCTCTTCCTCTTGATCATCATCTAATTTAAATCTACCCATCATTATTGCGACTTTAACATCGGTGAACTTGTTACTTAAGAAAATATAAATGTCAATACTCTAGAAAGGAGCCAACGCGGAAATTTTTCTCCCAACTGGATTAGACCTTACATTATCATGCATAAATACGGGTTTGGGGCCTATGATTTGGCTTCCCTTAATGGTAAATCAGAAGCGGAACCTATTAACACATTGCATTTGCGACCATTCTACTATTAACATACCTACCATCATGCACTTAGTCATCCTAGTGGTTATCCCTCTGTTATCAGCCATTCCATCTTTCATCGTAATGGTCTGGAATTATGCGGTCTACCATCAATTTCCTTTATATGACCTTGAATATGAGCACCATGGCTCTGCTCATAGTATATTCCTCATGGATAGGTTCTTCCTTTTTTGGTGAGAAATCTGTGATCATTACATCCATCATAATTTTATTTACTTATTGGAACCATGCTAAGGGTCAACGGGTGCCACTTGTGCATTCATTATTCCATCCTAAGTGGTCTACCTAGTTATCCCCAACCCTTCCCCTTAAAAATTCAAAAGAAAACAGACTGATCCCTTGAAGGAAAACTATTCATAAAAGCATTAAAATTCAAAAAGTATAGACTGATCTCTCGACGGACACTATCATGCATATGTTATCATTGTCATTTGCCAAAAAAATAGAAAAGAAAAGAAAGTAGACCAATCCCTCAAATGATGGCTACTCTCTTTATATCTTGGCAATGAAGACTTCCCACATTGATCAACCTTCTACCTTATAAAATAAAGCATTAAAAATCAAAAGTAAGCATCCTCAGAAAGCTTCCCGCATTGATTAGTTTGTATCCCCTAACCCAGAGTTGGGGCATAGACCTAGGAACACCCACCTATGGAGAACCTATATTTCCACATACAAGTCACATCTAAACCCCTTATGTCGTGTTGATATTAGGCTTATAAGTCCACTATCCATTATTTCCAAATGATTCCTGGGACAACTAACTATCGTTGGTTATATGTTAACACCTATTATTGGCTGAAAGTACATTTCCTTAAGGGGCTCCTTTTATTGTTTACCTCTAATTTGGTTCAAAGCACTATTTCCACGCATGCTCCTTGCTATGATTACATGACATTTATCTCGTATTGGACACCTTTTTATTGGGGTCTCATAGTCCCTAATCTAACTATGTCATCCATTTCTAATGTGTCTACTTTTAAAGTATAACATTTCTAATTATCCATACCATCCATAATAAAATAATCCATCAACTATATATAGTGGAATTTGTACACAATCACATTATAAATCATATACATAAATCATCACATCCACATATAATTAATATTAAAACATATACATCTAAATCAAAGTCCATCAAAACATATCATCAAAAATATAAATATACAACCACATCATAATTAAACATCCAATATCAACATAATCAAATACATAAAATCATTACACGCTTCATGAGTCAAAATCCAAAATCACCATATCTATATCTCGAGTCCAAGTACATCGATACATCATAGATAAACGGCCTCTAAGGGTCATGTCTAAGTGTAGATACACCTTCCATATATGTAAACTATACATATGATAGTATAAAGCCCTCCCCTCTTGGGGCAGGAGCTGAGATCAATCCTTGAGCCTCATTGCCTCCCACATGGCTCACATCTCATAGTGGTTGCACCATGCTCGCATTACTTCCTGATGGTGTTGTGCAACCCCCTCTGAATCTTTGTGCCACTAGATTCTCTCCATACCTCAATTTTATTAGTGTCACGATCTTCTTATAATATATCACTTCCACAGCAAGTACTGTGTATAGAATCAGAGGCATAATACTAGGTGGTGCCATTTATCCAACTCCCTGTGATGCTTCTGGAGCACTACTGCCTGACTCAACTGCTATGATCATCATAATATTTCTAAATCTGGCTCTATATGCTTCCATCTACCTCTTATACTGATCCCTCTACTACATCATCTCTTCTATCTCTTGACATAAATACAGGACCTCCTAGCTAGATGCTTCTCACTTCTATCGAGTGGTATCTCTCTCTAAGTGAGCTAGATCTCACTCTACGCATAACTGTGTTACCTCTGCAATCTCCTCTCCATCATCACTCCCACCTCCAGGAGATGCCTCCTCATCTCCAACCTCATATCCCTTTACATCCATCTGTGCTACCTAAATGGTAGTAATCCACTCTCCAAAACCTGACCAACTCCCACATCTTCATTACCATCCCATGGTGCACCTGCCTCCTCTAATGGGTCCATCATGTCAGGGATCGACATATCTCTATCTTCCTCATCTTGTTTGTACACAACGAGATCTTTGGGTACTGTCTGGACCACTCCAAATTGCCTCTGGACCTTATCAAACTGCACCACCTCAATCATCTCAAGCTGATGCCCCTGTACCGCTATCTCACCTGATGTGTCTTAAGATCTGCCAATCTATCCATGTAGCATGCGCTCTCCCTCTTATCACCATGAGTCTGATCAAATCGCCATCTACAAAATCTAACTCTCAACTCAATATGATCACCAGTCACCCATGGTAGCCTTGGTATCCTGATAATTTCTATGATCATAAGCTCATAAGTAAAGAAGAAATCCCACATACAATCTATTCCTCCTCCTCTCGGTGTACATGCTCAACTCATGGTACACATGTGAAAATAAAGCAGTTCCAAATGAAAACACTGTCTTGTGATCCACAATGCCATCCAAGACTCCTGCTAGTGTCCAAGGAAATATGGCACCCCATGAATCAGGTAGTGTTCAACATGATATCACCATTATCACAAGAAAGTAAATTGGTTCTGTGCATTCCTGCGGTCACATCTCATCTCATATAAAAATGCCTTTGAAACAAAAGTAATATGCGGGGCATCAACTCCAAATAGTTGCATCAACACCTTCAATCTAGTATATACTATAATAGGTACTACCTACTCTCCCTGTTTCAGTAATCCAATGATGTGGTATACATCCTTATAGGTGATATTCATCTCCCCTGTCCTGAACCAAAATGTGTATGTACATACATCCCATCGATCCACTAATGCAATCATAAGACCCACGTCTTGTGGAATCCACTGGTAGTGGCAGAATCCACCTAATCCAACTATTGCTAAGTGATCCCACTTAGCATCTGTTATATCACCCCTAATATGCTCATAAAGAGTTGGGAATCTTGTTCTCATGTATGATGTCTCCCTATCCTGTAAAACTAATGAAACATGCAACCATCAATATACTCATCATCAAAATATGATCAAAAATCCAAACTAAGAAAAAATATAGCATCCCCACCCCAGTCGATGCCGACCCATCTTGGGTTGACACGTCTAGGTCATGGTCAATGCCTTTTTAAGCTTGGTTGAAAATGACCGCACCCATTCACTGACATCTGCCCTTGGTGCCGCGTCAAAAATTTAAAAAAATGCATAAAAATAAAGAAAAATAAATATAAAATGCTTAAAAACTAGCTTAGGATTTGATGTAGCGTAGAATTCACTCCAAATAGCCTAAGGTGTATTGGTACATCACTTAGCTTGGACTGAGTGCTCACCCGAAGTGCGCAAGGGCACTAGGTTCCTCTTTCGAGTTGCTTGTTCAAGATGTTAGCATTATGCAAGTATATTTCAGATGCATAACAAATAATCAATTAAACCACAATGTATAAACCAGATCTAGATCTAAACCATATGAATGAATAACTAAAAAATCACTATAATCAGTTTTACCATACAAGATCCTTTCTTAGTTACATCCAACACCAATATTCAACCAATAAGATCCATTCCATTAAATACTGTAAAACTCAGAAGCTTCATACATCATAATAATGTCACCATGAGTCATGTGCATGTACAAACCAACAACATAACTCTACAAAACATCGGATGTCTAAACCATGTAAATCAATACATATTTATAGGGGTGGGGACTTTCCCTTCACCGCCCATGCACCTTCCAAAAATAGGCTACATGATAATAATAGCCATGCGCCCTTACACAAGAAATAAAAAAGCATGCAAGTGCTAATAATAGATCTCCTATAGTTAACTCTTAGTACAAATCATATTATTAGCTCGAGACTTTGTATGGCACTTGATCTTCTACTTATCCAAAATATCCTTTGCATGGCCTGCAAGTCCTCTACAAAACATGCTCCACACTTTGTGTCCCAAAAATATCCTTAGTCTACAAAAGCGGCTAAGTCCTGTTTTCAACCTGTTCTTGGGTGCATACTGTGTTTCTATACTTCTGCACGCTCCTCCGTGCCTTATGTCCGCGCTTCAAAACCTTTTGTGATTTTAACCTTGAGCTTTACTTCCTCAACTCAACATTACCCCACACTAATGTCATTACCGCCTCGGTAATGGGTAATCACAACCTATATCTCCAAGAATAAAGAATAACAAATGAAAGAATAAGCAATTTACTTAAGAAAAAAAATAAAGGACTAATCAGTGAATTTCTATTCCATCAACAAGTTTGACTTTGGATATTCATTTTTAATCTCCGCTTCTAATTCTTGCTAACCACTCAGTGTTTAACTTGTATTATCCGAGACGTATTTCACTATGGCTTCCAACTCATCATGAGTCATGTTTTCTTTTTCATTCTGCAGGATCCTGACAAAGTTAGCCATGCTGGAGACCATTCCCTCAATGTAATCCATCTTTTGCACAATAAGTTTCTCAATCTCTTGTATTCTTTCCTTGTGTGGACCTTGGGATTCTGCAAGCGCTTTGCGCTTTTATTCCACTAGAGAAATCCTATCCATCCACTCGAGCCTCTCATTCTTTATTACCTTTAGGACCTGAGTATCTTCCTTAATAGTCCTTGTCCTAATAATCACATCTGGCATCGCGCACATGTTAAAAGCTTGATCTACCTTCTTAAGCTCATCCTTCAAGGCGTGCAACAAATATTCATAACTTACAACTTTCCTGGCCATTATGTCCTTGGATCTTGGTGCCTCCTCTGTAGGATCCCTTGGTGCTGACATACGTACAAGCCCTTCCTGAAATAATAACCTAACTTTTGCGCGTAAATAATGCAAAGAAAACTTAAAATCTGGTTCTAACTTCTCATGAAAATGCAGCCTCTTCTCTATGATTTCATCTCCGATCTGCTCAACCATCTTGAGGATGTTTTGCATTTCTTCTTCATCCTTCTCCTTTTCCTCTGTAAAGCACTTAATCTCTATATCTGTGTCCTTCTTGTCCTCTTAACAACACTCTAATGGTTGCCTCTTTATCAATGTTCCTACGTGCAACCTCCGTAGATACCTTCACTAAAGAATTTCTTAGCTATTCATCTAACATGACAGTGGGCTTGACATTTAGATGCCTGATGTGGGGCACTCTCTTCATTCTATGTGAAACACATAACTCCTCACACACGTTGAAATTAGGTTCGTCTATATGAGTCTGTATAGATTAAGATAACTACTTGCGTGTGCATGTGTTCACCATTTCTGTTTCCTTGAGCTCCCACCCATACAAATCCTGAGGCTCTAAAGTGTTTTGGAACTGTGCACGTATGATCTTTCTCTTATCATCCACATACCCAACTACAGGGATCTCATAGGGTTCATCCTCATTCCTTATGCGCTTACCCCTTGAGATCTAGGCGCTTGAGTCCAATATCGGTCCTTCACCTTCTTGTGTAGTATGGATCACACTTAAAGGCTCACCTTTTTATGCTTATAGACTTTTATCCTTCAACTCCTCCTCATCTTGAGGTTCTGCAGTGTCCTTAACTATGACTAGAATGTGAGGCACACTATCATCAGACCCTTCTTCCTCATCATAATTCCGAAGGATGTACATACATATTCTCTTCTTCTCAGGCTCAGGTTCCTTAGGAGAATTCCTTGGTGACCTTCTCGAGGGCTGGGAAGGTCTTGTCCCTAAGTCCTTATTCTCCTGGGTACCCTTTTGTACTGAATTTCCTTAGGAGTCTTTTCCAGGTCTACCTTCATTGCGCCTATCTCCAAAATTTATTCTACCTGTTGTAGGGGAGGGGTTACCTCGCACGAACTTTCCTTCTTATCAATTTGCATTCTTCTACCCTTGTGCTCCAGGCCACCAATATCTTTATAAAGTTCTTCTTCTTCTTCCTCTTCAACGTGCAACACATCCTCTTCATCTAAGGTTCCCACAATATGTTTTCCCTTCGACAGTTTAAAGAGATTGAATTCATTCTCCAAATACTTCCGGTTTTACAATTTTAGCTTCAAGTATATATACTAGATCTGCACCCAACTTTCCAATGGCCAAGCTCACATCCTTCATGTTAATATCATCTAATATCAATCTTTCAATATAAACAATCTTACCTGGATAAACGTAAGACTTCCTCAATGTGTGGTAGTCACAATCTACCTTGTCAACATTGAATGAAAACTGAATCACATTTGAGAACCTATGTACTGATGCTTGAAAATAGTCCATAGTGAAGGCATATGGAAACTTACACCAAGGGCCCCATTTTCCATCCTTCATCCCAAAGTTCCCAATACATAAGTGTTGGAACACTGCAAATTGTACTTGTTTATCCAATACCAAAGGTAAATCCTTGGGTATCCTCTATTCTTCTTCAAACGCGGTGCACAAGCGATCATACCACAATTTTTCCCTTTGCTTGAAGGGTCCACTCATTGATCCATCACATGTATAACTGGAAAATATTTCTACGAAGGAGTTCTTCTCTATAGGAAACTACCACATATTATCTTTTGGCATATCGGGCACTCCAATTTTAATAAAGACTTATGATAGAGTTATAACACCAAATATGATTTTCTCACCTTCTTGTGCTTCCTTAATAATTGTCTCAGCAATAAAATTTGATAGGTTATATACAACACCTTCTCTCATATTATTCACAATATGAAGCCAAGCCTTGTTTACTTGAGACCAATGCTCTTTATTGTTTATCTTTGTCAGGAGATAGGTTGCTTCCTGAATGACTCTATACTTCTATAATTAGGGATGTACATCCCGTGCCCTCCTTTAGTACATCCAAGCTCTTTCTTTTTCTTCTCTATGGCCTCCTTGTTAGTGAGGTCACTACTTATCTCAACACCCGAACTCCTTAGCCCTGTTAAACTTGTAATCAAAGGTGCGATGATCCTCATTTGATGTCCAACAAAATAGAAGAAGTCCTTATGGACTCTTCTCATGAGCCACTGGTATAACTTTTTAGGTTTTCCAAAATAAGGGGGCTCATACAAATATAAAAATCCTACCTTTTTCATTAACTTTTCACCCACATCATCGTAAACTGCCATATCGTCCACCGTTCTCTTCGAGGTCTTCACTACAAGAAATTTCTCCAATTCCACCTTTGTATCCTTGTTCATGTGGTTATAATCGCTAACCTTGCAGTGGCAAATGTGTGAATCCCAATCGCAACCCATGAAAACACCTTCTGGGTATTACATTTAAAAAAATATGCTCTCGAGAGCATTTTCAAATTCAACTTCTAATTCCTTTATCTTCTTTCCCCTTATACCAGCTCTAGGTGCTCTTTTGGGTGTCGTATCTACTAAAAAGGTGCATTCTATTAGCTGTCTCAAGCTCTACAATTTAACTCTGTGTGCCTTAAATCAAAACCTCGTGCCCTAGCTTGAATACATACCCTATATGTCAATCCTCTTCCCTACATGCCTTTGCTTCTCTCAAACACTTCACCAAATAGAGCGCAAGACTCTCCTGTGCACAAATTTGACAAAATACAACTAGTTCACAATGTTACGCACTTTACAACTGTCTTGCTAGCTTGTTCACCTTCAACTCGCTCGAAATCTCTTGTATGCAAAGGTAATATTGATTTCGCAACATGTTCTTATATAGATTTTAAAAAAGTTATCACATTTATTACTCTCCACCTACCAGCATTCCCCGCATTAATTCATCATTTCAGCAACTTTTCCGTGCCATAGACATAACCTTCTGGTGCACCTTCTACGTTTCAGACACAGATCTCCTTTCGCATGCCCTCATACACCAAAGTACTTTGCCACTATGCCTTCTTCTAAATAGTTTACATTGCAACAACCTACCTCGCGTTACACTGTGCATCCATCCATAAGTGGTCTTTAATCATGAGAAATATTTTTCTATCTGCACCTTTCCAAAAAGCACCCACACAAAAGTTTCTTTATGCATACCCATATTCAGATGAAAATAAAACTTGGCAATGAAACTTGTATATAAACCACCCCACACTATGGGTATGCGTGGTCCTTTGCACATGTAAACACTTAAATAGAAATCAGCTTCTGGTGCACAAGTGCACTTATTACACAAAACGCTGAACTAAATTGACAAAGAATAAAAATGATGAAGGAAACACATATAAAGGGAATGCATTAAGGAAATCTAATTGTAGACACCAGTTTTTGGTATTCATCCTCCCCTTCACCCCGTGTTTTCTCTCCTTCATTAGGCTTACCCATTCGAATCCCATTACCCAACAAAACTACATATTCAATATTAATTGGTTAATTTATCCCATTTAACCTTGTTATGAGATAATATCCAAATATTCCAAATTAAGTCATATCACCCCACCTAATAATTAAATAATCCAAAATCATCCACATCATGAACCCCACTCATCCACATCAAATTCACTATTACACCTAATCACTCAAATCATGAACCCCACTCATCCACATCAAATCCATTATTACACCTAATCACTCAAATCATGTCCCCCAACTCACTTAATCGGGGTTACTTTCTCAAACCTGAGTTACTTGATAACCCCTAAACTAACCCCATATCTAGGCTATAAATACAGACCTTCCCCCCCTCTTTAAAAAAAGTTAAAGAGTGATAGAAAACCTATGACATTGTAGCCTCTTGCTTATCATAATATCATCACAGTTCCCTTGTAATTCCATTTGAATCACCATAATACCATTCTTATGATTTTGTGGTTCTCTTACCTTGGTGTGCTTTGCATTTAATTTGATTAGATTAGTAGCTCCTCTATATATTGGCATTTTATGGTTATTTTATTCATTAGTTTCTAAATGTTATCTATTTATTGTTCATTTATATCATTTTATCTTATCAAATGGGGGTTGACATCCACATAAGGAATCTCATGCTTCTTGGAACCAACTTCGTTCGGCAGCCCCCGTATATACCATCTAATTCATTTTTTTTCTTATTTTCCTCTATTTTGTAGGTCTATCCAGCTCGCAACAAAGATCAATCATCTTTAGCACCCATATCCACCATATCGCATCTAAGGTACCTTACACCCTCCATCATTCGAGGTTGTTTTATTTTCATGGTTATTTAGCTCACTAATCTAGACAGGGATGAAGAAAATTAAAACAACACTAATCTAAGTGGCAATACTACCTTATTACAAACACTAAGAATACTTATTTATAGTAGGGCTTCATCCTACTTGTATTGAACTAACCAGGAAACCACGTTCCATCCAGTGCCTCCAACTTGCAAGCGATTGAATCAAGTATATAAGTTATAACATACAGTCCCAACCAATGGACCTTAAGCTCTCTAGGGTGGCGTAAAAACTTTACAGAAGTATAATTTTCCCAACCTAAAAACTTTTTATCCTTGATGTTCCTATCATGTCATGCCTTTTGCCTAGATTTTTCTTTCTTCCAAATCCATTGTGTTATGGCATGCCTCTCATCCAACTTCATCAATTTGTCAATTCATTCTTCCAGTGCTTACTCATCAGCCATACCTCTTGCGCGCACAATACACAAAGAAGGTAGAATGAATTCCACTGGTAACTGCCTCTGCGTCAAACACCAATTGAAAGGGTGTTGCCTTATTTAACCTTTTGTAGGTTGTAATATATACCCAAATTATAGTAGATACTTTATCATCCCAATCTCTCCTTCCAACATCACAATTTTTTTTCAAGGTATGGCTCAATATCTTGTTCAAGGCCTTAACAGTTCCATTTGATTGAAGATGATAGGGTGTTGTTATATGGTGTGCAACCATAAATTCATCCAATAATATCTCGATAGTCTCATTGAGGAACTGAGTACCCCTATCACTTATTAAACTTAAAGGACATCTATACCTGGTGATAATATTTTCCCATAGAAACCTTGCTGTCGTAGCTATTGTGCAATCCTTTGTAGGAATCGATTTTTCCCACCTTGTAATATAATTTGTACAAGTTATAATATAGAGCGATCATGTCTTGCACACGGCTGGGGAAATTGGGCCTACAAAGTCAATTACCCACTTCTAAAAAGGTTTTGTACTAGTAATAGGCCTCAAAGGCATCTCATCTCTATGCCCAAGCTTTCCAAGGCACTAACAATGGTCACATGCCTTATAATATTATTTATAATCCTTGTATAAAGTTTCCCATCATAGACCAACTAGTAGAGTCTTATGCGTGATGAATTCCTTACATAGTGTCCACCTGTAATATCTCCACGAGCTTCCTCCATAATCGCTTCATGCTCATACTCAAGTACACACTAACACAAAACTTCATCATGGCCTAACTTGTATAAGTCTCCATTGATCAACATGTAAGGTGTGGATTGAATGGTAAGTTGTTTCTTTTCTAAATCCTTCATTCCCTTGGGTGTCACACATATGTGTAAAAATACAAAAATCTCCTCCAAGTCTAAGGGCACATGATTTAACTTGAATAGTTGTGCATATTACATTGTGTCCTCAATGCTCTGCATGTCCTGTCTTGATTGAATCCTTGATAAATGGTCTGGACCAGAATTAATCTTACCTGGCTTAATCACCAATCTAAAGTTAAACTCCTAAAACAACAACACCCAACAACATATGAACCCATGTAAAACGATATTATTTAACAAATAATTTAATGTCATTTGGTTTGTATAAAAGATAAATGGGGCAGCGAGAAAATAATTTCGAAACTTGTGGAGTATGTAAATCATAGACCGCCTCACGCTCTATAGTTGTGTAATTATGTTCTGCTAGAGTTAACTTCCTGCTAGCGAAGTAAATAGGATGATCAACAATCCCTTCTCCTGGCTGGGCTAATACCATGCCAATGGCCATGCTAGAGGCATCGACATGAATGTGAAAGGGATTGGACCATGAAGGAAAGCAAAAAATAGGTGTTGTAGTAAGCTTCTCCTTCTGTGTTTCAAATGTGCCCTACCGCGCCTTGCCCCAATAGAACTTACCTTTCCCTTTTAATAATTTCTCTAAAGGCACAACAATCTTGGCATAACCCTTGATAAATATTCTATAGTACCCTGTGTGCCCTAAGAATCTGTGCACCTCACTTTGGCTAGTTGGTTCCTCTAAGCCCAAAATAACAACCTTAGCAGGGTCCACTATCAAACCTTCTTTATAGATGATGTGTCCTAGCAAGATTCCAAAGGGTGTGGAAAACACACACTTCTTGATGTTTAAAGATATGCTCAAGTACCGACATCTCTCAAACATCAGCCTCATATTATCACAATGATCTTTAACAAGCCCGTAGACCGTCCAATCATCCAAATACACCTGTAATAAATTATGAGTATAATTGTGAAATACATGTACAACTATGCACAAAAATACTACACGCGCATTCTTTAGTCTGAAGGGCATAACCGTGTATGCAAAAAATCCCCATTCGGTGGTGAAAGTTGTCTTATTTTGATCCTCTTTAGCTATTCTTTCCTGATGATACCCTTAAAATCCACCAGTGAAGGAGTAGATCTAGCGCCTTGCAACACCTTCTAGAATTTCTTCAGTAAACGGTGTGGGAAAGGGATCAATTACACATGCAACATTCAACTCCCTATAACCCACACAAATTCTAATTCTTCCATCTTGACTCCTTGATGGGCTCAATGATTCCATAATTCAACATTTTGTCAATTTTTTCTTTCACTTTGACGTGTAGGGTAGGATTCATCCTATAAGTCCTCTTCCTAACCGGGCACACACCTTATTTCAGCTTGATTCTAATCTCACCCAAAGATTTATGAACTCATTTCAATTCATGATAGCCTCTAGGAAATAAATCCTAGAAGCCGCGTAGTAGCTCAATTATCTTAGAAACTTCAGAGTCAGACTAATAATCTCAAATGATGGCCTCCTTAGGTTCAACATCCATTCTAATTCTCACTTTCATTATCTTCATAGGTGCATGGTACACACACACCTTCTCATCTGCACTGTCCAAGACCTCGCACATACCCACTATGTGCTCAATATCTAGATTCTCCACCTCTTCATCATCAACTATATAGACCATCTTAACCTTTTCTCTTTCAAGACAGGCACACCCAAGCTATTCTGCATCTGTCTCGTCCTCTTCAAAACGTGCCCCTAGGTTCGAATCACCTAACAAATCCTAAAGGAGCTCCTCATCATTTACAATATCTCTCATAGTTAAGCACTTCATAACCTGTAACACCTCATTAACCAGAGGTTTAGTGGAAAAATAATCAAAGGTCTAAATCTTACCTACAGTAAGTTCTTTCTAATTTCTAGTCTCTCTATTCAACTCTACATAGATATACCATGCGCGTGGGTAGCCTCGCAAAGTGAAGTAGAGTTTGTGCACCCATAACGAAGGTGGTAAAGCTTCATGCCCCTCTATCCAGAGTCTCTCACACTGTTGAATGTGGTGCTAAATAGGATCATTAACATGAAATTCATAGATATGAGTAGGTGTATTGCTCCTATGAAATATAGCAGTTAAAGTGATTCTTACTTCTCTCAATTCTAAAAGATTGTCCTTGTGAACCATCCACTGGCGCGCTACCATCCCGCGCAAAGTATAAATTAGCATATGCCTTCTTTTCACTTAGCATTCTCACTGAACTTCCATAACAAGAACATATATTTTTGGATTCTCTTCACCATTGTACCTCGGTACCTGGTTGTTGCCCAAATTCCTTCCATTGCGTGGCTTGCTTACGCGTGTAACTGAAATTCTTCTCTTGCACCCAATCATTTCATAAGTTCCATATGCCCAATTGTCACATGCAACACTTGTAGTATCGCTAATATAATATGCATCATCCCATTGGAGAACTTCTTCCTTTGATGGCTCAAGAACTTCCAGATCTCGAATGGTGCACATATAAATTCTGTTCAAGTCTTCTTCACTTAAGGGCTCCACATAAGGTACAAATTTCCCATATGTTAAAGGAATAATAATGTGTTCCTCATTGTTTTCAAAAATGATACACCCCTTATTGAAACACAGATCAACATTGTTTGCATAACACCTAGGGCACCCAAGTAATGCTGGAAAACGATCTGCCTTTGTAAGCGCTAAGACTTCAAAGTCCTCACTAAACTTTCCCCCCTGTATAGTAATTGATGCATATTTAAAAACCCCAATTGGCATGGCCTTCATTCGATTTTCCATAAAAAATACATTAGAAGATGGATGTAATGGTGGTCTTCCCATTTGAACCTATGCATCTAAAGTAAGCACATTTACTTCTGCATCTTGGTGCAACAACTTGCAAACCTCATTTAGATCATCACCATCTGACTGATGGAGATCAACTGCCTTCTTTTTTTCTAACTCCCGTGATTGTTCTTTCAAACATTGTATCTCACCCTAAAAATTCTGAATCACCTCCATGGTTTCTTGATAAACCTGTTTCTGACGCATAGGGTCTAGATACTTTGCATGCATAACTTCCTCCTTAGTAATGACAGGCTTATGTTTTGGAGTTTCCCTGGCATGCACAACCTCAACATGTGTAGTAATATTGACAGGTACCAACTTAGGATTCAATGCTAACTTTTACATCCACTGGTCTTCTACCATGCGTTGCACTCTAACCATTCATGCGCCCTTGTTCTCTTGTTTGTGTTTCTTACTCAAATTTTCATACAGGTCTGGCCACTCTTCATAACTATGGTTGTTTTGACAGAAAGAGCAAAAAATGTTCTGTGGACACTCATGCCTGTAGTGATTAGGGGATCTGCATATATAAAAAATCTCACGAGAGAAATCACTCCTTCCACTACCACGGCCTCAACCTCTGAATCCTCCTCTGTAATCCCAACCTCTACCACGGCCACCATCAGAGTGCCCTTCATTATGATCATGGTCTTGATGCTCACCCTTCTCTTTGGAGTTATTTGTAATGCTGGTCTATCACACGCCAATATCAATAACATCGTGGATCTGATCAATCAACCTACAATATTCAGTATCATGAGTTGAAGACCTGTAAATATTGTAGTAACATGACACACTTTTTCTTATCACACACTGTAACAATGGGAGCTGACTTAAACTATGGTCCAAGTGATAGACCTCACAATCCAAAAAAAGGAGAGCACTAATTTACGAGGGAAACTATCCTTAGTATGCCCCTCTACTTCACAATATGTACCCAAATTTTGCCACGTGTCTCATGTGCCAAATTAGCAGATAATTTCTCCAATTGTTTAGCCATTGCTCAAATATGAGCTTCTAAGAATGGGCTCACTCCTATGTCTATAATCCCTACCGCCAGCGCGTAGAGATGATTTAATTGCCTTGCATGGATCTATATAAGTCTTATGTGAAAATGCCCTTCTAAAAGGCATGATTAGTCCTCCAGCAAACCGTTGAGCATGCTGGATCTCATGTATGTCATAAGATAACGTGGACAGAAGAGTCTTGAACCATGCATCATACTCCTAAACACTTTTAGTAGTGCCCTACTTAATATCCTTCAACGTGTTGATGCTCTTCTACTCAAATTCAGGGATATAGAAATCTTTCAAGAAAAAATCTCGTAGTGGAGCATAATCTACACAAGTCTGGTCAGGGTAAAAAATTTTGTACCAACTATGCGCACGCCCTTGCAATATAGTTGCAAGCTGACTTGCCTTATGCTCTATAGCAATAATCCCCTTTGTGTACCATAGTATCTCACACATATGCATGTCTTTAGCTGCATCTTCTATCCCTCTATACTCTAGAAGACAAAGAGACAACTCCATATAAATATTCTGGTGTTGGCGTGGACTGTGCCCTCCGAATCAAGAACATGTATTTCTTCCCATGTTTCCTCTACCCCGAGATCCACCAGATCCGCTAGTGCTCAAGCCACCCAATCCTCTCGATCTTTTTCCTCCTGCAATGGGTAATGGACAGAGGATGCACTACCGTGTGCACCAACAATCGTGCTAAACTAGACTCCCACAGTCTATAAAGTTATACTACATCTAGATGTTATGCCAATGTTACGCGTGCCTATGTTCTGTGTTAAAGATGTTCTAGAAAAGATACCTCCAACTGGTCCCCCAAATATCATAGACGATGATTACACCACCATAGATGAATAAGATACTTGATTCACTCCTAAACTACTTCAAATTAACTCTATCTACTGCAACTCTACTACTCACACTAACTTGCTGATTACTGACTACCGTAGAAACTAGAAAACCAAGTGCAAGGGCTAGGTTGCCAGGTAGGTTTGGACGTGCGCCTGTGGTCCACCGTCTTTCTTCAGATGCACCTTAATCTGAAACCAAAGAGGGTTCCCTACCATGCTTTCCCAAATGGGGGGGTTCAAGATGCTCTGGCTCCACGTCTTCTACATGAGCTCCAAATCCTTCATGAGCCATCTCTCTCCACAACACCATTATTTCTGTGATTTCTTGCTGTGTCATTAGATCCCTCTCGCGTACTTCAGTAAACTTAAGCCACATTTCTTTTATCTATTTCTCTGCCACTAGGTCTGCCATCCTTATCAAAATTTCTCCTGCCCCCATGCGTGGTGGGGTTTAGCTAGCCATAGGTTTCTATTCTAAATCTAGGGTTACGATCAAGATCTTAATTGCCAAAGGAATATCGTGCAAATAAGATTCTTTGGGCTCACATAAAAACTGGAACTCAACAACTTCTGGGCAAGAGTAAGTGAAAACTACGCACTCAAGAATATAGCTATTCAAAACACCACAGAACCAAACATTCACATAGCGCGTCCAAATTAGATCTACATCATACAAGGTCTGAAATTATTCATGCATCCAAAGAAGCATGCAAAACCTCCAATTCCTCTTAGATGCATAAGCAACCAACCACTCGTATAGCTCTATAGGTAAGCAAGAAAAGAACGTCTCGTATAACTCATGATATAGACTAAGTGTATTCTAGACTAAGTGCTCATCATTGGTTATAACTCATGATATAGACTAAGTGCATTCTAGGCTACATCATTGGTTATAACCTTGGGCTATTTGGAGTGAATTCTAGACTAAGTGCTCACCCGAAGTGCGCAAGGGCACCAGGTCCCTCTTTATAGTAGCTTGTTCAAGATGTTATCATGATACAAGTATATTTCAGATCCATAATAGATAATCAATTAAACCACAATGCATAAACCATATCTAGATCTAAACCATATGAAAGAATAACTAAAAAATCACTATAATCAGTTTTACCATATAAGATCCTTGCTCAGTTACATCCAACACAACTATCCAGTCAATAAGATCCATTCCATTAAATACTGTAAAAATCATAAGCTTCATACATCATAATAATGTCACCATGAGTCATGCGCGTGTACAAACCAACAACATAACTCTACAAAACATCACATGTCTAAACCGTGCAGATCAATACATATTTATAGGGGTGGGGACTTTCCCTTCACCGCCCATGCACCTTTCAAAAATAGGTTACATAATAATAATAGCCATGCGCCCTTACATAAGAAATACAAAAACATGCAAGTGCTAATAATAGATCTCTTATAGTTAACTCTTAGTACATATCCTATTATTAGCTCGAGACTCTGCATGACTCTCGATCTTCTGCTTATCCAAAATAGCCTTTGCATGGCCTGCACATCCTCTAAAAAATGTGCTCCGCACTCCATGTCCCAAAAATAGCCTTACTCTACAAAAGTGGCTAAGTCCCATTTTCAACCTATTCCTAGGCACGTATTGTGTTGCTATACTTCCGCGTGCTCCTGTGCGCTCTATGTCCGCGTGCCCAAACCTTCCATGCTTTCAACCTTGAGTTGTACTTATTCATATCAATAGGCTTAGGTACTTAGCATCCTTTGAGTCTTCTTGCACTTCCTTCCACCTCCTTCGGCCTCCACTTCTCTCCAAATCTCTCTCTCTCTCTCTCTCTTATAGTCAGAGCTCTTGATCGTCAACTCGTCACGTATAAATGAGCTTGTTTGGCTGACCCATGGGCTTATATAGTCCATTGACCATGGTCACCTCCAACCCCCATTGGGTTGCCATTTCTTTTCCCTAGTCTCTATCAATGTGACCCTATATTTTCATTAATCTCCTTTTTTATCAATCCTTCCTTTTAAAATTGTCTTTTCTTCCATCTTTTTGCCTTGAATTTTTCTCTCGTCCTTTTTGTGTCCCACCCGGGCTTCATTATCCATCGCATATTTTTTTCCCCTTTTTCCTTTGTGATCATCCTCGTGTTCCCTATTGTGGAACCATTCTTTTCCATCACCTTTTCATCCCACCCCAGACACATATTTTTTGATCCCATCCCTCTTCTCTTGTCATGACCCTTGCCTCGACCATTATTCTCATTTACTTGTGCATATTCAATGTCTTCCTTTGAACTATTGGTCTCATGACTTGTGCATCCAATTGAGTGGATTCCCCTTGGTTTCCCTATATTTTGTAGTGGTTTTTTCTGATTCACAGGCTCGTAGGACATTTTTGTCATCTCTTGAATACCGCCCTTTGTTCCCTACCAAGGTGATTCTAAAATCACCACCATATTTTAATTTAATTTTTACTTTTTGTTTAATCCTCATCTCGATATCTTATCCCATTATCTTCTTTTCTCATCCTTTCGAACCTTCTTCATTTATATCTTTCAAACTTGTGATTGAATGCCTTTATGTCGTTGACCCCTAGTTTGAGGGGAACACCCAATCAATTATCTTTCCCATCATTCTTGTTTTTGTCTCGTGGCTTGTCCAACACAAACCACTCATCAAAATGGGGCAAATGTAGACACCAAAATTTGGTATCACTACTCCTTTCCACCCTGCGTTCACTCTTTTTTCATCATGACCATCCATTCACATTTCATATTCCCTCCTAAATTCAATTTATCCCATTTCCCACCTTTAATCATTTATTCCATCACATTTATGCTAATTATCCCTAGTTAGCTCTAATCCTCATCTCACTATTTTATTCTCCCTAAATCATTTTCTTAATTATCCTTAATCACCATTATTTAATCCTTATCCTAACTTAATTTGTCTTTCATCCCTAATTCACTATCCCTAGGCCCACACTTAATGATTTGACACATATATGGCCTTTATTTACTCATTTCAACCATCCACCTACCCATTAACATCTCCTATGCAACCCTAGCTCGTCTCTATCCATCTATACCCTAATTCCACTTCATTTGGGCCTCTTTCCCTTGAGCTGGACATCATTCCACTGCCAAAATGGATGTCTCTCAGCAGTCACCGATGACTTACCTGGTTCACCATCGACCATATAGATCCCCATTCACCCCTCCTCGTTGAAGGATGAAATTTTGGAGACTCTTGCTTTCTTTTGATTTTTCCTTCGTCTTTGGGTGCCTTCTGCAACTACCACAATCATCTTGGAGTCCTCTTGGAGACCTTGTGCTTCCATTTTGGAGTTTTAGGGAGACCTCCTTCATCTTTGCATGCATTGATTCTTTCTTATTATTTATTATCCATATCAGTTATTAACATCTCGTGCAGATTCAACTGTCATCAAAGAATCAGTCTTGACCTTCTCGTCTCTCTGTCTTTGTTTGTAGGTCTTCGTTTCATCCTATCTCTTTTTGTCCAAACCTAGGTCTATCTAGGTCATCATCGAGCCAACCTTTATAGCATTAAATTCCTCGTTATTCAGATCTTCAACCATTTACTTTCTACTCCTGCATTTATCCAATCTCCAGATTAGTCATTTTGCCTCTCTATCATCCCAGATCCATCTTGACAACCCCCAATCACTGCTGATCAAACCTAGTCATCATTGACCCAATCCATATTTTCAATATTTACCCTTGGATCTCTAATTTTTTTTTCATCCTTTCTATTTCTCCATGTCACAGGCTCTTCTGTAGGTTTTTGTTCATCATTCCAGTGCCGCACTAGTTCTAAATCTTCCATTAGAGCTTTCAAATATGCATTTCTACATCGTTGTTTCAATCCATCAGCCTCAGTCGTTGTTGATTAGACCTCTGCACTCTCGGGTCTTCATCGATCCGTGTAGATTTGATTTATTTAACATCTATTTAGATCAGATCTGTAGTTTCCTTAAATTTTTGCATTTTAGTATTCTATTTATCTCAGATTTACTGCATATTATCCATATATTAGCTACATCCAATTTATCAAATCTTTATTTTATCTATCTTTATCAAACAATAGGGTTGACATCCATCCTAGGAAGTTCTTACTCCTCAGGACTCACTTTGTCAAGCAACCCTCCCATCCTATCTACTAATCCAATATTTTTCTGTTGGGTTATCTTGATTTTTAGGTCACTTAGCTTGCTACAGATAAGGATCCATCATTTGCGTCCGTTCACATCATTATCCCATCTCAAGGTTCATAAACCTTTTATATTCTGTGTTGCTTTATTTTTTTTAGTACTAGTTCACTAATCTGAGTAGGAAAGAGGGAATCTTGTCTAACATTCTCTACTCATAATTTTTTTTGGGGTAAATGTCTTTTTTCAATGGAAGAATTGATAGACTTGATCCAAATACCACTCTTTTAAAACAAGTGGAAGCTTTAAAAGAAATTTTATTGTTAAAATTATTCTCTATTTAAGTTTGAGTCCCATCACCCATTTATTTAATATTAGTAATTAGTACCTATAAGTGGAGACATCAATATAAATTCATGAGAATATAAAATGGAAATGAAACAAGACACAAAATTACGTGTATACACCAACATGTGTTTGATGATACAACCACTATAAACTGTTCAACGAACAGAGCTATGATATGAAGGACTCTCAAATCTTGCGCAGATAGTTTCTGTTTTGACTGAAACTTTACAATAACGTGGACACCAACAATGCAGTGACAAACACATATACATTAGATGATGAGTAAAAAAGATGTTATCAACAATACATCACGTCGCAATATGATATAGTGTGCATTCCTTTGACTGAAAATTTTCAATACCTGATAACCATACATTCTCACATTGAACCTTCGCTAATCCTTTGAAAATCGCGAGAGTCCACACAATGTTCACTGGACTGGTTCATGACAATTGAATTGATATACTAATAAATGCTTTGTAATTTCGTTCTGATACGAAATGTAAAATTAGTTCAGAGTCTGCACAATGCAAACACAATATTAATAATATATTATGCATAGTATACTCACAAATACATTAGCTATTATATAGTCACGGGGATAGCCTAACAACCTCCTATTTTGATGAGTTGGGTGAACAACCATAACTTATGTATAACAATATCTAACTTACTCTCTATATATGAGTTGAACTTATAACAACTCATATATTATATGATTATATATCACACACAATATTATATTATTATAGATAATATAATACATAAATTGTAATGTTCATACTAGCAAAAATAATATTCCTAAGAGTTACGTTTATAGGTGCAAAAAGTAGTAATGGACTCACATGGTCAGATAACATTGGTGTAAATTGTTGCTTGAGATACCTTATTAAGTATGAATTCTATTTTCATGTTGTTCTTTGAATAATCATTTTCAAAGCAAGTGTTCTTGATGTGGTTTTTTAGGAATAAATTATGTGATTCCAATTTGTCCTCTCTTTCTATTCATATGTTATCTAGTTCCCTGGATATTTTCTATTTAAACTCTGGCCATGCATTGAGTCTCATTGAAATGTATAGACAAATGAGATAAAATATAAAATATAAGAGTTAAGTTGTTGAAATATTTTTCTAGTTGGATGTGTGGAATTTTTTGGGCGTTGCCAAAACATAATGGTATCACTTCACAACAATTATTATAGGGGCATGGACTTCTTCACATATACCTTTGACCTCTTCTACATTACCATGGTTGCTAAACTTATTGGCCATATTTATTACTACAATTCAATCATTGGAAAGCTAGGAAAAATGTTAGAGAGAAACCCAAACTTTCCGAATAGAAAAAAATAATAGAGGGTGAGAAACCCAAAATGTTTGATTGTGCTTGTGTGCCAAATGAGTCCCTTTACCTAGTCACATAAGGATAAGGAATCCGAAATGCTTATAATAATTGTGTGTTAAATGGGTCCCCTTACCTTATAACATAAGAGTCATTTTGGAATCATCTTCACGATGATTGTTTTTCAAGATTATCCATCATGTGTGTGCATCAACCATATTGTTTTGCCCAATCGATTGCGAAATCAGCTAAGTTTGCTACTATCTTTCTTGCACCTAAGGTTTCATATTTCTTTAGCTTATTGCTTGTGTCGATTCTATGCCTTAGCATTTATTTATCATATGCGACTTTGCAATATCTAGGGTTTAACTTAATTGTATTTTTGTTAAATCAGAAGATTAAATATGAATGGTATTTACACAAAATTTATCCATACATGATTGTCAAAAACATATGATGAGGTTGCATGAATAGACATGCCTTTCACTATTCCTTTTCTTATATACGCCTAGAGCAAGTTCCACATATCTTACACGGTCATCTTTCCTGTACCTAAATTAGGAATCCACACGACAATAACTAATTAATAACGATTAAATGACTTCATCGTAAATGTGAAAAATAAACTAAATCCAAAAATTATCTCAACTCACCTCCTGAATCTCTATCAGACCGCTCTTCAAAGAGGCATATTTATAAACAAATAGAAACCGCCTGCAATAAAAATCTTATAGAATGAAATCATCTAAAAAATAATCAGACTATGCCTACTTCAGAACATGTATGATCGAAATTACTAGATCTAGAAAAGAATTTGGCCATTGCACATCCAAAACAGGAACATCACCTTGTTGAGTTGATCGTTGTGTCCAAATTACATAGCTAGAATTGACATGACCCCTAATCTATGTCAAAACACGGTGTGGAAAAATTAGAAAGTTTTAGCGGTTTTTAAGAAAATACTCTAAAGATGGGAAAAGACATAAATCAAATAGTCATATTAAGATTTTTCAAAAGTTACGATTTGGTTTTGTCCCATTGAGAATAAAACCCCAACCAATAAAATAAAATATAAAAGTTTTTATTTTTTATTTATTTTTTAAATTCCACTCTCAAACTTTATAGAGAAACTATGAAATTACAGATGTCAAATTTAGATTGGCTTATGTGAAATAGAATAATGATATTACTGAAGCATATATACTACCTTTGGACAAAATAAACAATAATCTACAAGGGTCCATTCCATTCCATTCTGAGATGACTCCATTGCCATAAGAAATCATAATCTATGGATGCATAGATTAATCTTAGCACCCTCGTTTGATGCTTAGACAAGAGGATCCTAATGGAGGCCCCATGTCTGATAAAGCAAGGCAATAAAATGAAAATTCTTACACCTTTGCGAATATCAAATATGGAAAACCCACTTCCCATTCCTAGTGCACGTGACCACAACAATGAAAAGAATAACTTATTCAAACATCTGTTCACATGTCGCATAGTTACACGTTTCTTTCAATGGTTAATAATTGGAAAAAGGTGAGAAAGGCTTTCATTTTCATGTTCTTGTTCAAATAAAAAAACTAAAAAGGTGACAATGGCCAATCTATATCCGTATTAAGGTGAAACACCTTTCCTCAAAAGACCCACTTGTTTACCCCAATATTGAAACTCAAATTAGGATTCCATTAGATTGTGTTTACTTCTATAATTTATAATATAATAATGCAAGTGCCAATTCTCGACAGGTATTCAGGTAAAATAGTTTTTCATTAAGGATCCACCTGATTTTTTAAAAATGGGGAAAAATAGATTGTGTTTTTTGATGATAAATATTGGGATAATTTGTAATGCTAAGTGGAAAAATTTCATATAATTTGTTAGAGGGATAAAAGGTGGGTGTTTTTCTTCATGATAAATTTCAAAGTGATTTGTAATATTGAGTTTCACACAATTTAGAAGGTAACTGGTATAGAGTCACTTTTCAATATTTAATTTTATATTAGAATAGTAATACCATCAATTGTCCTTAAAGGTCTAAAGATATATATTGAAGTTGACAAGTTGAAAAGTATATGGTCGTGTTACTATCATAATTACGACAGAAAAGTAATGAAATGTGTAATTTACTAAATTTGAAAGTTTACATGTCAAAAAGTATATGGTTGTGTTACAATCATAATTGTGATAGGAAAACAATTAAATTGTAAATTACTAAATTTGAAGGAGACCTAAAATGTGAAACCCAAAACTTAAATTTGTTGGAAAAATTTTAAATTGGGAAACACAAAAAGTATATTGTATAAATCGTGTCTATCTTATTGGAACCTGAAAACATAAACTCGGGAATAATAAAAGTTGAAATCCAAAAACCTAGAATTTGAAAGCTTGCATAACACAAAAAGTAATTTGATATAAAACATGTCTATTATGTTTGAAATCTGAAACAAAAAAGTTTGGCTAAGTATTGTAATCCCCGAAACTAAAACTCCAAAAAACTTGGACAAAATAAACAATAATCCTTACAAGGGTCCATTCCTTCTGACATGATTCCATTGCCATAAGAAATCCCCATTTTAAAATACCAGAACAAGGGAATTTTTTTATTTTTTTTTTTTTATAACGTTCTCTGTTATGAATTATAAAATTCAAACACACGTTCAAGTTTTAATAATTGTTCTTTACCCAAACAACACAGTTTGGATCACACAATTTCTTTTTAAAACGAATGTTCCCTGTTCACATATTTACAATATGGAACACACATTCAATGCCATTCAATCTTATAACAGATTCTATATGCTGCTGTAAATGACTCGAGGAACTACCGATCTTCCATTTTCATGGCTCGGAGTTTCAACGATCCTTCATTTCATGACTCGGCAACAAGCGATCCTTCATGTTCATGACTCGGCAACAACCGATCCTTCATGTTTGTTTATGCATGGTATATTATATATACCTATTCTCATAACCGTTTCCAGTTATTGAAGTGATCCATTTAAGAAGCCTATCTGAATATCTGTTATTGATATTCATCTGACATCCTGCATCTTAAATTAAGTGATAAGGACAACGCAACCAGCAATTGCGATACTTTGGCCAAAGATTTTCACATGCTTTGCATGATCATATTCCTGGATGTGATACACATCTACGGAATACGTCCTTCACCTCACTTCACCTGTTATCTAGAATGGTCTTTCCTGGTTCCTACCAGTCCTCTTCGTTTAAGGTTAGTTTAAACTCCCAATTACAGTTAGTAATATGAACGAGTATAGGAAGGCACTCCCAGTAACTAAAGATACGCAGACATACAGTTTCATTTCCCCACAACCCCGTGTGTCTAGTTATCTTTAGTATTCTGGAGTCACTCTGTATACCAGATCATACTCCTATCCCCTATCCACAATTACACCTTCAGCCTATGTATTCTTGATGTTTTAATTCAGGAGGGCATTGCAATATGTCAATGTCCTACGGAATTATCCCATCGAAAATACACATCCTGCTCAAGTGCTTCGGATATGATTTTAATAATTAGGATCAACTTTCAGCATCCACGTTGATCCCTTGATCCTCGTTTCCGTTACAGTTGTATATAGCCAAGAGGGACTAAATCCATCCATTATCTTGCAATGCATCTTCTCCTTCATGTCGAAGGGCTGCATTTTCCTACTTGGTTCTCTTCTTAATCATTGGATTAAGCAGTCCGTACCGACGGATGTGATAAGTTTAACCTATTAAACTTAGCCAAGATTTTCCCAACTGTAACTAAATTCAGAATACTAACTTATTAGACGTCATTTAAACGAGGTCTAATCTCCAAGAAATGTATTCATTTGTTCTCCTTAACGTTATATGGTTAAGGTCCATTGGTTATGGATATACTTATCCTATATCCTTTATTCTGAATTTAACACACGAGATCATTAATGGAGCTCGAAAGCGAAGTTTGATTACTCCGAAGTTTAATTGGTATTCCTTAGCTCCTAAGCTAATCCTGAATACCTTCCAATTAGGGGAATCATATTCTTCTTAATCCTTATAATGTCAATTAAAAAATCATCTTTACCCAATTATGAATTAATTGCATTTTTCAACTTAAAAGTTGCATTTAGGTAAGATTAGATATCAGTTTCCATTTAACATCCATCCAAGGACAATTAAACAAATCTAATCGAGAAATAACATTATATTTCCAATTTAGACAACAAAATCAAACTGATATAATTATTAAAATAATACACATGTAATTGGATTCAATAATTCATGTCATAATCTGTACAATTGCCAATCCAGCTGATTGGACATAGTTTATATAAAACATCAATACAACTCATGGACAGAAGAATATACTTTCTTCTTTTCACAATTCCTTGAAGAGGAATAAAAGCAACAATTACAATTCATCATCAACAAATCAAGAAGCATTAGAAAACAGCCATGTCTTCATTCTATCAAATTCCATCTGCAAAATGATTTGCACGGGTCAGTTCAATGAACTGAGCATATGTAAGCACTTATCCTTAAAATAAGGTGCTTCAACTAACTGTCTCAATAAAAGAACCCTGCTTTTATGAAACGACAGTTAAACATCAATCACGAAATAGGCACAAAAGAAAGATCAGCATAACAACTGAACTATCAAAATATTATCACAATCAGCAATAAGAATGCTGTCCTGTTTCCACATAATATTAAACATACTGTAGCATATCCTTCCCACGCCTTTCATTAATTTAATAAATGCAAAGGATGAAACTAACTGAAATGTAAACTCATTACTTTCCTTTCCGTTCGTGTATTAAATTCAAAGCAATCAAGTACAGACAAGAAAGCGAACAGCAATGCATATAGTTGCTCCCATCTCAGCACTATAAAATTCATTATTCACGAATTCCAGATTTCCAACTGAATGAAAGAAGAAAAGATCATTTTTCCAAGTCATTCATTCATATCTCTATTTCTTTCCACATGACTGTCCTAACAGTGGGAATCCAAACGAAATACAAATCAAGATAATAGTTCAGAGTGAAACTTACAAAATCCATTCGGAATTCACTTTCCGGCAGCAAGAATAATTTCATTTATAATCATCTTTTAAATGAAAACAGGGAAGAATTCATGATAGAACAAGCAATATCAAGATGCAGACCATGTATTTGTTGAACTAGAAGATTCCATACTTCCTTCACTGTATAGTTACCCAAACAAACAGTTATACATCATGCAGTCAATAAATCACATAAATTCATAATCTTATGAACGTATCCCGTTCAAAATAACATATTATTCATTGTTGTTACCTACATCAAGTTCAATGTTCTCATGACTATGAATTTCACCAAGTGAAAACAGCAGGCAGAAGAAGGATTCCCTTCCAAAAATGATTCTACCCAATCCATTTTCCATTTTCATAATAGTATGCACAACTCCAGAATGCAAAATCGGATGTCATTACCTTTAGCAAAATAAACCGTACAGGGTGGCAATACATGAACCTAGTATAGTCAAGACAACTCCCAAAGCATGAAAAAATTTCATTGCATGTATTCCTTGCCCAGCAATTCAAAGATGATTCGAATTCACCAAAACAGTCCAATCTCAAAAGACCGATCAGCATTGATCAACATAACTAATCATCATACCTTCTTAACAAGATCATCTTTATTCATTATAAATTCAGAAGGAAAGCTATTTCTTTTTCCAACTCTCATGAACACTCATATAAAATTCTAATGCCCATTCCTTTAAAATACAAGATGCCATTTCCTCATAATTCGAAACAGCAGAAGGAAGAGGAAGGTCTTATTTCCTTTAAAGAAAGCTTCAGTAGAGAAACGACCTCAAGCCGTTCTTACAACCAATAAAATCATATTGCAAGTTTAGATGACAACAAAACAATAGTACAGCAATAGAATAACCCATACTGCCTGTACAGTTTCACATTCCATTCCACAAGAATAACCAGTTAAAATTTTCATATAATATCCATAACCAGCACCACATGGAGGTAATTCCATTCAAGAAGAGCAAGACGGTTAAACACAGCAACGGGGAAACGATTTTCCTATCATTTCCAAAAGAGAAGACAACAAGGGTCAACGAACCCAAATCATAGCAACGACAACTCATATAACGTGTACAGTCTCAAGATATATATGACGATTTCCCCATTATTGTCAACAAACCAACACATCCTGGAAGCGTTTCCAACCAATTAAAATGCAAGGGCAGATTAATCACAACAGCAAGAAAACGACTTTACCCCATTATTTCCAAAATAAGGATAGCAAGTATGAAGGAAATCCAAATCCTAGCAACATAACATGACTGTATTTCCACTTCCTTTTACATGCAAGGACAATTCCAAATACAACAGCAAGAAAACAGTTACACAATAAGGAAATGATTTCGTAGCCTGTTCCAATATCAAACAACACGGACAATGAAAGAGAATATCCATTTCAAACCACCATACTATCAACAACCAATACAGTAGTTCCATTTCCACTTGATTCGTGCAAAAACACATCAAGGCCAAGCAACCAGAAGCAATTCTTCATATCATTTCCCAAAGAAAAGAAAGCAAGAACCCAAAAAAAAATCCAAATCAATCGACTCAACAGCAATCACACAATCCAAACCCAAGAGCAGGGTTGTTTTAATGAGACACTTAAACAAAGCAAGAGTTTTTAAAGAGAAGGGCTTAACATGCCTGAAATCTCTTTTCCTGAACTCGAAGAAAGATCCGTTTGCCGCGTTATTTCCTTCCACAGCGACAGCACAAACTTCCCAGAACTCCTTTCTTCTTCAGGCTTAACAACAGCCTCCAAATCTCCAAGAAAATGTCAAATGCCAAGAGCTGGTTCGACTGAACCAAGTCGGAAAAACCAAATGCAGAGCAACTTTGCAAAAGCCAAACCGAAACAATGAAAAATCAAATTCCCTCATACACTTTCCAAGGCGAACTGGTCGCGGGGACCGAAAACAATTAATGCAATTAAGGCTCTGCCTTTTTCCTAGTTTTCCACGCCACTGCCACTTGAGTTGGCGAATTCAATTTTCAAATTTACAAGCAAAAACCAAATTTGGCTCTATCTCCAAATAGATGCCTCTATTTCCTACCTGTCCCGCCAAAACTGGCGCTGTCCACGTATGGACTGTTTATTAAATGCCAATGAATGCCTTCTTCCCATCCTTATCCTTTCCTTCCAAGGGTCTGTGCGCCCTTTTAGATTAGGATTAGTTTAGGTTACATAAAGTGTTAAACCTAGGTCTTAGTTTAGCGTTAGGTTTTTAGGGCTTAGGTTATTTTCCCCCCCTTTTTTTTTGAATTTAAAAATCCACTTAGGATAATAGTGTAGGATGCATGTTAGGACTTAGTATTAGTTTAGGGTTTAATTCACACTAACCACTAACACTAACAACTTCCATCCATCCTCCCTACTAACATTCACGTTAATGCAGAGCAGGACGTTCCGGCCTTCAGATTACGTGCCAAGGCCACCCGTGTCTAGGCATTTCTTGCCTCACGAGGTCCCAAGTTCGACAGTACAGGGTTCAAGAATCGAACCCCTGTCGTTGGCATCTACGTGCTAGTTGTTCACACCTGCAATCAGGTGCTGCACGTTCATAACAATCTTGGGTTTGGTTCAAGTGTGAATCAACACAGAAATCACAAGAGGACCTCAGCATACTTGGATCAGTGAAATTGATTCAAGGTATGCTGTCAATCAGCAAAGAGAGTTTAGCAAGTATACGACAATTTTTCATCACATCAACAAACACACAAGTACAATATTTTCTGTCCTAACCATAAATCACAACATGCAAGAATCCAAGTTAGCAACACATTCTCTTAAGATCAGAACATATCTTAACATGTTTGCTTTCATTTCAGAAGTTATAACAACATGAAACATAAATCTCGAAATATTCAAACCTAAAAACTCTCATATTAAACAGGTAACCCCCAAAAATGAAAAGTACGATGTTATAAAATTCCTTTGAACCTAAAACCTAAAAACCTTGAGACCTAAACATGAAAATTGAAATCCCTAAATCTTAAAATCATGAAAACTCGAAAAAAATATAGCTCCAAAACTAGAAATCCCTAAAGCTAAAAATCCCAAAAAAAAAACCTGAAACCCTAGTCCCAAAACCTGGAAACCCTAAGGTTAGATACATGAAGACCTTCAAAATATTGAAATTGAAAACCTTGAAAACACAAAAAGTTGATTGATAGAAAGTGCTACTAAAATTTGAAACCTAAAAGTAAAAATCCAAAAAACTTAAATCCTTACAAGTCACTCGAGAATATAAACTCGGGAACCTTAAATCCGTAATGAATGTCTCCAAGTTGCATACAATAATTTCTTCTAGGGATGAATATCACAATAGAAACTTCACTTGATAATGATATTTGCTAAGGATGTAGCTTTACAAAATGGCCTAGGGTCGTCCTATAAGGTGTAATCAAACTTATTGTTGGTTGATGTCCTTAAAAGAGTGATCTACAAATTGGGTGGTGGTTGTGGTCTCGTAGGTAGTCACCACAAATTTTAGATTAGATGTTTCTCAAATGGGTCGTATATGTGTGCTTTTGTAAGTGATAGTTGTGAAATAATTTTTTTCGCACAATCGATTCTAGGCTAATTGGGCTAACTTTGCGAGTTTGAAAAAGTGATTGTTAAGGCTTTGGAGAATGAAATCATCGGCTTAGGCCAAATCATCCAAAATAGATTTTTTGTTGTGGATGAATTTGTCATGTTATGGTGAAATTTTTATTTTATCAATTAGAGATAGTGAGAAGATATTTTCTATATACAAAGAAGTGGATCTTTGACTAGTCAGTAACGAGTAACAAGTGTGTCCTAGTAGTCAAGAGTGCTAATTGAGAAAGATACATGTATGAATTAGTCATTTTAGTACACATTGATTAACAAAATAAGATTAATGCCAAGGATCAATTGTTAAATGTTGTTGGTCCATATTTAGATATCTACAAAAGATAGTTGAAATGAAATACAATTTTTTTGATAACCTATTGGGTATTTTACTTTTCCCTTTTTATGCCAATATATACATACTTATTATGTATTGAACCAAAAGTATTAAATATTATAAAATATGATTAATATTTAATGTTTAATATACATAAAATATATTTGTGTGTGCGCGCGCATTCTAATGGATTTTACATTATTTTTACACCAGCAAATAGTGGCAAAAATGTTGGTTAGTGTCACTTTTGGGTGGCACTAATGTGGAACAAATGTGACGAAAATAAAAATGTATAGTTATTTCATTTTTGAGTCACTTTTGTGCCACAAAAAATGCCACAATTTCCTCAAATAAACACAAGAAAAAACTAAAAAAGATTTATTTTTGATGCATATTTGACCAAAAAGTGGCATGTTTTGCACTTTACGCAATAGTGTAAGAAGATTAGTGGTGCCATGCATATAATTAACTTATTTTCAAGGAACTTGTGAAACTTCATTGATTACCTGACAATTTTCTATTGGACAAAGATTCTAAGTTTGTGCATCATTTTTGGTGCATGTGGTGGAAGAAAATGAACACAATGTAGTAATTTATTGTTGTGTCATTGAATAATGAATGGCCAAACAAAAGTTATCCATGGATCATTGGGAAGAGAGAGAGAGAGAGAGAGAGAGAGAGAGAGAGAGAGAGAGAGAGAGAGAGAGAGAGAGAGAGAGAGAGAGAGAGAGAGAGAGAGAGAGAGTTTTAATTTATGTGTAGAAAGAATTTACATTTAATAACTCTATAAACAAGAGTATTAGAAAGCCACATTTCCAGAAAGTTTATGGACCAAGTCCAAGATAAGTTGTGGAATTGCGTGACATTTCTTTAGGGAAGAGGAGAAGCGTGGAGACTTTGCATAATATATAAAATATCTACACCACTAAATGCACATGTAGTTAAAGAATAGTAACACACAATACACACAGTGCATAGATGCAATGAAAAAAGAACATGAATTTGAAGCAGGAGACATGGTTCTTGCACACCTATGGAAAGAGAGGTTCCCAAGAGAAACCTCAGATAAGTTAGAGTGGAAGAAGATTAAACAATGTAAAATTTTGAGGAAATTTGTGCCAAACACATATGAGATAGAGTTGTTAGATAGGATATAATTTTTATCTATCTTCAATGTTGTAAATTTGTACCCCTACAATAAGGTGCAGATAAATAAGGAAGCTAGGCACACAAAAGTAGATTGGAAACACCAAATACTATAACAAGTGTGTGAAGAAATTGAGGATATCATGGATACATTCTTAGAAAAGAAAACACACAAAAAAAAATAATACAAAGTTTATTTGATAAATTGGAAAGATAAAGAAGTTGAGGATGTATCTTGGCTTAGTTTAGTTGAGATTGCTAGACTTGGTCGATCCGTTGAAGACTTTATGAAACCTACACGAGCATGGGCCCATGTTTCTTCTTACTTGAGGTGTAGGATACAAGAGGGTCGGGGATACTTGGGATTCAAGAACTTATTATTGGCTTCCTTGACATTTGTTGCATTGTATATTTGGGCCACTTACTAACCTCAAGAAGGCCTATGTTTTGCTTATTCAACTTATTCCTCTCAAATTCCTTCTTAAGATAAGTGCTAATCCCACATCCCCATGGAAAGATTGGTGTTGGCCAAACCACCTTGTCATAACATCTACCACACTAAGACATATGTACTAACTCATACAACCACCACTTTCATTGGAAAGCCCTCTTAATGTAAATGGTCAATGTCATTCCACAACTCTTAGTGGCAACACACGGCTTGCAACATTTGGTAGTCTCTCATCGAAGCTAAATGTCCATTATTGGGTTGGGTTGGGGTAATCTCTATATAAAATTCCCTAGTGGTCACACATTATCCAAACTCGACCTTTCTAGAGGAAAATTTCCTTTTTGCCACTCTTGAAATTGTTTATCATCTTTTTAGCAATGTCCTTCCTCCTCCCAACGATGGTCTACTCTTGATTCCTAAGTACTTGATATATTTCCCACTTATTTCAATAAAAAAACAATCTTCCTCGGTCTTCTTTTCTCCTTTCCCCTCTCAATCATTTGAAATACTCCTCAATTGGTTATACTACTCTAAATTTGGAAAAAAAATGTCACACAATTATACATTGGAAATAGCTCTACAACAACTATTCAACAAACTTAACTCCCCTCTTATTTTCTCTATAGTTGGAACATATCAAAATGCAAAGCCACAACTTGATTATAGTTATTGATAAGATCAAGGATCACCTCTGCAATATTAATTTTGCTCATACTATATTTGTATAGAGTTGTCACTATCTCATTCGATATGATTTATTTCGGGTCTGCTATGACTCATGTACTTTAATTTCTTAATTTTTTAATAAGTGCAACTTCTTTCAATTTAAAAAAAAAAAAACAGAGGAGAAGATAGAGTGCTCTAGATGGACTGTAGATAAATGTATTTAACAAGAAACAATAATACTATTTGTCCAAGAACAACCTACCCAAATATATTATCACATTCATGCGGGCCCATTGGAACGCTGACAGATAAAATACAGCTATACACCTAATACAGACAAATCTGCAGGGCTGATTTTATCATTCAGTTTCCACTTGATTTTCTCCATCGTTGCAATCCCCACACCTCGAAGGTCATCATCATCATCGTCTTCCTTCCCTTTACTTTGGACTCCGTCCACCGCAGGACACTCCAAGCCCTGCAATTCCTAACAATGCTTGGAACTCAAGTATCCTACTACATCAGCACCACATCATCATCCTTATCTTCCGCTTATCTTAGAACCATGATCTATGATCACCATGGCCAACGTGTTTTGTCATTGTCCACCACCACAGGCATATTGTATCATATCCTCCATTAACTGGATCATTGTATTCCATCTTCCATTTGCTACTATATTATATTATACCATCTAGATTTCTCAAATCTTGCTAGCTTGAGATAGGCTTTTAGCCTTTATCCAACCATGACTGCTTGTTTCCTACATTGACCCACCATAAAAGGTTCCCTTCCACCAACTACTAGTGTGTCTGATTTGATTGCAGAAGACCCACTTTATCTGATGGTGCCCTGCTGCCTTGAAATTAAATCCTTCCTTTGTACATAACAGAGCCTTTGATGGTGCCCTGCTACTCTAGTTGAACATAATTATAAATGGGTCATTCTTAAAGGAGGGAGCCGAAGAAACGTTAAGGGTGTTGAAATTGAAGTCTTGTTAGAGCTATATGATTTTTCATTGATTTTATTGAAGAATATGGAGATTTCAGTTACAGATTTGCATTGGGCAGTTAGATCAAATGATGTGGGGATGATCAAAAAGCTCTTGGCAGGAGGAAACCCAATTCAATCTTGTGATTCAATAGGGAGGACTCCTATTCATTGGGCCACTGTTTTAGGGCATGAGGGGGCCTTGAAGGTTCTGTTATTGAATACATCAAGGCAGCTGATTGATGTTAGGGATAAGTTTGGGAGGACACCATTGCACTATGCTTGTGCAGGTGGCAGGACGGATTTTGTAGGCCTTCTGATGAAAAGGGGAGCTGGGGTGAATTTTAAGGATTCCAAAGGAAGATCCCCGCTGCATTATGCAGCACAGAATGTTAAGGCAGACACGGTTGACCTGCTCATCAAAAGCGGTGCAGATAAGGAGGCGAGGGACTGCAATGGTGCGAGGCCATGGGACGTGGCTCTGAAATGGGGATGCCCAGACGGGTTTGAGGTCCTTCGGATTGATTCTGCTTATTTGACTGATTTTGTGGAGCCTGCAAATGAATGCCAAGAAACAGAAAATGTCAATGATTTTAAGCAAAAACCAAGTACAGAGAAAACCTCTTCTTTGGATGTTCTTCTCAGTGATTGGAAAAAGGCTGAAGCTCGGAAAAAGAAGAAACATGCAATGGATGGTCTCAAGGAAGCCCTGAAAGCGTGGAGAGAAGCTGAAACACAGGCCAAACTGGAGAGACAGACAAGATTGATCCAGCAATCTCAGCAAGATTCTAACATTCAGGTTTCTTCCTCCTTATCTTTCTCAAATTTAGAGATTGTAAATAATTTTTTACCGGATAGAGGATCACGGATACTTTGCTTTCCTGCCTACCCAAATGGAACTCCTGGCTTCTCAATTCATCCTTCCCAGTTTCAGTATTTCAATGAAGGAAAAGAAAAGGGGAAGCTAGATGATGCTTGGGGTTGTACAGAGTGGGAGTCTCCATTAAGAATTGATGACATGAAAGCAAACACTAAGAAAGTGGAAAAATGGGAGAGAGTGATGGAGTGGTCTTTGTCAAGGCTATCTTCAGAAACATGGAAGCGGCCTTGGTTTCAAAGAAGAAACCAGGCACCAATTTCACCAATTGAGGCAATATGAAGGCAAAACAACTACTATTTCATCTTGCCTTTACTACGCCTAAATATAGATGAAATATGCTTGAGAAAGTTTGAATATTTTTCATTTTTCTGTGGGTTTTAGTTTGTGATGAACTTGTTGCATAGCTGCAGTTAAAGGAACCAAACTTAATTTTCCCAAATCATGAAGTTGGCTATGTACCTGAGTAGGATTTGAATCAAAGTACCTGAAGATTGGTTGAAAAAATTGGTGTCAATTTTTTTAGCAAGGAAAGATGAATACGAAGCATCAAATATCGCTTTAATCTTGTCTATTCTACTTCAACAATCCTAAAAAAGTACTCTAGACGTTGGGCTTGATTTCCTTCATTTTCTCTCAATTGTAGGGTGTGATGAGTGTGTTTTGAGTAATTGAAGTTTCAGGGCTCGAAGACTCCTGTTTCATTCATGCTCCTAGATGTATTCTGTGATCTTCTTATGTTATATGCTGGATTGAAAGATTTGAAGAGGATTATGTTAAATGCTGGATTGAAAGACTTGAAGAGGATTATGTTAAATGCTGGATTGAAAGATTTGAAGAGGATTAAGTGAGGCAATTTGAAGCTGGCCCTCAAATTTGACTCTACTTTTGCCTTTATTGGGCATAAATATTAAATGAAAAAAATGCCAGTGGATCCGGATGTTTTCCTTCATTTTGTTCATGTTTAGCCTAAATGAAGTTTATTTTCTGATTGTTGATACTGTATGTATAGTTATACTGATATATTGGGTAATCCCTAACTATAGTTTATTTTCCAATTGTTGATACTGTATGTACACTTTTCTATGGGGTAAACCGAAAAAAATCTTTGCAATCCTTCCATATTCCTTAAAACTTGCAAGCAGCGAGTTCTGTCCATACATGTAAACAGCAATTTCTACCCTTCGAAATGTTCTTGAAATGGCAATGCAAATAGAGCTAAGCTCTGGAGAGTGATCATCCTTTGTTTTCCTAATGACAAAATCATAGATAGTTTAATAAATCTTATTTCTGACGTGGAAATCTAGCAATGTTGAAATTTCTTAAGAAATCATATGGCCAGGTAAGGATGCAAGTTGGGATTGTAAAGAACATAATCAGCTATTTCATACTCTAAAAGCTACTGTTCTGTATGGGTTGAATAGATTCGTTAGCATACATTTTCAATACGGTTTCATTTTAATTTTTGAGGTGTTGCAATAGGTTGCATGAACTCTGAAATGCATCATGCAATTGATTGCGTAGTCCTTTAAGAGAATCATTTGCTTATTGAAACTTAGTACATATATAATTGGAATCATTCATCATCATGTGTTCTGTTGTGCTAAGAAGGATAAATTATGCTGTCGATAAGGTATAAGGCTGGGATCGTATTTTATATTATGATAGCATATGTTGCAAATATATTCCAGGCCCAGGGCCTGGTTCTGTTGCAAATTAAATTATGAATAAGGCATCGTAGATGCCTAGATCCATATACAAATCCTGTCTGTGCAGTTACATGTGATGCTCTGTTTCAGTCCCCAGTTGAGCATCTTTTCTGTAATTCTTCCTCTCAATTATTTTATCGTCAGCAGTCTTGTCCTTCTCATGTGGCAGTATCTGGCAGAAATTAGGTATCTCTTGGAACTTTTTATTGGACTCATACGAAAACTTAATTTTATCCAAATTCCATACTATATTTGACCTTTGAATGCTCATAATATTAAATATTTCTATTATAATCATGACAACGATAGAGAGAAATCCAATCATGCATAAATCAAAGTAATTTTTCATTATAAAATATCCTTGCAATTACTTACATAGGTTAGATAGCCCTGTAAAATCCCCTGTATACAAGTATCCATCATGACCGTTCATGGTTTAGGGCTTATTTGGCGATTTTAAGTGTTAGATCTACCACATATTACATATTACAACATTCCCCAAGGATGTATTGAAATATGAGAAGCAGAAGTTCATACTGTAGAAGCTGCAAGATGTTGACAAACTGATATACAAATTCACAGTTGGTTTAAAATGGCTAGAGGTGATAAACTCTGATATTTACACTCTTTTTTGCCATTGCCTAGAGGTCATTCTGATTCTTGTATTTTTCTTCTGATCCAAAGATATTTTGCTTGGATGCGTGAGCTATGTTTGGCCTTAGTAGCAGGAATTTTGCCTTTTGGGTAGTGCCAAAAGTTGTATGATTTTATATTGACTATAATGTATCCTGCTCAAATCATATGAACAAAATGAATTGGATTCACATATGATCATTTAACTCAGACTTTTCAACATACTTCCAAATTCTTAACAAAATAACCAATGGATACGAGCAAAATTGTATTGGTTTAGATTGTAATTGATGACTGCATATAAACCTTTGATCATGGTCAATTATCTTGTTGCCAGGCTTAATTCTCACACGAATGGGGTTCAATCACCAGAGATGGTATGCTTGTTTTTTGACCAATACTTGAACTTGATTTCAAGTTGCCAGTTTTTTGTCTTACTAAAATCGGAAATTTGTCAATCCCTATACCAAATAGGATTCTCTGACGGTACCATGCAAGTGAAAGAAGATTCCTTCACAAGTTATTTGGGAGTTCTTTGTACCTGTCTGAACTGATTTGATAATTTATTCCTTGTGTTGAGCAGGGGTAACTCTGCTAGCAGAGTCCAAATCCTGCCATTCAGTATTAGCCTTAGGCACCAAACACAATGTCCAATCTGCGGTGTAGCTATTTCTATAACCTCTAGCTGAATGCAACCCCTTAATTGGCATGGTTGATCTAGGGAACAGGTTACATGCATGGTTTCACACTTGCAGAGACATGTCTGCTTTTCCATCCCGTGCAATTTCTGCCGAACATTTAAAATCATGCTAATGAAAAACAAGTTTGATGTTAAAAAGGTTTGTAACAGAGAAACTTTTGAGCCACAACACTAGGAGTGTTGCTAAATGTTCAAGTCTTTAGAAAACAAGGCCTGCCAAATAAACAAATTCAACACAGTAACTTACTAGCAGAATTCACTCCCAGAATTAATGTAAGCAAGAACAACTTAGCAGTCTTCCCATGCTCCATGATTAAACTGAGTCCTGAGAAGGGGACCGACATAAAGGTTCGCATTTGGCCATCATTGTAATTTTACAAACTGGAAGAAGGCAATAATAGAGGGAGCTGATTAGTGGAGAGCAAATAACAAACATAAAGTGCATCCAGGATAGAACACTGCAAAGACCGGATGACAAGAAATCTTATTAAGGGAATTGATCTTCCCAATAATATGTGCGCCCTTAACTCTCATTTTTCCGATGACTATTTGCTTTTTCTCTGTAATAGTGGAGGAAATCAGCCATGCAATGGATGTGCTCGAGTGCTATTGTGCTATATCAGGGTCTAAACATTCAATGCACAATTATACTCACTGGATCCCTCCTAAAAGGTGCCGTGTTCAACATAGAGGAATTACTAGATGTTCAGGTATTTTCTTTGGGTTTGGAGTCTCCCTTAATTATATGTGGCGCTTTGGGATCCAAATTCCTACCCTTTGCTGGTAGAATTGAAGTTGCTAACAAAGTCTTTATTGTAGTTCATGTTCATTACTCATATTGGTTTCCTTCTAAGTCATCATACACTTGAATCACCAAACTTATCAGAAAATTCATCTGGGCTGAATGGGATAGCAGCAAACATATGGAAAGCATCTCTTGGAATCAATGCATCCAACCCAAAGATAGAGGAGGCATTGGAGTCATGGATCCATGGTCGCAAGGCAACAGTTTAATTTCTGAATTGATCGTTCAGGCACTTAAAGAATATGTTCTTGTTTGCTATAAGATATCTGATGCTACGTACAAAGGTCAATGGAGAGAAGTGCATATGCATGACAAGCTGCTTCTAGCTAAATACTTTAAGATATCAGCCCCATCTCTGCTTAATAGCATGTGGACAGCATTACAAAAAGTTTTGGGATTGTTGAAATGGAATGACAGTTCTTTTTGACATGGCCATAGCTTTCCCACTTCATCCATTTGGTGGAATAGACATACAAATCAACAGGCTGCCCCTTGCTCTAAACTTTATTCTGAAAGGAAAATGCTTGTTTAAAAAATGTTTACGTTAATTTGCTGATCTATAGCACTTATTTTGTGGGCCAATGGAAGCATTTTCCTCTTCTAAAGGAGCTTTTTTCACTTACAAGCCACTGACGGGACAGTCTTGACTGAAATTTCGCAATTTATAGACAGCTCACTATATGTCAAAATGTCCACTCTTGCTCAATTCAACTTTGTGAAAGATTGTAGATGGCCCAATGACAACAAGGTTGATCACTTGCCGCTCAGATGTGTGTATTGGAAGGTTATCCCTGGGTTGCCCATGGAATAAAGGTTCAACTCGAAGTGGAGATGCAAACTCGAAGAAGGTAAATGATAATGCTTTGGAGCTGCCATTTGGAACTCCAAAGTTGATGCCATGGCCAAGAGCAATGCTTGGAAGCTTCTCTTCCGCAAGCTTCCTATCGGTGACTACTTAGGGGTTTCTTGCAACTAACTCCGTTCAGTGTCCAATGTGCAATCAATCGGAGATTGTTATTCACACCTTTTGGAGATGAAAATTCACTAAAAAGACTAGGGCTGCTGTTCACTAAAGTATTCCTGTTTCTTTTGAAAAATCTATCTTGGAAACACGCTATCCTGGGCCTCAGTATCTCTCACAAGGTGATTGCAAAGTCTTTTAGACTCTTTGTTATCAGCCACTTGTGGAAGAACAAATGTATTGCCATTTTCAATCGCTCTTGTTCTCCATTTGAAGTAGCAAAGCAAATGCCTTATTCGAACCGTATTTTTTAGTTAACATAACCTTTCCAAGTTACTCTAAAAAGAGCTTACTTCAAATTTCAATGTTGATTGCGCTCAATAAATAATGAAGATTAAAGAACAAATGGAAAAGCTTGAAGATGATCAAATAATACGTTTGAAAAAAGTAAAATTGTAATGATATTATATTGTTGTTTTAGAAAGTGTATTGCCTCCTGGTTTGTGCTGTTTTGACAGCTGTTGTAATCTTGTAACATTTTCAATATATATATAGGTTGGTTTTAGAAGAACTGCTCTACCTGCAGGTTAAGAAATTGTAAGGCCAGGTCAGAGTAGGCATTCTACCGTTTGCAGAAAAGGAGATCAGTCATTAGCTCCAACTTATCAATGTGGCGAAGGGTACGCCAAGATATCTAAGAGAGGAGGTTGTATCCATAAGTTACATCTCCAAAATTGTTTCTAAAACCTGTATGGAATCTTGAGAAACAAGTCTCCTAAGAGATCAAACTTGGTGGAATAACTAAGGCAAAAAAGGCTACTCTAAGAATCAAGAGTGAATGTTTCTCGCATGCGGCTGTTCTAGAGAAGCCTCAGTAGGCTACTGACATCTGTGAAAACTTGATGGGAAAGCACAAACTCAATATGGAAAGCCAATCGAAGCACACATTATTGAACAACTATGTGAGGAGATCTCTTAGATAAACTGTAGCCCCCGCCTTCCCTCTCATCTTCCTTCCCCCAAGCATTTGATTATAGGGTATCCCTATAGTGATTGGGTAGTGGGTATGTGCTCTGGTGCTGAGGATGCTTGGTGGCCAGTAGGGGTTCATGATGGCAAAATATCTTGATCCATCTCAGCACAAACGCTTACTACACTGCAAGTCTCTGTCATCAGAATCTGAAGCTAAATGCAATCGAAGCTACAAACTTCATGTGGGGAGCCTAACCCCTACAAGGGTTTTCACAGGAACTGTGTTTCGAGGGGAAATCTAGTTTCCATCTGTTAAGGAACAATTCGCAACTGCCATCAAAATCACGAGCGTTCAAAATTCTGAATTTGCAGGTGAACCAAACCATATGACCATAAAACACTTACCCAATAGCTTGCCATACGCGACAACATAGTTCCTATTGTGCTCTGCCCATTTGATCAATACAGACGATGAAAGAACCAGACCACTGAATCTGCCTTTGATAGTTGTGAGTCATGAATTTTGTAGATTTGTGTGATTAAAGACAATTATGTGCATTCTCCCAACTCGTAACTCTCTATGGAGCGCAATCATCTGCAAAAAAGTATTTGATGCATCCGTAGAAGAAATCATTTCAGCCAAGTAGCAAACACCTCTTTCTAGCACAACCAAGCATTTGTGAAGGTGCTTTGACTTGGGTAGGAAATTGAGAACGGATTTGTTATGGACTTATAGCTGGAATGGGTTACTCCTCTCGGCAACTCGTTTTTATAAGTTGTAGCTAGGTCTTCAACTGCAAAGGTTTCAAAAACTACAAGAATTTTAAGAGAGGCATTAGCTCTAAGTACTGCTTAGGCCACTCAAAACCCTTAATTTAGTCTTTGGGGGTTTATCGATGAATTTCATGATATAATTGTATTTTGTTTGCAACAAAAAGATCTTTGCTTACATGTACTATAGAGAATGAAGTGCTTTAGCACCAGAATGCTCTCACTAATCGAACAATGGAGAGGGCTTAGGGATCTATATATATCACCGAACATAAACGCAATAAAATCTTTATAGCCAACATTAATGGTCAACAATTTAAAAACAAAACTATCGTAGGGAATTATGTTTAAAAACAATTGTGTTGGGGTTTACCTTGATTTCGTATATACATACATGCACCTCATGTGCAAGTTCTAATAGATAAAATACTTTTATATCAACCTATCACTCAAGTTTATATTCGAGCATTCACCTAAAGGTGCATAAAGAGAATATTGAGCTTCAATCGGGAAATGGAAACCAACAACTCATGCCAACCATTAAAGACCAGTTAAGCATTCACCATTTAATAGAAAAACTCATATCTTTCCTACGTGATACAATTGATATTATGTCGGCTCTTATTCCCCATCTTTACAGGGAGAGTCCTGTATATCTATATGGCAAGGAGAGATGAGACGACCCCCTATCTATATTTGGGGTTACGCCCTCTCATGGCGTCCTATTACATATAAGTAGATAGTACATGGTAGATAATAAGTTCCAATCATCTAAACTATATAACTATGCTAACCTGTAAGAGTGTTTACAATAATATTTAAGCTCCAACAATGCCAACTTGCAACACTAATTAGCTTTCTTTTTCAATAGATCTCCAAAATACCATGGCATTCAATAATAAATAGTCCAACCTTTTACAATAGACAAGGCGAGCTTTCATATGAAAGTACAATTGCCTTACAACTCGTACTCTATTAGGTAGGCACGAATGGATGCAACATTTCCTTTCTTTGTAGTCTCACGTAATGCACATCCTTATCCGTTAATATCTCGTTTTGTGCTAGTGTTAGACAACAACTCTCTTTGACACACTTTGTTTGTGTTGAGGTTCACTCTTGGTTCTTTAATAATTGGATATAGTATGATGACCTACTATTTGAATTAGCCAAACTTTTATGTGACTTCATATTTCTCTACGCTTCTGCACATACAACCTTGCTTGCTCTTTGTCTATGCACATTACATGTCTTTGTCAAAATGTTGCGTCATTAATGATCTTCTCCCTTAATTAAGGGTGCATACACTTAGCTAAAATCGAGGGTCAACATCTCTCCATATTAAGTTGTATATCCTTGGACAACGCGACACTTATCTTGCTTCGTGTGTAATTTCTTCATGTGTAACTACACATATTCATGAACCCCTTTCTTTACTTGCGCCTACTTAGTTGTGTGATCATTTCATAGCTTGAACGATAGTTTTGAAAGCCTCCAAAGTGTTTTCAGAGCTCATGAAACATTGGTACTAAGTTTTATCTAGGTTAACTTCTAGATCACAAGCCAAGTTTTCTAGAAATATACTATAATCAACTATCAAAGCATATCTAGAAACATTATGTTCACTCCAAGTTGGCTCACACCATCTGATTGGCTCAGCTTGGATAAAAAACATCACAATATTCTTTCATTGTTCAATGTTACACTCAATTGGCACACCTTGAGGCAACGTATGAATACAATGAATTAGACACAAATTGATCTTCATTAACAGTCATGCCATCACTCTAGCATATAGGTGTTACCCTAGGTGTGACTTGAGGATGTTGGCACTTCCATAAGAATCACTTAGCTTGATTGGATCACATGAGTCGAGTCGAAAAATTAAGGACATATCACACTCTCCATAAAATGATGCACATGGGTCTTGGTTACATTGGTTATAGTTCAAGTACTGATCATTACAAATGATGTCCCCATAGTAAAACATGAGCATTTCTTCAACATCATACTATGTGTCACTTGGTCCAAGTGTTCCTACTTGCACACCTTGCTCCTTATCCCAACACCTCTCTAAGAAGGATGAAGGTGTGGGAACATCCCAAAAACACTCCACACTCTAGTAACTATTTCAATGGGTGCAAGCTTCGCAACCAAACTCCACACAAAAGAACATGCAAGCACAGATGAAAGACTCTGAGTGAAAACTTGGGCAACATTGTTGCTAATCACACTACACAACTTGACAACAACTCGCATAACAACAATAGTGAAATTGCCTCATTACTCAACCACTTAAGTTGTGAAGACGTTCCAATCAAAGACACACAACACAACTATAATCACATGTAACCATTACCATCATAATGGTCATACCATTGAGAAGTGTTGGGATCTCCATATTTATGGGCTTTATGGAAGAAATAGTCATTACCTATCCACTTGTTGGTGTCCATACATTCTTGCACAAAGGACTGCAAATTTTGTCAATGTACACGAGGAGTGGATAGACCTTGAAGACTGGGAAAAGATCACTTTCTAACTAAAAAGTCTACAAATGCTAAGCATTCAACATCAATATTGTGGTGGATAACAACACATCATGCTATATATCCATACATGCACTAATATTTGCACAATGCACCCTTTTCTTACATAGTGATATGTACCAACACCTCCATGGTTCCACACCTTTAATAACCCAACTTTACAACATGTCTTAGGCATATACATGAAGTTGTGCCATATGAGATCACATCCTTTTTCTTGATTTTTCTTTCATAACATTGCTTTTATATTTTTTTGGATTTTTTATTGTTCCTCCATACAAATTCAAGACACAGATCAAGTGGGTATGAAAGATGACTAACAGTAAAGATCTTACACTTAACTGCTATAGAGAGAACCTAGAAATTGATATGTTGAGGTGCCTCTAAACATACCCTAAGGAAAGAGTATGATCTCATCTCTGACATAAGTATGCCTTAAGTCCAAGAAGGAGAAATAAAAGTAAAAGTGTGATACAACGAAGGTTATATCTATAGTTGACCATAACGAGAAATTAACTTCATAGGGAATGAAGGATAGAAAAATATGAACTATGCAATGTAAGAACTATATATCGCTAGTAATATCATGAGATAAGAGTGTAAACCTTTAATAAGTTCAACATAAGCATAAAGAGTGATGATACCCAAGTGGGAAGGAATGTCTTCAAAGTGATAAAAATGTACCAAAAGATTCAAGAGGAATAAAATGACAAAGTAAAATCAAGAGGGAAATATATCGTAAGTAGGTTATAAAAATAAAGACTACCAAAAAGCTCTAAAAAGAGGGAAATGACCATATAAGCCTGTACACCTAGATCCAAAATGTACGCCTAGATTTGGATCACCTGGAAGATGGGTTAGTTGATGCAAAATCTCCAAATCAATACTACTTAAAATAGAATGCGCTTATGCTGCCATTGTAAAGAGGACAATTATGGGTTCTTTCATTGAATAAAGTGGGTAAACTCTTCCAAATATGAATCTAAACCTACACACAATCACACTTGGAAAATGTTAGCTGTTTTTGGTTGTTAGGGGACTTGCTTCAATCAGATCCCTAACCCTTTTAAGGAGATAAAAGACTTTTTATTGATTATAATGAAAAAATAGTAAATGAAAATAAAAAATATACCTAACTCAAATCGCAGGACAATCGTAATTGTGATTTGTCAAAAATAGCATGGAGATTGCAAGCCAATCATAGTTGTGATTCCCGCCTGTGTTGAAATGTCGCTAGAACAGTGCTGCAACAAGTTGTATCATTCCTTTATGCTTTGTTTTCACTTCTTCAAACCCTGTAAGACCGAGATGTGTGAGAAAGAGAGAAAGAAAACTCAAGCATAACTTTAGTGCACTAGATTCAGAGGTTCCAAGCGTTCTTAAGAGAGAATTGCTAGTTAGGGTGGGAGGGGAAGTATGAGAGGTGAAGGAAGACGGTCGAAGGGGAGTGGTAGGAAGATGGGCAGAGGTTGGAAGGAAGACATGTGGATGAATATTAGTGCAACAGGAAGAACGAGGTGTAAGGAGAAGGTAAAGCATGACAACGCCTGGGGGAATAGAAGTAAAGGGTGACAAATGAATCGTCGGTGTAGGGAGAGGGTCAAAATGAAAACTAGGGGTGAAGGAGGTAGGGAATTGTTGGAGGATTGGTTAGGTGATGCTAGGGAGGAGGACTGGGCTACAGTAGCGACCATGGGTGAAGGAAAAGCCACAAGTGAGACAATCGTTAATGAAGGAGAAGAGGGTGAAAGGGAGGAGGGTCGAGGTGTGGGGGCGTGAGTGGGAGAAGAAAATGAGCGATTGGGGTAATGAGGTTTAGAGCTCATGCGATTCACTAGCTCACCCTATCTAACTCACCAAAATGTATGCATAAATTTAGATCACCGACAAGATGTGTTAATTGATATTAAATCTTCCAAATCGGTGTTACTTAAAATAGAACAAGCTTATGCTTCCATTAAAAAGAGGTCAATTATGGGTTATTTCATTGAATAAAGTGGCTAAACTCTTATAGATATGAATGTGAACCTACACACAATCATACTTGGAAAATGTTAGTTGTTTTTGGTGGTTTAGGGACATGCCTCGGTCAGATCATGTTGTCATGTTAAATGTCTAGCATGAAAAATTGAAATTTTTTGCCATGACAATTAAGCCCACACTCAAAAATATTTGAATCAGGCAATGTAAACTTACCCTCCGACTATGTAAACTCCATTAGGGTTGAGAGGGATGTGCTAACTAGATCTTTAAAGTGTGTCTTATGTGCAGGTAAGCTGGTGGGAAGTAATTTATGGATTCATTTAGATCCACTTTGAAGGAATTGCTCTCGGAAGCCCAAAAAGACTTATTTTTTAGGGGTTTGCAGCTGGTAAGAACCCCCCGAGAATGAGGGAATAAGAGATAATGCATCCAAGAAGTACGTGATAGAGCTATGAGATCATCAAAGGTAGTTTAGGGAGGGTCTAAAGAAAAAATAGGTTTAGGAACAAGCCATGTAACACCGCACTACTTATAGCATGGTGCAGGGAAATGCAATTAGTAAAAAAGCTAGTAACATTATTCTCGATGTTGTGGGACCCTCGAGATATTATGTGAAGTGACCAAATACTCATTGTAAAGATAATAAGTCCTAATTCGCATTGTAAAGGGATTCAAGAGATTCTACTGTCTAGATTTTGAGATATTAGCCCGATAGTGCAAATGAAGATCCCCGATCCCGTTGGGGATTCAAATGAGAATTCTAAGAGTTTTTTGGAGAGTTGATGCCTAATTCAAATCCCAATGTGACCTATTTAATCCCCTCTTCACTCACAATGTTTTGTTGTCATTTTCATCATCACACTTATTGGTGGGAGTCCCTTTCACCGACGCACAGGCTTGAGAAGAATCAAAATGAGGGGTAAATTTAAAAATTCATGAATAATTTTCTCCTAAACATTGTGGGAATGATCTTAGAAGACATTTTGGAGTCAAAATCATATAAGGTTTTCCTAGGTAACTCTTGACGAAATTCCCGGGGCAAAAATCACTCTCCGATGTTTATTTTTAGCATATGTTGGTGAAGTCGAGGTTTCTAAAAGTATCCATGGAACCTTTTCACACATATGATGCAATTTTTCACCTTTACACTTGGTGCAAAGGTTCATGAGGTGAAACAAATTTTCCCACCAAGGTGAGGAGAGCAAAGGAATGAACTTTTGTCACTTAAGATGTTATTTGGACGGTTAGGTGAGTGTTATGCACTCACAAGTCATTTTCCCCCCTCTCCATGTTGAGCATGACCAATGGCACACCTGGGAGGCCTTGATGCACCTTTTCACCTAGTGAAAAAATGCATGAGGTGTAAAAAAGTGCGCCACCAGGGGAGATAAGTGTTTTCGCCACTTAAGTGACCATCTTCACATGTTAGGTGAGTGTTCTCCGCTTGTTAGGTGAGTGTTTTCCACTTGTAGACACCAAAATTAGATCGCGATCCGCTAAACCCCCTTTGATTCATTAATTCAATACTACCCCATCACCATGCCCACTTCTACACATTTTAATTAATTTAATCACCCATAATTAAATTAATCCCCACCCCACCTCACAATTAATTTAATTACCTTAATTAAACTAATTTCCACCTCACCTAACCACCTCATCTTTCCACCTCACCCTAGACCTATTCCAAGCTCATTAATTAGCTTAGACCAAGTCCCCAATCTACCTAACCAAATATGACTTATTCCAACCCTAATCTTAATGACCTATTATCCCTCTAACTACTCTCCCACTCCATTTAGTGCCATTCCACACTTATGACCTGGAACCAAAATCTCAATCATGCCAAATTTAGGAAGAATTAGGCTATTTTTTTTAGAAAAGATGACCTTTTCTCCCTAACCAACGTCGGTTATTCCTCGGCCAGTGCTAGTTACCTAACCTCCGTCGGTTACCTTAAATAATATTTCCAAACTCTTTGTTCAGGTTCTGAATCTTATTTTCTGTCTCTTACAACCTTGCGTAATGACTCTTGAGTTTACCAATGATCTTGCGATATACCAGAGATGATTACAACGTTTAGACACCACACCATTCATCAACAGTTTGATCCAGATCTCCAGTGCACTCACATGGAAGCACCATGCCCTTCTGCTACTACTACATTCATTCGGAACCACCTTCTTCTGTAACCATCACCACCACCTACTTTCCACCTGCATTCTACAAGTAAGTATATCTCTACTTTGTCATTGGTTTCAGTAGATTAGCTATTTACCGGCTATTTGTTTCATCCCAGCCTCTACCATACCCGGATCTCTCCTACAACACCTTTATTCAATTGTTTGGTCATTTATCCTTCATACCTTGCCCAAACACCCCATATTATTACCCCCGAGTCTTCTTAGAAATTCCATGACCTCATCCAAGTCTTCCTCACTCTCTGTGCAATCAAAAAGAGAACTAAATATCTCATTTTAATATATTTATCCAATTGTTCCTGTTGACACTAGTCACCCAACTGGTGTTGATCATTTGCTAGTACCGACATCAGTCGCTTACCCAATATCGGTCTCTGTGACTGGAAATTTTCCTAAACCAACGAGCTTATAACTCCTTCCCAACAACCTAAAACCTCACCAAATCTTTTCCAGACCTCATTTACAACCTCTATCACACCCACAGACCATCAAGCATCTATTACCCTTTTTGGATTTAGTCTTGCATGATTTATTAGACTAGATTTGATTTACTCTTCTTGTATAGGATACCTAAAATATACAACTAAAGTAGATTTATCTATTTCATGTTCTTTATTAGCATTAACTTGTTTTAAAACATGGATTAACAGCCTTCTAGGAAGCACCTTGCTTCGCGGATCTATCTCTCACTAGGAATCCACCAACCGATATTGTTGATTAAAAAAAATATAGATTCTTAGATTCCTAAAGGGATATCTAGGGTATTAATGCTAATCTAGTTAGGAGGACTAAAATAATGTAGTAAATAAACTAAAATAGTATGAAATAAATGCAAGTAAATTATTCTAAGTGAAATTGAAACCCTAATATGCAAGAGAGAGGAAGGAAATAGCTTAGCTGATAACAAAAGCCTATCGCACAATGTCGCAGATCTCGAAATAAAATATGGAAGTGTAGATGAACCCTAAGGGACCCTGCGAAGGGTAGATCTGACAGATTTGAGATGACATAGACACCTAGGAGTGTACTGGGGTGCCCCAGGGTGCCCTGGTATGTAATCTGGGTGCTTAAAACACTACAAATTCTCATAACCTAAATTTGGTATGGTCGTTATGTGCCTTCAAATACTTCCCGTATGTTGCGCTGGATTCATCGGATGAACTGGAGAGTGACACACAATGCAAGGAGAAGTATCAAACCCTAGAAAAATGAAATATGCATATGAATGGGTCAGACTGACCTTAACCGCCAAAATAGTGGTCTTATTGTTGAGCGTTGCACTACATTTCAAACCCAAATGTAGTTCTTGGTGTGTGTGTGTGTGTGTGTGTGTGTGTGTGTGTGTGTGTGTGTGTGTGTGTGTGTGTGTGTGTGTACGTCATACCCTAGGTGCTCTCGTTCCATTCGCACTTTATGAGGTAGCGAGCAATAATATCTATAGAAATTAGAAATGTCAGTAACATGTGTGCATGGAATAGAATGAAAGACCTCCTCCTATGAAGTGTGTGATGCAGATCTCCTAGCTTGAATGTATGACACTATGTGGATGTAAGTGATGCAATGGATACAACTCTAGATGGAGTGATAGTAGTGATACGATGAAATGAGCTAGGACCCTCATTATGGTCTTATAACTTTATATTTATAGGGCTCTCAAGATTAATTTCATAATTAATCCCGACAAGGCCGACTGAGAAGAAGATAAGGATGACCAACAACTAGAAGTGACCCAAAAAGAAGCAGAAGAGGTTGTGCATAGACCGGAGCACCCGGAATGGGATTAGGGTGCCTCAGGGCACCCCGATACAAACTGGGGTGCCCTTATTTTAGGCTATAATGTCGAAAGGTCATGAAATGGGCTAATATGTATTGCAAAATACGTGGGAAAGAAAAAGTAAAATATAAGAAAAAGGTGGCCAAAAGGTGGGATTAATTAATACTTTTTACACTTGAGAACCTTTTAAATAGTAGTATAAGACCAGGCTAAGTATTGTCTAATGTGCAATATTTGTGTCTACATTTGCCCCCACTTTATGTTAATGAGAAAAAATCTTGGTAACATAAAGTAGATAGAGATGTGTACCTGATAACCATGTAGAGTGTAGAAGAAGATGTGCCGATGGACTAGACTCAAGCATGGAATGATAAAAAGAAAAATGTGGAGGAACGTGGATTCTAAAGATGAAAAATGTGTATAAGAAGTGATGAGAGTGAACCTAGGGTAGAACACGTGTGTAGTTGTTGTTGTGTGTAGTGTACCTACATGGTTAGTAAGTGTGTTGTTGTTGTCGTTGTCATTGTTTCCATTCTTGTTGCCCCCAATTTGACTGCTTATTTCTCATACGATGGACCTGCAATGAGAAAATGATCAAGTAGTTAAATATGTATGTATGTAAAAATGCTATGTAAAATATGCAAATGTAAAATTTGTTAGAATAGAAAGTGTAAATGGAAAAATGGAACATGCACATTTGATCTATGTCAAGAAAAAGGGTGTAGAAGGATATCCTGTAGTGTCGCAAGTTTTTCGGGTGATATCACGCCACCATGGATGAAGAAGTATAGGGAGGAACAATGTTGTATCCTCCAACCTTTAACCGCTTCTACTGAAATGTTGGAAGAGATTTCTGTATTTTCCTGGTTTTTGGGTGATCTGACGCCACTAGACAGAGAAGTGTAGAGAGGAACACCCACTCTAACCCCCAATCCTGTAAATGCTCCACAGAATTTCCAAAGGACACTATGTCCTATTGAGGCCGTTGTGTATGGAGTTTGTAGACTAGTGTGAGCTCACTTGCTGTGTCTGAACCGGTGTACATAAGCTGTGTTAGTAGAAAACCCAAAATGATGCCCCCCACTTTGGAGATGCATGCGACGACCCTAGAAGGAGAATGTAACCCCAAAAGAAGACCCAACTGCACTCTAACTTGTAGAAATCTGCCCTACAGGGGGGAAAGGGAAACATTTGGTAGATACCAAGGCATGCACAAAAGGTGATGGCTAGCCAATACAAGTGTTAGTCCCAACACATGTATGAAAATAAGACAAATGTAAAATATGTAGACAATGTAAGAACTACCAAGCAAAGTAGTGTAAACACGCAAGGAAACAAAAAGACCACACAAAATGGGTTTCAAACATGGGACATCACTCACAATGTCATAAGACACATAAGACCATCATGGCTGAATTTTTTTTTTCAAGTGTGCACACAAGCAAAGTGTAAAGCCCACATACAATGGAAAAAAACACAGACAAGTAAAAACAAACATGTAGTCCTGCTAAACAAGTGCTGCACATAGAACACCCATTAACATGTTAGAGCGACAACCAATATGTCAAAGCGTGTAAAAGAAAGTAGTAAAATATGCTAAGTAAAAAATGAAACAATAAAACCTGGATAGGATGAATGTGGATGCCTCCAACAACTGGTATATGAAGGGTAGAAGGAAAATATCCATGCCACGTGTAGAGTCCTGTATCTGCAATCACACTAGACAAAGGCATGAACACACATGTGTGTATGATAATGATATATAAGAAAGCAATCTAACATGTGTAGTAGAATGAGCATGCAAAACACTAGTAAGAAAGAGTAAATGCTACCAAGACAATGCATTATGCCATGGATGGATGGAATGGAATGCAATATGGAATGATAGGAGTAATGTGCCCCCCAAGTGGATGGAATGTGTATGCAGTGAGGTTCAATTTTTTGGCTCCCTCAGCAGTCAAGAATGAACCATAAATGGGAGTGCGTCATCGGGAAATGGTCGAATAGTGTAAGTTGTGTTTAGCGCGTTGTGATGAGTATGTGTATGTAATGGTGATGAAATGCAACATGTAGAGAGGTGTGTGTGGACCCTATAGCCTAAGCGTATACCATGATTGATTGGATGAAAGAGTGATGATTTATCTCTAAGCGTATATCACTATAAAATGAATGAATGGGAGTGGGTCATATGGAAAGATGCGCGTGGACCCTATAGCCTAAGCATATACCATGACTTCTTGAACGTATGAGTGATAATTTATCCCTAAGCATATATCACGATGAAATGAATGGAGGGAAAAATGATATGCATGGAAAGATGTGTGTGGACCCTATAGCTGAAGTGTATACCACGACTTGTGGAATGGATGAGTGATGATTTAGCCCTAAGCGTATATCACTATAGAATGAATGGATGAAAATGGGTGATGATTTAGTCTAAAGCGTATGTCACTATGGGATGAACAAGAAGGGAGTGGTGATGTACCCTAAGGTGTATGCGACTACTAAAGGAGAGAATGGGGGTGCTGATTTAGCCTAAAGCATATACCACTACAATATAAGAAGAAGGGATGACTATGTAACCTAAGTGTATGTCACGAACACAGGAAATGTTGTATGGGAATTATTGTGTAAGATGGAATGTCGCACGAGAAGCGTAAGGTCCATTTTATTGGTAAACCCTCGGAAATCGAGTATGGACCAAAGAACTAGAGTGCATCATAGGGTGGTGAGTGCTGTGCGTAGAAGACAACATAGTATAAATGACCAAGGTTTTTGAATGTGTGGTATAGGAAATGAAATGTAGAATGTGCAATGGGTATGGAATGTAATGTAATAAATGTGTAATTAGAAATATAATGTGTAATGATGATATGTAAAACTAGACCTGAGTATAAGGAAATCTATTGTAGGATGCAGAATAGGTAAGATGTATGAATGCAATGGTTGTAATGCATAAAAATGGAAGATGGAATGATGATAGGTTGAACTAGACCCATGTGTAATGTAAACTAGTGTAGCATGTAGGATAGGTAAGGTGAATGAATGCAATGTGGGTTTGTAGGATGTATATGTAGTGTGGAAGATACGATGATAGGTGTAGGTAGAATATGTGATGGTAAAAGATAACGCTAGACTCATATACAACGTGACCTAGCATAAATGTAGAATGAGAGGACGAAATGCAAATCTAGGCTCATATACAATGATGACTAGTGTAGTGTATGTTATGGAGATATAATGTAGGATGATGAAATGTAAATGTATAGGTCCTGTAGTGCAATTTGTAGGGTTCAGTGTAACGGTAATCCCTTAATAGTCCAGTGTGAACCGAAGCACTAGGGTGCATCATTGGGTAACGAGGGTGTGATAATATATGATAAAGATGTTGATATGTAAAGAAATGAAAATGTATGGATGTGAGAGGTAGCTATGTGAGAGTGTGGGAGGGGGGGAGTGTTTAATGGATATGCCCCCTTAACTATTTAGGAAAGAGGAATCACCCAATAAGGTCAAGTGACAGATGCCCATCGACCCGTACATGAGAGGAGTAAATCGTAGAATGATGCTCTAGTAATGGTGGTATAAGAGATAAGCATTGTGCAGGGGAATGAAGCCAATATGCATGTGAGGGGTGGATATAAAAGACAAACGTTGTGACGTAGTAAAGTGTGTAGGTGAGGAAGATTGAGGAAATGGTGTGTGTAAAGGGGAGGATGAGTGACGTGGAATAAAACAAAGTGGTGATTTACGACGAGAGGTGGTAATAGGTTTAGGAATAGGTGGATGTTGGTGTGTAGGACTAATGGAGTGATGTGATGGCATGGGAGTCAACTGTGGTGATGAAAGAGGAATAGGATGTGGTGCTGGTAATGGAAGAGGAGTTGTGTAAGTAGGAGGGGGAGAGACAAAGGTAGCGGAATGAGAAGGTGATGAGATTCGAGGGCTAGGAAGGACTCCGTTAATGGCGATAACTTGATTTTATGTAAATAAATTTAAGACGCAATTGGGCCATGGAGACAATAGCTTGGGATTTAAGAATCCAGTTGAGGCCTAGAAGTAGGTCACATTCATTGACTGTTTAAATAACAAGGCAAGGGATGAGAAGAGTAAGAGGGTCGATAGTGATACGTAACTTAACAACCCAAAAATCTTTGTTGAATGGATAATCGATGTCTGATGGAGGGTTACCAATAGAATGTAAAAAGGGTAATGAACATGCACTAATAGGGGAAGAGGGATCAATCTTAGTGTTTTAAATAAAGTTTGACCCAATAGCTGCTTGTATATGCAAATGATCAGAGGTTAACGAAGTATGATAATAAACATTAGAAAAAGAGATAATGGGTGAGGACGTATCAGTGCTACCGACTAAGAAATCAAGCGCACCCACGGCCGGAGGGGGTGCGGTGTGATAAGTGTGATTAGCGGAAGAATCAGTGGGATTATTGTCATGTTGATGGGAATAATTATTAAAAAGTTTGATTTTACCCTTATATTGGGAGGGAATAGGGCTAGTAGGTTCAGGAATTTCGAGTTGATCGTTATCAATGAGATCTTGTATAATGGTGCAGAGTTTGAGACATCAATTAGTAGAGTGTCTCGCACAACGGTAATAATCACAATGGAAATTCTCATTATAGTTACATCCTTTGGGTCGAGATGGGTCTAATTCGAGTGGGGGAGGAAGGGTAACGAGGTTGCTGTTGAGGATTTGTTGTAATAGGAGATGTGGTGTCATAGGGAGGTTGGAAAATGTATGCCAAAGTGGTTGGACGGTACATCCTTAGAAGGTGTAACAACACTGAATTTGAGTTTAGTGTCGATAGGATTAGACGTAGAGGGTTTAAATGGTGTCTTTTTTGGAAAACGAGAGGAGGATGAAGGTTTTTCCTAATACTTTAGTTTGCCAATAGAGAGAAGCTTAGATGGCACGCAAGATGAACCACAAGTATGAAAAAGTTGGTCACACAAGCCATAAGCGACAGTGAGAATCAACAGAGAACCATGATCACAGAGATGTGGATCGCATAAAGGCTCTGTATGAAGGTCATCAAATCTTGAAAACCTAGAATCGACAAGAGATCATCAGTGATTTTGGAACAGATGATTTTTGTAGTGCAAAACATGAGGGGGCGAAGCGGTCATGTGCTCCAAATAGAAATTGTTTATGAATTGAGAGTGCAAGTGAATGATGGGCATACTAAAAACCGATGTTGATGGATGAAATTTGTGCGATAAAGCATCAGTGAGATAGGTCAAGGAGGTGGTGAGAATTATCAGGTATGACATCAATAGCAACCGATGCAGTGGTGTAGTGGTGGGGAAGACGAGGACAAATTTAAGTATGCAAAGGAGTAGCTCATGAATGATATCGTCATATAGCAACATGGGATTCACGGAGAGGCTCCTGCGAAAAGTAACTGAATAGTGCATGGAAAATGGGAAATGTAGTGGATGACAAAGTTAGTCGGAAGAGGGTAACTATAGAATTAATAGGTGCAAATAGGGTATGCAAAAACATGTGAACAATAGAAACTAGGGAGATGTGGTGGATTTGGTTCTAGGTGGTGAACTCGATTATGGGGGGATCGTGAGGGTAAAGAGGATATATTCATTTATGTCTAAGGTAGAGGATGTTTGTCGCTGATGACAAGATCAAAGGAGGGGTGAAGCTTGTATTTTGGTGAGGAGTTGGAGCTGAGAGTAGCAAGATTAGACAATGCATGGAAGCGTAAGAGGTTAACAACATCCTTTATAGCACGAGGATCCATCCCAGAAGGATGGAAGTTCAACCAAATTAGTGGACAAGGGCTACACCTAGAAGCCAGCAGTGGGGGAGTAAATGTGAAAGCATCTGGGCCATTCAACTAGGTCATCATTGCAAAGATTTAACTGTGAGACGTAGAAGAAGAGGACTTTTTATGACGCTTGACCCAAGGTGGAAAGTGTGGGAAAGTGAAACCTCTAAAAGATGTAAAAAAGAGAGAGAGGTTAAGTTCACCAAAATGATGTAACAAAAATAAAGCGTTCCTAGAGGTCCTAAAGGGATATCTAGGGTGTTAATGTTAATCTAATTAGGAGGAATAAAAAATTGTAGTAAATGAACTAAATCATTACTAAGATAGTATGAAATAAATGTGAAGTAAATTATTCTAAATGAAATTGAAACCCTAATATGTAAGAAAGAGGGAAGGAAATGACTTAGTTGATAAAAGAAGATTGTCGTATAGTGTCGCAGATCTGGAAATAAAATCTCAGAACTGCAAACGAACCCTTAGGGACCCTACGAAAGGATAGATCCAATAGCCTATCTGAGATGACATAGGCACCTGGGAGTGTACTAGGGCGCCCCAGGGCACTCTTGGTTTGTAATTTGGGTACTCAGAAACACTGCAAATCCTCAAAACTCTGAATCCGATATGGTCACTAAGTTCCTTTTGAACACTTCCCGTTTATCACGTTAGATCCGTCGGATGAACTAGAGAGTGACCCGCAGTTCAAGGAGAAGTATCAAACCCTTGAAAAAGGAAAGATGTATATGAATGGTTTAGACTGACCTCAGATGCACTAAAATAGTGTTCTTATTTTTGAGCGATGCACTACATTTCAGACTCAGATATAATTTTGGTATGTGTGTGCATGTCTTGTGCCCTATGTGTTCTCATGTCAGTCGCACTTTGCGAAGTAGCGAGTAATAGTAGGTATAGAAATGTAAGTAAGCATGCGTGCATGGAATATAATAGAGTCCCTCCCCCTATGAAGTGTGTGTGATGCAGATCTCCTAGCTTGAATGCATGGCACTATGTGGATATAAGTGATGCAATGAATGTAACCCTAGATGAAGTGATAGTAATGATATGGTGAAAAGACATATGACCCTCATTATGGTCTTATAACTTTATATTTATAGGGATCTTAAGCTTAATTTCGTAATTAATCCCAACAAGGCAAATTGAGAAGAAGATAAGGATGACCAATAACTACAAGTGACCCAAAAAGAAGCGGAAGAGGCTGTGCATAAAATGGGGCACCCGGAACAGGACCAGGGCGTCTCAAGGCACCCCAATATAGGCTAGGGCACCCTCATTTCAAGATGGAATGTTGGAAAGGCCATGAAATGGGTTGATAGGTATCAGGAAATATGCGGGAAAGACAAAATAAAAGATAAGAAAAAGGTGGCCAAAAGGTGGGATTAATTAGTACTTTGTACACTTGAGAACCTTCTAAATACTAGTATAAGACCAGGCTAAATATTGTCTAATGTGTAATATTTGTGTCTATAATTGTTAATTCTATTTTTTGGTCTTGTGTTCTATTTCAGGTTGTTCCTCCTAGACAAATCGAAGCTCTCTACAATCAGCTTGGCCAACATTCAATGCACGCATAACCAATCTTTGACTAATCACAGGTAATCCTCCTTGACCCTACCTCTTATCTATTTTATCCTTAATTTACTGTGAAACAGTTTGGCACATCCGATGGGACCCTCATTTTGGGTTCTTTTCATTGTTCATATACGGTGCATTTGTGTGTTTGTTTCTTTTCTGAAAAGTTCACACTAAATTTCTACCTCGAAATATTCCTTTCTTTCTAATTTTTTAAAAGAAATTTGTCCTTTGGTGCTTAAAAATAACATTTATTCTTCTTTTCTTCTGTATTTCATCTAGTGAAAGAGCATTCCTCTTCCTGTTCTTCCACTTGCTACATCAAGTTTCATTCTCAATTTGGGTGTTAAAAAATATGTGCATTTCATGCTTGTGATTGTTGCATTAGATTGCCTAAATTTTATTTGCAATCACATGTACTGGAAGCCATGACTAGTTGACGATTAGATTTGGAATTAAGTCGTAGTTCACACTTTGTGCACACATACCCTTGTCCAAATCACTTTAACCATTTACTAAATTCTTAAACATCTTCCTTCCTGGTAGTTTCCGTTAGAGATTAATAACCTGTTGATATTAGAGCATGGAACACATGTACTGAAAGGTATATCGGGCCACATTATCCAAAAATAACCTAAAAACATCCATAGATTGCTTATAAGGCACCTTCGTTATCCAAAAAATCTATTTCATTCACAATCAGTTTAAAAAGGCATACACCACTCAACATTAAAATATGATACCTAGGATTTACGTGTTTTTCTAGTTTTTGCTTGTTTGAATTGCATTTTGAGTTGAGAGAAAAATTATCCACTTTTTCTTCTCTTTCACACTCCACAATCATAACTGGTGTATTATGGTTCTTTCTGAGTGTGATAGGACATCTTATTGCCATACTCAACTTCTGAGTTGGCTTTTATTTTGACTTAATTCACTACAAATTCAAAATTTCTTCATTTTCTCAAAATTTACAGTAACCGGCATCGGTCTAGTGACCGAAATTGGTTACCTCATCATACTGGCATCGGTTACTTGACCGACATCAATTTCCTACTATTTTTGGTCATATTTTCCAAAACAGTTTTTAGTTCATATTAATACATTTTATGTGTTCCTTTTCATTTACTACACTCATTTCTGAGTCTCTGTCACCATTAACAGAGTCCAGTTTCATCCATTTCACCCCTTTCATCTCCAAATTTCTTATTCTTTAATTACCTTTAGTAACCAGCATCGGTCCAGTGACCACCGTCATTTTGTTCTGCCAACCGGCACCGGTTACCTAATTGACGTCAGTTTCTGTCTTTTTGATTTTTATCAGAAACAACAACCTACTTCCATTTTCCACATTTTTCCCGTCTTTTGTTTCTGTGTTTCTGTATCATTTTCAAAGCTCAGATTACATATCTTTCCACCATTCACATGGTTTTGACTCACTAGTAAGACAACGGCCTAGTCTTTCACGCTAGTCATTAACCACTACCTCCCATCCCTTCCCCGCCTTCTATTTCTTCACCCATGGACCCCACTTCTTCTATCACTGTACCCGCAGGTGAGAAGGAGTTTGCAAAAATCCTTGATCATAATACCGCAGCCTTACAATATTACCTTGCCCATTCTTCTACTTGTGACTCATCAGGTCATCCTTTATTTAGAATGCCTACCTCCATATCTCCCACTCTCGCTCCCACTTTTGTATCGGCTATCACTAGTGTAGTGTTACCTGCTTCCACCACACCACTCTATTATTTCTCATATCACCCCTACATATTTGGTATTTTTCACACTTACAGAATCTATCACACCTTCGGTGTTTATCACCTTGTTGACGTCTACCTCACCATCATTTGTAGATTCTTAGTGTAAGGTATTCCCACATGCATTAGTCCCTATTACCTCAAAAAATCCAGTTGCATCCCATGCACTTTTCAGAGTTTGGTCATGATCTATACCTACTACTCTGCCACCTATCACTACGAGAGTCTCTACACAGGTTCCTCCCACCTATACCCTATCTTGACCACCACCCATCGCATACACCTCCCATGTAGGGTATATGCCATCATCATCTACACAGGTACCTCCCACCTATACCCTATCCTCAAAACACCACCCATCGCTTCTACTACCTCCCATTCAAGGTATATGCCATCATCATTTATTCCTTCCTACTTATCTCCCCCCTTCTTAGTTTGCTTACTCAGACACCTCCATATACTGGCATGTCCCCTACATTCCTTACTCATCTGTATCCACCTCCTTATAGCTACAGGAGGTGCACTCCTCAATTTAATCCAATGGTACGGGATCTGATCAAAATTATGATGGAAAAGATGTTGACCCTTGAAGCATTTGTTTTTGGCTCTCATAATGCCTTGACATATGATGAAATTTGTAATGAGCCTATTCATCCATCTATACCCATTCATTATTATCCCCCACATTGGGAGATGCCTAAGTTTAATTGAGTTTAATAGTAAGGAAGATCCACAAAAACGTTGTGATCAATTGTACACACATGTCTGTTATCTGATCGACCTATGATGATGCTCTTGACTCCTTTGGACTTTTCCCATGTCTTTGATAGGACCTACTTTAGTATTGGTAAATTTCTTTACCCAAGCACTCAATATTTTCATTCAATCAGTTGGCGTAGGCCTTCTTTAACCAATTTTCAATTAACATCACCAAGAAGGTCTACCATGACTAATTTGTATTCGATTCGCACTAATACGAGGATGAATCTATAGTAAATTTCATCGCACGTTGACGTAGAGCCTTATCAACCAACTCACCTTTCAACTTCCACAAACCAAGATGATAGAGTTGTTCACTAGGGCTTGTTCTAGGAACATCTCACCAAATCTTCAAGTACAAACAGTTTTGAAACATTTGATGAGGCGTTCACCATGGCTCAGAAGCTAGAGATATGTGCCCTAGAAGAGAAAAAACTTCAGTTATGCATAACAAGAGCATTCCGTTTAAAATGAATGACTCCTCTTCTTCTTCTAAACCACAAAACAATCAATGCTAAGGTAGAAGGATCCATCAACGTGGTAGTTCTGAAATCTAGATGATCTCATACATCAAATGAATCGAAACCTCTTTCTAATCATTTCCCCTGTTCAGCATTTATAGTAGAAGTATGAGATAGAGATGGTATAGTCCCTATAGAGAGAACCTTACTCCTCTGTACTAAAAAAGTTGTTAAATGTAGGAGCCATGACTCTTCCATTTGTCAAACCTCATAATGGTTTCAACCCTGTTTTCCTATACCCAGATGGTATAAGGAGAATGATTATTGTAACTATCACTGCGTTAGAGGACATAATGATGGCAATTATAAAACATTCAAGAATATTGTTTAGGAAATGTTAGATACTGGATATATCGTCCTAGACAACCCTAATGCGCCGGAAAATCAAAACCTTCATATCTTTTAGAAACCTTTTCAAAATCACACCTCTTCATCTAACTCAAGCTGGTGAGACCTATACCAATGATACAAATGTTCGATGAGGTTCATGCCATCTTTGAATATTGTACGGGCCCCTTCTACTCAGTTTCCTCCCATCCCATCTATTGAGGAAATTCTTGCATGAGCTCATCTACCATCCATGGAGAAGCCTATTTCATCCTACTCCTCTACCCATAGAGGAGTCTACATCATCCTTTTCTCTACCCATGGAGGATTTGACGTTACCACCTATTTTACCTATCGAGCATCCTACCTCATCTATTTCTTCATCTACAACATTAGCTTACCCCACTTATTCCTCCACCTATCAAAGAACCCTGCACTACCCATTCTTGTACCTATGGAAAAGCCTACCATTATCTTCTCCTTTACCTAAGGAAGAGTCTATACAACCTATCTTTTTCCCTCCTTAACCCATAGAGGATTCAATTACGTCTTCTCTTCCCATTAGTGAAAATTATCCAACAACCTTAAAAATTCCCATCAACTTTCTTGCAATCACTTATCCCTATCGATTCTGAAGATAAAAAATTCCTTGTCTCATAGATGTCATAATTATTCATAGGGATTACTGCTAAGTCATCATCATCTCCCTCTCACTGTCTACTTCATTCTCCCCATGTTTGGCAAATTTACTTAGAATACGTGGATTACTCCAAACTTTGAGGGTGTCTTTGAATTCCCAGTGCTCTACCCAAATGCAAATGTTGTCCCCAGACACTTCCACCATTAATTCTAAAGTATTCAAGGACAACCAAATAAATCACACCCAAGCCAGTCATATTACCCTTGTCTTCATTAGTCATGCCTTAACCCCAACTATCACCTACACCCCAACCTTCATCCAACACCCAAAACTTGCACCTACGCCTAAACCTACTGCTACATTGGGGGCCTTACGCTGATACCTTGTCTATTTCATCAACCCGTGAAGCTAGATTTGACCAGCCCTTTAAAAACTGTCTACCCAGTCTATTCCTACATGCCTAAGAGGACTGAACCCAACCTCTTAGGCCTCATACCATCCATGTCTCCTATACCTCCTCTTTCACCTTCTCCTCTCCCATCAATCTCAGGACCACATCCATCGAACCTTGGTCAAACAACCTCTTCCTCAAGGTATACCTAAGATGAAGCAGCCCATACCCTCACCTCAATCTTCTATTCTACACTGATGCCTTCTCCATAACCCATGCCTTTACCTTCTCTTAAACCTACTCCTTCTGCTTTACCATCAACCACAAGCTTCACTTACACCTCTATTTTCACCTTTGTTTGAATCATGCACCTACATCTTCTGCATCCCCTTCTTCTTCGTGCAACTAACCTTAGCACCTTTACCCAAGAAGGTGAAACCCAAGCCAAAGACCCACACCACCTACCAAAAAGGTAGTTAAATCGATCCAACCCCCAACTCCACCTCTAGCAACACCTCTTCCATAATGGTCACCCAAACCTCTATCCAAACCCACTCTCACTTCTCATTGTGATTCATTGGCAAGGTCTTATGCTAACATCCTCTGCTCGGTTGTTAGCAAATTCCCACTATTAGACTACCACCTCTCAGGCCTTATGATTTCACTCAAACCCAAACTAGAAGGGTTTGACGATACCAAGATTTGTGCCTATCATCTTATGCCAGGGCATGATGTTGAAAATTGTAATGCTCTCAAAAGTATTCTCCTATCAACTCTACACTTTGGAAGGTCTCTTGGACGAAGATGACCTATTAGAGGAGACTTTTATTCTGCCTTCTCCTACCGCCACACAACCTCATACTTATTTCTATTTAGTGGCCTTCAACTCCACCTCCGCAACCCTATTTTAGTCCTCCGATATTCAAAATTAATATGGTTCAAGTTTCCACTCGAAGTGCACAGAAAGGACAAAGGAAATGAGAAGACTAGGTAACCCATCCAGTACACCTTTACCCACCATTCCATCTGCACCCTGCCCCCAGGGTGACCATCCGTGGGCCTTCATATCTTGTTTATGATGGAGTCACACATCTGTAATATTATCAAACAACTTCATCAATCTCTGTTGAAGATGTCTTTGTACGACCTTCATCTAGAACCTCTGAATCTCATCACCATGAACTCATTGAAGTCCTACAATCTATTTAGATTCCACCCAATGACCCCACACCCATTTCCTCCATTATGAATCATCATCATGTAGATGCTTCTGACCACTTCTAACTCCATCTTCTACCCCCACTACCTTGCATCAAGTTTCTGCCGTTAGTTTCTATGATGAAGATATTTTCCCTCTCTAATCAGATGATCCCAACCCCACCCTCTTCATCTCTTCCTATATTAATGATACATGCGTTTAACGCATTATGATTGATGGAGGTGCTCAGTATCAACATCATTTCCTCCCATGCGTACATAACAAATGTGCATACCCTGCTAATTACATGCATAATAACCTAGTTATGATACATTCATTTAACGATGTCATGACTTCCACTCTCGGCACTGTCATCCTCCACATTTGCGTGGGCCTCCTGTACCATTATTGAATTATTCTATGTCTTATGGAGGGGGAAATCCAATACAACATGTTTTTTTGGACAACCCTGGATATCCATGTCATGGGTTGTGTACTTTCTAACCTTACACCGTTGTTTAAAATTTAAACATGAAGGTACACACCTACACCATTCGTTGTCATATCCCTCACCATTCAAAACCTTCAACATGCTCTATTAACCCAATGATGCCCTTATACTAGTTAAGGCATCTAACTACCACCATTGCTTCCTCTTCACCTGCATGACCTCATCCACCACTTTTGCTGCTACATCTTCTATAACCAATTCCTCTATTCTCATTGCTTCTAAAACTTCCGCAGCCGGTCCATCAGACTAACCCACCTACTTCACAAACACCTGATGCTTCCCCTTCTCATGACTTCCAATGGTTCATCCATTCCTACTAACCAAATACCAACTTTTGATCCCTTGGAAGGTGTCGTTAATGTCCTTACCCAGGGGGAGCATTGAAATCTACAACATTGACACATTCCTTATTCTTCAAGAGTACAGAATCCTCCACCAACACCCACAATAAAACAATCGCGTAGGTGAGGTATTTCCATATGGTCCACCCCACCTTTGTACCAACCTGGCATGTATGGGGGACTTGACGCTTCTTCATATACTCCTAGAACCACCTACCTAATCTTGTCCATTCTCATTAGACTTCGAATACCTCATGAATGACCACTTCATCCATACTTTTCATTCATCAATGTGCTTGGAATGGCTTTGGATTTGGTCTTTATGAGTAGGGTTATCACATAGTCATACCTTGCACAACTCTGAAAAAATAAAGACCGCAATGGTCTAGGATTTTCTGAGGACCCTCCTATTCTAAGAAGGCCTGTATCAACCTCATTAGACGAAGATACACCTTCCCCACCTCACTCACCTACCACACTGCCTTCACCCACAGAAGTCCATGGATCCAAAATGCTATCCCTCCTAAATTTCTTTTTTTGTAAACACCATTTCTTTGGGACCTCTGACCTATCAACATGATGGAGATGCTCCCTCTTCCCTTCCCTTTCTGTATCCTGACATGATCGATGAAAAAACACCTTTTATAAACGTCATTCAATGTCAAGATGGTGATTCTATTCCCACCTATCTAGGTGTGGAGGATTCTTACATTCACCAGTCATTACATTTTGAGACACAAACCATGCTAAATGAATCAACCTTAGAGATCAACATTCACACCCAGGATGACCCTTGAATTCTAAAGACATGCTAATCTTTATATTCTTTCGAACAAGAAGCCTTCACCTCTCTCCTTTGAGATCATAGTAACACTTTCACTTGGTCTTATGTTGATCTATTCCTGGTATTGAACCAAATATCATGGTCCACAATATCATAACTATTCCCGATGCTAAACAATGAAAAAAAAGCTACAAAAAATACATCCCTGCATTTCCATGTTATCTATTTTTGCCCCCTTGGGAAAAAATAGACAACGTGGTAACACCCTGAGACCAAAAAATATCTCATGAAGAGTTCAGGGTTATTGAGCCAATATCAAGCTTTGAGAATGTTTATGATCATCTTGAATTGTTATTATTTTTTCCGGGTCCTGGAAGCTCGAGTTTCAGTTGGAACGAGAAAATTGCCTTTGGAAGGGCCCACACTTACTCAACTCAAGCAAGACACGATTAAAATTGGCATACAATTTTTCAGGTGTCTTGTCATACTTTCATGACCCACTTGTTCATAGAAAAGTTCAGAAGTTTAAGAAAGGTCAATGTAAGACTTGAAAATTTGTCAACACAAATCACAAATGGGCATGAGCTAAAAGTGGTCGAGCTTCTCGGTGAGCCAATTGGCATGTGTTAGTGTGATTTGCATAGAGCGAGCTCTACACCGAGCTCATTTTGGTTGTTGAATCTACATTCGGGTGTTAGAAGTAGAATGTGGTGTGCGTGAAGAGGGAGTGTCATTGCAGAGATAAGCTAGGCCACCATGTTAATCCAATACATCAGTGAATGATAGGGTGGATTAACGTGATATCAAAAGTTGATAAGGTCAGAGCAGGTCGAAAGAGGTCAAATAAGGCATGGCTTGGTAGAGACTCGAGTTGAGACTAAGCGGTGCGGTGCATTCAGGGAATGCACAGTAGGGTTTAGGGTGAACATGAATGGTCACTCACTTGGGATCGAACAAGTCACCGAGGTGAGTATAGAAAACATGGTTTAGCGATGGGATTGAGGCACTCAGTTAGCAATAACAAATGAAACATGGCTCAGATCAGAATATAGTTCATAAAGCTCGGAATTCTAGCATCACTTGGGATAAGCTCAAACACCGTGAATGGTTCAATCTGAGTCGTTAAAGAAGAACTCATGGGATGAAATTGGAAAGATCCACGGTGGAAGCCAATACAACGACAAGCTCGTAAGAAATAGGTAAGCCATAAGAATAGGCCAAGTCATGGGCTGACTCGTTTGGAAAAAGGTGGAGCTCAGTCGTCTTGTTGAGGTGAATAGGTCACCGGATTGCGTGAAAACATCGAGCCATGATATGAATGTCTCATGACCAAGTCAAACTATTTCTGGAGAAAATTAAAATTAGCAAGCCACTCGTTCGAAAAAAGGTGAATCTTTGTGGAGTAACTGGTTGAAGCAGGACATGGAAATGAAGATGATAGTGTGACGAGTCCTATAGACAAGAACTCAGAGTTTGGGAATGAGTTCCATCATCTCAGCAAGTTCGTGGAGATAATTCACAAATCTCTGGGGATGCAATGCATAAAACAAGCTCATGATAGACCAACTCGACTCAACATCATTTCAACTTGCCAGTGAATGGAATCAGAAAGGAAAGGCACAGTGAATGGGATCATTGTGAAAGAAACATTGTGAGAGTTTTGACTCGGAATAGAGGCCGAAGACAAGCTCAAAGTTGAGATACATCGACATGACCGGGATGTGAATGGTTTGGTACTCAAAGGAAGCTCAATACAAAGTAGATCATGGAGAAGCTCATTCAGATACTCAACTAGAGTATGAGCTCGATGGTCACCGATAGGTAAGCTCAGGAGTTTTTCATGACTCTCACAAGATGGTGGTCTCAGAAGTATACACTGAGTCAACTCGAATGCGAAAACTAAGGCATAAGAAATGGCAAGTAGGATGGCTCGCCGAGGATGGTTGCAGATAAGGCACGATTTGTTTCCATTTTCATTTTCGATTTATAGTTTGAATACTGCTCGTAGCAGGTAGAGCTTGTGAAATTGAGCTATTAAGGTTTGTTTGGTTGATGATAGTCAGAGCTCATGCAGAAAATTAACTCGACCAGGGGTATCACAAAATCTCGATGAGTATACGAATCTGTGTGTTGATCAATTCATGGAGACATACACGTAACTCAGTACAAGAATTAAATTTCCCATCGATCTGCAGTAAACGAGCTCAGCCTGGGGTAGAAGACATGAATTCTAGGAGCATCAGGCAGATGTGTGGTTTGACGTTGCACAATTGGCATCTTCTAGCTTGGTGTTTATCATATCAACTTGGTGGTAGGTTTTAATGGGAGTTGTGCCCATGGGATTGGACCATGATACATCAAGTTGTCGTTTCGAAACGAGCTCTTAGGTATGCCAAGTTAAGAGACTCACGGGAGCCGACTTGCCATTGAGTGGCTCTGGAGTATTCAAGTTGGCTCATGTAAGAGTGAGCCGAGCTAATTTGGTGGTGTATAATTGCATTGCTCATTTGAATCACATCAGTTGTGATAGGTAGCTTAGCTTGTAAAATTTAGAGCTCGAATCTAGAGGGAGTAGTTTGTGCATCAGTTTAAGGAGTTATCTCGAGCCATAATGCAAAGAAATCGGTTTTCCATAAGCTTCAAGTGTAACACCTAGGAAGATTGGCAGACGAGTTTATAATCGAATTGAGTTTGGTGCTTCGGAGCTTGGATGATTTCAGGTTTCAGAGTTAAAGATCTTCGGAGTTCGGATATTTTTGTCGACCGAGTTGGAAAAAGTTCAAGGGAAAGTCTGAAGCCCAAAAACCCTTAGAGTTTCAAATTTTTGGGGTTCGGAGAGTTAAAAGCCGAGTTGAAGCTCATGTGTTCGTGGGGTCAAACCCCTAAATCCCAAATTAGCTCGGTCAACATATTTTTGCAGGTGGTTGTCGGTTTTGATGTCGAGTTGCTCAGTAATTAAATGAAAGAGAATTAGAAAAGGAGAATAGGCATTGAAAACATGCAGAAAGATGTGCTCAGTGGGAGTTTGAAGCGGGAGATGAACATTGAAGAGCTCTACCATATAACTCGGCGGTAAGACATGCCCATACAAAAGGAATGAAACGGTCAACTCAATGCAAAACATGGAGAAGTATGGAGTTCGTCTTGCGAGCTATTATTAGCTCATTGGCAGGAGTTAATTTGTGGGGCTCACCCCTTAAGCAACGTGGGCTCGGTCTAATATGAAAGGACTCGTGAAAAACCAAAGCATGCCTGAAACGGTAAATGTGGGTCATTTTTTATACCTCGATCGATGGGCCTAACATGGCAAATTATGTAAGGAGAGTCGATGTTAGGTAAGGAACAAATTGAACTCCATCATGCGAGCTAGGAAGTAACAGGTACCCAGTGAGCCATTTTCAAACCCGCCCGAGTTGGGAAAAGAAATAACTCCCAGAATAAATTTTGGAGTTCACCGAGCTATCAAAGCATTGAATGTGCTAAGTTGGTGTGCGGGAGTTTTGTTTAAAATGCAACCTATACTAAAATTAGCACAACTTTCTTCCCGATAACCTGATTTTTACAAAATTATAGTTGTTGGAATCGAGAGAACGAGAACTACGTGATGGAATCATCAGAGGATGAATTTTTGGAATTTTTGCATTCCAAAATTACAGGTTTTCATCGTTCCTTGAGTGGTGCCACAAAAGGTGGAGGTGCAATAAATGAGCAAGCATGGCCAATAACAGTGATTGATTATTTCCTACATTCTAGCCTACATTCTAGGGTTTCTCCTTCTTTCTCTCAACAACTCAAAATTTTCTATAAATGTAAAGGGGTGCTTATTCCAAAAGAGTTAGACACTTTCCAAGCTTCCCCTCTCTTCACCAACTGAGCTGTTGTGAATTTTGAAGGCTCTCAAGCCTTTCTTTTCAAGACTATAATGGCAACCATTTCCTCTTCTGAATGTTTGATGCATTGTGCGTGTTGTTGAAGTAATAAAAGTGTGTGTTTTGTGACTAATCTCGGTCCTTTCATCCTTCGATAATTATTTGTGCATTTTCTCTTGTTTACAAGTACATTGTGCGAGTTCAAGTTTCTATTTCAGGTTCTTAGAGTTTTGTGCTTTTCAAGTGGTGGAGTATTGCATGTAGTTGAGTTGTGGTGCCCATTCACCCTTCTCAAGTTCATCCTTCTTCATTGGAATATTGATAGATTGTTGTGTCTGATTGATTTTAACAAAGGGAACGCATGATTCCTGGTATGTGGTATTCCATTACCCTCTCTAAGTTGCAGTAGGTGAAATTGACTTGTGGTGCACACACCCTCTTCAAATTAACCCTTCCTAAGTCTGGAAACACCCTTTATTTAGTGCATCACGATCCCTAGTCTGGTTTCATTTATAGAAAATCTCTTTCCCTAAAACCCATGAAACGTTAGCATAGTTCTAGCTAGCCATTTTATTGCATTAGGAGTAGTACAATACTTAGTTTAAGAAGAGGAAGGCGACCTTCTCTAGAGGTTCACCTTGAACCCAAGTCCTATAGCTTGAGAGGTGATCCCATGTTATCCAATCATATTGAATGCCGTGTTCACCTTCAGGCCATTCAGGGGGTACAGTACACCTTCTTTCTTCTTGTGAAATAAGAACTCCAATGCCTTATTTCTGTTTCCTTCATTTTACCCATTGATTATCCACAATAAATTTCTAACATTGTTCCTGTCACTAAAGCGACAGGGGCCTCTGCATCTATATGGAATTCGATGACCTTAACCTTGCTTTCCCTAAGGACAAATTTCCTTTGTCTAGTATCGACCAACTTGTTGATCTTATAACCGACCATGAGATGCTATCACTCATGGATGAGTTCTCGGGTTATAACAAAATATTACTTGCCCATGAAGATCAACAAAAAACCACCTTCATCACCCCTTGGGGAACCTTCTATTATCACATCATGCCCTTTGGCCTTAAAAAATTTTGTGCCACTTATTAGTGCGCTATGAACTATATCTTCCACGACATCATGCATAGCATATTGGAAGATTATGTCCATGGATTTATTGCCAAGTCTAAGCATTGTGATAAACACCTTGCCATTCTTTAAGTCATCTTTGATCATCTCATTCAATATTGATCATCTCATTCAATAATGTGTTCACCTTCAACCAAAGAACTATGTTTTTACCGTTCTCTTTGGAAAACTCCTTGGTTTCATTTTATTTTTGTGGGGTATCGAAGTTGATCCCGCCAAAATCAAGGCTATTCTTGAGATGCCTCCACCTACTAACCTTCGATAACTTTGTACTTTGCAAGGAAAATTGTAATCCATTTGATGCTTTATTTCCTAACTTTTTGAATGATGTCACCCTTTTAATCTTCTTCTTAAAAAGGATGTCTCCTTTAATTGGGACAATGGGTGCCAAAAATACTTTGAAGCCTTAAAGAAAAAACTCCTTCAGCCATCTGTACTCATCCCACCAAAGGATGACAAACCATTTTACCTCAATATTTCTGCCACTGATTATTCCTTGGGTGCCATGCTCACTCAGCGTGATGAGCAACACAGGGAGAAAGTGTTTTTTTATATAATCCGTACTCTTTTAGACTATGAGACTAGATATATTCATTCAAAAAAGATATGTTTAGCCCTAGTTTTCTTTTCCACTAAACTTCGCCATTACCTACTTAACCAAAAAACCTTCGTCGTCACCAACACTGACCCCTTGCATTATATGTATGCTAAACCTTACCAACACCAACATGCCATGTATTGGCTCATGCTCCTTATAGACCTAGACCTAGAATTAATTCATCAAAAGTATGTCAAGGGACAAACCAGTGTAGATCATCTTGCAGATGCACCTCTTTCTGGAAATCAATATTCTAACTTTGACTTTCTTGATGAATCCATTGCCACTCTTTCCTTGGATGAAACTGTTTATCAAATGACCTTATTATTTGATGGTTCTAAATGTCACTGCAACGGATGACATAGGAGTCATCCTCATTCCTCTTGACATCGAGCCTATGCCCTTATCCTTCAAACTCGATTTTGTCTGCACTAACAATATTGCCAAGTATGAATAACTTGTCTTAGGTCTTCAAACTCCCATAGCCTTAGATGTTAAATCCATTAATATCCTTGGCGAATCTCAATCGGTTGTGAACCAAGCTAATGGCTTATACTAGTTTTGTAATGAGGTACTTTAAAAGTATAAACATCACGTTGACATGATTTTGACTACCTTCGATCCTTACGAACTTCAAACTACTCCGCAGTCCACTAAAAAATTCTTTCATACCATGCATTTCTTCTCAAATAACCACTTCACCTTCGGACTCAAAAATATTTGTCACATTAAAAAGTTTGTAGTCACCCTCATATCTATTCCAGGACGTTAAATTTGTGGGAAGAATCAAAACTTCCCCACGTAACATTTGGTATAAGCAGTTTTCTAACTACCTTTCCCTTTCAATTCTACCTCTAGATATTACTCACGATGGAAAATGATCCTTCCTCAAAATTTTCTCACGCTATTTCATCATAGGGGACCTTCTCTATAAATGTGGCTTTGATGGTATCCTCCTTTCGATGCCTTACTAGTTTTGAAATTCCATACACCATCAAGGAAATCCATGATGGAATTTGTGGGGGTCATTTCGTTGGCCTCGCCATTGCTAAAAATATCCTTAGACTCATCTAGTACTGGCCAACCCTAAACCAAGACTGTTGTGACTATGTCAAACATTGTGTGAAATGTCAATAACACACTAGTCTTCATCACACCCCTAGTCACGCCTTTCAAGTCGCTAGATACCTTTGACATTTCTCTTAATGGGGTTTGGATCTCATTGGAGAGATTAACCCTCATTATTTTCAACATCATCAATGGATCATCACAAAAATCGAATACTACACTAAATGGGTGGAAGGCGTCCCTCTCATTTCTACCAAAGCCGAGAAAATATGTGAATTCATCAACCATCACATTATTTTAGCTTTGGTGTTCCTCATTGCCACATCACTAAAAATAGAAAGCAATTAAAAAATAAAACCCTCCATAAATTAGGTGACACTTTTGGCATTCAACTCAATTTTTCTTCTCCTTATTACCCTCAAACTAATGGTCAAGCTGCATTCACTAACAAAATTGTCAACATAATTCTTATGAAAGTGGTTGATGATACTGGTAACGATTAGCATATGCACATTCCTTTCACCTTATGGGATTATCACAGTAGCATTCATACCTCATCTTCTACCACACATTTCTCTTTGGTCTACGGTACAGAGGCTGTCCCACCTCTCGAATTCCAAATTCCATCTCTTCATATCTCACTTACAGATATGCTCAATGATGATGAATTTCACCAGGACCGTTTGGCTCAACTTGAGCTATTAGATGAACGCTATCTAAATGCTTTAGACCACCTTCAAATCTATTAAAAATGTATCAAATTTCCTTATGAAAAATGTGTTTATGAATGAAACTTCAAGGTCAGTGACCTTTTCCTGAAGGAAAATCAACATGTAACCAAATATGAGAAAAGTGAACGAGGAAAATTTGTTCCTAATTGGCTTGGACCATATATCGTCACTCATACCTACAGACCAAGAGCTTATCATTTATCTTCTCTCGAAGGTAAATCCAAACCTGAGCCCCTTAATGCCTTGCATCTTTGACTGCTCTAATGTTGAATAAAGTAATACATCACTTTATTTCACTTATATGCTTATCCCTTGAGCTAACCTCTCCTTCCACCTACCTCTTTTAAGGACCAATGATTACAAAAGAATTTTGTGATAATCCGTCACCATTCAAACTTTTCTTCAATATGAGTACTGCGACTCTACTCATGGCATAATTTGAAAGGAACAATAACCAGATCGTACCAAGCCAAGAACAGATATGCTAATCAAACACCAAGATCAATAAGATGAAAGTAATTCACCAAAATAGCTTTACATAAAACCTTTGCAAACAAATGAGCAACAATATCATTTATTATTATGGAACTCAATGCAATACATTGAGAAGGGCCTTGCTTAAATAGGCAAGGAATAACAATCTAAGAACTAGTCAAGGTCATAGATCAAGCCATAAATCAAGGAAATAACTAGTCATCAAAGAACTAGTCAAGACCATAGATTTAGGAGAGAACTAGACATTAAGGATCTAGTCAATACCATAGATCAAGGAAAGAACTACTCAATACCATAGATCAAGGAAAGAACTATACCTAACAACTAGATAATATCTCTTAATATCTAAGTAAGATAAAAGAAATATACACACACATAAGTGGGTGAGGATAAATACAATAAAGGTAAATAAAGTACCTAGGTGAAAATGAGCTAAGGTAAATACCTACTCTAACACCCCCTCTCAAGTGAAGCTAGCGGCCAAAATAGATGTGGCATGTCCATAGTATGAGTCCCGAAAATTGAGCCTGATGAGGTACTCATGTACAATAACTGGGAAAAAAGGGACACTGCAAGGTAACCAAAACCAGTAACAACAAAGTAAAGAGAGTAAAGACCCGTTCCAAGGCATCCCAAGAAGATCAAATAAAAAAACTCGTACAATGCTGAAGAAGTTTGGTGTGCACTGTGGTCTGAATCCACTACTCGATCACAAAACTTAAAAAATAACTGACACGGGGTTTCACCAAAACAGCTCCATACAAGGAGATTGTCAACAGAGTGATGTCGAAAGTGCAAAAAAAACACCAAAAATAATTCGATCAATTGCTGAAAATAGGTGTGCCACGATCCAAGAACAATAACCAAAGCAACAAGGCAAGGACACAAACTCCAGAGTGTCACAATCTAAGAAAATCCAAGGTAACAAGGCAAGGACACGAAACCCAAAGAAGCAGGATCAACACCACACCCTCCCATACTGCTGAATGGGTGGAGTGACGCTACAAATCTGTATGAGTTTCCCAAAATCAACTACTCGAACAATGATAAACTAACAATGGAATGCACCAGAATAGATCCCCCATAAGAGATACTGTCAACATGCTAAAAGTGTTGAAAATACAGATACAAAATCTCTCAACAAATAAGAGAGATACACTACACCTGTTAAAGAAAAATGCTCGAAACAAGAAGCATCACAATGCAGAAGGTATAGAAAGTGGAACAAGAGGCCGGATGGTGGAGGAGCCATTCCTGTAGAGTCCTCTCAATGAATGCTTATGTCATCTCCACGAGTGATCAGATATCCACCCTAAATCAACACGGATGGATGAAGAAGATGTCTGCATATGACTTGGTTCAAAATGCACAATGGGTGCAGGAAAAAGAACATCAAAATGTGTGTCAGGTTGATCATGTCTAACAGCTGAAATCTCAGGTTTCTCAAGCTTGAGTGAAGGTGCAGAACTCATGTGTTGCTCATGATCCTCAGAAAGAGTCGAGCGAACAAAAAAAGGAGCTCTGTCAATGTGTGATCCCAATGAAGTATCTTCTCGAAAACCAATGTCATGACGAGAATTCCACTTAACATGTGAAATAGAGGAAAAAATACCCTGTGAATGTCTGTCAGTGACTCCGCTAGTGAGACCCATAAAACGGAGCATGCGAGAACTGAATGCAGTGGTATGCTTCTTAAAAATTCCATGCAACTGAGAAGAAGTAGGATACACAACATGTGGTACTGTAATAGGCACACATGTGGAAGAGTGTGCAGTAACAAGCTTCATAGGTTTAGAAGCATCAAAAGCAGGTTAAGGCTCAAAGATTGATAGATCAATGTCAGTGGGTACAAGAGCAGCAACTGCAAGTGGACTAGGAGCATGGATATGGCTGTCCACAATATTATGGTGATGCTGTAGGCTAGCAAGTTTGTTCTGCAGGGAGTGTATTATTGTATCCTTATCGTGAATGAGTGATTGTAGAAGAGAATTTCACTTCTTGAGTGATCTATTTTCTTCCAAAATTTTTACAATATCCTCTTGAAGTCCACATACTTAAGAGAAAAGCATATCATTCTCAGAATCCATGATAGGTACAAACTCCAACTCCCAAAAATTTAGGACGTCGGGCTCAGCCGAAATTAAATCCACAATTGATTACAACACTCCTCCATATTTGAGACTTTATAATTATAGTGCAAGTCTCAAAATAAATATTTCCAATGGAAAGAGCACAAAAAACAAGCACTTTTACAAAAAACGGCACTCAAAACCGAGTTATCGATCAAAAGTTACAAGCTTTTTAATATTTTGCTATGTTATTTTTTTTAGTTGCCACTAAAACAAAATAAATTGTTGTTGCCTTCACCACACATAAAATTAAAGGGGGTTGAAGCGAAACACCTACTAGTAGAAATCACAAGCTTTAAGCCCTCATATGACCATACCATATGACCAAGGGCTAAGGATTTTAATGGGTGTCAACAGCAATCTCCTGCTCTGATACCATGAAAGGAACAATAACCAGATTGTACCAAGCTAAGAACATAGATGTTAATCAAACACCACGATCAATAAGATGAAAGCAATTCACCAAAATAGATTTACATAAAACCTTTGCAAATAAATGAGCAGCAATATCATATATTATTATGGAACTCAATGCAATACATTGAGAATGGGCCTTGCTTAAATAGGCAAGGAATAACAATCTAAGAACCAATCAAGGTCATAGATCAAACCATAAATCAAGGAAATAACTAGTCATCAAAGAACTAGTCAAGACCATAGATTTAGGAGAGAACTAGACATTAAGGATCTAGTCAATACCATAGATCAAGGGAAAAACTATACCTAACAACTAGATAATATCTCCTAATATCTAAATAAGATAAAAGAAATATCCACACACATAAGTGGGTGAGGATAAATACAATAAAGGTAAATAAAGTACCTAGGTGAACATGAGTTAAGGTAAATACCTACTCTAACATGATTCTCATGGATAATTTTCATTCTTTTCAGGATGGAATCCCATGGTCATTCGTCACTTGAAACTCCTCTTTCATGGCTAATATTTTCGTGCTATAGTTTTGCCTTCATACAAGAGACCTATACTCCTTTATAGTCTTGTCCATGACTTAAAGTCCAAAATAAAAATGATTCCATTGTTGAATTTCATAATTAAAAACTGGGAGGCTAATTGATAAGTATAAAAGATGCCAAAAAGTTAAAAGAGTTCCAAAAGAAGTGAGTATGATAGAAAAGGGTCAGGGGTGTCCAGAGGAGACAAAGGTACCTGGGTGCTTGTATCCTTACTAGGGTGTTTAGAGCCATAAAATATAAATAAGAAAAATACCAATTGGGATGTAAGGTTTAAAAGACCAAATAGTAAATAATAAGTAAAGAAAAGAGTCCAAAAATAATTGTTAATTACTAGTTTTATTGCTTAGGAATCATATAAATGCTAGTATGTGTTTAAGACCTAGAAATATATCCAAGTGAGTGATTTTGTGCCTACATTTCCCCCCACTTTATGTTGTTGAGTGAATACTTGATAACATAAAGTAGATAAGAGATGCACATATTTTTTTCCTATAGAGTGTGATGATGATAATGTGTCGAACAAACAAGTGAAACATGGAATGAAATGCAAAATGAAATGTGGAGACTTGAAGAGAAAGTGACACTAGGGGTGAAGTATATGCGTTGTACCATGTTGTACCTATTTTTGTACTTGTGATTGCTGATTATTGTAAGGATGGACCTGTAACAAGAAGAGAAAGAATGTAGTCAATGTCTTGCATATGATAAATTAGAGAAAAGTGTGCTTAAGTATGTAAAAGTGTATAAAAGGAAAGTGTGCACCTGATGTAGAATAGCGTAAAAGGATAGAAATTTTTCTTGAAAATGTTGTGTAGAATGAGTTTTTTTGGGAGATCTCATGCCAATACTGAGTTTTTTGGGTGATCTCATGCTAAGTGAAAGTTTTTTGGGTGATCTCACATCAAGTGTGAGTTTTTTGGGTGATCTCATGCTAAGTGTGAGTTTTTTGGGTGATCTCATGACAAAAATATAGTGTTGGTGAGAAAGGTATAGTGTTACTCTCCTTCCATGAATTTGCCTAATATACACCACTGTAGATGGTGGGTTCCTATTTTTTTCTTCTGTTCCTGATTAGTTTTGAATATATTATTTGTTTCAATTGAAAATGGATATTGAATTCATTCTTCTTGTTAGAGGACTATTCCTGTATTGTGAAAAATATTATGTAAACTTGTTTGAAGTGTGATGATCTATGAAACTGATTGTGTGAGCCCCCATCACATTACACACTAGGGTAGGATACATACACCTAGGCTCTCCTGTCTGAGCCCTGGCGCTGGTATTTGTGTTATATTGGAATACGTGCAATATTTTCTTATTTTTGGTCTTTTCTTATGTTTTCAAAGGTATTGTGTTTGTTTTTGTGTGCATGTTTGTGAGTTTAGTGGGAAACATTTAGAGCTTGTGTAGGTTTCAGATTTCAAAGTTTGTGGTGCAGATCCAATTTTTTATACCAACTCAGCTCCAACTCACCGAGTTTAAACACCAAGCTAGCTAATGGATCCCATCGATCCCATCACTACCTCCATTGAGCTACTCGTTAAGTTGGACCACCAAGTTTTCATGGTAGAAACCAAGGCACATGCAAACAAAGTGGCTAAAAACATGTGTTAGTGCAAACGAGACAAATACGCATATAGAAGACAATGTGTAATCTAGTAAGCAAGAAGACAATTTAGACCATGAAAAGTGGGTTTCAAACATGGGACACCACTCACAATGTCGCAAGACAATCAAGGCCAAGGTGGCCAAAAGCATACATGTAATAAACAAGCAAATACATAGGGAAAATCCTGCAAACAATAACATACAATAGAAGACAAAAAATAATGTGAGATACTGTCAGACAACCATGGTAGTATCAAGTGAAAGGTATTGCAATCCAAAAGTTACACATGAAGTATCCATTAGTAATGGTGCCCCAGAAAAGGCACACAAAACAGATGTCAGGAGAGCAAATAATGGTACTCGATATAGAGGGAACGATGGTAGACTAAGAATAGGTGAAGCATAAGATAAAACCAAGTAATGGTGTCCCATGTAGTTGTATGAACACGAATAGATGGCTCACAACGAGCCGCTATGGGACTGGTAAGATGTAAAGCGCCATGCATTCGTGTTGCATGTAAATATCTATAAAAAAATTTGCATTCAAAGGACTAGAGAAGAAATGAATGTGCATGTGTATATAGAAAAGATAATGACACACGAAGTATTTATCTAACATGGGAAACAAAGTATACATGTAAGTATAAGCAAGAAAGCAACAAGTGTAACCAAGATATGACAATATAATGTGAATGATTGAGATGGAATGGTATATGCAATGTGAGCTTGCGATAGGAGAAGCATGTGCCCCCAAAGGTGAGTGTGGATGATTATGAGATGAGGTTCATTTATAGAAGACCCTCAAAAGTCAACCTAATCAAGATACATTGGAACAAGATTGATGTCATTAGGAAATAGTCGGATGATAGATGAGACAATATATGTTGCGATGAAAAGATAAGATTAATGAAGTGACCATGTAGCGTGAAATGTGCATAGTGGATGGTGAGGTTACACGTGGGATGTAATATTCCCCTCAACCGTCAAGTGGTGAGTCGTAGAATAAGAGTGTTTCATAGGGTAATGCAAGATACAATATATGTATCAAGATGTGTACATGATGCTTAGGAGATATGAACCATTACAAAGTTAGTTAAAGCCTCAATAGTATGAGATGATAGATAAATTAGAATGTTAGCAACTGGGGGAAAGGAAGAGAGTAAGCTATGATGCCCCCAAATGTGCCAGTGATGAAGATATATGTGGTGACGTGAGAAGACATAATGCCATGGTGGAATGGAAGAGTGTTATCTTGGTCATCAATAAGAGAGAGAACTAGTTGTAATGGAGATAAGAATGAATTAGAAATGGAAGATGGTGCAAGATAGGAATCTTGAATATGGTCTTCTTAGATGCCATTGCTATAATGATGTAGAATACTTTAGAAGATGAGGGGTTGGAAATTTTTTTAGAGGAAGTTGATTCGTAGGAGTTGGTGATGTAGTAGAAGACTTGAGAGGAGGAGGTTTTGGAACAATTTTGAGAAGAATTTTCTTAGTTAGAGTTGATAATGTAGTAGAATCCTTGAGAGGAGGAGGTGTTGGAATGATTTTGAGAGGAAGTTTCTTAGTTGAAATGGATTGAACAAGTGGCTCTTGAATTAACAGAGTAGGAACATTAGCAATTATAGAATGATGCTCACTAGAAATGGATTGATCAGATTTAGGAACCCAGTGAGATTTAGCAATTGGAGATGAACATGTAGTAGTATTTTTTCTAGAAAATGAAATGAGACCATAATGATTAATGTGTTCAATTTTTCATTTTATATCATAAAAATCATAATCATTATGTCCATTAATTCGATGATAATTACAATATGGGAAACCTTGATATTTATAAAGTCGATAAGGAGGATAAGAATGAGTAGATTGCAAGTTAATTAATTAATGAGTGAGAAGCTATGAAATAATATCTTGTTGATTAGCATTGAGATAAAATTTAAGAGGTTCTGGTAGTGGTAATACTTGAGGTTCACTTATATGACCACATATAGAGGACATATAAGTAGAATTAGATGCAGGAAGAGAACTAGCAGGGGCTTGAGAAACATCCTTGAGATGTTGGATTTCATATTCAAGAGATGTAATCATGGTTTCAATAGTTTGATTTTTTTCATGAAATTAAGAATGTAAAGCTTGAATGGAATCTAGGATGGTTTGATGAGATGGAGGATTAGAAGCAATAGAATCATCAAATAGATGATAAAAAATGACACTTACTTGAGTGGATCGCTTGCTGTGAGGAAGATACATAGTTTTTAGGGATTGTTGGAGAACATATTTACAATGTGGGTGTATTTGAAGGAAGTCATGTAAGGAGATTAGAGGATTTTTAGGATCCATGAGAGAAGAAGAAGAAGGATCCAAGTGTATTCAAATGCGGGTTCACAAAATGATTTAACAAAAATAGAGTTTTATTAAACCCTAATTACAGAGTAACTGATGTAAAAAATGATATACACCTGCTAAATATAGTATAACATAAGAAATAAGCAAGTAAAATACAAAACCCTAAGAAAGAGGTATAAAATAACTTAGTTGATTAATGCTTGATCTAAGAGTGCTCTGGAATGGGAAAACCATTGAATAGTACGTGATAAGTGTAATCAATTCTTGAGATAAATTAAGGACCATAGAAATAAGGACGGAGATGGGAACCTATGTTTGGATAGGGGTGTTAGAGACATCTGCTGGGCACTTGTGACTGCATAGATGGTCAAACTATGATTTTTATTATGTCAAACAAGTGTGGCAAATATTATATATTGATCACATATGTGTTTCCATTTGATCATCGAGGGAAATTGTAACCTATAAAAAAAATATCACCTACAAAACCTACAATACAAAATAAAATTGAAAATAAGAAAAATACAATATGGGGAGTCAAATAGACCCCAAAGTTCACTAGACATAGTGAGCTAACAACTAAGTGCTGCACTACATCTCAGACTCCATGTAGTTCTTGTGAGTGTGTGTATAATCGTGCCCTATGATTCCCTTGTACAAGTACACGTAATAGTTAGTTGTAACTAGATATAATAATTTAGATAGATGTGTCGATGGAATAAAGAAAGTTCCCCTTCCTATGTTGTTTATGCATAAAATTCAGTCTCTTGTCCCTTTAATGGATGCTAGATGGATGCCTTAAAGCGCTTTAGGTGCCTTTGGATGCAAGATTAGGTGATGATAGTATATGATTAGAGCTTAGTCCTTGATTTTGAACACAAATATATATTTATATGATTCAATTTTTTGAATTTTTTAATTAACAACTAAAAGTCTAACCTATAATTATAAAATATTCCCAAAATATAAAAGAGACCCTATTGTTGTGCAAATGTACAATAGGGAAATTGACAATTTCCGAGCACGACAACTATACCCTTGTGCTGAAGTTTTCATGTTTTATCATTCCCAGGCACCCCAAGTCAAATCCGCCAGTCTGGTCACCCCCTATTTGATGTCAAATTGGTCCCCTAGGTGATTTAGGAAATTCTATTCATTCCCCCTAGGTGATTTTAGGGAGTTCTGAAAAGATGCTATCTACAGGCAGTTATGGGAAGGGCTATCACTGGCCTTCCTAGGATTGGATCAACCCCCTTGGAGAAGAACGAAAGGGAAAAATTCAACATGAAGGTGAATTGAAGACCTTAGAACATCATGCAAATTATTTTGGAAGGTTTGGGGAAGTTTTGAAATACTTGGATCAATCTGAGTGAAAACAGGGTTCACAAGCCTAGGCAGTTCATAGGCCTAAAACAACTGCTAGGCTTCAGAAGAAGATTCTGGGAGCTCCAGATGGAGTTAGAAGAAAAATAAACATTCCCAGAAAGAATATTCCAATACCTACATGATGGTGAAATAAGTTTTTTCACAAAACCTTGGCACATAGGATTTTTAGGCAGTTTTTATCAGGCACAAGTGGAGTTTCAAATCACAAATATGATTTTTTAGGGATCAAATGGATGAATCAAGACATGAGACCCCCTCCATTGGATTAAAAATTCCATTTAAATTTAGGATCATATAAAATTTCACCAAAAAATTCCATCGGGAGCTCAAGTTATCTTCTTTCTAAGTCGTCCTTTGAAAGGTAGTCCAGGACTTAGTCATTTTTCGGGAGGACACGTGTAAGCACCAGGAGCCTAGTGGGCTTTCATGTCCCCAATGTCCTCGAGGTCAGGTACACCAACCCTTGAAAAATGTGATCAGCCCCCATGTGACCTGTGGGACCCTCATGTGACCTCAAGACTTGACAGTTCAACCCCTAGGTGCATTTTGGAGCATTCATTCCCTACCGTCGGATCAAGTGCCACGTGTCAGCTCCAAGACCACTGTGGAAACTGATGTCCCTCACGTCCCTGAGGTTAGGGAAATAAAGCATGGAAAAATGTTCCCAACCCCTATGGGGAGTCTTTTGGTCACCCACATGACTGACTTTCAGCCCCGAGGTGCATTTTTGGAGCATCCATTCCCTGCCGTCAGATCAAGCGCAACGTGTCAGCTCCAGGACCACCTTGGAAAATGATGTCCCTCATGTTCCTGAGGTGAGGGAAATAAAACATGTAAAAATTCACCCATCCCCTATGGGGAGTCTTTTGGACACCCACGTGACCGACTTTCAGCCCCCAGGTGCATTTTTCAAGAAAATCTCCTACCGTCGGATTGAGGACACATGTCATCACCTTGACCACCATGGAAATTGATGTCCCTCACATCCTTGAGGTTAGGGACATCAAGGGAAAAAAAATGCACCCAAGCCCTCCATGTGCATTTCTTTGAAAATTTAAATTCGACACTTAGTTGTTTCTTCCCCCTCATTTCTCCTTTACAACTTCATACCTTACCATGGCTCCGTGCATGATTGTCCAGACACTCGGTCCACCATTGTTGCTCCAAACGAGCTCCACCATGGCCACATAAACACCCAGTCCATGAAAATACATAGATTTTAGGGGAAGGAATGATCAAAAGTGCTGAAAAGATGAAAAATAGGAAGAAAATGATGATTTTTTTCCAGATAACCATGAAGCCACCCAATCGAGAAATATTCATATCTCATAAGATACACATAGGATCGAGGTTTTGTCTTCTACAAACTTCCAATTTTCTCAAGATGATCATGATGCAAAAAATGAGATGTCAAATGGTGCTCTGAATCATTTTCTCCAACAAAAATCCCACTTCGTGCACCAGCTCACATTCGTCAGATTTCCCATCATTCTGGTAATGGAAAAGAGCTAAAAAATGACACACGAGATCCAAATGAAAAACATATCATAATGGAGTTGTTTTCATTGAAAATGGAGACAAAAAATAGACCTAAAAATTTCAAGCTCCATTAATGGCCGCCATGGTAGCTCTGTGCCCAAAGCCACTGCTAGATGAAAATTACCAAATTTATTTACAGGCATTCTAGAGGGAAAAACTCTGTGAAATTCAAAGGGTGTGATCATAAAGACAAGAAAAGTCCTAGAAAGTATGTTCTGTCACAAATCAAGCACTAGAAACACACTTTCTAAAAATAACAAGTTTTCGTAGACATACTTGATATGTCTGGAAAGTCATCATCAAAAACAGCTAAGACAAAGGCACCGGGCATTGAAGATCACGAGGAATCCAAAATGTGTTATCAGAGAAAAAATAGTGAAAATGACCACTTACTAAAAATAGTAAGTCCCTTATATGTGTGCTTACTAAAAATAGTAAGTCACCCCAAGAAGCGGTCAAAGGAAAGGTAGTGTGCGCAGGATCGAATGAGGGAGTTCATCACATCACGATGGTCGAGAAGAGGCAAAAATCACCTCTCACTACAAATAGTAAGCTTTCCATCCGGACACTTACTATTAATAGCAAGTTGTTCTCAAAGGGAAAGTTTGGCACAATGAGGCATAAAGGGATGATAACCTCAGGGAACTGGACAATGTTTTTCGACACTCACCACATAGTTTGGGTCACATGTATATCATACGTAGGCTAGGAGCTGCAGTCATCAACAGAACAATTCACTCAACTTGGCAAGCATTCACGAGCTGATTTGAAGGAGTTTCACAGTGTGCAATGAGTTTGAAGATTCAAAGTTTCATCTCATCAGAGCTTTCAATCAACAGGGATCATCGGACTTCATCAGGGGAAAAATCTTCTCCTCTTTTCACTCTTCCCTCTCCCCAATTTTCTCTCTCTTCAAATGTTCTTATTCTACATTGGGGTTTACACTTTTTGATATGCCTTTAAGTCACCCAAAAGTGACTTTAGAAACATAATGTAAATTAAGTCACCTTGATTTTATAAAAGGGACTTAAATATTTTGGTAGGAATATGAATAGTCTAAAGTTAGAAATAAGGAATATAGAGGGTCATGAGGAAGATGAGGAGTTAATTCTTTTCTATAAATCGTAAAGCCATTCCCATTTCAAAGGGTTGGCAATTGATTTTCTAAACTCACGAGTGCATTTTACTTAGAGAAAGCAAAGGAGATAGCCATTTTCTTCTACTTTCCTCCATTCTCAAATTTCTTCCATTCCCACATTATGTGTAACTTTTGTTTAAGCATCAATACAAGAAGAAGGAGTTTGTAGCCTCTTTGATGAGGAGATTTTAGAAACATTGAGTTCATCAATCTTATCTTGTCTTGTTGCCATTTGCAGGGTTGTTTCTTCTCATAAATTCATGTGTTGAAGTTTCTAACTAGTGTGTGTAGGAATCTATTTTCCTACTCGTAACATTAGTTCCCCTATCTCATTTCTCACTCCCATTTCTTTCTTTACAAACAAAGTCCTCTCTAGTAAGAAATTACTAGCTTTGCCGCAGGGTCAGTGGAGTGCCTCTATTGGATCCCCGATCGAAATTCCACCACAAAAATCCACTTTACATGTGCATGCACATACTCAGTTACACCGATTAAGTATATATTCCCTAAGCGTTGGAAATAAATCCACAATTTTGTCCACACGATAATTTTTCTCGCTAACAGACCCAAAAGAAGTGAGTAAGATAGAAAATGGTCAGGGGTACCCATAGGGGAAAGGGGTGCCTGGGAACTTCTGTCTTGGATGGGTGTTGGTGTATGGAGAGATAAAAGATAAATAATCAAAATACCAACTAGGTTGTAAGGTGTAAAATACCAAATAAAAAAATAAGTAAATAAAAAAGGTCAAAAATAATTGTCAATTAGTAGTTTTCTTGCATAGGAATCATATGAATGCTAGTATGTGTTTTGGACCTAGAAATGTAGCCAAGTGAATGATTTTATGTATACAACACCCCTCAGAAGATAAATATTGAGGAACAAATCACTTGGGAGTTGTTTAGGGGAGATATTAGATGTCATGAATGATTTAGGAAGATTTAGGAAATATTTAAAACCTCAAGAAAATATTCTTCAAAACTAGATTAATTCTATTCAGTGATGGGGATTGAATTTTCATAAATAAAACTGTTATCTAAATAGCTCTCCTAGCGATTTGGATAACTTGCATACACATCCTAATCCCCTTCACATTCTTCTATTTCCTTCTATTTTCCCTTGTGCGCCTTCCTCTTGAGCACACACTTTCTCTCCTATCCTGTCATGCACTCCTTACGCGCACCTCTGCAAACATCCTTTAATCAACTAAGTCCTTGACATTCCTCTTGTGTGCTTACCCAAAATCAGATCTTTCATGCATCCTCTTTTCTTTCTTCCTCCACATACCTTCCTTTAGTTGAATGCCCACATCTTATTTTCATACTTTCCTTCTGCAAGTATGCCTTCCTCTCACGCGCGATCCTCTACGCCTCCCCTCTGTTTTCCTTTCACGTGCTTGTTCCTCATCTTCCTGCACACATAGCACGCACACCCATATTCACCTCTTTCTTCCACTTTTCCCTTTACGCCCACATTCCACACATTCACCTTCTTTCTAGTCAGCTCGGCACATCTCCAAAGGATAGAGTGGACCCAAAATGACTAAGTATAGAGTGCAGGCAGAAGGTGCCACATGTCTTAACGACACTCCTTCAAAAGTAAAATCTTGAGTGGGTTTTCAAATGAGCGCGGGCCTTCCACGTGTCCCAGATTCCAAAAAGGGATAGAATCGGGGGTTGAATAGTCAAAGCAGAGGCATGCTAGTGGAGAGTGCTAAGTGTCAATACGACGCTATTTCAAAGATAAAATTTGGGGTGGGTTTCCTAACAAGCGCCAAGCTGCCACGTGTCTAGGGTCATAATTTTGGCCCCACCAAGAAAAGAGACCCAGGAAAAATACAAAGAAGTGCAAGGAGGTCATGGGAGTTGCCACATGTCAGTCTGACACATTTTCAAAAGTGAAAAGTAGGGGCTGAATCTCCAAGGTGCGCGAGGCTGCCACATGGACCCGGTACAAAAAAATCTTTAAAATATTGCGCGCCCATGATCCAAATATTCAAATGGCCATATATTTTGACTAGAAACTCAGGTTTGGGTGGGAGAAGACTTTCTGGAAACATCTCGACACCCTCCACGCCATGGAAACATAAAATATCATTCTTAACAGGCTTTGGTGGGTGAAAAATGGGAAAACGTCTATCAGGCCATTAAAGCAAAATCAGATTTCTTCAACCACCAGATCTGATTCGATTCAATCCGCCATTATTCCTTATTCAACATGGCAAGCAGACAAGGAACCAGACATAAATTTTTTGGGGTGGATTTGAGAGAGGCATTGATTGATAGTGGTTGAGCTTTCAAAGTAGGATTCAATGCATCTCGAGGTGGTTGAAGCAGGATTTCAAATTTTTCCCTCTTCTCTCTCTTATTCTTTCTATATTTTATAATGAAGGGGCATATTCAAAGGGTTGGACACTCTAGATCCTTACTCATATTTCTAAGGAATCCATATTTTCTATATTTTGAGTTGCATATCTCCATGTTTGGCTCTTGCATGTAGATATTGGCCTCCTTATCATTGTAACAGTTCTGTGAATTTTTGGAAGTAATAGAAGCATCATTTTGTGACTATTCTCTGTCCTAACATATTTGCATTCCTTCTTTTTACCTCTTCTCTTGCATTGTGTATTGTTGTGCTATTTCAAGTCCCCTGCACTTCCATACTTAGTTGTGTTATATGAGAGCAATCTAGTGAATGCGTATTTCACTGTGCTACTCGTGCCTAGTCTTCTTTCACACATTCCCTATCATTCTTGCTCATAACAGATAATTTTCACCCCTCTTTTCTAGTGCTATCACCTTTTAGTGTAGTTTATTTCATGTTATCCTTCGTTCCCTGGTCCCTTGGCATTCTTAGCTTAGTTTCCCCTTTCAACACTAGGAGTAGTAGTAGCAGTAGAAATAGATAGAGGAACCAAATTTCTCCAGAGATCCGTGCCAAGCACACAAGGTCCCACAACTTGGGGAAGGTTCCATTGTGGTCTCAAACACCTTGGCCCTTAAGAGATCCAAGACGCGGGTGCATGTTTGAGCAACCAACAGTTTCTGGCATGCTCAGTGGGACTAGCATTGAAATCTCAAATTTCATATCTCTAAGTTCTGGTGCATGAACTTAGTGTTTCGACCTCTGGAGGCTCATTCAAACACATCTGGAGACTCCTAATATTAATATCTCTATTTTGGCAGTCCTGAGCACCTTTCATGAGAAGAGTGCACAAAAGAAGAAGTGCAACATCTGAATATTCTTTTGAATACCTCTAGATACGCCCGAGAAGAGTTCATTCCAGAAATCCCATGCATGCATCTCTATATCCAGCGTGCCGCACCCATTCAACTCCTCCTAAAAATAGACAACGTATGTGCCCTGCAATGGGTTCATTAGCCCCCCTCCATTAATAAGCTTTGCAAACTTTGATGGAGGGAGTCCTTTACTCCTGGACGTGTAGCATGATATCCCAAATGGCGTGCTCAAGAGTATTCCATACTATACTGGTGAGAATCAAGTCACCCCTTAAGAGCATATCCATGATGTAGTAAATGTGTGTTCACTCTATCTGATCACACATAATGATGTAGCAGTCAGGTTGCTTGCGACCTCTTTCAAAGGTAAAGCACTTCAATGGTATCGAGACTTGCGACTTAGATCTATCACCACTTAGGATGAGTTGGGAACAATTCTATGCAGTTATTTTGAAGACAAGTCAAATCACTTGTCTTTGGTGGAGCAACTGAAAACAACAAGGAGGGAACCCAATGAGAAGATGACTAATTTCAACATCATATTTCAGAAGACTTGGGATAGAATTCCTTTTGTGGTAACACCTACAACCCAACATGATTTCCTTTATTATCTGAAGGTGCTCAATAGTGATATTTCAGTTATGATACAATCTATGGGAGGTAGAACCTTACCAGCCACTTATAGTATTGCAGTAAGGGCAGAAAATAGTCTTATTCAGGCAGGAAAATTAGCTCCCAGACCACCTATGCCCTTGTTCCCAGAAATGTCACAAGCACCCCAGCCTTCTATAGCCTCTATTCCTACTCCTGAGAAGAGTGTGCAACAAGTTTCCTCAACATCCTATTCTCCATCACAACAAAAGGAAGATGAAGAATTGAAAGCCTTGATCAAAAATTTATCAAACAAGGTCATATCATTAGAAAAGTAGCAAGCACAAGTGTATAGAGGCATTTCCAATCAGGCGCATGGCCAAGGCAATCAGCCCTGGCAGAATCAATATGGAAATCAAAGATACGCGCCCAATAAGTAGAACTACAGATGGCAGCCTAATGCACATCTACCCTTACAAGTTGTTCCTCCCACGACTTCTCTCCTAGCACCCAACATGAGCCGAGCGCTCGCTCCAATTTAGAGAAACTTGGCACAAGAGTCAGAATGGTGCTTCCCTTGAAAAATACCTCATAATCAATATCATTGTGCTAATTCTACATGCACCCAAGCCTTCATGATTCCGAATGCTTCATCCTGTGAGCCCTCAACAAGCACCCATGAAGTAGATAATCCAGAAGGACTAGAAGTTCCTCCAGAAACCAAGTTGATGTTCTTTGGTGTGGAGAACTTCTGTATAATCAACCAAGCTGCAAAAGATACAAACAGACCACACCCCCAAGTTACGAACAACACAAGATATAAGAAAAGAATATTAGAGTCAGGTGTAGAGGTCACAGTCCCAACAATACAAGCAGATATTTAGAAGAAAAAAGAATCAGAAAAGACCTCTTGCAGCAAAAGCGTTCAAATCCCTATGCAAGAGGTCCCACGTAAAGCTCCTTCTGAAGCAACACGTGCCCATCCTTTGGTAGGATAGGCCTCTACTTTAGCTAAAACTTAGGCTTCCAAGACTAAACAGTCAAGAAGGGATGTTGTTCCCTAAATTCACAAGGTGGGGGGGCTTCTGTTTAGCATTGTTAACCAGATGAAGAAAACAAACATACACATCACAATGTGGGATGCCCTAATGATTCCATCTTAGTGGGATCTATTCCATGAAGCTCTGGCGCAACTTCTGGGCATTGACCCAGTTATGTAGATGCCACACGCTTCTGTCAAAATATGCCAAGAAGAGGAGAATCAAGTAAGTAAATTTTCTAAAACCCCACCATTCTATATGCCCTTGATTATAGGTAAACTCCTAGTGCATAATTGCTTGATTGACTTAGGCGCTAGTACTTCTGTTATGCCTGAGAAGAGAGCTGATGTCTTAGGTATGAAATATAACCCTTTTTCTAAAGGATTCCTACAACTTGATGGCTTAATTTTAACCACCTTAGGAGTCATCAAGGATCTTGAGTTAACCCTCCATGCATGTCCAAGCCTAAAAATTACTCAAGATGTGTCCATTATTGACCTGCCTCCTTTATTTGCCCTATGTCTATCAAGACAAATTTACTACTAAAGAAGGTGGTTACTTGTCTTCTGATTGGTCTCATATGTTACTCAAGACAAGGTATGGTACCCGGTTTACCATACAAGCTGAGCCTATATTTTCTTATCATGTAGAGCCATATGTCCCATCCCCTCTCCAAGCCAATTGTCTTATCCAGGAAGAACAAGTTTCAGTTCCTGAAGAGCAGTCTCTTCCACCCTTTGTTCCATACCTAGTGCTTGATGAATGGGTGGAAAGGCATCACAAATTTGATCCCTACAATGAAGAACTGGAAGCCTATGAAACTGGGCTTGGTACTTATTGCATTTTAGAAGAAGACGCTATGCTTCCATGTGTGCTCATGGGAGACAAAGTTCAAATTAGTCTATGGAAGTTGTACTTTGATGGATCTAGAAGTAGGAATGACGCAGAAGTAGGAGTGGTTCTCATTTCCCCTAGGGATGAGAAATTATTCTTCATGCATAGGTTGTAGTTTGCATGTTCTAAAATGTGGAAAAATATGAAGCACTGGTGCATGGCTCGCTTATTACTGAAAAAAAGAAAATTAAAGCGCTACAGATCTTTGGGGATACATAATTGGTCATCCACCAAGTCACCAAAAAATTCCAGACAAAGAATAAGATTCTTAAAGCTTATAAACATAGAGTTTGGGACCTACTTGAGAGCTTTGATGCCCTTAATCTGCAGGTAGTCCCACGCAGAATGAACAAAGAAGTTGACCAAATGGCCGTGCTCGGTTCATAGTTCTCTCATGTTGAGGACTTTGTCAAAGGAAACAATCAACACATTAAGATGGTAATCAGACCATCCATTCTAGAAAATAACACTAGCTGGAAAGTGTTCGATAGTGACGCGTAGATCGTCTAGTTTATCCAGAATGAAGCTGAATTTTCATCTAGTATGTAAGCTGACTTGCATGAAAACTATGGTGACCAAGTAATACAGCTAAAGAAAAATAGGTTTCCTAAAGGGCTGGTCACCTTACAGAAAATGTTCAGCCCTGATGATGAGTTCAATGGTGAAGAAAGATACATGTGTGCTGCACATGAGGATTTCTCCTCCATTACTATTGCGTTCGGAAAGGAGCTGCTGCTCAGCATGACTTGTGCACATGAAGAGAAGAAGGCCTTCATCTCTCTTTGTCAAAAATGTACAGTGACATTTTCTCATGGGAGTATGAAGACCTCAAAGTTTTTTATCCAAGTGTTTCTCAACACTTTGTTGACCTTGATCCTAGTATAAATCCCGTCAGAAAGAAGCAATGCAACCAGTCAATCTAAAAAATAGAGCCCCTCATGAGAAAGGAACTATCAAAACTCATTAAAGAAAAAATTATCTTTCCTATCAAATACTCTACCTGGGTTACAAATATGGTTCCACTACGCAAGAAGAATGGTGAAATCAGATTTTGTGTTGATTTCAGAGAATTGAATAAGGCATCTCTAAAAGATCATTATCCTTTGCCTTCAATGGAGCATATTCTATAGATATGTGGCTGGTGCACAAGGTTCTCCATGCTAGATGGGTATTTGGGTTTCAACCAGATCCTGGTCAAGGAAGAGGATCAATTTAAAACAACATTTACAACCAAGTGGAGAATATATGCATATCCAAAGATGCCCTTTGGTCAGTCAAATGAAAGCGCAATGTTCCAGCGTGCCATAGATATTTCCTTCAAAGGTTACATCAATGAGTTCATCTTGGTTTAGCTAGGATGATATAACTATCTTCTCAAAGTAGGTGCGCAGATCACATGGCACACTTGGAAAAGGACTTTGAGAGATGTAGAGAATTTGGGGTATTTCTTAACCCTAAGAAGTGTAATTTTGTGGCAGCTCAGGGAAAGCTCTTAGGCCATGTGGTTTCAAAAGATGGTATCATTATTGATCCTAAGTGCATTTCAGCCATCCGAGCCCTTTCCCTATTGGCACAAAAAAAGGCCTTACAGTCCTTCCTTGGAAAGATTAAATTTATTAGGTCTTTTATCCCTAACTTTACAGGACTGGTTCGGCCCATCACCCTCATGCTCAAGAAAGGACATAGCCTTCAGATGGATAACAGAAGGAAGAGAAAGCTTCAATAAGATCAAGAAAGAGATTACTTGTGTGCCAACACTCATCAACACAGATTACTTAAAAGATTTCATCATTTATGCTTATGGTGTTGATGCAAACATTACTGCTATCCTAACATAACAAAATGAACAAGGGATGGAATAGCTAGTGGCCTTCTTTAGCTAGACATTGAAGGATTATGAATTGAAATACACTCACATGGAGAAGAAAGTCTTCACCATCATGCACTCACTCAAGAAATTCAAAAGTATGCTCACTACAAATCATATCAAGGTGTTAGTATCCCACTCATCTGTCAGAGACTTCATCATGGGAGCAGAAATCAGTGAGAAGAGAGTGCGATGGGTGAAAAAAATCATGGAATATGATGTGACTATTAAGGCCACAAAGTTGGTAAGAGGCAGTGCACTCTACAAGTAGATTGCTGAGGATGCGTAGAGTGAATCTGAGGCTTCATTATTTCTGGATGAAGACCTCCCATGTGTAGAACATGAATAGAATATAGACCCCGACGTGCATGACTGGATGAAGGACATGATCACATTCCTTTTCGAGGGTGCATACCCTCTCGGTTTGAATAAAGCAAAGAGAAGGCATCTAAAGTTGCAATCTATCCCTTATGTTTTGATTGATGGACTTCTATTCAAAATAAATCTAGATGGTGTGCTATTAAGATGAATCAATGGTGCACAAACTAAGCAAGTGTTAGTAGAATTTCATGATGGATTATCTGGTGGACACTTCTCTGCCATAACTACAGCAATGAAGATCATAATGGTAGGTATCATTTAACCTACCCTGTTTGCAAATGCACATAGGTGGGTCACAAAATACAAAGAATGTGCTTTCTTTACAGGAAAGAAAATATTGGTAGTGCTTCCCCTTTGACCAATCCAAGTGGATCAGCCTTTTGTGTAATGGGGTCTCGAATTCATAGGCATGATCAATCTACCTTCAACCGCTGGACATAAATGGGTGCTAACAGCTACAAATTACTTCAACAGATGGACAAAAGTTCTCACGCTTACGGAATCAACTGAGGTAGTCATCCTTGACTTTCTTGAAGGTTTAGTCACAAGGTTTGGCATTCCTCAAACCATTATCTCTGATAATGCAAAGGCCTTCCTTGGTGCTAAAACCACTGATTGGGCTCTAAGTCTGGGCATTTACATGAAAACCTCTTCCAACTATTACCCTCAGGGAAATGGTCTAGTAGAATCAACAAATAAGAACCTGATCAGAATCATGAAGCGCACAATGAACATCAGCCAAAGACAGTGGCATACAAAGGTCTTGTGTGCGCTCTGGGCAGATAGAATCACAGTAAAAAAGGCAATAGGAACTTCACCTTACAAGCTTGTCTATGGTAAGGAGGCTGCCCTTCCTTTAACACTAGAACTAAATTCATTGGTGCTTGCCCAACAGCTAGAATTTGAGGGCGTGGATCAGAGAGAAATCAAGATGGTAGAGCTGGTTCATCTTGAAGAGCTCATAAACTCTACCATGATCAAGCTAGAATAACATCAACAAGCAACAAAGAAATGGTTTGACAGAAAGGCTAGGCCTCAAACTTTCAAAGTTGGGGACCTGGTTCTAAAATGGGATGCTGACAGAGCTAAACCAAGGCACCATTCAAATTTTGATGTAATTTGGAGTGGCCCATACATCATCAAACCCTGCAAAGAAGCTAACTCTTTCGAGTTAACTCATTTGGATGGAAGTGCACTACAAATCCCAGTAAATGAGATCTATCTCAAACCATTCCATTAGGCTTACTGCATCATGTTATATATATTAAATTAGTTTCAATTCCTCCAAGTGTGCTCCACGCACATTATTTGTTTGTACATAGTTCTTTCCCCTCGTGTGCTTCCTGCGCGTGCTTTTTTGCTACTTCCAGAATGCATAACTTCTCTCAGCAGTTGTGAGATTCAAAATGTAGTGCAAATATGATTTTCAAGTAATTACAGGGGCATTTTCATGATTGAACAAGTAGACTCCATGCCCAATGGATGCTTCAGGCTAATGATCTCTTTCATCTAGTAGGAAGATGGCCCTGAAAGTCACCAAAACTATTATCCAAATAGCTCTCCTAGAGATTTGGATAACTTGCATACACATCCTTTCTCCCCTTCACATTCTTCTATTTCCTTCCATTTTCCCTTGTGCACCTTCCTCCTGCACGCCCGATTTCTCTCCTATCCTGTCGTACAATCCTTGAGCGCACCTCTGCAGACATCCTTCAATCAGCTAAGTCCCTGGCATTCCTCTTGCACACTTACCCAGACTTAGTTCTTTCGTGCATCCTCTTTTCTTTCTTCCTCCACACACCTTCCTTTAGTTGAATGCCCGCATCTTGTTTTCATACTTTCCTTCTGCAAGTATGCCTTCCTCTTGTGCACGATCCTCTATGCCTCCCCTTTTTTTCCATTTCATGCACTTTCTCCTCATCTCCCCATACACATAGCGTGCACCCCTCTTTGCCTCTCTCTTCCACTTATCCCTTGCACCCACATTCAGCGTGCATTCACCTTCTTTCTAGTCAGCTTGGTGCATCTCCAAAGGAAAGAGCGGGCCCAAAACAAGTAAGTATAGAGTGCAGGCGGAAGGCGCCACGTGTCTTAACAACGCTCCTTTAATGCTAAAATATTGAGTGGGTTTTTAAATGAGTGCGGGCCTTCCACGTGTCCCAGAGTCTAAAAAAGGGAAAGAGTTGGGGGTTGAATAGTCAAAGCAGAGGCAGGCCAACGAAGAGTGCCAAGTGTCAGTGTAACACTATTTCAAAGATAAAATTTGGGGCGGGTTTCCTAACAAGCGCCAAGCAACCACGTGTCCAGGGTCAGACTTTTGGCCCCACCAAGAAAAGAGACTCAATAAAAATACAAAGAAGCCCAAGGAGATTACGGGAGCCACCACGTGTCAGTCTGACGCATTTTCAAAAGTGAAAGGTAGGGGCCGAATCTCCAAGGTGTACGAGGCTGCCACATGGACCTGGTACGACAAACTCTTTAAAATATTGCGCGCATGCGATCCAAATATTCAAATGGCCATATATTTTGACTGAAAACTCAGGTTTGGGTGGGAGAAGACTTTCTGGAAACATCTCGACACCCTCCACGCCATGGAAACATAAAATATCATTCTTAACAGGCTTTGGTGGGTGAAAAATGGGAAAACGTCTATCAGGCCATTAAAGAAAAATCATATTTCTTCAACCACCATATCTGATTCGATTCAATCCGCCATTATTCCTTATTCAACATGGCAAGCAGACAAGGAACCAGACATAAAATTTTTGGGGTGGATTTGAGAGAGGCATTGATTGATAGTGGTTGAGCTTTCAAAGCAGGATTCAATGCGTCTCGAGGTGGTTGAAGTAGGATTCAAATTTTTCACTCTTCTCTCTCTTATTCTTCCTATATATTGTAATGAAGGGGCATATTCAAAGGGTTGGACAATCTGGATCCTTACGCATGTTGCTAAGGACTCCATATTTTCTGTATTTTGAGTTGCATATCTCCATGTTGGGCTATTGCATGTGGATATTGGCCTCCTTATCATTGTAACAGTTCTATGAATTTTTGGAAGTAATAGAAGCATCATTTTGTGACTATTCTCTGTCCTAACATATTTGCATTCCTTCTTTTTACCTCTTCTCTTGCATTGTGTATTGTTGTGCTATTTCAAGTCCCCTACAGTTCCATACTTTGTTGTGTTCCATGAGATGGATCTAGTGAATGTGTATCTCACTGTGTTACTCGTGTCTTGCCTCCTTTAATACTTTCCCTATCATTCTTGCTTAGAAAATATAGTGTTCACCCCTCTTTTATGGTGCTATCACCTTTTAGTGTAGTTCACTTCATGTTATTCTTCTTTCCCTGGTCCCTTGGCATTCTTGGCTTAGTTTCCCCTTTCAGCACTATGAGTAGCAGTAGCCGTAGAAATAGATAGAGGAATTGGCATTCTCCAGAGATCTTTCCTAAGCTCGCAAGGTCCCACAACTTGGGGACGGTTCCATTGTGGTCTTAAACACCTCGGCCCTTAAGAGATCTGAGATGTGGGTGTACGTTTGAGCAACCAACAAAAACATCCTTTCACATTTCAAAGGTTTCAAAATATTTCGGATGAATAAAAATATTATAATATACTCATTGGGAATCTAGGAATTCCTACTTTATAGTGCAAAAGTTTCCAATAGGTTTTTTGGAGCATATTTGTAGATATTAGCCTCACATTACAGGTAAAAATGTCTGATCCTAGTAAATATTTAATGTAAGATTATGAGAGTTCTAGAGATATTTGAGACATTATCCAAAGACCAAAGTAACATATATGAGACCCTCTTTTCATCCATGGTGTTGCTTATAATTTTTATTATCATAAAATTTGGTGGGAGTTACTTACATTAGCATATAGGTTTGAGCAGAATTGGAAAGGGGGTAAATTACAAATTTCAGGAAGAATTGGATCCTAGAAATTGTGGAAATGTTTTCATCAACCCATTTTAGAGTCAAAACCATATAAGGTTTTCCATAGAACTCCTAGCTCTAATGGTGAGAAAATGTGTCCAAGTGTCTATTTCAATCAGTGTTCAGTGAAGGAAAACATCTATTTTTGGAAAAACCACACTTAGATACCCTTGATGTCCCTTTGTCCCTTTTTCTCCTTTCCAAAATGGACATGGGGGACATAGAATTGTGCCACCACATGAATCATAATTTTGTGTCACTTAAAATATGACTTGGTGGTTATAAAATGTCTTAGACTCACCTAACCCACCTAACCACTTCTTATGATGACCTTCCGCTCAGTGAATTTTTGAGGGGGTGATGTCCCTCTATTCCATTTCCAAAATGTATATGGGGGACACCAAAATATGCTACCATATGATGAGAGAAATTTTGTTCACGTAAGTCCACATCTTTAAGTGTTAGGCTTATGTTTTCCACTCACTCTCATGACTTGTCTTGGCCCCCTTTCATGTTGCTTCCACGCTTGGCGCATGTTTGAAGAGGTGATGTACATTTTTCCCATACTAAATGTGGTAATGGAAATTCGAAAATCTTAGACCCATTCGGAAAATTTTAACCCCACACCTCCACCCATGAGTCTCTAGTTAACCCGAGTAAAGCTAGGTGAGTCAAGTGATGGGTTAACTAGGTTTATGAGTAACGAAAGGTGTAAAGCACATACTTATACATTTCTCACTCACTGTTAATGTTTTTAACTACCTCATTTCATGCTCCCTTTTTTTATTCTTTTGAAATTCCCCCATATCTCTCATGCTCAAGAAAACACTTTTTCTCATATATCACAAACCCTTACCCCGTTTTCCATAATATTTGAACTAAAGGTTCCCTGCAAAAAAAAATCAAGGGGGATTTTTTCATGACCCTCATATTTTCTGAATCCTTTTTTTTAATTTTCAGCCAAAAAATACTCATTTCTTATATTTACACAAATCTAGCGATTAAAATCCATTGATAATTGGAGCAAAGGCCTAAAATTAAAAAAAAAACTTATGAAAGTGGTTTCATTCGAATTTGACACCGAGAAGGAAAATTTCTATTTTTAATAAAAATTCATGGGAAAGTTTACTAGTAATAGTAATTATAATAAAAGTACAAATTTAGAAACCTCTTTTCATTCCCCATGATCGAGACACTCAAAATTGGCAAAAAGTGTCTAAAGTGAGACAATAATGATGAATAATATAAAAATAGTAAATTGATGAAATGAGATAAAAATGATCACATGTCATTCGTTCATTCATTCTATAACAATATTTGCACTCATGGAGGTATTTCGCTCAAGTTTTAAGAAAATGCTTGCATTCCCTGATGTGGTGAGCATAAAGTGCCAAAATGGGAAAATGCCAATTTTGTCTCGAAAGATATTTCACTTCATCCCACATGGAGTGTATTATCAAAAGGTGAATGGAGTTGGTTTTGGTTTCATTATTATTCCCTTTCTTTGGAATTGGAAGGATTTTGTCTCATGTTTCATTCATCATCAGTGCTCCGGCAGTGGCAGAATCATGATCATGCTTTTGTGAGAAAAATACACCATTTTATCCCATGTGAATGACCGATCATAAAATGTGGAAGTGTTTTAATGAATAGATTGATTTTATTATTGAGAGAATTCATCTCACAATTTTATCAGTGGTCTACTTCTCAATTATTCATCACTCCTCTTCTCAGTGTATTCAGGAAGTGTGTAGAGGTTTACCATTCCAAGGGTCTTCTAAAGGGGAAATTGTGCAAAAGATCTTCATTAGGGATTATTCATCAGTGTATCATAGTGAAACATCATCATGGGTCAAGTTGTTATCTTCAACATCTTTATAGCTGATCTTCATCGAAAGTGGATCCATCTTCATCAATGCTTTGGAGCATTTTCTCTCTTCTCTCTTCTTTCTTTCCCCTCTTCTCTCCCCCCTTTCTAATTATTCATTTTAAGCAATCACTATATTCTGTATTATTCACTTAAGTGACTTTATAATGTTGCAATGTAAAAGTCCCCTTTAATTTATAAAAAAGGGGAATTATTTTCTCACTTCCTAAGAAAATGAAAAGTCTCAAGTTGAATAAGGACATCAAGAGGCATGTGGGGGTAGATGAAGAGTTGTATTGTAAATATATAAATTGAGATATCCTCATCATTTCAAAGGATGGTTATTCATTTTTACTAGTTCCCATCTACTCTCTCTAGGAACAAGTGATCAAATTTCCTCTATTTCCTTTTTTATGTTTCCTCTCCATCTCAACTATACTTCATGAGTACGTACTTGTCAAATATTATGCATTGACACTTTTTGATTTTTGTGTTTTATTATTTTTTGATTATCATGGAGTCTTCTCATTGAATTTATGGATAATACTTTGGTTTTGAAACAATAAACTATATTATACTATTTATTGTGTAAAACCCCCTTGTTATTCTCTCAACATCTCTCCCTCTCAAGCTTTTTCATCGCTTGTAGTCTCTACAAGAAATTTTCCACAGGTGTAGGCAAGTACTCCTATGTGATCCCCAATTGAAAGAACACCCCTGTTGATAGGGTAGTGTAAATATTCCCTATTTTCAATAAATGGAACTTCCCCATTCAAGTAGAGGGACTTAGTCCCATACATTGTTGGTGAGAGAACCTTAATTTTCTCACCTGACAAATTATTTTGCTAACACAATCTCTTCCATCTTAGCATTCACTTTCCTAAGGGTTGTGTTATCATACTTTTAATCTCTTCCATCTTTTTATTCAATTTATTAAGGACCAATAAATCAATTTCATTTCTAAACTCTTCCATATTATCATTCATTTTTTAAAGGTAGAGTAATCAATTGTATTTTCCCTAAACGTTTCTAGCTTAGAATTCACTTTATAAAGAGTATAGTATTTCGATCATATTTTCTTTAAAAATTTGCCATCTTAGCTACATTCACTTTATTAAGGTTTGAGTAATCAGTCCATTTAAATTCCAAGTTGTATATTTTGGCATCCACTTTATCAATGTATAAGTGAATAAAATAATTTTCCACATTACCCATTTTCAGAAAAAATGGCGGGTTCACACAAGATATCAAATGAAGAGTTATTTGAAAGAATTCATGAGATGTTGCAACAAATTTATCATATGGCTTCCAAACCTAGTGATAAATCACCCAAATAACCAATCATACAATTTAGTGAAAACACTACCCCACGTAAAGTCAAACATTAATTTACACCCCTAAGAGAAAGTATTTATAGTGTAGTTCATCAATTAGAAAAGACTATTGCTTAAATACTTATTCAAAAGACCGTTCTACAAAGGGGAACCCAAGCCTAAGTGGTGTAAAGAATTAGAATATTGTGAATACCACTGCATCGTAGGCTACTCTATAGACCATTGTTTAATTCTCTACCATTATGTACAAGACTTAATTGACGACGGAGTCATAAAAATATAAATCGACAATGAATCTATCAAGATAAAAAACACATCAACTACCACAACCTACAGTAAAGAGTTGAATGTTTTCCAAAAATATTTACAAGATAAAACTTAACGAGATCAAGATGACAAGGGTTAAAGATATATAAACCAAAACCAGTCAATATCTCCTTTAGATGCACTTTTGTTAGTGAAATCATAAATTGAAAGTGTTTAATATAATTATCTTCAAATATCGAATGGGAAATTGAACATGATGTAAGACTCATTTCTAACCCATGGCATAAATGAAAAATCTAAAGAAGAGAGTCAATCATCAAGCACCATTGAGCTTGATTCTATCCTTTCAATGCTAGATCCCACACCTAACATCCCTTGTCTTGTTGTCGAGACACAATAAAAAAAATGAGACACTTTCAACAAAGCAACTTTCCATGTCCATAATACCTCAAACAATCAATATTGAATTTAATAATTTTTTACAATAATTATATGATAAAAATCCTTCTTTTGTTTTACATAACATTATTAAACAGTCAATAAAGATACCTAAATGTTACAAAAATTATATACATTCACTCCAATATGTATATATTCCTAGGTGTATCCTCATACAACCATTTCATGTCTTAATTGAAAATATATCATCAAACAGATTAAACCAATGCCTAAAAGGAGAAACATTAAATATTTTCTCTCCACGGATTACTAGATGGCTTGGATTACCTTCTATGGATAACTCCTTCACTCCTCACATCATGCAATTCACGGATGAAGACTATATTGGTGTAGAGAACCTTTTAAAACACCAATCATCTAGATATTTTAATCTACATACATTAGAAATCATTCATAAAGGTATCAGGGAATATGAATTCCAACATATTTTGTACAGTGGAAAATTATGTCTGACATCAAATAAGTTATTAGATCTCAAAACAAAGTTACCCAATCACAAACCCATTGACTTAGACCTTGCTCACCTAGTTCTTGTACAATAAGATTCATTGAATCTTAATAGTCACTCTATTGAATTAGACCTCATCTTCCCAAGTATCGTATAATAGAACTCATCAAATGTTAAGATTCACTTCGTTGTCTTGGACATCGTCTACTAAAGTATCCTACATTAGGACTCATTAAATCTTAAGATTCACTCTGTTGAATTGGACCTTATCTTCCCAAGTCTCGTACATCAGGAATCATCTAATACTGTGACCTCATCTGTCAAAGTATCGTAAATCAAGACTACTTCAATTAATTATTCATAATTTTTTTTGATGCCCTTCATTGAAATGGGCCTTGTATGCCTAATTCTCATACATTATGACTTATAAAATCTTAGGATTCACTCTTTTGCCTTGGACCTCGTTCACGTAAGTCTTATACATCAAGAATCATCGAATCTTAGGTTTGTTAGAAATATTTCAATTCATTATATTGGCTTGGACCTCATCCAATGTAGTCTCATAAATCATGATCCATCAAATCATGGATACATTGAAAATCCTACTATCTACTTCATTGACTTGGACCTCATCCACAAAAGTCTCATAAATAAGGACCATTCAACTTTCCTAAACATGGACTTCATCCATGATGATAAGTCCATTGTAAACCCTCATTAACAAAATCATAAAAATCAAAAAGCGTGACTAGAGATTTGAAATCCACATCCAACCTTTCCTTAAATTAGTATTTAAAAAATTGTTCAATGGAAAAGTAAGAACATCTTATCCACTTGTACTCTCCACACTAGGGAAGGACGCTTGCATGGTCAACTCATTTAATAAATAATATAAATTGTTTCATCCTTTGGAAAATATATTAATAATAACATCATCATCTCTCTACGCTCTTCACCTACAACATAAAGGTTAATATTGTTTTTCTTATGCATTATGTGTCTTATCCCTGTTATGGTTTGTACCATTCTAGATCTTCAAACCTATAGTCTTATCTAAAAGATTATTGATGAAAAATACTTTTTTCAAAAAATGTCTCTTTTACAAAGAAAACTAAAAAGCTTCACCCGAATATTTTAACTGTCCATCTCAGTCTACAATTTTGAACCCTTACGTCCTACTAGTCACATGTGGATGACTTTTGGGGGAATACATTCTTTCCCAATAAGCACAATATCAAGAAACAAAACAAAATAAATCAAAAATAAAATAAAAAAAATCAATCATTATACCTTTTTTTAATTCACAATCTTTGGTGATGAGCCCAAAATTCTTACTTGTAGTGTGAGACTAGGAAAGGAGGAAGATATCCTTACTAACCTGGATTTTGTATTTGGTAATGAAACCTTACCTCCTACTAGTGGCATGACGTAAGATGTAAGGGGTCATTTAAAAAAAAGTCCTTTTAAAAATATGAATCAAAAGTGCTTAGTCATACACATCCCAAGAAGTTTCTCATGTTAAGAGAGATAAAAATTCCTTCAATCGGATCTTGTCAATCAGTAGGCCATTAATAGATCAAAGTATAGTCAAAACCTATATAGTGAAATCATCTTAGAATCGGTCATGTAATCTTGACTGGAAATGAATCATTTTTTTTTGTGAAAATATAAAAAAAGTGCATGTGTATGAACATATTTCTTTTTTAGAGAAAATGAATAATTTTTTCAATTAAATTACATACAAGGATTCACAAAATGTTGAAGATTGTTAAGAATATTTTTTCAATTAATCCTAATAATCTAAAATAATTTTACAATTGTAGGAAAGTAGGAAAAATAAAAATGAAAGTGTACGGACAACCTTTTGAACTTAACTTCATATATTTTATTTTAAAGTAGTAGCCAATGATATGTAGATTATTGATGCATAAGTTTTTTAATGCGTAGGTTAAAAATCCTTCAAAAATTTGTTAAACTATTAGTAACAATACATGAATGAATCATAACAAGTTACATTATGTTCATAAATTAACTAATAATAAAAATACTAATTTAAATTTTTTTTGCTAAATTATATTTTTCATAAATTTGAATCTCCCTTGTTCCAACCCATATAATTTTTTAAAATACATAAATTTAATGAATATTTTTTTCCTGTGAAGGTGGATAAATATTCTAAACTATACATAATCCATATTAATTGGTCTAGTGTGTGTCCAAATATCATGCTCAGATCTCCAATCCAGTACTCACAACTATTTGGGAGGGAAAAAAGTCAAAAACAAATTGAAAAAAATAAGGCTGCATGCCCTTTATAATTAATTAAATATAATAATAATTAATTTTACAAAGGGAGTGCACCCTTTATAAAATTAAATTTTAATTATTTTGTAATGTTTTAAAAAGGGTGTGTGAGATTTGTATTACATAGGACATACACCCTTTTGGTTTAGATATGAAAAACGTGGTTTTTATGATTTTGTAAAAAGGGTGTACACCCTTTTTGATATATCACAAAATGGCCACAAAAGTGGTCCCCCAACATTGTGCATCCACCCAAAGTACATTAAAAGGAGTTTTTTTCCAAGATATACCCAATCTTTATCCTTCTTAGTGTCTTTATCATTACTGTATGCATAAGTTTTTCAAATCTTGATCAAAATGCTTCTAATATTTTTTCTTCTCATGGAGTGGTTCCTCCAAGTGCTCAAAATTATTACGATCCTTCTTAAAATTTTACCTTACTTAACAAGATCCCCAAATTCCTCAAGATCAACGATCTAAAAATTATTTACCCCATTCCCATGTTTCTATCCTTCTTCAAGGCCTTTTATATTTCAAATTCAACTTCTAATTTTCAGCTCATACCTATGAAAAATTAAATATTATAACTTATGCATTAAATTTTTTACCAAAAAAAAAGTTAGAATTATTTCTCAAGGTTCTCAAAATGTAGATGAGAGGGTCACTTCTGACAATATGCTTTCAAACCCTTTGGCTTATGATGTACTTACTTATCCTTTTCTATTTGGATTTAATCAGCCCAGTTGTATGTTGTATATTGGAAAAAAGACCCTTCTTAACACAATGGATCATTTCAATTTATTTCTTAGACATTGCTTATGATGCTATTTTATAATTCAATAAGTTTAGGTATTTCACATTTGATTGGTATTGTTCCTTTCCATATGGGTCAATACATTCATTTGCATCTCTAGTTGATTATTTCTTAGCTGATTTACAAATAACATTGCTAAGTGTTTTTACTATTTGACACATGTGAGTTTGTAACATGTCAACACTAATAGAATAATATGAGTATAAAAATAGACAATGAATTAGACCTAAATGTCATTAAATGTGAAAAAATATTATTTTAGAGAAAATAAGAAAATGAAAAGATAGAATAATTAGTTTATTTCATATCGTAAATGTGGATTATATTTTATCAAAACATCAAACGAGTTCACAAACTAAGAAAAATATTTCTTGGAAAAATCAATTAGAGCAAAACTATCTGTGTCAATTTTAGTAATGGAAGTCAAGTTTAGTATCGATCATTGTCTAAAGGATAAAAAACATATCTTTTGTAAATATTTTGGTCACTATTAAACTTTGGGTGCAAACAGATGTTCAATTTCTATCTCCTATAAAATACATAGTGTTACATCGGGTCGTACCAGTTTTCTAATAATGTACATGGTCAGTGTAATGTATTTTCCTACTATCTTTAAAAATCTTCAATGGTACTCCATATCTGTTGGGTATAAAGAATAGGTCATAAACATCCTTTGCAAACAATATTGGAAGCCTTTGTAATAAACATGTGTTGCTATTTTTCAAAAGGTTACTAATTTGATATCTATATATTGAAAAGCTATCCTTTTGTCCAAATTTCATTGTAGAATTTCCATAAGAGTTCATTTGGAAGTATTATCATTTTTGAGCATCCAAAATCCAAAAACATGGATATATGAGAGCAAAAATATTCAGATATATTATGTGATGTTGTGGACTTCAATAATTGGAGTGTTGGGATCATTGAGGTTACAAAGGAAATATTGGTGATCACTAACCTGAAGGTTTGCTGTTGACAAGGGATAAAAAATTTGTGGGTTATATTTCATTTTGTTCAAGTTTTTCCTGCTTATAAATATTATCCCTCAAATTGTGTATGAAAAGTTTCCCACAATTATGTGTTATGGAAGGATACTAAAGAACCTTTAGTGTAGGATTTCTAGAGGCCATTGATAGAAGTTTGATCAGCAAGAACCAGCTGTGAGTGTTCTTTGGTAGTGAATGTAAGCCGGTGATGTTGAAGAGGTCAATAACCTTTTTTAAAATTTATTGAAGAAGGAGATGGTTGGGGAAGCTGCTTGGGCTAAGTATCTATATAGGGTTACTCCCATTGGAAAGGGTTATCTAGATGTCATCCATGTCACTACGGTGACTTCAGGATATGGTCTATCTATGTGGTATAGTTGACATGCATATAGTCGATTGGTTTTTGATAAGAATATTTGAATGAAATGTACAAAGATTGAAAGGCTTGCTAAGAGATTAATATTTAAGTCGTAATGACAAGTTACTGATAAAAATATTATTCCTTAAAAAGGAAAAGGAACCTGGAACTTCTTAGAAGGAAGTGCTTGCCCTATAAAGGACAATGGTAAAGATTCAATCTGTGATAAACATGATTTGGTTATGAATGATAACCAATTTAAAGAGGAAAATAACCTTATCAAAGAGAATTTTGTGCTATAAGGCCTTATTATTTCAAATGAAAGCATTATACTAGGTGACCGAGATGGTTTTTACATGCTCCTTCTTAGTGTTGATTGGGAAGAACCTTCATGAAGAAGATGGTGTAGATGTGATCCTTTTTAGTGTTGATGGAAATATTATCCCTCAAAAATAAAAAGGTGCAAACAACCACTTGGAAGGAATTACAAGCCCGCTAGATACCATTGGAAGAGGTTCAATCCATGAAGAACATGCTTTGACCATGAATGATGGATAAGTTAAAGAGGGAAAAAACCTTTTTCAAAGTGGATGGTGTGTCAGAAGGCCTTATTATTCTACTTGAAATCATCATAACAAGTGAAGGATATGGTGTTGATGTGATCCTTCTCAATAGTAATGGGGAAGCTCATTCTAGAAGGATATAGTGTGGATTTTCTCCTTCTTAGTTCTATGCTTGATTATCCCACATATTTGATGTGAAAATAACCCAATCTACACCAAATTCTATTTCATTCCTCCAAAAAAATATAAAACACAACAAATACAGTGTGAGAAGAGTCTCTTCTTCATTATATAGATTTCTCTCTCATTTGTTGACCTTAAATACATTGTTATAAAAATTACTATATCATGTTATACCATGTTAGCATTTAAGATAAGGATGTAAAATCCATTAAAATTGAACTATTTTTTTTTGAATAATAACATATAAGTATGTATTTTACCACAAAAAGTTTCTAATTAATGTTCAAGCCTTAAAAAACAATGTGAGAGGTGAGAGAAAACCTTTAAAAATTAGCATTGAATATGATCCTACCTATTTAGTTGCCGAAATTAGACAACATAAACATAAGACACTATTTTTGAAATACATCCAAAAAACATACTTGTATGCACCTTACCAAACACTTGGATTTTTAATCTTGTTTAGAGTTACATATATATGTTAATTGATCTAATTCAAATATCATTTTTCATCGATGTTGAAAGGAGTTGTAATGAAAATCCTATTTACCTCCTTTTTTAACTTTTAGGAAAAATGTTTTTTACTTTGGTCCTACCTATACTCATTTTTTTGAGACTTTTTAGTCATGAATTTTTTTTATCATAGATCATTTGAGATAGTAACCAAAGAATTTGATGATTTAATGATTGAAACTTAATAAATTTATTCAATTCTTGGGTAAGTGCACCAAGTTGGGGGGCCAAAAGGGGGTCTTAAGTGGATGCATTTTTTTGAAAAAAAAAACTTCAACTTGTATGAGTTTTTCAAAATAGTTACACTCAAAATTGGAAGATGTTGTAGAAATATGAATCGTAGAATTTTGAGTCTAGTTTCTAAGCTACTAAATTTTATTGAAAATCGGATAAGTTTAAGTGGGTCAAACAACTAAAATACCAACAGATGCTCCTGTTTTTGTTAAAAAACATAATAGAGTGACTTTCGTGCCCCCCACCATTTTTTGTGCACGATTTAGTATTTTTGAAAACCCTTTGTAGTAGAAAGATAGCTAGGAGCATCTAGTTTGGGCTCCATTTTTTTATAGATTTTTTTAGCGAATATTTTTTTATTTATAATTTTTCTAGTACAAAAATTTTATGTTTTGAAAAATAACGGAGCTCCGACCGTGCCCCCCCTAACTACCTCAAAAAATATTGAAAATTAGATTTTTTTTTTGAATATGTATAGAATTATGCCTAGTTTGGGCTAGTATAATTTTTTTTTAAATTTCGATCACCCAAAAAAAAGATACACCATGAAAGATAGACATATTTACACTTCAAAAAATAGCTATAAAAAGGCATAGTTAGAAAATAAATAATATGGATATCTTATATTAGTCAGAAAATTTGGAAAATTATATTTTAAGAAAGAAGAGACTCTGCTCTACGTCGTGGTATAATTTTTTTAAAATGGATCAATTGTTTTATTTTGATTTCTCAGAGAGGAAGTGTCATTTTTACATTTTCTTGTAAAAACTCGTTGTTTGTTGTGTTTGTGCAGGTCCATGCCTCAGACTTGGGGATCCAAACCAGATCCCAAGCCTTGAGGCATGGCTTGGGAAAAGAGAAAACAAAAATGCGTACGCATTATGTAACATGTACATGTTTTGATTTGTTTTATATCTTGTGGCCCCCCAACATCCCTTTCACCTCTTTCACAGGAATTCTGCAAACATTATGTTTTGTCTGCAATATTCTCTACATTCTTGCATGATTTTTTAGTATTTCATTTTTTCCCCTACCCCACTAGTTGATTTTTTCTAATCATGGGTGATAAACATCAAGCTAAGGACAAGAGGAAAATCAAGAATAAGACACTGGAGAAATTGGAAGAGAAGAGAATAAAGAAATTGAAGAAAATGCAAAAACTTCGAGAAGGGAAAGGTACATCCGTATATCAAATGTAGTTAATGTATTAGAAAATTGGGATAAAATACATAATGAAAATGTAGAGAATAATGATTTTGCAATGAAAAATTATATTGAATTGAATGATAATGTTGGTATGGATGAAGAAATTGATATGAATCCAATTGTTGAACCCTTACTTGAGAATCCAAATGTTAACCCTGAAATTTGTATGAAAACACTGAATGAAGAAAGTAACCTTGTAAATGAATCTTCACCTCTAAGAACACCTCCTTCCATTTCACGAAGAAAACCAATTCACTTAATTGAAATTGATGAAAAAATTATAAAACCAATGCCTAACAAAATGTCTGAAAGAAATGCGAGAAGAAAAGCTAGTGGAATTTGGGATAATTACTTTGAGAATTTAAATGATGCACAAAGATGTCAATTATTTGTTTCATTGATGAAGTTAATTAAGATGAGACCTATAATGAAGACCCTGGGGTTAAGAACATCTAATGTTGTTGATCAAAATGCGTCAATTTTTGAAAACATATATAAAGCATACCAAGTTGTAGGTGGCAAAAGATGGACCAAAGATAGTAATACTACATGACGTGCACTAACTAATTGTATAGTAAGTGATTAAACAATTAATAAATGATTGATTAGAAAAACAAGAAGTGCTTTGAAGCTAAACAGAAAAACACTAATGAAAGCAATAGAGAGACGTAAACGTCTTGAGTCAGTCAATAACACTGACTATTGGGCTTTCTCTAGCAGACTTCCATGAAAAGACAAGAATACATATGATATTCTAAAAGAATTAATTGTAAAATTTTGGAATGAGAACACAAGGGTGTCACCAAATAGAAGAGATACAGTAAAAACAAGAATAGGTTCTCGTAATCGTGAATCGTGTGCAAAACATTTCTTAGATATGACTCAAATAGAAATGTTCTCTAAGTTTAAAAATGAAAATCCACAAATTAACATTAGCCAAAGATTCTTTGAAATGAACAAACCCTTTTATGTGAAAATCAATCACTCACGTACCACTTGTTGTTGTAGGCATCATGTTGAATTTTCAATGCATTATGATGTTTTTTGTCAAATACGTAGTGTTTTGCATACTGACATCATGTTGCAGGAGTGTGGAATAAATGTCCCACAAAAATCTTCAAGGGAATTTATTCCGACAATATTTTGTGAAAAATCAACAAGACAATATTTTTATAACAAAGCATGTTTGGATGGAACGTGCAATGTATGCAGTGGCTTGCCAAATCTGAAAAGTTGTATCCACAAGGAGAGTACATCTTCAATAGGAAAATAATTGGTTGATTTCACCAAATATAAATTGGTGGCATATCAATTAAAAGATGGAAAAGAATCTAAGAGGTGTGAGCTTGTTACAAAACAATTACCTGTATCAGAATATATGGTCAAATTCAGAGAGGAAATTTTTTATGAGTATGCAAGGCACACACATAGAGCTCGATGGTTGGATGAAAAATTCAAGTTAAGAAAGGACACATTCCCACTTAGTACTATTGTTTTAGTAGTTGACTTCGCAGAGAATTACACATTGCATCCACAAATGGAGGTTCAGTCTCAATATTATAACTCAGTGCAAGTTTCTATTTTCATGCATATAACATTCATGCACTCTCCTAAAAGCACTGAGTAAGACCGAAAAATATTGAGAGAGTATTATTTCTACATCAGTGATGATCAGACACATTCTACAGAATATGTACAAGGGTGTTTCTAGGTGTTTTATGTGAACTTGAATGAGAGGAACATTAGTTTCGATCAACATTACATTTGGTCGGAAAACTGCACATCACAATTCAAGAATGCACGAATGTTTTATTGGCTAAGTAGGATGCACAAAGAAACAAATGTACAACATATCTAGAGTTTTACTGAGGTAGGGCATGGAAAAGGAGAGCATGATGGTGCAGGAGCATGTGTGAAAAGAGCACTTGTAAGAGAAGAGTTAAAGTTCAAGGATGGTGCTAAATTTACAGATGCAAAAAGCATTATTGATTGGTGTGTCAAGAATATGGGCCATGAATCTCAAGAGAGATCAATGGTTCATAGATATTTTTGGTTGATAGAGTAACAACATCTAACAAACTTTGAAGATTGTATGACAGTTGCAGGATCAAGTGATATGCACTCATTCCGTACTTCAGATGCAAATGCTTGGACTATTTATACTAGGTGCATGACATGTTTTTGTATATCATGCATTGATTTTGCATGGAATGAATGTGAGTCACAATAGTGGGTGGATGAGTGGACTTGTATACCTCTAATTCCACTCAACACACATCAAGTTCCATGAGCATTACAACTTGCAGGGTCTTTAGATCAAATGACAACATCACCTGACTTTGACCAAGTCTCTGATTTAGTGCAACAAGGTACATACATATATGTACATGCCATGTTTTAGATTTATAAATTATTAAATGGTCAACTCTTAATGTATTTATAAATTGACTGAATAGTTTTACTTTGTGATACATAGGGCATGTTTTTGCAGTTATTGCAACGGAATTTAATGAAGAGGGAACAAACTACTTCTTATCTCGTTGTGTAGAGGGGAAAAAAATTGACTTCCATAGTCATTGATGGTGAAGACCTTGAGTATCCCACTGGATCAGTGGTAGTCACTAGAACTTGGCTCCGATGATATCCTATCAAAAAATCAAACATTTGGTTGTTTGAAGACTATGAAGTACATCGGAAGATACTTCACTATTCACATTTGGTCCTTGCAACAAATATTAAATTGATCAAATATCAAGGTCGGCCATCAAACAAAAATCTGTGGAAGGTTTGTGAATCAGATCATGAAGCAATTCTTGCTACTATCAAGAATAGAGTTGATCCTTGCGGTTCATTGGATTGAATTTGCAAAGGTATGTTCTTCATGAATTTAATTTGAATATTTACTTGAATGATTTTGTTTAAATTTTGTATGATTTAAAATTCTATTTAATTGCTTACTAACATGTTTATGTAGGTTAGTGGTGCCAAAAAAGCTTCCACCTTCACATGGTTGGCACTGTCAGTAGAGAATTTATTATTCTCGAAGCCAAGTGAAGCTAAGAAAAATTAAATATTAGAAAGGAACAACAAACAAAAATTCTCATTTCACCACCTATATCGTAAAAATATCTTATTAAAATTCTCATTTCACCACCGATATTGTATGAACCACCTATATTATTTAGGTGATTGGAAATGGACAACCTTACACTGACTCATTCTGAATGGAGATGGAGAAAACCACGAGAGGCTTTCATAGCCCAGATTGGTAGACCAAAAGCACAGGGAGCGTAGGGAACAAAAACATTACCCCGACGTGTTGGCCTAGTTGGATTGGTCCCACGAGCTTCCATTTGCAAAGTACAACCTCTGGCAGCCCTACACTGACTCAGACTGCACTATTTCTCACGTTTGCAAACAATAGGACAATGAGAGAACTAGATGGAGAGGGAGAAAACTGTGAGAGGATTTCGTAGAGGGCCCCAACATGGAGCTCTTGGATCTGACGAGACATCTCTAGGTGCCACGGAGTCTGAGAAATCACCCGTCGAAGATATGATGTGTTTGGGCCTCAGGGCTCTTAAGCGACTACACCTGGACGGGGTAGCCCGAGAGCACGGGGAGCGTAGGGAACCAAAATGAAGCCTCCAATAGCATTCACCAGGCCATTTGGATGTGTTGGCATAGTTGGTTTGGTCCCATGAGCTTCCGTTTGCAAACTACAGCCTTTGGCAGCCCTACACTGACTCAGACTGCACTATTTCTCGTGTTTGCAAACAATAGGACAGCGAGAGAACCAGATGGAGAGGGAGAAAACTGCGAGAGAATTTCATAGAGGGCCCCGATGTGGAGCTCTCAGATCTGATGAGATGTCTCTAGGTGCCATGGAGTCCGAGAAATCACCTGTCAAAGATATGGCGTGTTTGGGCCTCAGGGCTCTTAAGCGACTACGCCCAGACGGGGTAGGTCTTGAGAGCACGAGGAGCATAGGGAACCAAAGTGAAGCCTTCACTAGTGTTCACCAGGATTTAGACATGTTGGCATAGTTGGTTTAGTCCAACGAGCTTCCGTTTGTAAAGCATAGCAGCCCTATACTTTTTTGCAAACTAGAGAAAATTCCATAGAGGGCCCTGCATTTGGATCTGTGTTCTAGGTGCCACAGAGTCTGATAGAAGATATGGTGTGTTTGGGCCTCAGGGCTCTTAAGTGACTAGCCCGGACAGGGTAGCCCGAGAATGCAGTGTAGGGAACCAAAACAAAGCCTCCACTAGCTTCACTGGCCATTTGGATTGTTGGCATAGTAGGTTTGGTCTCACGAGCTTCCATGACAACCCTACATTGACTCAGACTATGTTTTCTCGTGTTTGTATAGACAATGAGAGAACTTGGAGATGTTAAAAACCGGGAGAGCCCTGAGGAGCTCTCGATTCTAAACAGGCATCTCTAGGTGCCACGGAGTCTGATAAATCACCCGTCGAAGATATGGGTGTTTGGGCCTCAGGGCTCTTAAGCACCTAGCCCAGACGGGGTAGCCCGAGAGCATGAGGAGCTCTATAGGGAACCAAAACAAAGCCTCCACTAGTGTTCACTAGGCCATTTAGATGTGTTGGCATAGTTGGTTTGGTCCCACGAGCTTCCTTTTGCAGTAGTACAACATCTTGTAGCCCTACACTGACTCAGACTGCACTATTTCTCACGTTTGTAAACAATAGGATGGCGAGAGAACCAGATGGAGATGGAGAAAACCATGAATTTTGTAGAGGGCCTTGATGTGGAGCTCTTGGTTCTAACGAGACATCTCTAGGTGCCATGGAGGAAATCACCTGTCGAAGATGTGACATGTTTGGGCATCAGGGCTCTTAAGTGACTACCTAGCTCGAGAGCACGAGGAGCATATGGAACCACAACGAATCCTCCACTAGCATTCACCAGGAAATTTTGACCTATTAGTGTAGTTGGTTCGGTCCCATGAGCTACAACATCTGGCAGTCCTACAGTGACTACTATTTCTCGTGTTTGCAAACAATATGACATTGAGAAAACCAGATGGAGATTTGAGAGGAGTTCATAGAGTGCCCTAACATGAAGCTCTTAGATCTAACGAGACTCTCTAGGGCTACGGATTCGCGAAATCACAGGCGAAGATATGGTGTGTTTGGGCCTAAGGGCTCTTAAGACTACGCCTGGATGAGGTAGCCCAAGAGCACATAGGGAACCATATCTTCGAATAGGTTCACCATGCCATTTGGACATGTTGGCATAGTTGGTTTGGTCCCATGATCTTCCCTTTGCAAACTACAACATCTAAGTCAGAGTCTTAGAGCCGTGAGGCCATGCCATATCTTCGACGGTGATTTCTCTATGAAAGACATCTCGTAAGATCCATGAGCTCTATGTTGGGGCCCTCTACAAAATCCACTCACATTTTTCTCTGTCTCCATCCTGTTCTCTCGCTGTCAATATGTTTGCAAACACGAGAAATAGTGCAGTCTGAGTCAGTATAGGGCTGCCAGATGTTGTACTACAGCAAACAGAAGCTCATTGGACCAAACCAACTATGCCAACACATCTAAATGGCCTGGTGAACACTAGTGGAGGCTTATGTTTTGGTTCCCTACACTCCTCGTGCTCTCATCCTACCCCATCTGGGCATAGTCACTTAAGAGCCCTGCGACTCAAACACGTCATATCTTCGACGGGTGATTTCTCAGACTCTGTGGCACCTAGAGATGTCTCATTAGATCCAAGAACTCCACATCAAGGGCCTCTACAAAATCCTCTCGTGGTTTTCTCCCTCTCGATCTGGTTCTCTCGCTGTCTGTATGTTTGTAAACACGAGAAATAGTGCAGTCTGAGTCAGTGTAGGGCTGTCAGATGCTGTACTACTACAAATAGAAGCTCGTGGGACCAAGCCAACTATGCAAACACATGTCCAAATGCCTAGTGAACACTAGTAGAGCTTATTTTTTCATTCCCTACACTCCCCGTGCTCTCGGGCTACCCCGTCCAGGCATAGTCTCTTAAGAGTCATGAGGCCCAAACACGCCATATCTTCCACGGGTGATTTCTCCGACTTCGTGGCACCTAGAGACATCTCGTGAGATCCGAGAGCTCCATGTCGAGGCCCTATATGAAAGAATCTCATGGTTTTCTCCCTCTCCATCTGGTTCTCTTGCTGTCCTATTGTTTGCAAACGCGAGAAATAGTGCAGTCTGAGTCAGTGTAGGGCTGCCAGATGCTGTACTACTACAAATGGAAGCTCGTGGGACCAAACCAACTATGCCAACATGTCCAAATGGCCTGGTGAATGCTAGTGGAGGCTTATTTTTGGTTCCCTACACTCCCCGTGCTCTTGGGCTACCCTGTCTGGGTGTAGTCGCTTAAGAGCCTTGAGGCCTAAACACGCCATATCTTTGACAGGTGATTTCTCAGACTCTGTGGCACCTAGAGATGTTTTGTCATATCCAAGAGCTCCATGTTGGGTCCCTCTATGAAATCCTCTCATGGTTTTCTCCATCTCCATCTGGTTCTCTTGTTGTCCTATTGTTTGTAAACGTGAGAAATAGTGTAGTCTGAGTCAGTGTAGGGCTGCCAGAGGTTGTACTTTGCAAATGGAAGCTCGTGGGACCAAACCAACTACGCCAACATGTCCAAATGGCCTAGTGAATGCTATTGGAGGCTTTTTTTTGTTCCCTACACTCCCCGTGCTCTAGGGCTACCCCGTCCGGGCGTAGTCGCTTAAGAGCCCTGAGGCCCAAACACGCCATATCTTCGACAGGTGATTTCTCAGACTCCGTATAGCACCTAGAGAAGTCTCATCAGAACTGAATAGCTCCATGTCAGGGTCCCTCTACAAAATCCTCTCACAGTTTTCTCCCTCTCCATCTGGTTCTCTCACTGTCCTATTGTTTGTAAACATGAGAAATAGTGTAGTCTGAGTCAGTGTAGGGCTGCCAGATGTTGTACTTTGCAAACAGAAGCTCATGGGACCAAACCAACTACACCAACATGTCCAAATGGCCTAGTGAATGCTAGTGGAGGCTTCATTTTTGTTCCCTATGCTCTTTGTGCTCTCGGGCTACCCCGTCTGGGCGTAGTCGCTTAAGAGCCCTGAGGCCCAAACACGCCATATCTTCAATGGGTGATTTCTCAGACTCTGTGGCACCTAGAGATATCTCGTCAGATCTGAGAGCTCTCGGGGCCCTCTATTGGGGACCTCTACAGAAATAGTGCAGTCTGAGTCATGTAGGGCTTTCTCTGTCTCTATTTGGCTTGGTGAACACTCTCGTTTTGGTCCTATTGTGCCATATCGTCCGCAGGTGATTTGTTGGATCCGTGGCACCTAGAGACGTCTCAAACACGAGGTTCTCTCGCTGTCCTATTGTTTGTAAATGTGAGAAATAGTGCAGTTTGAGTTAGTGTAGGGCTACCCTGTCTAGGCCCAGTCACTTAAGAGCCTTGAATGACTAGATTGGCTTAAGAATGAATTTCATAGGGGTATTTCTAAGAACACACGAGATTTATCAATTTCCTAGTAAATATTTCTTGTTTAGTTCTGGATGGGAGTCAGCTGGCCTACAGCTTAGTGACCTTCCATTCATTGATAATTTATGTTATGATAAACCCATGGATGCTTTCAAAAGCACCTTAAAAAGGATATGGCTAGTCATCAAGCCTAGTGAAGGGTGTGATGTGATTTCCAAATAACTTGAAATGCCTACAGATTTAAAGGTAGTAACACGAATTGGATAGGATTAGACAATCAAGAATCATTGAGTGTCTGAATCAGAATGTCATTGCATCTGGAGACATTCTCAAGCATTGGAGTAATGTATATGGAGAGACATTCTCAAAATATCAACAGATGAAAGGCATCAAATTGTGACGACTGTCGGGTGTTTTAACATAGGAGAAGACTATGAAGCATAGAAGAATGTAGTAAGTGCATGATAAGATAGGAACCAATACAAAGAGACCATGAGCAAGAAGAAGCGCAAGTAAGGTAAATACACATATACACATTGATAAATTGAATGAATAATTACTCAGATTAGGTAACTCTTTATATACATATATGATATGAATATTAATTTCCAAATTTTGATGCATATTATACATTGAAAATGCTAGTACATGTACATCACCAATAAATGAAAAAATAATCCATAATGTCTTAAATATTGTCAAGTGCACATCATATTAGATTCATGCGAAAATAATCTCAGAAATGTAAGGTCTCATACAAAATTATCAAGTTCCAAATAGTATTTTAATGTGTATAATAAATACAAAAATGCCCAAATAGGTCATATACCATCAAGTTCAAATGCCATATAGGCTTACATACAATGCCATGCACATAGGCATACAAAAACAATGTCATGTAAGACATATATATTTCCTACTCATCAAAATCTATCCCTCTCTTGGCCTTGCTCGAAGAAGGCCCTCCCTTAGGCAAAGATGGAGATCCATGAGATGACTTTGGATCACCCGAGCCCATGCTTCGAGTCCTCTTCCACTGAATACTCACTTGTAAATGAGCCTCTAAATGCAAACAATGTTTTTTTGGGCAAAACTTAATTTATATATGTTTTCAACATGTATTTAAGACAATGCTAGAATGAAAGTATTTACATAAATACACAAACTTACCACAAGTTTTCGATCACGCCCAATTTTCATCTCACGCTCAGATGAGTCATCGGGAGCTCCTGCAGTATGAACGGGGGTACGAAGACGATGAGATGGAGGAGTCTGTGCCCTCGAAGTCAAAATGGAGGGGGTTGAAGTTCCCTACATACACATAAGATCAGAAAATCTAACATCAGAATTAGCAAAAATAGAGCTAAGTACATGTATCTACATAATGACAATATTTTAACTAATTTTATCAATATAGAACTATTGTTTTTACCCCGCCACGCCTGTGAATCAAATGAACAGGGCTGCGCCCTATCATAGGTAACTCCTGCATACACACAATGAAGGACATTATTAACATAATTTAATAATTCTACAATGAAAGACATTACTAACATGTAATTTAACATAATATGAATTACACGAGAAATTTAACAAAATTTACGTGTTGTTTGAATACCTCAATGAGTTGCTGCGCAGATGAAATCACAGTGGCAACACCTTTATCTACTTGTCACAGAGATGGTGGGGTGTCTAGTGAAGTCAACATCTTTATCAAACATGTATATCACATGAGTTAGATGGACATACAAGAACATACATATATTTGACTTCAAAACTAATATATATATACACACAGACATGTATGTGAAAATTTTACATAATTAATATTCTAAATTACCTCTGTGAATGTATGTGAATATGTTTATGCATGGTGCTCACCGCCTGTGGTCGGGATGAAGATGCGCCTCCCACGGGCTGTAATATCAATGCATGTACATGTAAAAATATAATTATTTCAAAAATTTAACATATATAAGTAAATCACGTGCTCCAAAAATTTTGTAACAGACATAAAAAAACATAACAAATTTACCTATGAAGGTGACACCGATGAATGTAATCCAAATGTCTCACTCAAAAGGACATCTGACATAGTGACATTATCATGTTCATCCCTAGCACCAGGTGCACCAAAATCAGTACGCATGAAAGTATCATCCTCCTTAGGCCCCAAACATATGCTACCACATGACGAGAAAAAATGTGGCCTCATGCTAGTACTCCCTGAGGGAATACTCTGTGTACCTCCATGAGCATCTGGCTCAGAAATCTCCCTCGTATGTTGAACAAGGGTCATAGATAGCCCCTGAAGCACATGGAGTGTATCAATCTCTACTGTCTCCTTCACTGCTTGAGGGAAAATCTCAGGGTGAGGGGGCTTCTATGTAGGGAATCTACCCTGCTGAATAGGTGCATGTTGTGCACCTAGTCGATCCTATGCAGATCCTTTTCCTTGGCCCTGGAAATCTCGGAAATCAAAATAATTTGGGATCTCGTTGAGGATAAACTCGCAATAGAGTTTCCTCAGAAAGTATAGTGGCACCTCGTTGTTATTACAAGGTGGAAAATCAAACACCATCCACCATCGGTCCCAAAAATTATTTCTAATCAAATTATTATTGCACCAATGGATGGGAAATCATTTACATGTCAACAGAACAGTAAGATTAGTGTGGGGATCCGTGAATAAGGCACATATGATTTCTTTTGAAATTTATTTTTTCTTTAAATCCACATATGACAATTTATTGTAATAATAAACCCTACAACCCTCTCTGTAAGTTTTCCAATGATCAATTTTCCCCATTTATCTCATGTCAATTTGAACAAGTAATACCTCCAATGTGTTTGCAAGAGAGGCGCGGTGGGGGTTTGTAGATTGTGCATCCCTCATTGTTTTGATTAAATCCTCAATTTCAATTTTGTTTTCAACTATTTGGGCTGCTAAATCTTCTTGACTACCTGAGGGATGTTGAGCAATTGTGGGAGTGTCGGGAGGGATGTCAGGAATAACAGGGTTTGGTTGTGGTTGATTCCCTTGACCTCTAACTATAACAATAAAAAATATGTACTCAATTCAAATTGTAATCTATAATTATCATATTTCAATGCAATTTTGAGAAAAGAAATGTGCTTACCTCTTCTCCATGGCACCATCGTTGATTTAGATCTTCCCTGTGATCCAGAAATGATCCTTTGAGCTTGAGATCCAACTGAATGGAAAAACGCGAGGGCACAAACAAGCTCTGAAAACCGGAAAAATGATAGAGGCTCTTTTTTTTCTTTATACTCAACATAACGCGTACTGTAACGCGTACGTGTTACGCATGTATGCTCTGGTTATTCCCGAGCCAAACAAACTAAAACGTGAGCACGTTTTAACAAAACGCGAGTTTTTCTTTTTCTCACATCCTTGTCTGCTTTTTGGCCCCCCAATTTCGTAGCACTTAGCTTATAAATCTTGGAATTCATTAATCCCTCAATTTTAAAAAATGAAATATAATATTAATAAAAAATATTGAAAAATATTACATGTGCTATAAATTGAAACTATATTTTATTTACAATGTCAAGATTGTAAAGATGATTCTAGATAATTATCAATTTATTGATATTGAAGTGAACTAATTTTGATTTAGTGTCTGAAAATAATGAAACTAGATACTAAAATAAAATAAAAGATGTAATCATGATGAAAAGAGGCAATCAATAAGAATTCCCAACTAGATATATAAAATAGTAATCCATATATATTTTGTAAGAGAAACTATTTTATAATATCAACTTTACATCTCTTAATTAGTGATGGATAATTTCTACCATTCATTATTATTTACATTATAATTTAGTATTTAAACATTTATAGCAATACAAAATTACACAACCTAACAAATTTCAAATATTATATATTCATGATCTATATACAAACATAAAATATGTATGAAAACTATTTAAAATCTTGCATATATATATAAAATTTTAAATGATTACAAAAACTAATAATTGATGATAAAAAATCTCAAATGACTACAAAAATTGAAAATCTCCAATGAGTCCATTGACATATTTACCTGTCGAATAAAGTCAACAACATATGATAAACATCACACATGAGTCCAACATCTCAAACAAATACAACTAATAAACATATTAATGTCTAGTGGTGGAATGCCCACTACTATCTAAAAACCGACCACTAGATCCCTAAAGGAATATGAATAATTGTTTCTTTACCATAAAAAAATAACCATGCACATTGTGGGGGGTCAATACAACATATAAAAAAATTTTAATTCTTAAAAAATGATAGTATTATTTAACATACTATACTTACTTACTTATACCTCTGCATTTGAGGTTTCCATCTACCTTTGAGGAATTAATATTATGATAATATCTATTGGAGTATCTCTCATATGTTTGGTCCATTATGGTGTTTAATAGCCTTGTGTCCACATAGATGCTAGGTGATTCACCCTGAAAGAAATATTCAATTTTTTGTAAATTTTAAATTCATATAAAATTTTAAAATTTTAAATGATTAAACTATTATATATGAACTTGCAAGCGACATCATCGTCAAAGTGTTGACATTTTTGCACCACGTGCTAAAAAGGTCAACTCAAAACTTTGAAAGTTTCTCAGATTGGTCAATTATGAGCTTGGTTATGTTTGGGATAGCCACCTTAGATTAGGATACAATTTTTAATTTTTGGGTTTTGGGAGTCATTTGGCATCAAAACTACAACTTGGGTATAGTTTAAGAACGTCATGCCTCATAGATGCATTCATTCCATTTGAAACCTTCGTCACAACTGCGCAACAACTTTGAATATCCATTGCAAAGCCCTGATGAAGGTAGGAAGGACAACATGTATTAGACATGATGTTCTGAAGCTGTAGATAGGTGGTAGTTTTGAAGGACAATTTACAGTTTTACAAGTAGTTTACATTTCAAAAAGTAAAAATAAGGTACACTTGATTTTTATTTCTATGATTAAGTGAATTATTTAAGTGTTTTGAGTTGTATAGGTCCATTCATTATCCATACAAATGAAAGAAAGTACAGAAAGGAAGGACATACATCTCATAACATGAAAATATTTTCATTTATTCACGAGGAATAATTATACATTTTTTTATCACAAAAGCCACGAGGAATAACTGAAAGGAGTCAATAATACATATATTTATGAAGTTGAAAATGTAAAGAGGTAAAAGAAACCTTTCATTGCCTTGAGGAGGTTTCTTTTCTTTTTGAATTGTTGTTCCAGCTACCCACTGCAACTACAACATGGTACCTGAAAAGGAAGAAGCAAATGGTCGTCAAATTTTGAGCTCAGGGTTGAATTTAACTCTTTATACTTCCAACTTTAGAAATTTATGCATTCAAAAGTGTAATTATTAGGTGAAGCAGAAGAATTAGAATATAAAGGTTGAGCTTAAATAGAATAATTTATTATAGCTGAAACAGAATGGAGAAGGAAAACTAAGAAAATTTTGACAGGGCTTCACCATGTAAAATGGACGTTTATGACTTTTCCAGAATGCATATCTTAAGCTGTATTAAAGCTCAAATATAGTGGTTAAGCAAAAAAGAAATGAAACTACAAGTTACAAGAGATCAACCCAAAAGGTTAACTGAAGAGAGAAAATGCATGGTATACTAATAGATACAGAAATGCTACAATATCAATGGAGAACAACCAAGAAGGGTTTCGAGTACATATTAATGAGATTTTTGAAGCAAAATAACAAATTCAAACATAACTTCGAGCAAGGTGTCAGAGCATAGGAGTTCGAGCAAGGTGAGAATTCAGAGTTATTCAAAAGGATCAAAGTATTCAATTATTATGATGAAACATAACTCAAATAAAGAACATAATAGTTCAGTGTTTGAATCAAGAACAGAAAAGTTACCAAATTTTTTATGAAAAACTCAGAAGTACAAACTTTAAAATAAAAGAGCTCTGCATAATGATGGAATAAAATTTTAGTAGAAATATGCAAAATTTACAGACCCAATAGAAGTAGAGACAACAGATCCGTAGTCAACTCACAATGAGCTCAGAATTTCAAAGTAAGGCTTCAATACCCAATTCTTGCCCCAAGTCATGTAATGATGACAAAACAAAAAGGAAGATAGCTCCTAGTTTGTGCAATGATAAGATTTTTCATAAAGGAGAAACCCAAACCCATTCCCCAGAAATGAAGAAATTCCTAGTTAAAATGCGCTTCAGATTTATAAACAGACCTGATATTGGATGAAGTTTTACTTCTATGGCAACCACATTTTCAAATCAAAGTAAGAATCACTTTCAGAGGTAAAGTCAAACAAAGGTACATGCCCTCTGTGAACTTCAGAAAATCATGGAATTCATTGTACAATACGAATTTTCGATGCAATATATTATCAGAAAGAAAACTCACTTCGTATAAGAAAAATGGCAGAATAGTTAAATCTAAGCTACTATGAAATCAAGGGAATCAGAGATTTACCTTAAAATTAGGGTTATAGGAAGTCAATAAATCCTTCATCATGCCATCAAGTAGCAGAAAATGGAATAGTACTTCAGAATCCACTACCACAGCATCCGTTGAAGCAGTAAAATATCGAGCAGAGGGAAAAAACCATAGCTCACAAAAGCCCAAAGAAAATATTTGTGGTGGCAATAGAATTTTTAGAACTCGAGGAAAAGCCAAGAAACTTAAAACAAAGTGTTCACATTCGTAGAAAATCACTGAGGTCAAAGGATAATATAGTTCCAAGCTTGAAGTCTATAAAATGATGGCAAACATCCACAATCATCCCACTCAGAAAACTCGTAAAGGAGCTACAGATTCTCAAAGAATCAGAAGGCCGAAAGATGCAGAAGAACTAAACTCAGAAACTACAATAATGGTGTCGTAGAAAAAATTCCAGGAGCTCACCTAGAGAACAAGGAAATCAAATGAAATGAATTTTAGTTCATTCTCTATTTCAACCACGGTGTCCGAGAAACCCTAACTCATCCAAGTTGAGAATCGACGACAGTGTTTCAAAACAAAAGGATGATCAAAGGAAAAGATTGCATCATGAATACCATTTCCAACCACCACTTTGATAAATGGTAAGATGCATTTAGGGTTGTAAGATCGATAGCCAAGACTTATTACATTTACCAACCCAGTTTTAGGGATCTGATGGTGGAGATCAATGTAACAGAAGATCAATGACTGAAATTCATGCACGTATCCACTAAAATCTCAAATTAAATGCCAAAAAATATTGACAAAGGTAAAGGCCCAAGCCTTTAAGCCAATTAAATGCACATTGAATAAACCACACAGACCACCATGTGATCCTACAAAAGATCAAGGCTGGGAATATTTGGGAAAACTCATCAACGGTCGCAGACGATCCATACTAATCAAATAAATGTGCACAAGGCCAACTATGCATCAAAAGGGGTGACTAATCATGGTGAAGGAAAAAAACCCCATTGAATATTGTTTTCTTTGACCTCCTAAGGTCTAGACCATAGTTGCCCCATGTAAATAAAAAATAATAATTGCTATCAACCATTAAAATATCACAAGTAAATTATGAAACAATGATAATCGAAAAGGTGGCTGAGTAATATATCAAGACCATGTAATAGTTGGATCATGGTGTGTAAAAAAATGTAAGGTCGAACAATAGGCATAATGATTATTCAAGTGACGACTATAGTATATGCTATCAGATATGCAAACGGTCTCGTGATCTCATCTCCAAAGTGTCAAAAACACATCAAAACTTTGATAATAACATGTGATAAGTAATATGGCCAAGTTACGATTAACCATAAGTAATATGGGAATTAATTTTGCATCAAAAGGGAAAGTTGTAGATGTCACATCACAAACAAGAATACAGATTTACATGCTCAATGAAGGAGACTTGCCTAGCAAGCAAGATATATTATTAGCATCATTCACCCATCTTTATTAAAAATAGAATAGTCAACTTTAGTTGATTAAGATGTAACCAAAGGCTATTTATGCCTCGTTGTACTAGTTTTTTTAATTGTATTCCTTTATTCATTATTAAATAAAGATAAAAATAGGATGCATGGGTGAGTACAACCTTAGTCTATTTTTAGGAAGGGTGGGTTGATCAAATTTTCTATATATTATGTTCCTTAGCAAAGCACAAAGGAGGATTTTTTAGATACAGGAGTGTTGAAGCAATTATTTTGCTAGTTTTTCCCTCTCAATGTGAAGTATTTTCTTCCTTTCCAATTATTTACAGTATTGTGTTTATTTTCATTAATCTTGTGAATGCAAATTCCCTAGTTAATCATCTTACCCCGTTGCAAATTTAGTAATTTCCACATGATATTAATGTGCATGTTTAGCTTGGTAGTATTGTTGTGATACTTTCCCTTAATACCTCAAAGTATTTTTCCCTTAACATTCTGTAGAAAACTATTGGTTTGTGCATCAAGAATCCTTTCATATATTAGTTGTGCATATACTCAGTCAAAATCCCTTAGATAAATTTGGTGTATCACCTCAATTTTAATCATTTTACAATCATCTTTTACCCTTCACCTCAGAAAAATCAGTCTATGATACATCAATAAGGGACCAGTCTTGATACTTGAGACTCACCTCGAAATGGGTATACCCATATACCTGAGGTGTTTCCATTATATCTATGAAATAGAGAGATAAAATTTGCAGGCTTAGAACACCTGCAACCATCTCTCTACATGGTGCACTTTAGAGAGATAACAAAAACCACCATAAATCAAATATCCTCCTCCATAGCTGAAAACCTAGGCAGTCATGAGATAAATCTCCCTCATTTACCGGTGAGGCTCCCATGTCATATTTGTCAATAAAATATGCTAGTATCTATTTGGGGGTTTTACTTTAACTATTCAGCTCATGAACCATAACTGTATAGCTCTGCAGCAAGTAAGCAACTGTTTAAGAAAGGAAATATTTAAAGAAGAAGGGAATTATATAAACATAGAGAAGAAATGGGGAAGATGTGCATCCTAATCAAAAGATAACAAAGTTGATTGCATGCACATAGAAGAAACCAATAGATATCAACACATAGAATTATAAGCAAAGGCAACTCTAGATCTAGATCTAAAATAACACAAAGTTTATTAGAGATCTAAGATAGAAAGCTAGAAACAAAATGCACCATGACACAAAGTTCTCCGGAAACCTACTCCTTTATATTCCTTTGCTTCAAGTGGCTATCAGGGGTTTCAGCACAAAGTCTGGAACACAAGAATGCTGCTTACAAATTATGATTCTTAATTTGAAGGTTCTTCCTCTACTTATAGAATGTAGAGGGACAATTAAAAGTCAGAAGCTTTTAGTTGAACTGACACATGTGGAACTCGGAAAGGAAACAATTGGCAATCTCCCTCCTGGAATTCCTCTTTATATGATATGCATGATTTGCAACTAAAAAAAACCTTCTATTTTGCACATCTGCCACCTATCTCCAAGTAGTTGACTTCTTCAAGTAATGGATTTTAAACCAATCACTTAAGTTGTACAATTTAATTGATCGCTCAATTATTTTGTCGGAGGAAATAAGAGAAAGAAGAAGAAAGAGGAAAGCTGCAGTCTTGTCCTTTTTCATATTCTGCATGCAGCTGATTCAAACTAAATCTGGAAGCGACTGGATCTAGAAGTGACTGTCCAAGCAACTAGATTTGGAAGAAGTTGGATTTGGAAGTGACTGGAAGCAGCTTGCGGATATTTCCTTTGACATGTCTTACTTCTTATCCATGAAGCTTTTGCAGTTCTTCTCCAGTACATGCATCAGTGAAATGTTCGCCGTAAATAACTCATCATTTTTATTTTTAATTGCATATGAGCAATTAAAAATTCTTGAAAGCACTTCGAGTGAATGCAACTTCAATGAAGACTTCAACTGGAAGATTGGAAGCACATGCACAAGATCCTGGAATAAATTTTCCACGCACTAGCTTCTTCACGGGTTACATTTGAAACAAGAGGATGAATTTTTGCCAGAAGCTTTTGCAGTTATGAGATCTGGATTTGGATCTGTGTCTCCGGTGTCAAAAAATCTGGAAGTAATACATGAAGTCGTTGTGCTTTATTTTTCATCCTGATTTGCCATGGCTGTATATATCTTTGTCTGTGCAATTCTTCTTCTCTTTATTCAGCCAGAATTCTTCAAAACTAGTGCAGATTTGGATAATTCTTCAAATTCAGAGGATATATTCAATGTATTGGACATTAATTTAAGCTCCTTTTCTCTTATAAAAGCACCTGAGCACTTGTATCAGTTATGCAAACAATTATCCAGACACAAATCAACCTCCTTCAACCTGTGCGCAAAAATTGGAAGCTTTCAGAATTAATTTCACCTTCTTCTGAGAAAAAATCCTCTCCAAATGGGGCACACTTTTCCTCTGGGCTGCACTTCTCTGCCTGTGAATTAATTAATTCATCCATATGGAAGCCTTTGCTTATATAATCTTCACCATTCTATAATTAATTAATACCTTTTCTATTCCTAGCAATTAATTAATTAATTAATAAGCTTCACTCTTCAAATGGGGCACCTATTTTGTGCATGCTCATGACTGCCATTAAATAAATGAAATTTATTTAATTTTAGACTTTTGCTTCTAGTTAACTCAAGCCTCACAGTATGCTTTGACCTTAGCCACTGAAAATAGGAATTAATTTAATCATTTAATACTTTAAAAAGTATTATTTCTCTCCCCAATGGGGCTGCATTAAATAAATTAAATTCTTTAAATTTTGGAATTCTATTTTGAAATTCCTTTTGTCCACTTCCCTTTGTTGACTTTTCCACAAGCCTGGGCGCCAAAATTGGGTGAATAAATATTAACAAATATTTATTTAATGCATTATTATTCACCCAAGGTGGGTTGCACTTTTTGGATTAAGGAATTTCTATTTGTAAAAGTCACAAGACAATGGGTTTATTTACCCTGCAAGGCAGCCCTGAAAATCCCATGATTCACTTAAGTCACTTGAATTTCATAATGGTATTATTTACCCTACAAGGCAGGCAATAAAATCCCATGATTCACTTAAGTGATATTTCTTTTATTTCATAATGGGAATTTTTACCCTGCAAGGCAAGTAAGAAATTCCTGCCTGCCTGCTACCTCCAATTTTTCCATTGTGACTTAAGTGGTGTTGCTTCCTTAGGAAAAAGTACCCTGCTAGGCAGGTACCAAATTTCCACTTGCCTGCTGCTTCCAAAAATCCCATGATCCACTTCAAACCCTCTTTTTCCAAAAATACGGCCAGCCCAGAAGAGGCTTTTTGGTACATGACTTCGTCTTTTCCCAGAGAACCAGACCTCCGATGGTGAATTCCTTCTAGCACAACTTGTGCATATGTGATCTCTAGATACTCCAGGCCAAGAATCAGGCCAAACCGGCAAAGGAATTGATCCAGAGAAATTTCACAGAAAACGAAATGGGAAAAGACAAAAAAAAAACGTTGCCAGAAGTTACAAATAAAGCTTATGATTCATTCTTCGGTTAAAACCCTGCTGGTATATGGGAATAACGATATGTAGAATCACAACAGAGTTAAAATGGAGTGTTAATTTGCCTCAAACGTGAGCTCAAAATAATTAAATATGAATTTCCTGCACGACAAATCCCGATGACAAAATATAACAATTTTGGGCATCTGGGTATTTGGCGAAAATGGCTAATATGGCTCTTTGGGAATATCTTGATGCAATACAAGACATTTTCTGGCAATAAAAACACAAAAACGACCCATTATTTTAAAAATATGAAATTTTTTTTAATCGGATAGGGTAGTCACAAATTTCAGGATGAAATCTGAGGACACTAATCAGCTCCATCTGTGGACATTTTTTTCTCTATCAGAATGACAAGGGAAAAGACGATATCCTAGCATCTCTGGTTTTGTATCTTATCTTTTGGGCATGAGATCAGGCAAACAAAAACAACACAACACAAAAACAAAACAAGGAAAAACAAACAAAGTTTTATTTATATACATATAGGTTTTACCTTACTTTTTTAGTGTCCTGAAAAACTTCAGATGTTGCCCGTTGAAAAGCAGTAGTAACTCAATTCCATCCCGGTAGGCAAGAAAGAAAGTATCCATTCCTGCAACTCTTTTGATCACGAAGGGCCCTTTCCAGAGTGAATCAAATTCATTGTGTGCATGCCCTTCAGTTCATATCTCTTGTCCCACCAAAGTACCCAATCTCTAATCTCGAACTTCCTTTCTCTGGCCTTCTTGTCAAGTAATCTAGGCAAGTCTTTATCTACTTCATCTGGTGGTGGCTCATCCTTTCTTCTCTCTGTGGCGGGCAAGTCTGCATCAACTTGCTCCGTTCCTAGACTTATTTGCTGCATTTATGAGGAAGAACTATCACCATATTCTTTGTTCTTCTTCAGGTACTGATCATGCTTGTTGAAAGTCTCCACTAAGGAAACTAAACCCTTGGGGATTTTGTTACATTTTAGTTGGATTGCTCCACTATTGTCATCATAACATGGATCAGCTTTTTCTGTGACTTTTTTTCATGGTGGTGATTTACTCCCTTCAACATGCAGACATGCAGGTGTTTGTTTAGGGACTCTGGGGCAGTAGACCATCTCCACTTTATAGTTTCCTTGTTTGAATATGGATGGTGGTATATCCGGATTCAATAGTGTAGCTGTGACTGCCAAAGAATCTGCCTTGGAATTCTGATTAATTGGAATGAAGTCAATAGAGAAGGCTACAAAATTGAATGTGGCAGAAAGTAATCTATCTCCATAATGCTCTAGCTTATCTCTTTGACTTGACTTTGCTGTCGAACCTGCTTTACTAGAATTTTAGCATCTCTTTGGGCTTTGAGGAGTTTTACTCCTTTCTTTTTAGCTTTCTCCATTCCTAGAATCAATGCTTCATACTCCGCCGTATGATTGGTGTTCTCGAACATCAACTTGTGGGAGTATGAGAATATCTCATGATCTGGAGATATTAGTAGAACGCCGGCTCTTAATCCAAAAGAACAACAGGTGCCTTTAAAATCCAGAGTCAAAATTTTTTCATCTTCTTTTGCTGGCTTTAGTTGAAATTCTAACTCTGGAACGTCTTTATCCATTTCCAAGAAATAGACCCCACGATCAAATTCTTGGAAAAGAATATGAGATTTAGGATCCTCAGATTTTGTAACTGTGTACTTAGACTTCTTTTCCGGCTCCAGCTTATGGTTAAGCCCTTTGATAGGAATATGTGTACAGGACCAATCCATTTTTACTTCTCCTCCTAGCTCTTTGCAGAAGTTTCTGCTCAGTAACATCCTGTAGGAGATAGGAATATCTGCAACTAAGATTGTCATCTTTAATCTCTTGTCAGGAAAAGCTGCCATAATAGCTTGTGCATCTTTGATTTTTCTGATTAAATGGACTTGTCTCTCCATGGAATAACACCTTTTTATGGTCTTCGTCAAGGTAAGCCCAAGAGCATCTGCAACTTTAGCTGGCATGACATTTTCAGAAGCACCTGAATCTAAAATGTAGTTACTTAACTTGAAACCATTAAGTAATAAGGAGACATACAAAGGTTCTACTCTTTTAGAAGGTGAGGATTTAACAACTGTAGTGTTGTTCTAGGGAGGAGTAACTTTGGGCTTAGGCAAAAGCCTTTTTGATGTACTAGATTTTCCTAGTGATTACACATATTTGACTAGCCTATTTAACTGCTTAGGAAAGGCTCTCAAGTATTCAGCTTCTGACATTTGAATCCTAGTTTTCTTGAGATGATCAACAATGTCGAAGGAAGGTATAGATTCAGATACCTCAGCTAATTTCTATGGCTGAGATGAAGAATTCACATTCTTATCTCTGGGAGCTAAAGAAGAAGGTAAAGGGTTGCCTCTTCTTTGTTCGTCAGCTAATGCTTCAGCTTGGCGAGTTTGTGATCTTGTAAGTACTGCATATGCATGACCATGATCGTCTTCAAGAAGCTCCTCATACTCATGTTCATATTTGTAGTTTAGGAAATTAATATTGGAGTTGCCAGCAGGACCTATAAAATCATCATCCTTGAGTTGATCAACATCAGCTTCCAGGTCTTCTTCATTCATCTCCATGTTGTTTCTGGGAGCAGCTTCAATTGCTAATCTTTGGGAACCAGCAATGCGGTTCCAGTTGTTGTTGTTGAAATTCTGAGTAGGGGAAGTATTGTTACCTTGAGCCATTTGAGCCATTTATTTCTTCATCTACATCATCTCATTTGCTAACTTTTGCAGTAGTGAATCGGCTGGAAGTAGTAGCAGAGGATGAACTTTCAGCTCTAGAAGTGTTGCCTTTTATCTTTCCAGCCATGATGAGGTCATCTTCAATTTCAACTGCCATGTTTTGAGTTGCTAACAAATCAGCAGGACGTGCTCTTTGCAGTTGATAGCTTACTTCAGGAAGTAAAGTATTGATGAAGAATAATTTTTGATTCTCATCATTCAGAGAAGCAGAAACCAGAATTTTGTACAATAATCTTTGGAATTTTGTAATAAAATCCTGCATGTGCTCATGTGGTTCCTTCTTCAGCTGAGTCAGTTGGGTTATCAAGGTGCTGGAATCTTCAGCTGCCTTGAATCTTTCCAAGAACACATCCCGCATAGTAGCCTAGTTGGTTAAGGTGCTAGGAGCTAGCCGGTAGAAACATTTGCCAGCCAAGTCATGTAGAGTCTCAATGAAGATTCTAACTGAGACATCTTCATAATCTACTGCAAGCACACCACAAGATATGAAGAAGGCCGCCAAATGATCATTTGGGTTTTACTTTTCCATCTCCAAAGAATTTTGGAAAATTATTTCTCTGGATCCTTTTGGTAGATCATGCATAGGTGGAGTCAAGTTCAGAGGCCCAAAAGCTACTCCCCATGGGATAGGTACAATCTGGTTCTGATTTTCCATGATGAACGAAGCATGCCTTCTCCTTGTTTAGACTTGGTGAATAATTCTAGCCGCTAGATTATGCTGAAGACAATCCGGATCTAGATGGGTGTGCACTCTTCTTCCTAGTGAGAGACTAGATCTACGGCTTCTAACTTGAGGAGGATGAATGAAATTGAATTGATCCTGCAGTCTGAAAAAATGGTCAGTTCTTCCTTGCGCCTTCATGGATCGGGTGAATGGACGTTCAGTCATGTTGAGATTTGTATGGAAAACACTTTGATCTTCAATAGATAAGCTTTGATCTACAAAGATAGTTCGCTTCCCCCAGCAGAGTCACGAAAAATTGTTGGCTAGATTTTCTGCATAGCTAAAAACCTAGGCAGTAATGAGATAAATATCTCTCATATATCGGTGAGGCTCCTGTGTCAGATTTGTCAATAAAATATGCTAGTATCTATTTGGGGGTTTTACTTTAACTATTCAGCTCATGAACCATAGCTGTATAGCTTTGCAGCAAGTAAGCAACTATTTAAGAAAGGAAATATTTAAAGAAGGGAATTATATAAACACAGAGAAGAAATGGGAAAGATGTGCATCCTAATCAATAGATAATAGAGTCCTGATTGCATGCACATGGAAGAAACCAATAGATATGAACACACAAAATTATAAGCAAAGGAAACTCTAGATCTAGATTAGAATAAACCTTCTATTTTGCACCATCTTCTCCAGAAACCACCTATCTTTTCTTCAAGTAGTTGACTTCTTCAAGTAATGGATTTTAAACCAATCACTTAAGTTGTATGACAATTTAATTGATCGCTCAATTATTTTGTCGCTCAATTATTTTGTTAGGAAATAAGAGAAAGAAGAAGAAAGAGGAAAGTTGTAGTCTTGTCCTTTTTCATATTCTGCATGCAGCTGATTCAAACTAGATCTGGAAGCAGCTAGATCTGGAAGTGACTAGAAGCAACTAGATCTGGAATTGGCTGGATCTGGAAGTGACTGGAAGAAGCTTGTGGGTATTTCCTTTGACATGTCTTCCTTCTTATCCTTGAAGCTTTTGCAGTTCTTCTCCAGTACATGCATCAGTGCAATGTTCGCCGTAAATAACTCATCATTTTTATTTTTAATTGCATATGAGCAATTAAAAATTCTGGAAAGCACTCCTAGTGAATGCAACTTCAATGAAGACTTCAACTGGAAGATTGGAAGCATATGCACAAGATCCTGGAATAAAATTTCCACGCACTGGCTTCTTCACAAGCTGCATTTGAAACAAGAGGATGAATTTTTGCCAGAAGCTTTTGCAATTATGAGATCTGGATCTGGATCTATGTCTCCGGTGTCAACAAATGTGGAAGTAATACATGATTCCATTGTGCTTTCTTTTTCATCCTACTTTGCCATGGCCGTATATATCTTTGTCTGAGCAATTCTTCTTCTCTTTATTCAATCGGAATTCTTCAAAACTGGTGCATATTTAGATAATTCTTCAAATTCGGAGGATATATTCAATGTATTGGACATTGATTTAAGCTCCATTTCTCTTATAAAAGCACCTGAGCACCTGTATCACTTATACAAATAATTATCTAGACACAAATCAACCTCCTTTAACATGTGCGCCAAAATTGGAAGCTTTCAACATTAATTTCACCTTCTTTTGAGCAAAAATCCTCTCCAAATGGGGCACACTTTTCCTTTGGGTTGTACTTCTCTGCCTGTGAATTAATTAATTCATCCATATGGCAACCCCTGCTTATATAATCTTCACCATTCTATAATTAATTAATGTCTTTCATATTCCTGGCAATTAATTAATTAATTAATAAGCTTCACTCTTCAAATGGGGCGCCTATTTTGTGCATGCTCATGGCTACCATTAAATAAATTAAATTTATTTAATTTTAGACTTCTGCTTCCAGTTAACTCAAGCCTCACAGTATGCTTTGACCTTAGCCACTGAAAATAGGAATTAATTTAATCATTTAATACTTTAAAAAGTATTATTTCTCTCCCAAATGGGACTGCATTAAATAAATTAAATTTATTTAATTTTGGAATTCTATTTTTAAATTTCTTTTGTCCACTTCCCTTTGTTGACTTTTCCACAAGTCTGGGCGCCAAAATTGGTGTGAATAAATATTAACAAATATTTATTTAATGCATTATTATTCACCCAAGGTGGGTGGCACACTTTTTGGAATAAGGAATTTCTATTTTTAAAAGTCACATGACAATGGGATTATTTACCCTACAAGGCAAACCTGAAAATCCCATGATTCACTTAAGTCGTTTGACTTTCATAATGGGATTATTTACCCTGCCAGGCAGGCAATAAAATCACATGATTCACTTAAGTTGTTTTTTTTTTATTCCACAATGGGAGTTTTTACCCTGCAAGGCAGGTAAGAAATTTCTACCTGCCTGATGCCTCTAATTTTCCTATCATAACTTAAGTGACTTTGCCTTCATGGGAAAAAGTACCCTACAAGGCAGGTACAAATATCCCACCTACCTGCTGCGACCAAAAATCCCCTGATCCACTTAAGCTGTTTGACTTTCATAATGGGATTATTTACCCTGCAAGGCAGGTAAGAAAATCCCATCAATGCCTTAAGTGATTTTTCTTTTATTTCACAATGGGAATTTTTACCCTGCAAGGCAGGTAAGAAATTCTCGCCTGCCTGTTGCCTCTAATTTTCCCATTGTGACTTAAGTGGCGTTGCTTCCATGGGAAAAAGTACCCTACTAGGTAGGTACAAAATTCCCACCTACTTGTTGCTTCCAAAAATCCCATGATCCACTTCAAACCCTCTTTTTCCAAAAATGCGGACAGCCCAGAAGAAGCTTTTTGGTGCACAACTTCATCTTTTCCAAGAGAACTAGACCTCTGATGGTGAATTCCTTCTGGCACAATGTGCATATGTGATCTCTAGATACTCTAGGATAAATCGGTAAAGGAATTGATCCAGAGAAATTTCACAAAAAATGAAATGGGAAAACACAAAAAACACAAAACGTTGCTAGAAGTTACAAATAAAGCCTATGATTGCATTCCTGGGTAAAACCCTACTGATATATGGGAATAATGATATGTATGATCACAATAAGGTTAAACCAGAGAGCATAATTTGCCTCAAAAGGAGCTCAAAATAATTAAATACAATTTTCCCGTAGAAAAATCCTGATGACAAAATATAACAATTTTGGGCATCTAGGTATTTGGCGAAAATGGCTCCTTGGGAATATCTTGACACAATACAGACACTTTCTAGTAATTAACACACAAAATGACCCATTATTTTAAAAGTACGATTTTTTTTAACATGGGTTAGTCTCAAATTTCAAGGTGAAATTTAGGGACACCAATCCTCCACTTGGCCCACTCCCCATCAAGTTAACTCAAGTAATGGCCAACAAAAAGGGTGGCAGAATTAAATTAACTATATTCAAGTGGTAGAAAAAAATACAAATGAATCATTATGATTTTATCTTTTTGACACTTAATATAGATTTTGTATATTTATAATTAATTAAAAACATACCTCGAGTCCTAAGTATCCAAAACTTTGAGGACTATTGACACACCCTTGAACACAATATACTAATGAGACATCCAAAGAATGTATATCAGTGCTAAGCCTCCCCTCATACCCTTAGATTATTGCAATCCTATGATATACAAACCACAAAACATTACAGATAGGGACACTAAAATCCCTACTAACAAATAACCATTTCCTTAAAAGGGTATCAAGTAACTATTGGTGGGAAACATCTCGAAGAATTGACCTATATCAAGATCTAAACAACTAGGTGTAAGGAGATAAAATTTGAAAAATATCATATTGAACCATCATCGATCATTAAAAATACCTATGAACTAGAGTATAATCTAGTATGATGGTGTTCTAAAAAATACACAACATAATTAGAAACATTTTGAAGAACCAAAAATAATCCAAGTATTGGGCACGTGAATATAGGGCGCTGGAAGTGCGTGGTACTATAATAGTATTGAAGCATCCAAGATTAGGAATTAGTTGTTTTGTGGATAAGGGCTATTTTTGGAGATAGCATGTGGAGTACACATAGAGATGAAGACTTGTGCTCCATGCAATGGTATTTTGGGAACAAGCAGAAGATAAGCGTCATGCATAGTTTAAGTTAATAATAGGATTGCTTCTTCCAGTTAACTATAGGACATCTATTATTTAGAGACACTTGCATGTATGCCATATTATTGTAAAAGCGCATGAATATTATCAACATGCAATCTCTCTTGAGAAGTGCGTAAGCGTGGTGAAGGGAAAGTCCCCACCTATATAAATATATATTGAATTGTGTAGTTTAGAGTAGTACTGAATTATTGTAGAGTTATGCTATGTGGATCTTGATGCGCGCATGACTTATGGACATACCTCATACACGTAAGAAGATTATGTGTGTTTACAATGTTTAATGTAATGGATTAATATTGGCTGGATAATGGTGTTAAACATAACTGAATATTGATCTAATGTATGGTTAATCTTATTATGGTTATTGTTTAGTTCATTTATCATGATTCTCTAAGATCTAGATTTGGATTATGCACTATGGAATGTTCATGTTTAATTATGGATTTGAATATGTATTAAACATCATCACACTAACATCCTACATAAGCAACTCTAAAGAGGGTACCTGATACCTTTGCGCACTTTGGGTGTGTGCTTAGCTCAGGATCTGAGTGATGTGCCAAGTGCCACTAGGTTTTTTCACATCTTTTAACTTAGTGTGGTTTTGCATACACTCTATGGCAACCTGCAACAAAATGTATTAGTATCATGGTTTAGAACCTGATTATTTAAAAAGCATATTTTTGGTCCTGCGAAAACAACAGGTCTAATAGTTTTCCAAATGCTCAAAACATCATGAAAGAGGATAAACCTATTAATTTCTGATTCTCAACCTTATTTATCCTAAGATTAACATCATTAGAGAAGAGCATACACAATGATTAACCTCTACTATATTTCCAATGGGAAAACTTATAACTCAAATTCTTAAAAAACTCATTTTAACCAACCACTTATCAACTGCATTCCGTAAACTCTAAATTAGCCTTTAGGGTTTTCTAGATTGTAAATAAGATGTGGTTGAAAAAGGCCAGAAAGTTATTTTTGATTCCCAAGATCACCTAGAAGGTGTGAGGGAATGAACATAATGTAAACTCTATCTTGAGCAAATTTGAAGAACAAGTATATTCATTAAACTTTGATTCGAAAAAGTTATGCAAAAAACATGAATCAATATATCCTACAAACAATAGTTATCTTTAATAATATACATGCAAGATGTCAAACCCCATTTCTAAATAATAGATGAAAATCTATGCACTAACTTGAAATTCAGTCAGAGCCCAACAATTGCATTTACTGATCACACCTGTTGTGGACCTGGTCACATTTCTATGCAATATAATTAGTCATACCTACGTGCACTTTAGAACATCATGAGTTTTTTATGCCCACATAAACACACATATGCACGGGCCTCTACGACATCACATGTCGAAGTCTGATCCCTCGATGCAGTTCTCTTGCTGTCACATAAATTTTCAAACGCGAGAAGATACGGGTATGTGGCCCTAAAAGTGTAGTACATGGGTTTGCCATAATGAAATGTACTACTGCAAACGAGTAAGAATAATGCCTGCGGATTGATCCAACTACACCAACATGTCCATATGTCTTGGTGACCTGGAAGTGGATGCACCAGTTTTGGTGACACTAACACATCCTAATGCAATGGGGTTACCCCGTTCGGGCATAAAGATGCATACATGAGCCTTGAAGCCTCAAACACGCTGTATGTGTACCTGGAATGATGTCAAAGACTTCCTGACACCTAGAGATGTCTGATAAGAACCGAGAGCTTCAAATTGAGGCCCTATATGAAATCCTCTGATCGGTCTTATCTCCAAAATCTAACAATCTGGTTCACAATGCTAAACCTATAAGAGTGCAAACTCGACACATATAATGCAGTCTGAGAAAAATACCCTAAGGAATGTCAAAATAATGTCACTACGTGCATAATACTGGTTAGGCTAAAAATGAGACCAAACCAAATATGCCAACATGTATTAAATAAACTTGTAAGGGACTAGTGGAGCCTTCATTTTGGTTCCCTACGCTCAGGCGTGCCAAATCGTGTTCATACCCTGTAAATTTTCGCAGTACTAATCTAAAGAAGCCCTAAGGCTCTTACTACGCCATATCAAAGGAACGGGTTCAAACCTACTATATAACCATCAAGATAAGAGCTCCTATGAGAAACAACTTCTTCAGATGCATGAAAGCTCCATTTCAGGGCCCTCTATGAAATGCTCTCGCTATGTTCTTACTCCCTCTAGATTGCCAGCTAACAAACTGAATATGTATTAGATCACTTGTAGAAATCGAGAAATGGAGTGCAGTTTTAGTCAGAAAATATGGCTGTCATGATGCTGTAGTTAACAAAAGGAAGCTCGTGGGACCAAACCAACTATGAAACATTACAAAAAAAATTAGCCTCGTGACTGGTATTGGATGGCTTGGATTTAGTTCCCTACGACTCTCTGAGTTCTCAGGATATTCATATTTTGTGTAGTCGCTGTCGAAGAGCCCTAAGGCTCAAACACGCTATGTCTTTGATCAGTTGATTTCAGTATGACTCCGTGGAAGATCAGAGAAGAAAATCGTCAAGATCCGAGAATTAGATTTCATGGGTAATTAGTACTAAGTATCAACAAGACTAATATGGATTTCTTCCTGTCAATCGTAATTCTCTCGCTGTACCTTAAAAATTGCAAACGTGAGAAATAGTGCAGTCTGAGTTAGTGTAGGGCTGCCAGATGCTGTAGTTTGCAAACGGAAGCTCGTAGGACTCATAACCAACTACATCAACTACATCCAAATAGGCCTGGCATGAACAATATTAGGAGGCATCTTTTCTAGTTCCATATGCTGCCTATGAACCATCATTGATTCTTCGTCTAGGCAAAATAAGCATAAGAGCCTTGAGGCCCAAACACGCCATAAAAACTTCGACAGGGTGATTTCTCAGATTTTGTGGCACATAGTAAATATTTCTTGTTTAGTTTTGAATGGGATTCAACTATCCTATGGGGCCCTCTAGTGAAAGCCTCTCACAGTTCATCTCCATCTCCATTTGGTTCTATAAAAAAGTCTGTGGATGCTTTGCAAATGCACCTTAAAAAAGATAGGGGTAGTCATCAAGCCTAGTGAAGGGCTACCAGATGCTGATTTTCAAACAACTTGCAAATGCATATAGATCGTAGAGGTCATAAAACAAATTTACAAATATCTCCAAATCACTTGGTAAATGGAAGCCAAGGCTAACGTTTTGGTCTCCCTAAACTCCAAGTGATCAAGGACTACCTTGGCTCTATGGGGGCATTGGACATTCAGGAATCATCTGAGTGTCTGAATCATGTCATGTTGTTACGATCTGGATAAAAATTCTCAAACTCTGTGGCACCTAGAGATGCATCTTGTTGGCAGATGCCAATGTGCTCTATGTGGCAGTGCCATCTATGGAATTCGGTCTCGTGGAAGGTGGGGATGTACTCTGTGTTGGTTTTGGTTCTCATGGCTGTCATAGGTATCCTTTTTGGTATTGTCGGAGAGAACTCCCCAGTGCATTGTGTGAGTAAGTTTAAAAGATCCCTCAGATCCTGGGAACTTGTTTTTATCAGGATGCAATAGAAAGACTAGTTTTAGGGATTGGGAATTAACTATGAAAATATGAAAAAAATTGACTGGAGTTACTGCTAGTGAAGGCTACATTTTGGTTCCTTACACTTCAAGTGCTATCGGGCTACCCTAAATCTGGACATAGTCGCTTAAGAGCTTTGAGGCCCAAACACGCCATATCTTCGACAGGTGATTTGCAAAATTTGGGGTGAATTGACATTATGGACCTCTGAAAGTGTGAAGAAAATGGCAAGTTCATTTCCCCCAACCTTTCTTGAAGTGAATTTAAACAAAATGAAATTTGGAATAGTGCAGTCTGAGTCAGTGTAGGGCTACCCTGTCTGGGCGTAGTCACTTAAGATCCTTGAATGAATAGATTGGCTTAAGAATTAATTTGATAGGGGTATGTCTAATAAGACGCGGGAGTTATCAATCGCCTAGTAAATCTTTCTTGTTTAGTTCTGGATGGGAGTCAGCTGGCCTACGACTTAGTGACCTTCTATTCATTGATAATTTATGTCATGATAAACCCATGGATGCTTTCAAAAGCACCTTAAAAAGGATATGGATAGTCATCAAGCCTAGTGAAGGGTGTGATGTGATTTCCAAATAACTTGAAATGCCTACAGATTTAAATGTAGTAACACGAATTGGATAGGATTAGACAATCAAGAATCATTGAGTGTCTGACATCTTGAGACATTCTCAAGCATTTGAGTAATGTATATGGAGATACATTCTCAAAATATCAATAGATGAAAAGCATCAAATTGTGACGATTGTCGGGTGTTTTAATAGGAGAGAAGACTACGAAGCATAGAAGAATATAGTAAGTGCATGATAAGATAATAACCAATACAAAGAGACCATGAGCAAGAAGAAGTGCAAGTAAGGTAAATACACATATACACATTGATAAATTGAATGAATAATTATTTAGATTAGGTAAATTTTTATATACATACATTATATAAATATTAATTTCCAAAGTTTTATGCATATTATACATTGAAAATGCTAGTACATGTACATCACCAATAAATGAAAAAATAATCCATAATGTCTTAAATATTGTCAAGTGCACATCATATTAGATTCATGCGAAAATAATCTCAGAAATGTAAGGTCTCATACAAAATTATCAAGTTCCAAATAGAATTTTAATGTGCATAATAAATACAAAAATACCCAAATAGGTCATATACCATCAAGTTCAAATGCCATATAGGGTTACATACAATGCCATGCACATAGGCATACAAAAAACAATGTCATGTAAGACATATATATTTCCTACTCATTAAAATCTATCCCTCTCTTGGCCTTGCTCGAAGAAGGCCATCTCTTAGGCGAAGATGGAGATCCATGAGATAACTTTGGATCACCCAAGCCCATGCTTCGAGTCCTCTTCCGTTGAATACTTTCCTGTAGATGAACCTGTAAATGCAAACATTGTTTTTTTGTCAAAACTTAATTTATATATGTTTTCAACATGTATTTAAGACAATGCTAGAATGAAAGTATTTACATAAATACACAAACTTACCGCAAGTTGTCGATCACGCCGAATTTGCATCTCACGCTCAGATGAGTCATCGGGAGCTCCTAGAGTACGAACGGGGGTACAAAGACACCGAGATGGAGGATTCCGTGCCCTCGAAGTCAAAATGGAGGGGGTTGAAGTTCCCTACATACACATAAGATCAAAAAATCTAACATCATAATTAGTGAAAATAGAGCTAAGTACATGTATCTACATAATGACAATATTTTAACTAATTTTATCAATATAGAACTATTGTTTTTACCCCGCCACGCCTGTGAATCAAATGAACAGGGCTGCGCCCTGTCGCAGGTAACTCCTGCACACACACATTGAAGGACATTATTAACATAATTTAATAATTCTACAATGAAAGGCATTACTAACATGTAATTTAACATAATATGAATTACACGAGAAATTTAACAAAATTTACGTGTTGTTTGAATACCTTAGTGAGTTGCTGTGTAGATAAAATAGGAGCGGCAACACATTTATCTACTTGTTGTAGAGATGGTGGGGTGTCTAGTGAAGTCAACATCTTTATCAAAAATGTATATCACGTGAGTTAGATGGACATACAAGAACATACATATATTTGACTTCAAAACATATATATGCAAATATGTGTGTGTGTGTGTGTAAATTTTTTACAAATGTAAAGAGAAATATATATATATATATATACACACACACATGTAAAGAGAAATTTATATATATACATATGTAAGAGAAATATATATATACACATATTAATTATCATTTAATTAATATTATTTAATTCTCCATTTCAGCTTAAAATGCCCCTATTATAATCTTTATTTAATTTAGTAACATAGTCCTAATGTCATTTTTTAATTTATCATTCTAGGGCTAAGTCTAAACTCACCCTCCCCATAAATTAAATACAAATAAATTTAATCTTGATTATAAATATTTTATAACTACCAAGGGGTAAATTTGATTTAATTAAGTACAAGGTCATAGGCCTTTTATTTTATGATTCACCAACTAAACATTAAGTGGCCCCATTCAAAAATGGCACATGCATTTTATTTAAAAGATATTCCCACCTAATTCCCACATAACTTTTGTAGGGATGATTTTTAGCCATTGGATGAATTAAATCTGGGCCTTTAGATCTAAGGGATTCAAACTAACTCTAAATTTATTTTTGTAAAACTTTTATTCATTCCTTTGACTTATTCCCTTTTTTTTGTTTTGCTAGTTTATGAGAGGAGAAGGAGAAGAAGAAGGATGCCATGGAAGGATAATGGAGCTTAGGATGGATACACACTATTTATTTGTTTATACTATATGTAATTCTTTGTATGTGTTGTCTACATTTTTACTTGTTATTCCATTTTACCCTCTCATAGGTTTTGGTTAAAATTTTATTTGTTGTTGAACAACTTCATTGTATTTTCTCTATTTCGTAAATGGGCATTTTGCCCTATTTTAGATTCATTTTAAATGGTGTGTGTGTGTGTGTGTGTGTGTGTGTGTATAATTTTCATTTTAAAATAACCCCAAATTTTATTTAAATAAGAGAATATATATATGCCGCGGGTGTGGGATTTTAATAATAACACAGACTGCGTTTAGAGTTTTTGTTGGGCCGACTATGTCATAACAATGGTCGAGATAAGAGGAATGGTTTATGTTTTATTTTAGTGGTAAAGTTTGTTTATATTGGGGGGAGGTCCCCGACCCCACCCTCCATCCCATAATAACATGGGATGGAGGGTGGGGTTGGCTACCCTCCCCCCATTCCCCACTTAAGAAAACAATAATCCCGAACTGCATGGGCTTGGCCGCTTGACCTAAAAGAAACCCCCTTTTTTAATGTTTTTATTTATTTTTATTAATAACAAATGGAGTATATATATATATATATATATATATATATATATATATATATATATATAATGACTTGACAATATTGGTATAACTAAAATGTATATATATAAATATATACATTTTTATAATAAATTTGTATAATTATAGATATATATAGTTATACATTTAGCCTTACACCATTGTATAAAAGAGATTAACTATTCATTTAAGATCATTAACAAGGGGTTTTTATAAGGCAAGATGATAATAAAAATATACTTTATACCCATTCATTTAAAAATGAAAATGAGAACTCTACTAAAATTTCTCTTCCATTCTAATGTAACTTGTAAAGAGAAGAATATTTATCTCTCATTCTAGAGTTTTAAGCAACTATTTCCTTTCCTTATCATAACAAAGAATATAACTATAAATTTTAATATCTTGAATATGCCTTCCATTCAATAGAATAATAACTATTTACTTTTTCTCTTACAGCAATTAAATGACAACCATTTCACATAACAAGTGCATTTTAACAAGATTCTCAAAACTTTTAAAGTGAAACATATCACATTTTGGAGACAAAGAAATTACTTAAATTGAAAGAAATGCATTTCCATTTCAATTTGTGTATTTCATCTAAGCAATGCAAATCTTTCTCAAGAACTACGTTCATTTTTACTATATACTAGTCTCTCCTTTCAACAAATGCAAGGGAATACTTTTTTAAGCTTTCTACTTTCATTTACAACAAGGGCTAATATCACAAATTTGGTAAACAAAATAACCAAGAGATTTACTTTTAAAATGCAAGTTTACAAGCCTTCCACTTAAAGTGGAAACAACATGACAATTATTTTACAAAAGGGTTCTTGCTTTTCTTCTCCAAATGTAACTAAGATAATCCTTTGCTTGAGCTCCACCTTCTTCCCAAAGTACAAACACAACCAAAATGGGGGAGTAGGAAAAAATCTCCACCCAACCAATAATCCAATGAGGAAGAGAAACCTTCTTCCTCATTAGCCCCCGAGTCCCAACAAAGAAGCAATAAGGGGTATTTGACAACCATTTTCAACAAAAAAAGGTTTTCACATTCACATTCAAACCCAACATTCACACAATAAGAACAACCACAAAAATCACTTCCACACACATAAGTTTCCCAACACATTGGCTCTAAACTCAAGCCAACAAGAGAAATGAACATGTGTATTCTACTTATGCCTCTCAAGGGTTTGGGTGCCTACCTTAAAACCTCCAAGAACTCAATTACAACCCATAAAAATCCTATGCCTCCCTCAAAGAACAACTCTTATTCCTCCCTCGAAGAAAAATAACTCTTATGCCTCCCTCAAAGAAAAAAAACTCTTATACCTCCGTCACTCTTATGCCTCCCACAATAAGACAACGAGATAAGCACAAATTTAAGTTTTCAAAAGGTGGGGCACCCCAACCAAACTTCCTCCTAAATACCCAATAAAATCTTATTCCTCCATCCAAAATATCCTCTTTTCCATATTCTCCTACACAACCTAAGGCCATTCTACTTCCCAAAATCACACATGTAATAAACATTCATTCAAAAACATATGCAAACCAAAATATAAGAGGAAAACAAAGGATGAAGACCCTACCTTTCCATTGCAAGAGTTCCAATGAAAAAGCAAGTTTGAACCTTTCCAAGCCCAAGAAAATAAAATCCAACTCCAAGCTCCAAAAAACACTCTCAAAGTAAGCTCCCCCCAAAAGTAAAAGTATCCAAATTAAATAAGTAACCCCAAATCCTCAAACAAATTAGAATAAATAGAAAAGAGAGGTGATGTGGCTCCATGTAGGATGTCACATCATTTCTCCTCCATTCCATATCATAAGGTCAAACCCAATCTCCAAAGCACAATAAATTGGTGGTTGAGGGAATGACAACCATCTTACACACTCAAACACAAACCCACACCCCTAAACGACATAATTAAATACTCTTGTAAGAAAGATGCAATAAATTACTCTTTTTCTCCATTAAAACACACAAAAAGACCTAAAATAAGTCACTCACATCATATGCATAGTGGGTGGGTGAATTTAAGAGGTGTGGGACAAGATTAACTTGTCCCACAAGCCTCCAAAATGGCCTTGAAATTCAAAATTCGAAATTCACTTGCAAGGTTGAGTAAACACTACTCAAAATCAACTAAATTCTTTCAAATCCAACACAAATAAAGACTACCTACTCAAATTTATTTATCCCCTTTTGTCACATCCTAAATAACACTAACTAATAAAATTAATTAACTTAAATGGAGAACTTCACAAAAATAATAAAAGTGACTCCAAAATACTAAAACAAAATACAATTATTCACAAATAAATAAAATCAACAAGGAAAAACCACAAACTTACTCAAGGTCAAATTTGAGGCCACCTCCAAATGGAGACCTCCTAACAATCTAGAAACAAAACATCAAACATTTACACTAGTTGCCAAGGTGACATGTTTCCAATACCCTAGATTCCTTCACTGGTGGTCTCCTATCACCCTTTTGTTTTTTGTGTGTTGCAAATGCCTACAAAAATAAGAACAACACCTTTATGGCCTCATGGCCATATTAATAACATCAAGATAATAAAACACACGCATATACATATCAATTCATATAATCAAATCTCATAACTAAATCATCGCTAAGACAAGTAATTCACCAATTTTTCACAATTTTGAATATTTAAATTTCATCAATTTATCAATTAACAATAAGATCATGAAATCAAATAAATTATCTAGCAACATATAAATATCAAATCGAATGTGTTAGTATAATAGTAGCTATTATCAATTTTCTATAACCCCTTGCAAATGGATTAACCTTCAAGAGGTCAAGGCATTAATAGCCAGCTCGCCACGATGAAGGTGTTATCAGCGAATCACAGCACCCCTGTGCATATACTTGAACTCACGGTGTGATTGGATAACATGGGTACTATCTCCAAGTTGTGGGACTTGCTACTTGAGATAGACCTCCAGAGAAAGCTGGTTCTTGCTCCTAAACTACCTGCCACAATCTACTCTAATGCAAGATAAGCTAACTGTTCTAATCTAAATTTCCAAGGGACCAGGGAGAGAGGATGCATAAAATGAAAGCCTACACTAAAGCGGTGATACACCAGAAAAGGAGGGTGTGAGAGTAGTCTCCAAATGTGTGAAATACAGAGGCAAAGTGCACACTAGAAGAGGTGATGACAGTTCACCATAATCTAGCAAAATGCATTCACAACCATATTCTAAGCATACACAATGATAATGAATTCCTACAAGAACATAATAAATAGACACAATATTCTTATAGAAATATTAAAGGGGCAAGAAGAATGCAAGAAAACACAGCAGGGGAAGATACATCCACAAACTGGTATTTTATTGCTTCATGATATGCACAGTTCAATCTATTACAAGATAAGGGCCTGGATCACCATGCAAGGAGTCCAATACAAGGGCCTATAACACACTGGCTTCACAAAGCAATTTTGGCAGAGCTTTGATACCCAAAAAACTCTCTTTTTACAATGAGCCCAACACTCCAATTTATAGAAAAAATGAGAAGAGAGAGAAGGGGGGAAAATGGAAATCCCGAAATCTGTCCTTCAACCACCTGTAAGAGGCATTAAATTGAGTGAAATGATTATACATTACTTGCAAAAGGGTCCCCATACTATCCCATGTGCTGCAGCAGAGAAGAATGATGACCATGCCTCTTAAATGCACTCCCAGCTACCAAATAAAACATTGTTCTGAACCCGACCACGTTTTGTTAAAAATATCAATCAATATCTCATCAAATCTAGAATTTATTAATTGCTGTGCATCATGCTCGGAGCCATGATTCCAACGGTACCAACTTTGTGCGATTTTGTTGAGAAATGCAAAAGTTATGGCCTTTTGAGTGCGGGCAGCTATTTTGGGTCTGGTAGGCATTTTCTGTCATTTGACGGGAATGAGCATTGAATGACTGGAGACGAATATGTTTCTTTTATTTAAATATATCTACCCTCATTAAAAATAAGAAATACAGTTTTTGTGGCGTAGAGGATGTCGTGCTCGTTCCAGAAAGTCCAATTTTATGAAAATCGGAGCTCGGAGTCAAAAGTTATGGCCGTTTGAAGTTTCACGGGTCAAATGTTGACTTTTCTCCTTTTCCTTCGGCCGCTTCGGCTTTTCGCGTCCTTCACGTCCCCGGCATACTTTTGTTGAATTTTCCCGTTTCGGCCGAACCGGCCGTTTTGCGTCCTCGCGGCCCAGATGTCCCATTTGCTTAGCACGAAAATTCTCCATTTCGGCCGAACCGGGCGGTTCGCGTCCTCGCGGCCCAGATGTCCCATTTGCTTTGCAGACCGCCTGGCGGCCTTTCGGCTGGTTTGCGCCCAGATGTCCCTTATGTCCCGATTATTGCGAGGACTAGGACTTAGCCATTTTTCATGATTTTTCTTGGCCCAAACTTGTTTTTTGCAATTTTTTCACATTTTAAAACTTATTGGGATTTCTTCTTGGACAGAAGAGTTAGAAAGAACCCGAGGGAACCCCAGAAACATGATTTTTGCCTTGAATCAATCTATTTTCCTGGGACTAAAGAATTTGATGCATGTTATCAAAATTACCTTGAGGGGTGAATTTTGGATAACAATTTTGGCGACTCAGCGGGGTCATCTGCCTGCTAGATGAAGAACGGCCGACTGCTCATAGCAATCCATTGGGCATGGAGTCTGTTTGATAACCTCTTAGCTGATCTGAAATTTGAAAACCTGTGTCCTTGAGCCATCGAAACATTCGTTGAGCTGGTTTTCCTGTGGCTGCAAATTCTTTTTCGGGAGCTTGATGGACTGCAAACATGCACATACTAGAAGCAATAGGACATGTGCACAAGCACTTAGGGAAATAAAAAACTACTCTAACAACAATACAATGTGCATAAGCACTTAGAGGAAGGGAAATTCTAGATTAATATTTACAAGGGTGAAAACCTATCTTTCTAGTAGCAACGTTGGAGATAGATCCCATTGACCGGAATTTGCAATTCTTCACCATCCAACTTAGCCAGTCGGAAAGCATTGCTACCTTTGCATTCAATGATTATGTACGGGCCACTCCAGATGGCATCAAACTTGGAGTGCTTTCCCGGTTTTGCACGATCAACATCCCACTTCAGTACCAAATCTCTAGTTTGCAATATCCTGGCCTTAGCTTTCTTGTCAAAACTCTTTTTGACCAATGCTTTATCCTTTTCTATGGTCTGTATTGCGTGCTCTCTTGTCTCTTCTAATTCCATCAGCTCTGCATACCTGATTTCCATAGGTTCAAACTCAGCTAGTTCCAACTGTTTCATGAGTTCCAATGCTAGCAACTCGAGTGATATGGGTAGAACTGCTTCCTTCCCGTACACAAGCTTGTATGGAGAGCTTCCTGTAGACCTCTTGGGTGTGATCCGATCAGCCCATAGGGCTGATTTGAGCTTTACGTGCCAAGTTCTTTGATTTTCATCTAGAGTCCTCCTGATGATTCTTAGTAGGTTCTTGTTTGTAGACTCGGCTTGGCCATTACCTTGAGGGTAATAGTTCGATGAAGTGCTGAGATACACACAATTCTTGACAGCCCATTCAGTGATCTTTGTGCCAAGGAATGCCAATGCATTGTCTGATATGATAGTGGCAGGGGAACCAAACCTCGTGACTATCCCTTCATAGAAATCTAAGATATTAGATTCATTTGCCTCCTTGAGTGCCACTGCTTCGGTCCACTTGGTGAAATAGTCTGTTGCTGTTAGTATCCACTTGTGGCCCTGACTTGAATTGGGATTGATAACCCCAATGAAGTCCAATCCCCATTGCATGAATGGCCGATTTACTGAAATTGGATGAAGGGGCAGCGCTGCTAACCTTTCTTTCCCTGTGAAGAATGCACATTTCTTGCATTTTTTTACCCATGAGTAGCAATCATTGAACACAGTAGGCCAATAGTAACCAGCTTTCATGATTTTGAGAGCTGTTACTCGTGGAGCAAAGTGGCCTCCTGCTTCCCCGTCATGGAACTCGTGTATGATCTTCTCAACTTGACATGTTCCAATGCATCTTAATAGAACTCCATTGATGTCTTTTTTAAACAAAACACCATCAACAAACACATATGGAATGGCTTGTAATCTGAAGTATCTCCTCTTTGCTTTGTTCATTTCTGGAGGGCATAAGCCTGTTTGGAGGTAATGCACCAAGTCTTGAGTCCAACATGGAATGAGTGCACCATCAGCTAGTTGTTCTTGATCATTCTGTAGTAGCAGGACAGCATCCTCTTCACTTTTTGACTTGTCTGATTGTTTGGAGGCGAGCTGCTCACACAAACCTTTGCCACGAACTAGCTTGGTCACTTTGATTTCAATATCATATTCCATCACCCGAGTGATCCAACCTGCTCTCTTCTTGTTGAAATCCTTGTTTAGGAGAAAGTCCTTAACACCAGCATGAGACACTAGCAGTTGAATCTTATTGTTTGAGACCAAGTGTCTGAAATTCTTCAAGCTCCTCATGAAAGCAAGGACATGATTTTTGATGAAAGAATACTTTATTTCGTAATCTTCCAAGGTTTGAATGAAGAATGCTATGGGCTGTTCTGAACCTTCTCTATTTAGCTGTGTTAAGATAGCTGAGATTGTAGCTGATCCTCCAAACACATACAACATGAAGTCCTTTGAAAATTCTGGGTTGATAAGAGTTGGAGCTTGTGATATTGCATGCTTGATGTTTTCAAAACTCTCTTTGCCTTCTACTGTCCATTTGAATGCCAGACTCTTCTTCAACATCATTGTTAGAGGCTTCACAAGAGTGGCAAAATTAGGCACAAATCTGCGGACAAAGTTTATCCTTCCTAAGAAGCTTTGGAGAGATTTCTTGTGGTGTGGCAATGGAAGTGTTCGGATGGCTTCAACCCTTTCAGGATCAATTGTTAGCCCTTCCCTAGAGACAATGTGGCCCAACAATTTACCTTCGTGTGCCAAGAATATACACTTATTTGGATTCAAAGACACTCTGAACCTTCTACACCTCTGAAACACTTGCCTGAGGTGAAAGAGATGGTCTACTGCATTCTTTGAGAAGACAGTGATATCATCTAGGTATATCAGCACTATATTGTTGATTAAGCCTTTGAATGCCATATCCATAGCTCGCTGAAATGAAGGCCCCATTTTGTAGTGAAGGCCGTCTTGAATTGATCTTCTTCCTTCACCATTATCTGATTATAGCCTGAATATCCATCTAGCAATGAAAACCTTTCTGAACCAGTTACAACCTGCAATATTTGTTCCATTGATGGGAGCGGATAATGATCTTTGAGTGATGCTCTATTTAGATCGCGAAAGTCCACACACAATCTTATTTCTCCATTTCTCTTTCTTACCGGCACCAAGTTTGCAACCCAACTTGAGTGTTTGATAGGGAAGATGATACTAGCCTCAATGAGCTTGCTTAACTCTTTTCTCATGAGAGGTTCAATATGGGGATTCACTGGCCTTTGCTTTTGTCTGACAGGCTTGGATTCTGGATCCAGCTCAATAGTATGTTGTGCCAAATTTGGGTTGAAACCTCTTAAATCTTTGTAAGTCCAAGCAAAGACATCTGGGAATTCTTGACAAAGCTGAACAAAATCAGATTTCTCTTGTGGAGTACTTACTTTGCCAATTTGCAATGTCTTTCCTTTATCTACCAAGATAGCTTCTGAATCTTCACCCTTTACTTGAATGTTCGCTTTCTCCTTCCGGAACTGATCATTCGGGTTGAAGATTGACTCTAAGGTTATGAGGCCTTTTGGTAATTTGTTAGTTCTCAGCTGCACCACTTGGTCACCATACTGCTGCTCCAGCTTGTCTTGATTCCTCGCGGAGAACTCAAATTCTTCTTGCAGGAAATTAACAATTTGCTGATCATTCTCGAAGACTTGCCAACTTGTGTTGTTATCCGGAACAGCTGGTCTCACAACCACTTTGATATGAGGCTGAGTTTTCTCACTTTTGATACTTTCTACAACATCAAACGCAACCCCAATTGCTGCCAGCCTGTCAGCGGCTTCATTCTTTTTCCTTGGGATGGAATTGATGCTAAAAGCTTCAAAATCCTCAATAAGATCCCATACCTGATTTTTGTAGTTCTTCAACAGATCATTTTTGGCAGCATTTTTTCCTTTGACTTGGTTTACGATCAGCTCACTATCACCAAATACTTGTAAATTCCTGATGCATTTCTTCTTTTCCCAGTGCAGTCCATGAATTAAGGCTTCATAGTCAGCTGTGTTGTTTGAACAGGAAAACTGGAAACGGAAGGCTGAGTAATACCTTATACCTTGCGGTGAAATGAGCATAGCTCCTCCTCCTGCACCTTGTCTACTCCTTGACCCATCAAAGAACAATTGACATACTTCATTCATGTCTTTATGATATGGCTTGGTGATGCTGGGGAGAGGTTGATTCTCTTCATGTAAACAATAGACTCCCAGCTCAGATTCTTCTATTTCTTGATAAGGATCAAAAGCATGTACTTTGTTTGCCCATTCATCAAGAGTTAGATCCGGGATGCTTCCAACCTTGGTGTCAGCTTCATCGGTGCTTGGGTGGTCTTCTTGATCAAATGCTGAACAATTGGTATTGATTTGACTTGGAGTGTAAGGCTCAATATGAAAGTTTGCAATAGGTTCAGATCTGATTGTGGCCTTAGTTCCATATCTTGTTCTGAACAACATGTGTGACCAATCCGCCGAAAGATAGCCTCCGATTTTAGCAGTGAAGTCTCTTGACAAGCACAATGCAAAGAGTGGTGGCAGGTCTATGACTGACACATCTTGTAACACTACTACATTGGGACATGCGTGCAGTGTGAGGCTCAAACCTTTGATTACTCCAACCGTTGTCACTGTTGTCCCGTCTAATTGCACTACACCCTTGGAGACGACTTCATATTGGAGTCCTAGCTGATCAGCTATTTGCTTGGGCATTACTGAACTACTTGCCCCAGAGTCAATCATGCAATTATGTACCAACTTATCTCCTATGATCAATGAAACATAAAATGGAGGGGGCTTCAACATTTTACCTTGCTATCCTCCATGATTTCCTTCAGGCTGGGCAGTATTTGTGAGTACCTTATCTTGTATTTGGACTTGCTGATTAGAAGTTGACCAGTCCTTCATGGCAGCTTGTAGCAAATCTCTTTGTCCTGGGATAGATAGTGATTCCCACATTGATATGTTTACATTTGTCTTCTTCATTTGATCAATGATACTGAATGGGGATGAAGTATCCCTCTGCTGTCCCTTGGCCTGCATATTCATTCCTTGCAAATGAGCGGCAGCAGCTGGCATATGAGTTGGTTTAGGAGCTGGTTTGGATGCTCCTTGCATGTTTGGAACTACAGTTTGTTTGCCAATGGCTTGTGGAGTGGTAGAAGATTGTGGATTACTCGAAGCCAATGGCTGTTATTCACCCAAATTTCTCCTCTTTGACCTTGTGTTGGCTGCAACACTTTGAGAGGGTATTTGATTCATACCATAGAAATCTTCAGCCTGCCAATTGACAAGAGTAGTTTCGTTTGGAGGTGTTCCTTGCCGAGGTGCCCCTTACTGCTGATCTTCTTCGTGGCTGGACTCTTGCGATCCAACAATGGTTTGCACCATAAGAGCCCGATTTAATGCACCGTTAAAGCACATTGATTGGTTATGTGGTTGACTGCACGGGAAACACCAATCATATTCTTGGGCCATGTTATTTTGCACCGGTACCAAAGCTTTGGATGTGGATGCAACATTGGGATTATAGGGCTGAAATGGTCTGTTGGCAGGAGGCCTTGCTTGATTTTGATTTTGATTTGCAGCCTGAGTTGGGGACCTATTTTGTTGGTATGGGGGCTTAGCCTGGTACTGCGCTTGAGGCTGATATGGTCTAGAACTTTGTGCTTGCTATTTTTTGATAGTAACCAGCTCATTTCCCAAATTTTGCAATTGTTTCATGACCTCTTGGAGTTCATTTGAAGCACTAGAGGATGAACTAGAAGTTTCATTTGAACTCTGATTTCTAGGAGTGGGAATACGAGCCAAAGTGGGTGCTTGACTAGTGCTTGGATTTTCTAAGTTTGGATACAAGGGCATGGGAGGCCTAGGAGCCAGTTTACCAGCTTGAATAAGACAATTTTCAGCTCTAATGGCAATACTATAAGCAGCAGGTAAGGTTGTGCCTCCCATAGATTGAATTAACATAGAAATATCAGAATTCAAAGCTTTAAGGTAATATAGAAAAGCACCTTCTGCTGTTGGCCTGACTGCCACTGGAATCCTATCCCAAGACCTTTGAAATCTGAAGTTGAAGTCAGTCAGCTGCTCGTTGGGGGCTCTCTTGATAGTCGTCAATTGTTCTAGTAGAGACAAATTGTCTCCGTTTTCCCCAAACTGCTCATGGAGAACTATGCATAACCGATTCCAATTTGTGATAGAACCAGCTGCAAGGCTCCTAAACCATTGTAATGCCCTCCATTTGAATGAAGACGCCAAAAATTTGACAGCCACATCCATTTCATTTATCTCATGGATTGTACAGACGTTAGCGATGTCTTTGACATGATCACCAGGAGTGGTATGATTTTCTCCAGTGAAGAATGGAATGTTCTTCAATGCTGCAATTGGAACTGGATTCTGTGCATTGAGGGCAAGTGGGCTGCTGCCAGTGAAATTGACAAAGGGATTTTCTGGTTGTGCCATTCTGATTGGTCTGAGAACCCTTGTTGATGCGAGAAAAGGTCTATCAGGTGGAGGTGTAGAAAAAGTTCTATTAGGCGGAGACGCAGATCTTTGAGCTCTTCTTCCTCTTCTTGCTCTGCCTGGAGATAGGTGCAGATAAACAAACAATCCTTCCTCCCTAGTTCTTGACCTGGTCTGTATTCTTCTCATAAATTTGCCAGGCTTGGACTGTAGAAACCAGCGGATTATGCCTCTTTTGGAGTTGCCAGATGTGCGATTTTAAAGCTCCTTCAAAGCTGGAACGTACAACAAGTGCACATCAATCTTGTTGCAATGAAAGTGAAGACCTCTATGGTCCCACCGGGCGTGCCAGAACTGTTATCAGCGAATCACAGCAACCCTGTGCATATACTTGAACTAACGGTGTGATTGGATAACATGGGTACTGTCTCCAAGTTGTGGGACTTGCTACTTGAGATAGACCTCCAGAGAAAGCTGGTTCTTGCTCCTAAACTACCTGCCACAATCTACTCTAATGCAAGATAAGCTAACTGTTCAAATCTAAATTTCCAAGGGACCAGGGAGAGAGGATGCATAAAATGAAAGCCTACACTAAAGCGGTGATACACCAGAAAAGGAGGGTGTGAGAGTAGTCTCCAAATGTGTGAAATACAGAGGCAAAGTGCACACTAGAAGAGGTGATGACAGTTCACCATAATCTAGCAAAATGCATTCACAACGATATTCCAAGCATACAAAATGATAATGATTTCCTGCAAGAACATAATAAATAGACACAATATTCTTATAGAAATATTAAAGGGGCAAGAAGAATGCAAGAAAACACAACAGGGGAAGATACATCCACAAACTGGTATTTTATTGCTTCATGATATGCACAATTCAATCTATTACAAGATAAGGGCCTGGATCACCATGCAAGGAGTCCACTACAAGGGCCTGCAACACACTGGCTTCACAAAGAAATTTTGGTAGAGCTTTGCTACCCAAAAAACTCTCTTTTTACAATGAGCCCAACACTCCAATTTATAGAAAAAATGAGAAGAGAGAGAAGGGGGGAAAATGGAAATCCCGAAATCTGTCCTTCAACCACCTGTAAGAGGCATTAAATTGAGTGAAATGATTATACATTACTTGAAAAAGGCTCCCCATACTGTCCCATGTGCTGCAGCAGAGAAGAATGATGACCATGCCTCTTAAATGCACTCCCAGCTACCAAATAAAACATTGTTCTGAACCCGACCACGTTTTGTTAAAAATCTCAATCAATCTCTCATAAAATCTATAATTTCTTGATTGTTGTGCGTCAGGCTCGGAGCTACGATTCCAACGGTACCAACTTTGTGTGATTTCGTTGAGAAATGCAAAAGTTATGGCCTTCCGAGTGCGGGCAGCTATTTTGGGTCTGGTAGGCGTTTTCTGTCATTTGACGGGAATGAGCATTGACTGACTGGAGCCGAATATGTTTCTTTTATTTAAATATATCTACCCTCATTAAAAATAATAAATCTAGTTTTTGTGGTGTAGAGGACGTCGTTCTCGTTCCAGAAAGTCCAATTTTATGAAAATCGGAGCTCGGAGTCAAAAGTTATGGCCGTTTGAAGTTTCACGGGTCAAATGTTGACTTTTCTCCTTTTCCTTCGGCCGCTTCAGCTTTTCGCATCCTTCACGTCCCCGGCGTACTTTTGCTGAATTTTCCCGTTTCGGCCGAACCGGCTGTGTCGCGTCCTCGCGGCCCAGATGTCCCATTTGCTTAGCATGAAAATTCTCCATTTCGGCCGAACCGGGCGGTTCGCGTCCTCACGGCCCAGATGTCCCATTTGCTTTGCAGACCACCTGGCGGCCTTTCGGCTGGTTCACGCCCAGATGTCCCTTATGTCCCGACTATTGCGAGGACTAGGACTTAGCCATTTTTCATGATTTTTCCTGGCCCGAACTTGTTTTTTGCAATTTTTTCACATTTTAAAACTTACTGGGATTTCTTCTTGGACAGAAGAGTTAGAAAGAACCCGAGGGGACCCCAGAAACATGATTTTTGCCTTGAATCAATATATTTGCCTGGGACTAAAGAATTTGATGCATGTTATCAAAATTACCTTGAGGGGTGAATTTTGGATAACAGAAGGTTTGGAGCAGGATTTGCATTAAAGGTCACCTGGAAAAATGTATGGATTATCACCTCTTTGTCACACGTTAGCATCCTTCCCCGTCACACATCAACACCCTTCTTCTTGTCGCGTGACAACTTTCATCTTCTTGACGCGTGTCAGTTGTGCGTCAGCGTTCCTCTGTGTCACACGTCAACATCTTCCCCATCGACGCGTCAACGTTCCTTCCCTATCATGCATGTTAATGTCTTCCCCGTCACGCATCAACATTCCTCCCTTATCACACATCAGTGTGTTCAACTATGTTGCGTGTCAGTGTCCTTCCTATATGACATTCATTGACCGTTCCTTCATGATGTGCGACCACTTTCTTATCACGGATTAGTGTCACTTCTTGTCTTGTGTTAGCCTTATTTTGTTGACGCACATCACCTCCTCTCGTTGTCATGTGAAAAAATTTCTTCTTGTCATCGTGCAACAGTCATCCCTCTTGTTAGTGGCGATTATTTTGTCCTTGTCAAGTGTCAGCTAGTGGTTTTCCTCGGGTGAAAACAAAGAGTTTTAGATACCAGCAGAGCATTAATGACACCGTACATGGTTAGTTCAACAACCATATTAATGAGGAATGGTTACTCATACCTCCATACAAGAAATTAATGAAGGATTTTGGTTGGTGGCTCCTATTCTCTATATATATGTAAATTCCCCTCATTCTAAGGGAGGATATATTTTGGAATTGTAATGGAACTTTTCCAAAAAAATTCCAGGCACTTTTGTGAGCTGTGAGCCTCAAATTTATGCATTTTTTGAAGGATTATTTCCTTTTCCCTATATTGTAATGGATTGTGCATCATGACAAGCAATAAAATTAGTATTTTGTGGATTTTCTTTTCCTAACTTGATTTATATTTCATTTCTTACCTTCTATTATATTTTGTAGATATATTGTGACATATCATTTTCCTTTGCAGGGCTAAGATTTGTTGTGCTCCATGAAATTGGAGGTTTGAATGTGTTTTAGGACTGTGGTAGTTTTTCTGTCCTCTCCTTCCTTATTTTATCCACTTTCACTCACTATGAATCTCTCTAATCTTGTTTTGGTGCCATCGCCTCTCTTAGTTTAGGATTTACTTTTTTTTATGTATTTCTCTTCCTTTGGTCCCTTGGAGTTGGTACTTTAGGAGTAGGTTAGCATTAGAATAGGTCAGGAACTAGTATTCTCTGGAGGTTTGTCTCAATTGCAAGGCTCCCACACCTTGAGACAATCCCATGTTAGTCAAAAGTAGGGTTTTGTAATGTGCAAATCCTAGGGTGCTACTTTTCAGACATAACAGTTCTGGCAAGCCCGGTGGGACCAGAGGTCAATATTTCAGTTTTATCAAGATTGGGTGTGTGTCTTGGTAAATTTCTAGCCTTTGGAGGATTTGGAGCAACACATCTGGTGACTCCACCCCTCAAATCTAGTGGTTTCAGCAACCCAAGTTTATCCAGTTCATGAGAAGATTACAAACAAGCTCAAGAACTAGAGAAGAGGGGCTATTTTTCTATTTATATTTATCCATAGATAGAGTAAGAAGGGGAATAATAAATCAGAGGTATCCATCTCCACCAAATAGGACGTTTTCAACACCGCCTCTTGGAAGGCCTTTCATTTAATCAACTAGAGTTCTCTGACCAATCAGGATGGCATAACTCAATCCCTATGTCAACTTCATTGGCAGCATCTTGCTTGCTCTCAATGCATAAAATATAGTTCCATTTGCAGCATTGAAGAACATTCCATTTTTCACTGGAAAGAACCAGACAACTTCGATTGACCACATCCAAGACATTGCAAATGTTTATGCAATTCATGAAATTACTGAAATGGACATTGCTGTTAAGTTGTTGGCATCTTCCTTTAAAGGTAAAGATTTGAAGTGGCTTAGAAGTCTAACAACAGGGTCTATCCAGAATTAGGATCATTTATGCACAACTCTTCACAATCAATTTTGAGAAAAAGGAGATAATCTGTCTTTATTAGAGAAATTGACAACAATCAAAATGGCCCCTAATGAGCAGTTGACTAATTTCAACTTCAAATTCCATCGTACTTGGAATAAGATTCCGTTGGTTGTGAAACCAACAGTTGAAGGTGCTTTCCTATACTTAAATCTCTAAATTCTAATATTTCCATAATAATACAGTCTATGGGAGGTATAACTTTACTTGCATCCTATAACATTGATATTAGAGCTGAAAATTGCTTGATCCAAGATGGTAAACTTGCACCTAGGCCACCTATGCCTCTATACCCAGAATTAGGAGCTCTAAGCACTAGTCAGGCATCCACATTAGCTTCCATTCCTGCTCCAAGAAATAAAAAATCAATTGAAGCTTCTACTTCATCTTCCATTACCTCAAATGAGCTCCAAGAAGTCATGAAGCAACCAAAAAATATGGGTAATGAGTTGGTGACACTTAAGAGGTAGAAAGATCAAAATTTTAGACCTCCATATCAGCCTCAAACTCAACCCAATAGACCTCCATATCATCCTAACAGGCCACCCTTTCAAGCTACAAATCAAAACCAAGTCAGGCCTCTTGTTAATAGACCATTCCATCCTTACAATCCTAATGCTACATCCACATCTAGAGCTTTGGTACCAGTGCAAAATAACATGGCTCAGGAATATGACTGGTGTTTCCCATGCAATCAACCTCATAACCAGTCAATGTGTTTTAATGGTGCTTTGAATCAAGCCCTTATGGTGACAACAACGGGTGTGGAACATGAGACATGCAAAGAAGGAAATCAGTAATAGGGAGAAACTCAACAAGACGCACCTCCAAATGAGACCACACTTGTCAATTGGTAGTTTGAAGATTTTTGTGGTATAAACCAAAAACCTTCTCAAAGTGTAGCAGCCAATACATGGTCTAAGAAAAGGAACATTAGAGAGGGACACTAATAAAATTTAAGTGATCCATAACCCTCCATCACTCCAAAAGGTGTTAGCAATCAAAGTGCAGCTCCCAATGTGCAAGATCAGCCAAAGCCACCTTCTAGATCAGCTCAAGTGCCTGTTGTAACAACCCATGTGAAAGAGAAGAATGTGCAAGGTAAGGGACAACAGAGAGATAGCTCATCTCCATTCAACATCAATGAGAAAATGAAGAAAACAAATGTAAACATATCAATGTGGAAGTCATTAGCTATCCCAGGAAAAAGAGATCTATTACAAGCTGCTATGGTAAACTGGCCAGCATCAAATCAGCCACCCAATCAACAAGAGAAGGTACTTACCAATGCAGCTCAACAAGAAGAAAATCAGGGAAGCCACCAAGGTAAGAATTTGAAGCCCCCACCATTATATATCTCATTGATCATAGGAGATAAGTTGGTACATAATTGCATGATTTATTTGGGAGCAAGTAGCTCGGTCATGCCAAAAAAATAGTAGATCAACTAATTCTTCAATATGAAGTCATCTTTATGGGTGTGGTGCAACTGGACGGGACAATATTAACAACGGTTAGAGTAATCAAAGATTTGAGCCTCACATTGCATACATGCCCTAATGTGACCATCTTGCAAGATGTATCAGTCATAGACCTGCCACCACTCTTTGCATTATGCTTGTCAAGAGACTTCACTGCTAAAATTGGAGGCTATTTGTCTGCTAATTGGTCATACATGTTATTCAGAATAAGATATGGAGCTAAGGCTACCATCTGGTTTGAACCTATTACAAATTTCCATATTGAGCCTCATGTATCAAGCCCAATCAATGTGAATTTCTCAGCCTTTGATTAAGAGGATTGCCCAAACATTCAAGAAGTAGATACGAAAGATGGGGGCATCCCAAATTTAACTCTTGATGAATGGGAAAAAAAAATTCATGGATATGATCCATACAAGGAACTAGAGGAGGCTGAGTTGGGATTTTATTGTTTGCACGAGTAAAACTCACCTCTTCCTAGCCTCACCAAACTAGATGATATTGATGATAATGGAGTATGGAAGCTATTATTTGATGGCTCAAGGAGTAGGCAAGGTGTTGGAGGGGGAGAAATTCTCTTGTCACCACAAGTTATGAAATATTAATAAGATTTTCATTTCCAGTTTGCTTGCTTAAAAAATATGGCTGAGTATGAGGCTTTGATACATGGATTGAAATGGGAAAGAAAGAGAGGTATACAAAACTTGCAAGTGTTTGGGGATAGCGAGTTAATCGTCAACTAGGTTAAGGGAAAACATGCTGCCAAGAATGATCTGTAAAAAGCCTACAAGCATTGGGTATGGGATCAAATTGACGATTTTGAATTGTTCAATATTCAAGTCATACCGAGGAAGAAGAATGAGGCTACGGATAGGCTTGCAGCAATTGGAGCAACATTTGATGTTGTGGGTAATATCAAAAGAGATGAAGCACATCCACACATTCACATGATTGTGAGGCTAGTTGTACCACATAATAACATTAGCTGGAAGGTATTTGAGAATGATCGACATATCACTAATTTCTTACAGGAAGAGGCTGATTTCTCTTTAAGAAATCAGGACAGATTAGAGCAGTAGTACAGGGATCAAGTAGTGTAGCTGCAGAAAAAAAGATTCCAAAAGGCTTAGTTACATTAAAGTCCATCTTAAACCTGAATGACCAATTTCGTAAAGAGAAAGCCAACATTCAAGTCAAAAGTGAAGATTCCACGCTAGTTTCGGTTGGAGAAGGAAAAATGCTTCAAATTGTCAAGGTAAGCACTAAACAAGAAAAATATGAATTCATAAAACTTTGCCAAGAATTTCTAGATGTATTCTCTTGGAGTTATGAAGATTTGAGAGGGTTTAATCCAAAATTAGCACAACACACCATTGAGCTAGATTCGGGAGCTAAACCCATTAGGTAGAAACAAAGGCCAGTTAATACTCATATCGAGTCTCTCATGAAAAAAGAACTAAACAAACTCATTGAAGCAAGCATCATCTTTCCAATCAAGCACTCTTTATGGGTAGTGAATTTGGTGCCGGATAGGATGAAAATGTTAGGAAATAATTGATAAAATATGTGGAATAATCCCTTGCAGAATCGCAACAGTAAAAACTAATATGCAGAAAATATTACAGATCTCAAATAAAAGTGCAGAATAAATAACACAACACAGAGAGACAAGATTTAACGTGGTTCACGCAATTTGGGCTACGTCTACCAAGAATCACTTGCTCAGATTTTATTACAAGCCTCCACTCTTCTCAATACAATACCCAGATCCGTTTGGAGCTATGCTCAAAAAAATCTACAGAATTCACACCCGAATTCAAAACACATCTGCAATACATTTGCTTGTCTATCTATCATATGCATAAGACCATATAAATAGACAATTGCTTAAGTAGTTTGATACAAAACCGTGGGTATTAAAACCATGGGAAAAAACCGTGGGTATCAAAACAATGGGCAAAAACCAAAAAAACCATGGGCCCAAAAACAACCCATAACGGTTACCCATTACCCATGGGTTAATAAACCACCCATGAAAATTTTCTTCGGGGAATTTTCCCACGAGCCCCCATCGATCAGGGGGGCTTCATCCCCCCGAACCCCCCTAACCCACTCACCGGTGAGCGGGACCACTGTAAAAATACCCGAGTGTAACACATAGAAGGTGTACCACACTCTAACATGAAAATAGGCTCCACAAACATAACAGGAAAATGAGAAAATCAGGTTATGTGTGGATTTCTGAGACTTGAACAAATCCTCTCTCAAAGATCATTACCCACTTCCTTCCATGGAGCAAATATTGCAAGTAGTAGCTGGATCAGAAAGGTTTTCAATTTTAGATGGCTACTCGGGCTAGAATCAAATCATGGTGAAGGAAGACGACCAGATCAAGACAACCTTCACTACAAAGTGGGCACCTATGCTTATAAGAAGATGCCATTTGGACTATCAAATGTAGGAGCCATTTTCCAAAGGGAAATGGATATAACATTCAAAGGGTTGATCAATAAGATGGTTTTTGTTTATCTAGATGAAATCACTATATTCTCCAAGAACGTAGTAAGTCACCTCTTTCACCTTAGACAAGTGTTCCAAAGATGCAGAAGATTTGGAGTGTCTCTAAATCTGAAAAAGTGCATATTATTTGCTCATATAGGCAAGATCTTAGGCCAAATCGTGTCTAAGAAAGGGTTGGAAATTCATCTAGAGAGGGTAGAGGCCATTCGGGCATTATCATTGACAAGTCGCAAGAAGGCTCTCCAAAGATTTTTGAGGAAAATTAATTTTGTTAGGAGGTTTGTTTCTAAATTTTCCCATCTTGTCAAGCCACTAACGATGATGCTGAAGAAGACCATGGTTTTTAGATGGATTGCTGAAGGAAGAGAAAGATTTGCAACTATAAAGCAATCCATTACATGGGCTCTAACCCTCAAAAATCTAGATTTCTTGAAAGACTTCATCTTATATGCTTTTGGAGGTATGGATGTAATATCTGCCATACTAGTGTAGCCAAATAAAGAAGGACTGGAGCAACCTATCACATTCTTCAGCCAAATCCTTCAGGATTACGAGGTGAGATATTCATTCATTGAGAAGCATGTTCTTGTTGTGATTAGAAGTTTAAAGAAATTCAGGCATATAGTGTCAAATAACAGAATTCATCTATTAGTTTCACATGCTGGTGTAAACAATTTTCTTTTGAATAAGGACGTTAATGAAAAGAGGGCTGGTTGGATAACCAAGGTCATGGAGTATGATATTGACATAAATGTGACCAAATTAGTTAGAGGAAAAGGGTTGCGTGAGCAACTAACTTCTAACCTACATGATGAATCAAGAGAGGAGGTAGAAGCTATCCTACTACTGCAGAATGAGGAAGAAAAACTAGATAACGATGCACCCATTCCATGTTGGACTTAATATTTGGTGCATTATCGCCAAACAGGTTTATGCCCTCCAAAAATGAGTAAAGAAAAGAGGAGATACTTTAGATTACAAGCCATTCCATAAGTGCTTATCGATGGTGTTTTGTTCAAAAAATAAATCAATGGTGTTCTATTGAGATGCATTGGAACATGTCAAGTTGGGAAGATATTACATGAGTTGCATGACGGAGAAGCAGGAGGCCACTTTTCTCCACGAGTAACAACTCTCAAAATCATGAAAGATGGTTACTATTGGTCGACAGTTGTTGGTGCAAATCACAACACCCCTAAATAAGTTATGGATTTTCTTTTCCAAGGCAATGTCATTTGGTGTGATTGCACAACATGGAGTTTTCCCTAAGTACGGGACCTTGTAAATGGGGAAAAATCTCCAGATTGAAGCTGGTTCTTACTCCTCTGTTTAGGTGTATGCATGCAATTTTTGCAGAGGTTCTGATTCAAAATTCCTACTCTAAAACTACCAAGGAGACATGGTTGAGAGGAAACATGGAAATGGAAAGAAAACTAAGTAAAAAATAGAATGGTGATACACCAAAGGAGTGATGAACTTCTTGTTTTGAAAAAAAATACACAGATCACGAGGATGCAACATCAAAACATGCACAAAATTTTCCAAAATACAATGAAAGATCAGAAGGAAACAAACCAATGCAAGAGAGGATTGGAAAATCAATCACAGAGCATGTATTGTCAGTTCCAGAATTGATACAATATGTTGCAATAGCAAAGAAGGAAAAAATGAGCTACAATCTCCATGGGAGGTCTGAAGATCCTTCAAATCCACCTGCTAAGGAGAAAAGAAGAGATTGCAAGAGCAAAGGGGTCCAACCCTTACAAAATGAGCCAAAACTGGCTTTTAATTGATGAAAATGCAGAACAGAGGAGAGAGAATGTGGGAAATCCATTTTTTGCACCCACCAATTGATAACATCCATTAAAATGGAAAGGTTACCTCTGTAAATCCACTTCCCAATGCATTCGAGCCTACAAGACAAGAAATTGCCCATACCTCATTAAATCTGGTAGATGGAAATTTAATTTTTTGCCTTTTCCAGTGCCAGAGATGTATTAGCTCAATCACCAATCAAATCCCTTAAATATTGCCTACAAAGTGATGGGATTGATAGAAAAACTCATATACCAAAGTACATTTCTCTGCATATCCAAAAAATGACCCATACTTCATTGATTTTGGTGGTTAGGAACCATTTCTGTGTTTTTTGCATGCTAGAGATGTTTTCCCAATTTTCTCCCACAAAACTCCATCAAAATTCAAAATTGAGGGGTCCATCATGTGGATAATTTCACTAGCTTTCCAATGACACCAAAATCACAAAAATCTAAGCTTTGGTGTGAAAGATATGTCCCTTTGAAGATTTATTGCAAAAACTGGTAAAAATAGAGTCAAAATCAGGGTCGGTGGGGTCAAACTTTAAATTTTTCCCTTTTGGAAAAATTTCCCAAAAATCTCCACACCTCCACCACTCTGAGACACATGGAGTCAGCTTGGTTTGCTGATAGGATGTGGCCTTCAAAATAACATTCTGCCCCTTTTTGCCACTTTGGAAAATTTTCCAAAAATCCTCCGCAGCCCTGCCGCTCTGGGACACGTGGCACCTTTTGGTTGCTTGGCAGGGATGCGCCTTAACTTTTCACCTTTGTACCTTTTACCACTTTATAAGATATCTCCAAATTCTCCTGATGCCCCAACTCCTGGTATTGACTGGACACGTGGCATCATTTCATTGGTCGGCGGGGACACGCTTATATTTTTTGCCTTTGACTCATTTTGACCAACGCCAAAAAAACTTGAAGTACTTCCACCTCCGCGGCTCCACCTTAACACGTGGCACCCTCTAGTTTGGCTATAGGCTCAAAACAACATTTTCCTCCATGGGCTTCTGGGCCGAAATTTTCCTTTGAGTTTTTTAGCCAAAAGGCTAACTGCCAAATTTATTCCCGCGGGCCTGCCTTGGGAAAATTTCCCTTCCAAAATCCGTCGAACCATAACTTGCAAAATACAAGGAGTTAGGAGGACTTCCTTACATTTCTGGAAAGGGGAAGAAAAATAATATCTGATGAAGCCATTTCTAGAATCTTTTAAGTGCTTGAAATGTGTGAAAATTGAAGTTAAAGCACAAGGAAGGGAAGAATGAAGGCAAGTTAGCCAAAATAAGCAGGGGATCATTTTGGATAAAATTTTTGGTGACTCAGAGGGGTCATCTTCTTGCTAGATGAATTGATCAGCTTCCTTAAAGCATCCATTGGGTATGGAGTCATGAGTAGTATCTTGTAAATGGATCCAAACTTTGAAAACTTCCCTTTTAAGCTTCTTGGAAATCCACTAAAACTGAACTGATCTTCATCAACTGCCAAGTTCAATGCACTGTGTAAGAGCAAAAAACAGCACCAAATTTTTTTTGTACAAACTGAAAAATCATACATACCCCAAGTGGGATATGCAGAGTGTGCACAAGTACTTCTTCTGTTGAAAGCAAACCTACCTACTCTACTCTAACTGGAAACAAAGGTAAACTAAACAAACCCTGCAACTGGTTGTGCAAAATAGCTTCCCTTCTTCAAAATTGGCAGCCATGCAATCAATTTAGAGCTGAGTATGGCTGCTTGGATGAGTGGAAAATCAACAAAAATCTAGTCTTCTACCCAATTTTGAAGAAGGGAAGTTGTTTTGCACAACCAGTTGCAGGGTTTGTTTAGCTTACATTTGCTTCCAATTAGAGTAGATTAGGTAGGTTTTCTTTCAGCATAAGAAGTTCTTTTGCACACTCTACATATCCCACTTGGGGTATGTATGATTTTTATTTTATACATAGTTTTTGTGTTGCTGATTTTTTTCTCTTGCACAGTGCATTGAACTTGGCAGTTGATGAAGATCAATTCAGTTTTAGTGGGTTTCCAAGAGGCTTAAAAGGGAAGTTTTCAAAGTTTAGATCATTTTGTAGGCTACTACTCATGACTCCATGCCGAATGGATGCTTCAAGGAAGTTGATCACTTCATCTAGTAGGCAGATGACCCCTTTGAGTCACCAAAATTGTTATCTAAAATGAGCCCCTGCTTATTTTGGCTAACTTGCTTTCATTTTTCCCTTCCTTGTGCTTCAACTTCAATTTTCACACATTGTAAACACTCAAAATATTATGGAAATGGTTTCATCAGATAGGATTTTTCTTCCCCTTTCCAGAAAGGTAAGGAAGTCCTCCTAACTCCTTGTATTTTGCAAGTTATGGCTCGACAGAGTTTGGAGGGGAAATTTTCCCAAGGCGGGCCCGCGGGAATAAATTTGGCACTTAGCCTTTTGACTAAAAAACTCGAAGGAAAATTTCAGCTCAGAAGCCTATAGAGGAAAATGTTGTTTTGAGCTCATGACCAAACTAGAGGGTGCCACGTGTTAGGGCGGAGCGGCGGAGGTAGAAGTACTTCAAGTTTTTTTGGTGTTGGTCAAAATGCGTTAAAGGTAAAAAATATAAGCGCGTCCCCGCAGAGCGATGAAATGATGCCATGTTTCCAGTCAGCAGTGCGAGTCAGGGTGTTTGGATAATTTGGAGAAATTTTCCAAAGTGGTTAAAGGTGCAAAGGTGAAAAGTTGAGGCCCATCCCTGCTAAGCAACTAGAAGGTGCCACGTGTCCTGGAGCGGCGGGGTTGCGGAGGGATTTTTGGAAAATTTTCCAAAGTGACGAAAAAGGGGAAGAATGTTATTTTGAAGGCCACATCCCATCAACGAACCAGGCAATGCCACGTGTCTCAGAGTGGTGGAGGCACAAAGATTTTTGGGAAATATTTCCAAAAGGGAAAAATTTAAAGTTTGACCCTGTCGACCCTGATTTTGACTCTATTTTTACCAGTTTTTTCCCTAAATCTTCAGAGGGCCATATCTTTCGCACCATGGCTCATATTTTCAAAATTTTGGTGTCATTAGAAAGCTGGTAAAATTATCCACATGATGGACACCTCAATTTTGAATTTTTATGGAGTTTTGTGGGAGGAAATTGGGAAAACATCTTTGGCATGCAAAAAATGCAAAAATGGTTTCCAAGCACCAAAATCAATGAAGTATGGGTCATTTTTTGGATCTGCAGAGCAATGTGCTTTGGCGTATGGGTTTTTCCATGAATCCCATCACTTTGCAAGAAATATTGAAGGGATTTGATTGGTGGTTGAGCTAATACATCTCTGGCACTGGAAAAGGAAAAAAATTAGATTTCCATGTACCAGATTTAATGAGGTATGGGCAATTTCTTGTCCTATAGGCTTGAATACGTTGGAAAGTGGATTTTTAGAGGTTCCCTTGCCATTTTAATGGATACTTTCAATTGGTGGGTGTAAAAAATGGATTTACCATGTTCTCTCTTCTCTGTTTAGCGTTTTCATCGATTAAAAGCCAATTTTGGCTCATTTTGTAAGGGTTGGACCCCCTTGCTCTTGCAAGCTCTTCTTTTCTCCTTAGTAGGTGGATTTGAAGGATCTTCAAACCTCCCATGGATATTGTAGCTTGTTTTTTCCTTCTTTTCTATTGCAACGTATTGTATCAATTCTATAACTGACAATATATGCTTTATGATTGATTTTCCAATCCTCTCTTGCATTGGTTTGTTTCCTTCTGATCTTTCATTGTATTTTGGCAAGATTTGTGCATATTTTGATGTTACATCCTCATGATCTGTGTCTATTTTTGAAAAACAAGAAGTTCAACACTCCTTTGGTGTATCACCATTTGTTTTTTGCTTAGTTTTGTTTCCATTTCCATGTTTCCTCTCAACCCTGTCTCCTTGGTAGTTTTAGAGTAATAATTTTGAATCAGGACCTCTGCAAAAATTGCATAAATACACCTAAACAAAGGATTAAGAACCAAATTCAATCTGGAGAGTTTTCCCCATTTACAAGGTTCCACACATAGAGAAAACTCCATGTTGTGCAATCACACCAAATGACATTGCCTTGGAAAAGCAAATCCATAACTCATTTGGGGGTGCTGTGATTTTGCACTAACAATAATGTTTAGTGATTATTACTCATGGATCAAGAAATGCAAGAAGCGTGCATTCTTTATAGGGAAAGAAAGGTTAGTATCCCTACCCCTTCATCCAATTTTAGTAGATCATCCATTTAGGCAATGGGGATTAGACTTCATTGGAGTGATCATCCAAAATTCAAGACAAGGCCACAAGTGGATACTTACGGCAATAGACTATTTCACCAAGTGGAATAAAGCAATGACACTTAAGGAGGCAAATGAATTTAATATCTTGGATTTCTATGAAGGGATAGTCACTAGGTTTGGAGTCCCTGTCACTATCATATTAGATAACGCATTGGAATTTCTTGGTACAAAGATCACCGAATGTGTGCTCAAGAATGGTGTATACCTCAACATTTCATCAAACTGTTACCCTCAAAGTAATGGCCAAGTATAGTCCACAAAAAAAAACTTACTAAGAATCATCAGAAGGACTCTTGATGAGAATTAGAGAACTTGGCACATAAAGCTCAAATCAGCTCTATGGGCTAATAGGATCACACCAAATAGGTCTACAAGAAACTCTCCATTCAAGCTTGTATACGGGAAAGAAATAGTCCCACCTATATCACTTGAGTTACCAGCATTAGAACTCATGAAACAGTTGGAACTAGCTGAATTTGAACCCATGGAAGTTAGGTATGCTGAGCTCTTGGAGTTAGAAGAGCTAAGAAACTAGGCCATGAAAACAATGGAGAAAGACCAAGCTCAAATCAAGATGATTTTTGACAGAAAGGCCAAAAATAGAACTTTTCAAGAAGGGGACCTTGTTCTGAAATGGGATGCAGACAGAGGAAAACCAGGAAGGAACTCCAAGTTTTATGTAATATGGAGTGGCCTTTACTTTATTTCAGGGTGTAAAGAAAATGACGCTTTCCAATTGAAAAAGTTGGATGGGGAAGAATTGTAGATCCTAGTCAATGGAATCTATCTCAAGCATTACCAATGATGGGAGTATGTTTCTTGTACATATTATCTTAGATTTTGTAATTCCTCCAAGTGTTTGCAACACATTGTTCTGTTGTAGCTAGGTTTTCTTTCAGATAAGTTCTTGTGCACTCTCTGCATGTTCCATTTGGGATATCTATAATTTTGTTATTTGTACATGGCTGTGCTTTGTTGTTTTTGCACTTTTCACTTTCAGGCAAGATCCGAGGATGGAGTAATGTCTCAGCAATGTTTTAGAGAAACAAGAGGGTTTCAGACATCAAACTAGTTTTAGCAATCAGATGGAATCCATGCCCAATGGATGCAAAATCACTGGTCTCTCAGATCTAGCAGGAAGATCACCCCGTAAGTTGCCAATTTTTATCCATTTTCTGAAACCCCTTGTAAATGGATTAACCTTTAAGAGGTCAAGGAATTAATAGTTAATGGAAGCCCATGGTGAAGGTTTGGAGCAGGATTTGCATTAAAGGTCAGCTAGAAAAATGTATGGTTGTCACCTCTTTGTCACGTGTCAGCATCCTTCCCCGTCGCGCGTCAACACCCTTCTTCTTGTCACGTGACAACTGTCATCTTCTTAACACGCGTCATTCATGCATCAACGTTTCTCCTCATTGAATGTTAGTGTATTCCTCATCACGAGTCAACATTCCTCCCCCGTCATGCGTAAGTGTCTTCCTCATCACGTGTCAACATTCCTCCCCCATCGTGTGTCAGTGTCTTCCTAGTCACGCGTCAACCGTTTCTTCTTGATGTGCGATAATATACCTTCCTCATCGCTGCCACTTCCTGTCTTACGTCAGCCTCCTCTTGTTGGCATGTGTTACCTCCTCTCATTGTCATGCAACAAAATTTCTTGTCGTGTGACAATCCTCCCTCTTGTCAGCGGTGATTCTTCCATCCTTGTCGTGCGTTAGCTAGTGATTTTTGTCGGGTGACAACAAAGAGTTTTAGATATGGTCAGACATTAATGACACCGTACAGGGTAGTTCAACAATGATATTAATGAGGTATGGTTACCCATACCTCTGTACATGAAGTTAATGAAGGATATTCGTTAGTGGCTCCTTTTCTCTATATATATGTAAATTCCCCTCATTTAAGGGAGGAGAGATTTTGAAATTATAAAGGAACTCTGCCAAAATTGTTCCAACACTTTTGTGAGCTATGGGCCTTAAATTTATGCATTTTACAAAGGATTCTTGCCTTGTGCCTATATTGTAATGGATTGTGCATCATTTCAAGCAATAAAATTAGTGTTTTCTAGATTTTCTTTCCCTAACTTTATTTATATTACATTTTTGCCTTTAGGTATATTGTGCATATCACTTTCCTTTATAGGGATTAGATTTATTGTGCTCCCCGCAATTGAAGGTTTGAATGTGTTTTGGGACTGTGGAATTTTTTTGTCCTCTCCTTCCTCATTTTATCCACTTTCACTCACTAGGAATCTCTCTAATCCTTTTTTAGCGCTATCACCTCTCTTAGTTTAGGATTTACTTTTTTTTTTATGTATATCTCTTCCTATGGTCCCTTAGAGTTGGTACTTTAGGAGTAGGTTAGCATTAGAATAGGTCAGTAACCAGCCTTCTCTGGAGTTTTTTCTTAATTGCAAGGGTCCCACACCTTGAGACAATCCCATGTTAGTCAAAAGTAGGGTTTTGTAATGTGCAAATCCTAGGGTGCTACTTTTCAGACATAAAAATAGATCAAGATCATCAAATTCTGATATGTCAAACCATTCATATAATCCATCTTGTAAATCATGTCATAAGTCTAAACATCCATACTTTCTATCAAATAAGTAGATCAATATAACCATGTCTATCTGTCAATGTATAAAATATGATAAAAATGTCTATAACTCCAATCCATAATAAGAAAAATCATAATAATATCAATTTTGAAGAGGAGTGGGAACTACATCCCCCTCCCCTTAGACTCGAATTCCTCCAGAAAGTCACTGGAAAAAAGTGTGGGAAGTGTGCTCTCAAATGTGTGGTGTCCTCCCACGTAGCTGATGTCTCATCGAATCAATCCCAATGGATGTGAACCTGATCAATCTCTCTACCTCGAAGGCCCCGGGTCCTGCACTCTAAAATATGGATGAGATACACTATCACCTACCCATGATCCTGCAACTGCAATGAGGTCCAATATAATACATGAGAAGGATCTTGAATGTACATCCTAAGCATAAAAACATGAAATACATCGTGGATTCGAGACAAGCTGGGTGGAAATGCTGGATGATAGGATAAAGGACCTGTACACTCCAAGATCTCAAAGGAGCAAGATTTGAGCCTTTTTCGTAACAGATAGGGCTCTTATGCGGCATGCTATGAAGAAAAACCTTTGTGCCCACCTAAAAAATATGATCTATCCTCCTCTGATCTGCATACTTCTTCTGTCTATCCTGAGCCTCCTGTAATCTCTGTCGAATCATGACAAACTACTATTCCATATCCTGTACTAATTCCAACCCAAAAGAAACCCTATCCTCCAACCTTTCCCAACTCATTGGTGTCCTACAATTTCTACCATACAATGCCTGAAATGGAACCATACCAATGGAACTCTAAAAACTGTTGTTTTAGGTAAACTCCACTAAATATAAGTAATCCTCCCACCTCGACTAATGGTCCATGACGTACATCCTAAGCATGTCCTCCAAGATTTGATTCACCCGCTATGTCTGTCCATTTGTCTCAGGGTGATAAGCTGTACTGAATTTGATCTTCTTCCTAAGGGAAGCTACATGGTAGTCTAGAAATGTGAGGTGTACAAGGGATTACAGTCATAAATGATCTTTTTTGGAATCCTGCGCAGTATAAAAATCTCATCCAAATATACTTGTGCCAATGCACTAGATTTATAGGTGGTCTTTACTAGAGAAAAATGAGCCACTTTCGTCAAACTATCCACTGTGACCATAATGATGTCATGGTGGTATCTTGACGTAGGTATCCCTATAATGAAGTCGATGGAAATGGTTTTGCATTTCCACTTTAGTATGTCATGAGGATATAGACGGCCTACTAGATGTTGATGCTCAGTCTTCACCTTTTGGCACTCTAAATAATGAGACAAAAAATGAGCCATGTCTCTCTGTAGCCCTCTCCAATGGCACAACTATCTCAAGGTGGTGTGTATCTTCTTCAACCCTAAATGGGATGAATAGGGTGCCAGGAGTGCCTCAACAAGGATATCATACCTCAATCCTCCATCTATGGTAACATAGATCTGACCTCTGTGCCAAAGAAGACCATCTTCCTCTAATTAAAATCCATCAAACTTCCCCTTAAGGGGTCTCTAAGACTCAAAATCTTCTATGACTGAAAGGTAAAAGTTGTCATGTGGAAGCTACTACAAAATCCTTGGTCCTCAAGTCTGTACAAACTATTATAGCCATAACTAAATGTCTCTGATGACTCAAGGCATCCCCAAACACATTATCCTTCCCCTTCACATGCTCTATCTCCATGTCATACTCACAAAGACAATCCATCCAACGCCATTGATGAGCATTGATATTGGGCCACGTGAAGATGTGACAAAGACTCAAGTGGTCAGTCTTAAGAATGAATCTCTTGCCTAAAAGGAAATGTCTCCACCAAACCAAAGCATTCACAACTACTCAAGCTCAAGGTCATGAGTCAGATAATTGATCTTATAATCATTGAGTTTGTGAGACTCAAAGGCTACTACATGGTCCTCCTACATCAATACCCCTCATGATCTTTCCAAAGAAGCATCAGTGAAAATTAAGAAATCTCCCTATGGATCCGGTACACTACAAGAATGGGTAATTTTGTAAGGAATTCCTTCAGAGTCCTAAAGACTTGTTCACATCTATCTGACCAAATTAACTTCTTCCCTTTCTGATGAAGGGAAGTGATGAGGTGCAGAATCTGAGAAAAGTCTTAAACAAATCTCCTGTAATATACCTACCAACCCCATGAAATTGTGCCACCTCAGTCACACGAGTAGGTGTTGAGCCAATCCATAATGATCTCTAATCTTGGAAGTATTGACTGCGATACCTTCCCCATAGAAATAATGTGGCCCAAATACTGCACCCTTTGACTGGAAGAATACACACTTCTCTAGGTTCCCATAAAGCTTCTACTCATGAATACATTACAGAACCTGACATGAAGGTGGTCCTCGTGTTTCTCATGTGTATGTGAGTAGATCAAAATTTCATCAAGGAACAATAAGTACAAAGTCAGTATAGAAAATTATTAAACAACCCCATTCATCAAACTCATGAATACTGTAGGGGCATTCGTCAAACTGAAATGACACAAATGTGAACTCATAGTGGTCATATCTTTATATGAAAATATGTCTTGTGGACTTATACCTCTACAATCCGCAGCTAATGGTACCCAGGACTTAAGATCTATCTTGGAAAATACCATGGCCCCCTTCACCTAATCAAATAAATCATTGATGTGAGGTAGGGGGTAATGATTCTTGATCGTTACTTTTTTCAGCTACCTCTAGTCCATGCACAATCACAAGGATCCATACTTCTTCACAAATCATTGGTATTCCACAAGGGGATACACTAGGATGGATTAGGCCTTTCTCGAGAAGACCCTCTAGCTGAAACTTGAGATCACATAGCTCAGGGGTGGTCATTCTATATGGAGCGTGTGAGATAGGATCCACTCTTGGAACCAAATCAATGTGAAAGTCTATCTCACGTGGGGGAGGAAACCCCAACAACTCACTAGAAAATACATCAGAAAAATCTTATAAAATGGTGTGATCATCAATCGAAGGTCCACTAACCCCATTCTCTGACCTATCACTAATTGTACTAGCATATAACTAACACCCACCCTGTGCACATTGCTTAAGATGCATAGCGGAAATAGTGTGAATAGAGATGGGCATCCTAACTCCAGCTATAACCAACTCAACGCCCAAATCACTACATAATAAATAACCTTATTATAATAGTAAACTATGGCTATGTGTGTAGATAACCAATCCATGCCCAAGATAACTCCATAAGAACCCAAAGGAAGAATACAAAGATCTAAAGTAGTTCTGAAGGGTACTAAGTGCACTACGCACTCCTTGACTAAGGAGTTTACTGAGATCTTGGATCTAGAAGTAATATCAACATCCCAACTAAGGCCCTACCTAACTTCCACAAGCCTACATCACTCTCCCAAATATGGTGCAATAAAAGAATTAGATGAGCCAAAATAAAACAGAATAGAGGTAGGGACACCTCCAATGCTACCTGTAGTCTCAATCACCATGCTCTAATGCTCTACCTAGTGGTTTTTGACTACTACATAGATTTGATGGCTACATCCCATGTCACCAACTGTAGGCTCTGATATTGGTGTTTGACCCTTGTTATTAGGGTTCTGTAGGCACTCTCTCTAATGGTGTCCAAGTACACCACATCCATAACAACTACCTAGTACCCTCCAATGAGATGCGGCTCCTGTAGGTACTCTAGTGGTTTGTGTCATGGATCTTGATGATCCTACTATGGAATGCTGTGGTCCCTACTGAAAATCTCATGTTGATTGAGCTCTAGGTACATCCTATGTCCTAATGGGACCCCTAGGAGAGGCCCCATACTCCGTTCGATCTGAGTGTTAAACATCTATGGAGGTCTAAACGGTGGATGAGTTTGCTGCTGCTAGTGATGTGGTGGCTTGAATGAAGATTGTGCAGAACCATTTCTGCCATGAGGAGGATCTGACCCCCTCAACCTGCTATCATGCATCTTTTGGATACATCTCCGCACTCTATCTCTGGCCTACTACATCTTCCCCTTGGTCTCCTATGAAATGTAGGATTACTCAAGGGCCTCTGTTAAGGTCCGTGGACAATGGATGCGTACTGCACCTTCCAGATCCAAGTTCAAGTGCCTGATGCACATGTGAATCCTAACCTACTCATCCTACATGTAGTCAATGTACTAAAGCAAGTCCAGAAACTGACTTTCATACTCTATCACTATCATGGATGCCTGACGCAGGTCATGGAGCTCATCTATCCTCTATTCAATAAACTTCATGTAAAAGTATCTGCTCTTGAATCACTCCTCAAAGAGGTCTCAAGTGACTATCTTTGAGTCTACGTGGAACTTCTTCTCCTTATTCCTCCACATCACACCTACTCCATCCCTCAGAAGATGAATCACAACATGAGCCTTCGTGTTTCTAGCACATGGGCAAATCTTGAAGCAACCGTTCAAGCTCACTAACCAAGCCTCTTCCTGAAAAACTCCTATATCACCAGAATAATGAGATGAGTGTAGCTTCTGGATCTCTGTGATATGATTTACAGCTGATGACTGTCAACCCCTAGGTCTCTTTGCATGCTCATCCCTCGGCCTAGGGCTCCGAGATCTGTCTCTAAGTCCTGAAACCCTATCTCCATGTCATATCTAAGGTGAATCGACTCTGACTTGACTCCACATGGGAGTTTTCATCCCTATGCTCATCACTATGCCTTGAAGGGTGTTGAGCCTCATGTGATGACTCCTTATCATGCTGGCTAGGACGTACCCCTACTCCTTCACCCCGTATGACCGTATTGACATCTTGCAATGTTTGTAATATCTGCAAAAGTATAACGAAAATATCCGTCTCTAGAGGTGGTAATATCTAACTCCACGTAGAAAATCCCCTCATCTGATTTGTGCCTCCTGCATAAATCAAGACGGGAGTTAGTTTACCATTCTAGGTTTTGTTTTAGTTTTCTCGGTTTTCTACAATTAAAAAAAAAATCATGCAATGTTGTGTGATCTAGTTATAGGTTGTACTAGGTTAACTGTTTGTGTTTACAAGTGTGCCCAAGGGTCCAAGCGTTGAACCCACAACTCTGATACCAAGTGTAACACCCACAAAATTTTTGCACAAAAATCCAAGACAACCCAATAGTTAGATTGAAAAATTTACGGAATAATTTTTGTTTTATTTTAAAACTGGCTGCAATGGAGTAATCTCCAACTAGGTTTAGTTTATTTCTCGTCTATTATTTTATTAGTTTTAATTATCATTTAATTCTCCAATTTGGCTTAAAATCCCCTTATTATAATATTTATTTAATTTTGTAACATAGTCCTAATGTCATTTATTAATTTATAATTCTAGGGATAAGTCTAAACTTACCCTCCCCTTAAATTAAATACAAATAAATTTAATCTTGATTATAAATATTTTCTAATTGCCAAGGGGTAAATTTGATTTAATAAAATACAAGAGTCACGGGCCTTTTATTTTAAGAGTCACCAACTAAACATTAAGGTCACAAACTAAATTTACCTCCTACACCCCTTAAGTGGCCCCATTCAAAAATTACACATGCATTTTATTTAAAAGATATTCCCACCTAATTCTCACCTAACTTTTGTAGGGATGATTTTTATCCATTGGATGGATTAAATATGGCCCTTTGGATCTAAGGGATTCAAGCTAACCCTAAACTTTTTTATGGAAATATTTTATTCATTCTTTTGACTTATTCCCTCATTTTTGTTTTGAAGGTTTATGGGAGGAGAAAGAGAAGAATAAGGATAACATGGAAGGATAATGGAGCTTAGGATGGATACACACTATTTCTTTGTTTATACTATTTGTAATTCTTTGTAGGGTTTGTCTACATTTTTACTTGTTATTCCATTTTACCCTCTCCTAGGGTTTGGTTAAAATTTTATTTGTTGTTGAATAATTTCATTGTATTTTCCCTATTTGGAAAATGGGAATTTTACCCTGTTTTAGATCTATTTTAAATGGTGTGTATATACAAATGATATAGATGTATATATAAAAAATATATGGGTATGAATATGTATATATTCACACACACACACACATTTATATATATATGTATATATGTATATATACATCTATGTATGTATACATACATGCATAGGTATATACAACCCAAATTTTATTTAAATATATAGAATATATATATATATATATATATATATATATATATATATATATATATATATATATATATATTTTAATAATAATAACAGATTGCATAGAGTGTTGGGCTGATATGTGTTAATAACAGTGGTAGTATATAAGAGGAATGGTTTATGTTTTATTTTAGTGGTAAGGTTCAAAATATATTGGGGGGAGGTCGCCGACCCCACCCCTCATCCCATAGTAATATGGGGTGGGGTTGGCGACCTGCCCCCCCCCCCATTTCCCACTTAATAAAACAATAATCCCCAGTGTATGGGGTTGGCCGCTTGGCCCAAAAGAAACAGCCCCCCCGTCCCCACCTTTTTATGTTTTTATTTATTTATATTAATAATCAATGGAGTATATTTATTATTACACACACACACACACAAATATATTTTTTTCAATATAATGACTTGACAATATTATTATAACTAAAATGCATTTATAAATATATAAATGTTACACACACACACACACACAATTGCATAAAAGAGATTAACTATTCATTTAAGATTATTAACTAGGGGTTTTTATAAGGCAAAATGATGATAAAAATATACTTTCTATCCATTCATTTAAAAATGAAAATGAGAACTCTACTAAAATTTCTCTTCCATTCTAATATAACTTGTAAAGAGGAGAAGATTTATCTCTCATTCTAGAGTTTTAAGCAACTATTTCCTTCCCTTATCATAACAAATAATATAACTATAAATTCTAATATCTTCAATATGCCTTCCTTTCAGTATAACAATAACTATTTCCTTTTTCTATTACAACAATTAAATGACAACCATTTCACATAACAATTGCATTTTAACAAGATTCTCAATACTTTTAAAATGAAACATATCACATTTTGGAGACAAAGAAACAACTTAAATAAAAAGAAATCCATTTCCATTTCAAGCCCATTTCAAGTTGTCTATTTCATCTAAACAATGCAAATATTTCTCAAGAACTTGGTTAATTCATACAATATACTAGTCTCTCCTTTCAAAAAATGCAAGGGAATAATTTTCAAGATTTCTACTTTCATTTACAACAAGAGCTGATATCAAAAATTTGGTAAACAAAATAACCAAGAGCTTTACTTTTAAAATGCAAGTTTACAAGCCTTCCACTTAAAGTGGAAACAACATGAAAAAACTTTTACAAAAGGGATCTTAATTCTCTTCTCCAAATGTAACTAATATAATCCTTTGATTGAGCTCCACCTTCTTCCCAAATTTCAAACACAACAACTAAAATGGTGGTGTAGACAAAACTCTCCATCCAACCAATAATCCAATGAGGAAGAGAAGCCTTCTTCCTCATTGGCCCTCGAGCCCCAGCAAAGAATCAATAAGGGGTATTTGACAACCATTGGCAACAAAACAAGTCTGCCACATTCACATTCAAACCCAACATTTAAACAATAAGAACAACCACAAAAATCATTTCCACTCACAGAATTTTCCTAACACAATGACTCTAAACTCAAGCCAAGAAGAGAAACAAACATGTGGACTCTAATTATGCCTCCCAAGGGTTTGGGTGCCCACCTTAAAACCTACAAGAACTCAATCACAACCCACAAAACTCTTATGCCTCCCTCAAAGAACAAATCTTATGCCTTCCTCAAAGAAAAATAACTCTTATGCCTCCCTCAAAGAAAAATAACTCTTATGCCTACCTCACTCTTATGCCTCCCACAATAAGACAAAGAGATAAGCAAAAATTTAACTTATCACAAGGTGGGGTACCCCAAACAAACTCCCTCCTAAATACCCAATAAAATCTTATGCCTCCCTCAAAAATATCCCCATTTCCATATTCTCCTACACAACCTAAGGCCATTCTACTTCCCAAAATCACACATGCAATAAACATTCATTCAAAAACATATGAAAACCAAATTATTAAGAGAAAAAATCAAAGGGTTAAGACCCTACCTTTCCATTGCAAGAGTTCCAATCCACAAGAAAGTTCTAACCTTTCCAAGCCCAAGCAATCACAATCCAACTTCAAGCTCCAAACAACACTCTCAAAGAAATCTCCTCCCAAAACCAAAAGTCTCCAAATAAAACAAGTTACCCTCAAATCCTCAAAAAAATGAGGATAAATAGAAAAGAGAGGAGAGAGAGGTGATGTGGCTCCATATAGGATGCCACATCATTTCTCTTCCATTCCACATCACAAGGTCAAACCTAATCTCCAAAGCATAATAAATTAGTGGTTTAGGGAATGACAACCCTCTTACACACTCAAACCCAAACCCACACCCCTAAAGGACAAAATAAAATACTCTCGTAAGAAAGGTGTAATTAATTGCTCTTTTTCTCCATGAAAACACATAAAAAGGCCTAAAATAAGTCCCTCACATCATAAGCATAGTGGGTGGGTGATTTTAAGAGGTGTGGGACAATCTTGACTTGTCCCACAAGCCTCCAAAATGGCCTTGAAATTCAAAATCCGAAATTCACTTGCAAGGTTAAGTACACACTACTCAAAATCAATTAAATTCTTTCAAATCCAACACAAACCAAGACCACCTACTCACATTTATTTCCTCCACTTTTTCACATCATAAATAACACTTTCTAATCAAATTAAATAACTTAAATGGAGTACTTAACAACAATAATAAAAGTGACTCCAAAATACTAAAACAAAATACAATTATTCACAAATAAATAAAATCAACAAGGAAAAACCACAAACTTACCCAAGGTCATATTTAAGGCCACCTCTCAATGGGGACCTCCTAACAATCTAGCAAGAAAAAATCAAACATTTACCCTAGCTGCCAAGGTGACCTATTGCCAATACCCCAAATTCCTTCACTGATGGTATCCTATCCCCCTTTGGATTGTTGTGTGTTGCAAATTCCTGCAAAAATCAAAACAATATCTTTTTGGCCTCGTGGGCAGTCATATTAACAAAATCAAGATAATAAAACACACACATATACATATCGATTCATATAATCAAATATCACAACTAAATTATCGCTAAGACCAATAATTCACCAATTGTTCACAATTTCAAATATTTCAATTTTATCAATTTATCAATTAGCAATAAGATCACAAAATCAACTAAATCATCTAGCAACATCTACCTTTCAAATAAAATGTGTTAGTAGAATAGTAGCTCAAGATCATAAAATTCTGATATGTCAAACCATACATATAATCCATCCTATAAATCATGTCATAAGTCTAAACATTCATACTGCCTATCAAATAAGTAGACCAATATAACCATGTCAATCTTTCAATGTCTAAAATATGATAACAATGTCTATAAATCCAATCCATAATAATAAAAATCATAATAATATCAATATCGAAGAGGAGTGGGTATTACAGAAGAAGTAATCTAGTTTAGTTATTTACCTGTTTCCTCATAGTGTACTTCATTTTTTCTTTTGTTATTATAGAAAAGACCAAAAATATTAGTTAGTTGATTAGTTTTAATTTATTTATTTTAAAAATATTCTCAAAACACAAAAAAATATAGTAAAGTAGTTAAATTTATATTATTTAATTAATTATTTAGAAATGAATTTGATAAATTAGATGTCTTTATGATGTTTACAAATTGCCAAGATTTTACGTAATTTTGGAATCCAAATTAAAAATACTATTATAGTTATTATAAATTCATGCTACTATTTCATAGCCTCTAAATATCCTCTGACTATTTATTGAAGTTCCTTTATTCTCTCTCATGAGTTAATCAACCATATAACATGACCCTTTCTAGTCCATCTCAATCTCGTAGGAGTATTTTTGAACCTATTGTTCACAACCTAGGCATCGACCAATATCACAAAGATATAGAATTATGATTAAATTCATAATTTTTCTACTATATTCCCTTTTTACCATAAATTATCAGCCAACTTGACGTATTAAACAAATAATTATCTATAGTTGAGCAATTTCAGGTCAGTGAAGAAAACCAATTAAAAAACCAAATCCATAGTTTACTTTACTTCATGAATCATATATATTATTGTATAACCATCTCTGGAGAGGATTATTTAGAGATGAACATATAATTTGCAAGAGTCCATCATCCAAGATAAAGTATCTTCGGTCTAACCGACATAGATAAAGAATTACGTGTATCAATTATCCTGGATCGTAGTATACCACGCACAACGATTAATTTTTTTTTCACTATCCTTAACAATCAAGTTTCATACTTTTAATTTGATCTATTATGAATTTCTGTACCTTTGACTTCTGAAACTTAGCCATCCCCACCCATTCCACATTTATCATTTTATACCTATTCATATCCATCACATCCCTAACATTTCTGTTGTCTCAGTCTGACCTTGGGAAACTAAGTGCACATGAAAGCCCATGTTATTATCCTGTGTACAGTTCCTACCATATATCATAAATCATATGCGTATGTTACTTAGTGGGCCACAAATTTTTGCACTAACCCTATGATTTGATTGGCAAGGATGGTTTTTAGCTTCAGGATTTTAACTCTTGAACCTAGTCTTGAGTGATATATTCTAGTGGAGATCTTAAAAGTACAAGGTGAATAAATAATTGCATTTGACTTTCTTACATAGGGTTTTTTTTGTTATAATTTTTCATTAAGGCTAGTACATAGATAAATTAGCAACCCATAAAAATATATGAAAGTAAAAAAGTGACAATTGGGTGGTTGTTTATGAAAGCATTATTTTCAAACCAAATCATTGGATGGTTTATTATAGGAGGGAAGTGTGGCCCTAAGAATTCTATACATGATAATTATGAGTAATGGATTGCTTTTGAATGATGTAAGAACATTTTGACTGATTGAGTAGTGTAATGGAGAGAAACTTTCTTTTAATTAGACTAGGGATAGACTAGGATACAATTCAGTTAGGCTAAAAATAGGTGCACAATTCATTATTTATGGATTAATAAAATATTGACTTTATCAAGAGATAACCTACCAAATATAAGTGTCTACAAAAGTATGAAAATGAGAGATTTCAGTCATTATGAACTTTAAGGTAGTTTGGAGAATGAAATACACGATTTTCACCTTATACAAATAAAAAATATTTTTTTTTCAATATGTAAACAAGAAGAAAACATAGAGGATTTTCATGAGGAATTTTTGAGACATCTTACATTTCAAGATAGAAAATTTATGCAGAAAATTCCTCCATGCATGATTAACCTTGTCCATCTTGAAAATAATAAACAAAATTTAATTGAGAAAATTCATTAATATAAAAGTGTATGCTAGGTTAACTTGATAAAAAATATTGAAGTGAAATGGAGTGGCAATTATCTCAATTTGATCCCTTTGGTGAGTGATTTCCACCTCACAGTGGACTACATGCATGTCAAATAGGTTTATATGAATTATTCCCATCATCAATCACCATTTACTGCTTAAAACTATCTTGGGTTTGTAAGGGATTTGGTTAGGCATTTTGTAAGGCCATAAATTTTTGTTATTCATGTTCCCCATCTTCACCATATCACATAGGTAATCTAAGGGGAAAATCTGGTTGTAGACATATTTATTTATGGATTTTCTAGAGTTAATCTTGGTGGTCTATGTTGGCATAGCTTAGAGATTGGGTTTCTCCACTTCCTTATTGATATGAGTGTGACCCTTTTCCCTTCTTAGGAAAGTTTGCATGTCCACATATAATTATTTCCCCTTATTTTGATCATAATCAAATCTTAGAGGATCTCAGTGTGTCATCTAGTTCATAATGTAGCCAACACTAGCTAAGACTAATATTCATAGGAAAGGCCTTTTGAATTGTTGGTGAAGGAATTAAAGATCCACTCTTGCTAGCCTCTTTATTACTTCATCTTAGTTTTCATATATCTTTGTGTTCCAATTTTATTTATTTTGAATTTTCTTAGACTAAATTATGTAACAATTTAAAGATGAATTTATACTATTTTATCTAAAGCAATATAATTTTTTAATCCTTTTAACCAAAAAACATAAACTAAAATGTCATTGTAGGATATTATTATCCTTTTATTTATTTATTTACTTGGTTATTCCTATACACATAGATTTTTCCTACAGTGATGGATTATCTTGCTTAGGTTTCATTTGATCAATCACGTGTCATAAGAGTTACATTTGACTTTTATATATGTCATATGTCATAGTAGTTAGTCATGACTGGATATTCTAGGTATGAGAGTTACACTTATATTCTCGATATTTGACCACCATTCTAGGTTCATTTACACATTACTATCCTATTTGTACATTTCTTTGTTATTTGATTCAGAGTTCATTTTAAGAGACTTCTAGGAAATTGAAGGTGGAATATCCTTAATGAATATCCTCGGAACCACTTTCGTGAAATAGGTGAATTTTGTGGGGTTTGTGTGATTTTTTTTTCCTGACAAAAGATTTAATTTTCAAGTCACGCGATAGTAAGGTTGTTATCACATGAAACTAGGGTTACAGTCGCATGAAAACATGGTTGCTATTGTGCGACAACAAATTTTCTATCGTGCAAAAACAACCTTGCTGTCATGCGTCAACAACCTTGTTGTCATGCGGCATAAAGCTTTATGTCACTTATCAACAAGGGTGTTTTTCTAAACATCACCCTTATTGACCCTGCTATCATGTGACTGTAATCCTAGAATTGTGCAACAACAATCTTGATGTTGTGCATCAACAACCTTGTTGTCGCATGACAAAAACTCTACTATCTCACCACATCAAATATCTTGTCATGTAAGAATCTGATCTACACTTTATGTATTGGTGCTTGAAGCTTCGAAAGTTTAGTTTCATGGTACTTGAATCCTTGATATGTCGGGACCTTAGTAAGCTAGTAGTAAGTTACTAGTATAGTACTTGGCGAATCACCTAAGTTTATATAGGAGTAGTTTTCAAGGTTAGGCAAATCCGAACCCTAAAAAATAGTATACTGGAAATTTTAGGTGAACTGGGCACAGACCTGTTTTGAAAAATACACCTTTTCAAATTTTCCTAAAATGGAATTTTCGCTATATTACGAATATTTGCCACTAAAAAAATCCCTAATTTGATTCAATTATTGATTAATTTCATGTGTTGGCTATTGTAATTCATTCATTTGAATCTTCCTCTTTCATATTTCTCAATTATTACATCTACATAGTTCATTCATTGAGCTAAAATCCTTCTACACTCTAATATGGTCTCCATATTTTTCTCACGATTGATAATTAGAACTCCATCACATCCAAACACAAATATTGTATCTATTTTATGTTTATCTATCCTCCTCCTCAATAGAATCCTTATAAAGATTGGAAAACTAATCTATGGGTGGACCAGGATGGGACTGTTAAGCCTTAAAATCCATTTGATGGGATGGTCTTGTCTAATGGTTTGTTCCAACAAAAAATTACAGTGCTATGGAGTGGTATGCATGATACTCATGAATAATGGAATACTTTAGAACAATATTAGTAACATATTGTAATTTTCTAAGTAGTGTAATTAGGAGATAAATTCTTACAATTAGACTACGGATGGACTGAGATATAGAAATTAAGTTCATATTAATAGGTGCCCAAGTCATGATCAAAGAAATTAATTAAATACTAACATTATCAAATTCTAAATTTCTAAATTTAGGTTGCTACAATAACACAAATAACACCATTCATCTTTCTCATATAAATCAAATATCAAGCCAATATCTGATTATGGAAAACATCATGAAGAGTTTTAATGGACTTCCATCTTTGAGCTCCGTGTTCGTTTTTGCTCATTTCAAAATATTTGATATTAATTTATCTCCTAAAAAACATCATCAACACCATAATTTTCATGCTTACAGATCCTTGTGAGAATTCATATGAAGAAAAAACACCTAAGTCATACAAATATGTGTACTTAATTGTTTTTATTTATTTGACTTAGTTTCTTATATTTGTACTCCTCATTCGAGGTTATAATTTCTCCAAGTCTTTTCTAATTTTAGCTCAACAATATTTTAAAAAATGTCATACTTTACCAGAATTCAAGGTTTTTCTCAAATTTATTTCAAATGTCTAAGATATACCCCTTGAATTTGATTACCTCCCTTTCCTTCCTTTTAGTTATTTTTTAGAATGGTCTGATCACATATACAAGGTATATTTCATCTAATAATTTTCCATAGACTTAAAATATATAATTTTTTTTTGATAAAATGTAATCACTATTTACTCAATTTTAACTTAGAGGTAGTGCTAGTAAAAACAATTAATAGATTATCTCAACATTTTGGTAAAAAAATAAAATTAATACACTTTTCTTCTCCATCCATTTTGATTTTAACAAATATTGATTGAATTACCACATCATTTAAAGTTTTCGTATGTTCTGTCACATAGTCTCCATTAGAATAAATTGTTTATTTACAAGACACTTTGTGTGATAGAGAGTCACCAATTTATCTTATAGTTACTTTGTATCATAAAATAGTCACTATTTAAACTTATGTCCTATTAAATGCATTTGTAGAATACTCAATAATACCAATTTTTTCGGATATACATCTAAATATTTTACTATCAACAACCCCTCCCAATAAAATTTTTTAAATTATAAAATACCGCTTATTTTAACACACACACACACACACACACACACACACACACATACACACACACACACACACACACACACACACACACACACACACACATTTAATATATACACACACACTACTCATTTTCTCTCCTACATTTTTTATACCCATTTTTTATTTTTATTTAGTGTTGGAATCAATGTCTTACATTTTCACAAAATTTAATTATAAATTTCCACTTAAAACCTTAATGAAATTCATATTAGATTTAAAAAGTACAAACCATCAGTATGTGTACTTTGATGTGCCTCTTCCTTTGTTTTCTATCTACATTTTTAACACTAATAATTTTTTTATATTAATTTGAAGGTCTATATGTGGTTACATTCATGTTAGTTAAATTTATAATTAATATTCTTTTCATCTATTCACCTTGAAATTTTGAATCTAATAACAAAAAATATACCTTAGCAATAATATACAATACATGATGTCTTGGCTATTGAAAGTTATGTAGTGTCATAACTGTAGAAATACATTGATAGGCAGTGTATTGGATTACGAATCTCTTGTGCTTTATAGTGGCTTTTGTTGATAATTCAATAGAACTAGATCTAAAAATACAACATGATTCATATCTTCACCTTTCTATTAATAAATTCCCATTCTTTATCCTTCATCAATACAAATTTTACATTTATACAACAATATGCTGATTTCTATCTATAAAGAGATCTACCATATTCAATTTGTGTAGCTTAGTATTATGGCAATTAAAAGTTAGTCAATTTTTTTTATCACTTCCCATAGTTTTAATATGACAATATTATTTAGTGTAGAGATCTAAATCAAGAAATTCATCTATCATAGGAGATTATCCTCTACACAAATATTAAACCAAACTCTAATGACAATTTTTGGGAGAAAAACATATACACAAAATTGATAGATCTAAATACAGAGGAGTTGATTTAGAAGATTCTTAAACATGGAATTATTATCACAGAGACATATAATAAATAAAATTTTATCTAAGAACACCCTTATGGGTAAAATAAATATAAAATAGGAATCTTCATTTAATTTTGTGAACTTGAATGTTTATAATTTAATCATGTGCTTCAAGGTTTATTAACTTGACATACAATGTCATTGTATATATTCTTTATTTCTCCATTCATTATATGAATCTACATACAACAACGACATTCCTCAAATGATGAGAAAACCCATAACTAGTCTCATCAATTAAATTATCCCCACGTAGTAGGGGGATATTAAGAGTCCTATTAAATTATTGGAAAATATTGTCATTACTTAATAGTCCTTCCCAACTCAATGTGAAATATCATTAGAATGTTATTTACATTCTTAATCTGGTAGATTCAGTCATAAAATAATTTATCAATGCGTTAAGATGAATTTGTGGCACATTTTATTGTTTCTCAGCTCCATACATCACCATACTACATAACACATCGTACTATTTCACAACATTATCAAACTTCCCTTTGTTTAGCCATCTTGCACAAAAACTACTACACATGACTATCACAACATTGTTCAATGCTTACACAACCCATATTGTATAGCATATACCATTTGTGCAACTCATGACATGCAACAATATTGTACAACAAATCATACATGACAACTTTATACACAACCAACTTGTTAAGATTAATGTAAAAAATACAAACTATTGCCAACAATTTCCACAATACTAATCAACACAATTTCAAGATTGACACCAATGATTACATCTTGATTAATGTATTTCAACATATTTATGTCTCAAACCTCAATTCATACATCAGTCAGACATTTAATTATTTCTCTTTACATCGCTAATTGCTTGACATTTTCTATTAATTAAAATAAAGTCTTATTTTTCTAATTAAAAATGTATTAATACTTTATATTTCATTAATATTAATTAATTCTTAAATATTTTTAATACTAATTTAATTTTACTTTTTCCTATGGAGTTGAACTACTTGTGAATTCTCATACTCATATCAAATGAGATACATTAAACTGATTTTATATATAGGGGCTTGCCAATCTAGTCAGTATAGAGTACGGGGTAGAAACAAAATTAAGAAATACAAGAGAAAAAAAGACGGTAAAAAAATTGTGAACGACATTAAATGGATTAATTGCATTTGCTATGGTACACGTAATGCATTGGCTAATTTAGTAGTAGTCGATATGATCATTCAGATGGACCCAAATCTAAACTAGTGGTCGCTCCAGGAGGAGCAAGATTACGCCGACGTGAATTTGTTTGGGAGTAGTCTTCTGGTGTAGGGTTTGGGGAGATTTTAATGTTTAGTATGAGTCGCCATTAAAGTGACTATTATTGAAGTTTTTAAAACGAAAACAAGAAACCAAGAAATGCGATAGAAGGAGATTGAACCACTCATTGTTCTAATCCATTCTTGAATAATCGATTACCTCGAACCTGGAATGGGTAGGTCTCCAATGGCATGTAATCAATCACACATGCTAATTCAGTTTCATCCAGATTAAGATTGCGCTTATAAGTGGACATTAACCGTGATAATGGTGATGACTTGATATCAAATACTACAAAGAGGCCCGTCATACATTCATATGGAAAATTTGTTTTTTTACATTTAACCTTTACATTTTATACTTTTGCAAATTGAATATAATGTAGTGCCAGCCAGGTTTAAACTTAAACATCTATTTCCACATAATAAAGACAAACATCGATTATTTCGTGAGTAATGTGTCCAAGCTATGTTCTTTGCAGGCATGCAGGAACATTTTCTGCAATAAACCAAGAAGAACAAATGCATGAACAGGCATTTTCTTGGATAGCTTGAATTTTGGATACATATCCAACTATCATCCCATTTGGATTTTAAGAGCAACAATAATTGCAGATGAAACATGAAACAAATCTGAATAATTAAGTAAAAATTGTACCTACCCATCAATGCAACCTTGTTGTGATTTTGGAACTCATCTTTTTACCACAAGTAGACATCAAATGCTGCTAATGCCCAGCCACCCATCAATGCAAGCTTTAATGAAAATTTGGAACTCATCTTTTAGCACAACAAAACATCAAATGCTGCTAATGCCCTCGAATACATTCCTAGAATGTGATTTAAATCAATATTTGCCTCAAAATGAAGATCAATACTAAAAAAGGTGCACATACACCTTTGAATACATTTTCTCACAAGAACCAGTATAGTTGATTACTCACAACTTGAGTGACCCTTCTACTAACTAACAGGTCAAATATGTCATTACTATCATTTATCCATTTCCCATATCAGTACCACAAAGTAATTGCGCTAATATATATGAAGAAACAATCCAGCATGATTGTGCTAATATAATATTTTAAATGAAATAAATTCAAAAAAATGCTTTGTTAAAAACCTTACATAAAATTACACTAGAAAACATGGGCTGAGATAATTCATAGTAGTTTATATTTTCACGGGAAAGGGTAACAAAATTGAACAGAAAGTAGCTAAATCATATCTAGGACATTCATCCAAGAACCTAACTTTATTTAAATAAACTTGCCTTTGCCCATCCCCTTGAGGGCAATGTGTGACTTTTTTTTGGCAAGCTTTCAATACCATGCTCAAAGGAGAAAAATGATTCCGTTTAGTAGAGTTTGAGGAACACTTCTATAGCTTAAACAACAAAACACCATGGGTTGCAAAGAAGGGAGCAAACACCAGCGACTCAACAACCATAAGCTTGATCCAAATGTTAAGAGACAGTCCAGATGTGTCCTTCAGTGGGTCTCCAATGGTGTCACCAATGACAGCAGCCTTGTGAGGATCAGAACCCTTTGGACCAAGTGTCTTGGCATGTTCTGACGCTCCAGCCTGCAATGAAAGTCGTGCAGTAGAAAGCAGTCAATAGGATAAAGCAATTTTAGAAATACCATTGGCACTGCCAAATTGAGAATCCCAAAAATATCTGATTGTCATTCCAAAAAGCACTCACCTCAATGTACTTCTTTGCATTGTCCCAAGCACCACCAGTGTTTGAAGCTGATATAGCAACCTGATATCCAATTGAAGACAGATGTTAAAACATAAACAATAACTAACATGAAGCAGAGTTACAAAAAGACAAAAATAAGGCCAATCCTGGGTGTCGGGAAAATTGAAGATTAGGAACAAAGTGTTAGAGATGATGTCCCCTTATATACCTTAGAATTTTTTTTGGTAACATTTAATCAATCATTGCACTTAATGGAGCCAAGAAATGAAGGGTACTAAAAACAAGATTATGTTACCTTAATATTTTGTTCAGTACCACTTGTTGATCCTACGCTCTCTAGATAAGCTAGGTCAAATTAATAACCATCGCTAGATAATCATTCTTGGCATATAACACTAAAACTTATCTGGAAACATCATAATGATAGTACTTAAATAGTAGATTGCATTGTTGGGACTATAGAAATGCAGATGAAACAGTTTATTGCCAAATTTTTTTTGGTGGGGACAATAATATTGATTTAGCTATTCATTATTTAGCCATATATATTAATGATGGTTGAAACGGATGCCACATCTTGATAAGTATTAAATAAGACTTAGTATTCATGTTTATCATGTGCAGGTTCTGCTTGCATAAGCAAGTAATACGATTGTCTGAAACTACTAGGGCAAGAAATTTTAAGTGATTAAGCCAATGATTGGAGTCAAAGGGAACCTACGTACACATGTAGAATGCTGCTTGTTGATAAATATTTGGATCCTGTGGACCTGAATTTTGACAGGGTTTGGCATAGAATTTTGTATAGGAAAAATAGGGGGCCCAAACACTCCAAAGTTTCTCCATCAATAATTACTCACAGTATGTCTAGTTTTCAACAAATGCAGTTATTAGATTTGTCATGGCCTCACATTCTCTAAACAATGTCATTATCAATTACTTCAATTTCTCAGGTAGCTAAACCCATCTGACACAATGGAGCCTTGGTAGCTAAATCCAAGTATCAATGCCATAACTAAAACTATAAATAAAAACAAATAGTAGAGACGCCTGTTTCGAATATAGAGAGCTTAAGAATGATACATGAACGTGTGTCATTGTGTACCTGCAACTGTAAATCCACACCAAAATGTCAAACTGCGGTCTTGTATTACTTTCACAAACATAGGTTACCTATATTGACTTAAAATACGCCACTGCAAAGGAATTGAACTAAATGGTTCCAATACAGAGTAATTAGGGCAATAGTTTGTTCATTGCCTTGTTTGTGAAACAGTAGACAATCACTCCCAGGCAGGGTCCAGGCAGGGTGTGTGTCTTTGCACATCCTTCTTGTACTCTAACATTGAATAATTTGAGCAGAAGGGGGTCAAATAAGTTTTCATGATAAACCATGTCTGATTCAAAAATAAAGTCAAAATTGTTCCCCATCAAAGAGAATTATCTTATACATTAATAAAAAAGTCAAGAAAGTGAAATTTTTCCCGAACATTTAAAAACTGAAATTTGACATTGAAAATGATTTGCCAAGATTTCTAAACGTACATGATTCATCTAAATTATGCCTACCTGCAAGCATCCCTGCACCCAATTTAAGAACCCTCAATTCTTGCCTGTCACCGCTACTCTGTAACAGCTGATGTGCAACATAACCCACATCACTATAACCTTTTTCCAACCGATTTAACTTACATCAATAGCTAGTGAAACATGGTCTTCTAGACCATCATTTACAACTGAAATCGCCCCAATATGGCAATTTCCACTCTTTGGCTTTACCATATGATATCTTTTGTGGGGAAATTTCCAGCGCTCGATTCTGATTGACTTTTTTCCCCTTTCCGTCACTGAGATTGTCTTCCTCATTGGTGCTAGAATCCCTTGATCCATGTTCAGCTTGTCTTGATCTTATCGGCTTCATCCGCTAGAAGAAAAGCCTTGTCCAATTGAGGTAAATTATCAAGTTTCACATCTAATTTGTCCAAGTTATTATCCATAAAAACTGTGCTTCCAATTGTCATACTTTCACCAGCCACAATTTGCTCCTTCTCTGAAACTTCATATTTTGCAGGGAAATCAGAGCTGATATAAGCATCCTTTGATTTCTCTTCCAAATCTTCTGTATCCTCTTGGTCACCAGCAGAGTGACCATGTGGTTGCTTTGATTCCTCTTCTTCAAACTCAAGAGATTCATCCAAGTCATCAACATTAAAATTTGTCTTTCTAACCATTATACTCTCTCCAGAAAAAATCTCTTCTTTCTCTGAAAAAATCTTCTGCATTTGGAGTAAAATGGGGACTGAAATTAAATCAGCCAAGCTTGCCTCTTCCTCCTTTATACCAACATGAACCAAGAACTCGAAATATTGAACTTTAGTTTTTCATCAAGTATGTCTAGGTTATCAACTTCAAGAGCTTCTAGGTTATCAACTTCAGCATTACTTACTCCAGATTTGGGATGTAAAACTTCCTTCGTTACTGGAACTTGATGCTTTTCTGTTTTCTCTTTGTTTGGGCAGCATTCAACATAAAACTTAATGTCAGAATCTTGGCTTTCCATATTTTCATCAGGTATGTCTGGAAAATCTGCTGGGAGAGCTTTTAGATCATCAACTTCTGCAGAACCTAATCTAGATTTGGCATGAAGAATTTCCAACATTTTTGTAACTTGCCCTTCCAACCTCACTTTATCTGAGATTTCATCTTCAGCCCCATTGAAGCAGTTTATCTTATTCCCAGAGCATTCAACACATGCAACCTCTAGATTTTGTATATCTTGATTTTGATCTATCAATGACGAAATATGAAATCCACCTTCAACTTGATCATGTGGTGAAGTCAATTCAGTCACAAATTGACTGTGGTGTTTCTCTAAAACCCCAACTTGAACTTGCATTGGCATCCTTTGTCCACATACACTGGAACTCCAAGTGCACTTTCATTTGTGTTTTCACTTGTAAGCAATACAACCTTATAAATCTGCTATTGTTCATCCCAAACTTTCTCCTGTTCTGATTCAATTACAAATTCCTTGGCGCTTGCAAATTTTTCATCCTCACTATCATGTAGATATATACCGCGATCCATATGAATCGCATCTCCTAGATTACTAAGCTGCAATTTGCATAGCTTTGGATGCTATGCAATCAGCTAAGATCATGTAGAGAAACAAATCATACTAGGGAAAGGTAGAATTCGAATCAGAATGGCCAAAGAGGCTTCTCTAAAACTGCAGAAAAATAAACTTCTTTATCATCCTTACCCACTTGTGTTTCTTGTATTTGAGCTGAAGAAAAATATACTAATAACCATCCAAATCATTTTTGGTACAGAAAAATCCATCAACCCATAGTAATCCTCCAGGCCTCAAAACCTTGTCCCAGTCAAAGATCACAAAATCCAGGAACTGCAAATCTATCCAACTATCAAGAAAGCGATTGGCATGGATAAGATCCAATGTATTGTCAAAAAAGGGTAACCTCTTATTGATGGTTATGTAAAGAGGAACAAGGCCTCTGAGAGCAATAATCTCATTGAAAGGAGCCCCAAGATTCATAGTAGCAGAAACAACTGTCACATTGAACTCACGCATTCTAGCAGCAAAAGTCCCACTTCCAACACTGAATTCAGGTATTGATTAGGAGTGTAAAAAATTTAAAATGTGCTATTCTATTTTCTTCATTATAGTCCTCTGTTTCGTGAAAACATCCAGAATATATGAGGTCTTATGGCTTGTATTGTTACATAATTGCATTTAAGCTTTAGACCGGATGAAGCCAAATGATTTGGTTGGGAGTGCAAAAATAATAAAAGTTCTATTCCTCTACTATTCTTCATACCAGGACTTGTGGGTATTGTAGTATTGTTGTATTTAAGCTTAGACGGGATGGAGCCGAGAAGGAAGGCCTTGATTGGAAGTGTAAAAAAAAATTAAAAAGTCTTCTTCTCCCTTCTTCATTACACTCCCCTGTTTTGTGAAAACAGGTATGTTGTGACTTGTGGTTAGTATTGTAATATTATTGAATTGAAGCATAGATAGGATGAATTCAAGAAGGTAGGCCTACAGGGCACCTATAACTACATCTCTTTGAATCATTTTGTCAAACAGTTCACGTGCCTTGCGTATGCAACAATGTCTAGGTGCCAAATTCAAGCTTGAATATTAGCCTAAGTTGGGAGCACAATGCTATAGGCAAGTTGTTTGAGTTTTTTTCCCCTGTTTTTGTATTTGGTGATTCTATGACCCTTCTTGGAGTGGAATATCTATTATCTATGCAACCGCAATGGTGTGAGAAATTCACCAACTGGCTTCAATACTATACAGGTAATAAACAGGACGGGTGAAGGGATTGAAAAAGCTAGTAGTTTTAGAACTTATGTACATCAGAAAGTTACAACAAAGGACTTGTATGACTATGTTTTCTGCTACATGAATGCATAAGATTAAAATGCCTCTTAGGAGGCTACCAGGTCCATCTCCGCATCTTTAAATCTAGAATTGATCCAAATTTTCTTCAGCTAAACAATCTTCTCGATATATATGTCAAGGTGTTTTTGGTTATGCAAGAAAATGTTTGACAAAATGTCTAACCGAGTAGCAGAGCCATGGACTATTTTGATAATGGGACAAGCTACTGATGGAGATGGGATAAAGGCCTTGAGACTTTTCAGGTAGATGGGAGGAGAAGTTTCTGAGATGGACCAGCAGACCTTCTCCCACGCTCTCAAGGTTTGTGCAGATGATGGTGATATGCAAATTGGGAAATAGATTTGTGCTCGCATTGTGAAAACTGGATTTGAATCTCATTTTCCTGTGGGGAGTGACCTTTTTAATATGTATGCCAAATTTGGGATTCAAGAGGATGCATGCGAAGTGTTTGACAGAACTATTAACCGGAATACTGTGTTGTGGACTGCTAAATTTCAGTCTACGCACAGAATGCGTCTGAAGAAAAAGCTTTCAAACTCTTTTGTGAAATACAGTGGAGTGTTAGGAAACCAAACCATTTCACCTTTGGCACTACACTACAAGATTGTGCCAGTTTGGGATTTATAAAATAGGATGGAGAAGGATGATCTCAGGGTAAATGAGGCAGGAAAAATCATTGAAACAGATCCTGTCGTCTTTAAAAAGCAGCTAGAACATCCATAGGGACTCAACCCAAAATAGATCGTGTAAACCAAAAGAGCTGTAGACAGGCTACAACTGACATAGCTGGTTTAAAAACCCTATCTCGAATTTGAAGCTGACCTAGCTCCACGCAAGTATAAAGGATAATCTACGCATAGCCAGGAAAAAATAAGGTGGCTAGGACATTATAGAGGTGATCTCCAGTTTACACAACACCCAAGCAAAATGGTGGCCAGATGCTTAGGGCAAATCCCATCAAAATGCACAGAACAGAGAGAGCAATCCTTTCAAGTAACCCACAAACAAAACCCTTAAGCAAAGACACGAGCTCGAACCAGATCCACCAAATTTCATAATGACAGCCACACAACAAAGAAATGACAAACTAGAGCTTCAAACCAATTACCATGGCATCTAGAGTAATAGCCAAGTGCATAGTAGCAAAATCAGAAATTTAGTTTGTATAATGGTAAATAGAAAAGAAGCATTTACACAAATCAGGGATAAAAATGCAGAGAAGAAGACAAACCTTTGAAATCGAGAGCAGAGCAGGAAAAACAAAACAACAAAAACTGGGCAGATAGGTAGCGCAAACAGATACAACCATCGACTGAGAGCTGAAGCAGGAGGTGGCAAACAGGTGGAAACCAAGCATGACAACTGCGCGACAGGTGGCTACACCATGACAGGCAGGTCAAAGCTGGTCAAGCAGGAGAGCGTCGTCGTTGGAGGTCTATTGCACTATAGCCACGCCTCCGGCATAATTACAATGGCATATCCATAACTAACTCAATTAAATGGGCAAAGAGATTCGCTGTTAAAAACTATTTATTGAAGCCCATAAAACGACCATCGATAGAGGGGATTGAAAACATTGTCATCCATTCGATTAAGGAATTTTTTGTTACTATCAACATGAAGTTCCAGATTGTCTAGTTTTCTTCGCTCATTATTGTTATTCAAGCTGCACAGGGTAAGTACTATTTTCTTTTTCAATTCAATCTAAAATTTGTAATTTTGAACTGTATGATTTATATCTCATACTTTATTATTTGATATCTCATTATTATTATGCAAAATTTCCAACCGTATGATCTGTACCACATCCCTTGTTATTTGAAAATAATTACCTGATTTCTATCATTCTTGTTCTACATATATGCGATTTGGCAATGTAGGGCGGTCGTATAATTTAGATGACAGCTATTAGCACTACATGGGTGGAGATGGAGGTACACAAGTCAACCCCTTCCCATGGCATACAAATCCATGTAATGTTAAAGGTGGAAAATCCCTGTAAAAGCCTGTAATGCAGAACAGGTCCTATTGCCATGTGGTACCAAGGAGTATTTGGATTTACTTTCTATAGGTGCAACTTTCACATTTCAGTTTCGTATGCAGGGTTTACTCATAAATATTACACCTCTCTATGCACAATTCCTCCGTTGTCGTTGATTTCCGCCAACAACAATGAATCTATGAATGATTTGTTTGCTACTGAGATTTGGCTGTAATTTCCCTTCCATAAATAATATTGTTGCAAAGGATTTCTACTCCTTTCCTTTTTAGTTTAAAAGCAAATGAGAAAGGAAAAAATAAAAAGTCACAACTTCAGAAGTTGGAATTTTACCGTAGTTTGAATTCAACCTTTTTATTGGATTAAATAGGAAATACTGTTCGAGATGCAGTAATTTATACAATTGTATTATGTTGGGATCGGAGATTCTGTTAGAGATACATTTAGATATCCAATCAATAGCTATCAACTTGGTTCTACGAGTAAGCCATGTCATTGTACAAAATCAACAAAATGAAATGTGCAAAGCATTCCATTTACAAAATGTAGGATTATTTAAAGTCCATATTATAGTAGTTCCAAATGAAAATTTACTTTAGGTAACGATATGACTCTTCAATAATGTCTCATATTTCCATCATCCAAAAAAGCATCAAATGGAAGCCACTGCCAAATGATTTTATTATCAAGCTCAATTTTGATGGAGCAACAAAAATTAATCCTAAAGGGCTAGGTCAGGTGGAATTTTTTGCAACTGATCATTGGGTAATTATTGGAAATGAGGTGTCTCAACCTGTTTGGTTTATTCATTTAAGATTTTCCTACAATCAGTTTCACATTGTATAGGCTGCTAAAAATAGAAATAGGAGTTGTCAAAAGATTCCCATATGATAGTATATCATGGAAGGACTATTTTTAGAGATATTATGACATCTGTAAGGATCAAAAATAGGGGAGAATATTGTGGACGTGGGATCCTAATTTCCAAAATCTTGCTCTTTAATGCTATCCACCTCATGAGAGGTTTGACACATGGTTTTGTAAACCATAGATGGCTTCTTGTATAACTGGAGGTCTATAAATTGAAGGCTTGGAAAAGTAATTGGAGTAGTGAGTTTTAATTCTCCTAGAATTGTTTCTGGTGAAACTCCTGTAAGAAACTTGCTCTGCAAGTGTATGTAATCTTGTTATTAGATTTGAAATACATTGAGTTGGTTTTTGGAGTGTGGGGTTTTTTATCCGAAAGGATTTTCCCCACGTATATCTGGTGTTTGTGTTTTTGTTATGAATATTGTTGCTGATATTTCTATAACTGTTTTTACTATGTTGAAAGTTTTGCATAATTTCTCTCCTCAAAGATTAGCATAAGAAGTTGTTCTGCTACTCTTAATTTTCTATCAAGTGGTATCAGAGCCTGATCACCTTTGGTTTCACTACTGGGGTTGGGATTTTTGTGCTAATCCGGGTTTGAGTGGGAGCTTGTGCAGAGAATACTTTGTTATCTGGTTGTAAATATTTTTTCAAATGGCGAGCACATCTTGGGAGGATTGACGTAGAGAAGTTTTCTGGCACAAACTTTGAAATGTGGAAGTTGAAGATGGAAGATCTGTTGGCGTGATCGAGATCTATGGGATGCGGTGGATGAGAAGGTCTATAGGCCTACGGAACCAGTTTTGGCTACACAATATGATGTAATGGATAGAAAAGCTAAAGGTCTTATTCGACTATGTCTTGTAGATTCTATCCTGATAAATGTCCATGAAGAATCCACTTTGGAGAAGCTTTGGAAAAAGTTGGGTGAGATATACCAAGCTAAGTCTCTAGCTTTGGAATAAGATTTTCTTGAGGAAGAATTTGTTTTCCTTGAGAATGGAAGAAGGTGGACAAATATCTGAGCATCTGGAAACATTTAATATGTTGGTGACTCAGTTGAGCTCGTTGGGGTTAAAATGGACGAAGAAGAACGGTACTGCCAAATGTTGTTGGTTTCATTTCCAGACTCATGGGATAGCCTAGTCATGGCCATTGGGAGCACTTTAGTCACTCTGAAGATGGAGGATGTTGTTGGTTCTCTACTCTCCGAAGAGATGAGAAGGAAGGTCTCTCTGAATTCCAAAGAGGCTTTGAGTGTTCGAGGAAGAACAAAAGAATGAGGCAAAGATGAGAAGAAGTGTGGCCATTCCAAGAATAAGGGGAGATCAAAATCCCCTGGTAAGTCCAAGGCGATATGCTGGAATTGTGGCAAATCTGGACACTTCCGAAGGGAATGCAAAGAAGAAAAGAAAAAGAAAAAGAAGAAGAAGAAGCATGATTCTGATTCTGAGTCCGAAAAAGAAGATGGAGATGCCCATTTAGTATGCAGCTTTGGCCACTCGTGCAAGTGATAATGCATGGTTGATAGACTCAGGTGCATCTTTCCACATGACTCCTAACAAAAAATTGGTTTAGTAAGTATGAAAACTATGATGGTGGTAAGGTGTATTTGGGTGATAATTCTTTCCTTGAAATTGTTGGTCATGGTAGTATTCAGGTGAAATTTTCTGATGGTAGAATTAGAAGATTTGATGGTGTCTTGCATATCCCAGGACTAGCAAGAAATTTATTATTTGTTAGCAAGCTAATAGATGCGGGTGTGCATGTACAGTTTTCTAAAGCAAGTGTGAAAATGGTGAGAAGGTGCTATGGTGATAGCAAGAGGAAGTAGATTGGGTACATTATACCAACTTGATGCAGTGCACGGTTGAGTGCAATAGCACTTCGGATAAAACTAAGCCAGTAACTACTTCACTGAAAAAGGAGAGGGTTTCCTCCTCTGCGGATGGTCGTGGCTTCTGGGTACCCAAGGGTGCTCTGTCTACCGAATCAAAAATTACTTGCAGAGAAGACCATGTTATGGCACCAAAGACTTGGCCACATTAGAGAGAAGGGTTTAAAATCCCTGAAAAATAAGAACCTCGTTGAGGGGTTGAATGATTGCAATCTGGAGTTTGATTTATGTGAACATTGTATTTATGGCAAACAGAACCGGGTTCTAGTTTTAGTCGTCTACTCATAAGTCTTCATGTATCTTGGATCTAATCCATTCAGATATGTATTTGGTCCTATTAAGGTTGCTTCTATTACTAAATCAGTTTACTATGTTACTTTCATTGATGATTTTAGTAGGAGAACATGGGTATATTTTTTAAAAAGTAAATCTGAAGTCTTTTAGTCATTTCAAGGAATTTAAGGCTATGGTTGAAACTCAAACTGGGAAGAAAATTAAGTGTTTGAGATCTGATAATGGCGGTGAGTACTGTTCTGCAGACTTTGACAGATTTTGTACAGATTGCAGGATTAAAAGACAAAAGACAACTTCATATTCTCTCGGAGCAGAATGGAGTTGTAGAAAGAATGAATAGAATGTTGATGGAGAAGGCTAGGAGCATGCTTATTGGAGCTGATCTAGAAAAGAGGTTTTGGGATGAAGCTGTTACCACTGCTTGCTATTTGATAAATAGATCTCCTACATCAGTGCTTGTTGATAAAATGTCAATGGAGGTGTGGTTAGGGAAAAAGCCTTCAATTAGACATCTGAGATTTTTTGGCTGTGAGGCATATGCACATGTGCCTAAGGAGAAGAGAACAAAGTTGGATTCTAAGGCTTTCAAATGTATCTTCATCAGATATGGCTATGGTGTGAAAGGATACAAGCTTTGGGATCCTATTGTACAAAAGGTAATATACTCTAGAAGTGTTATTTTTAGAGAGATTAAATCTTTCCCTGTTAATTTTCAGCCAGAACAACATAAAGAAAATGAACAAAAAAAGAATGTGGTTCAACTTCCTTCTACACCTGAGAAAGTTGAATCGAGACCCCAAAATAGACAAGAAGTTGAGGAGAGCTCACCAAGCTCTGAATCTTCAGAAGAGGAAGAAGTGGAAGAATCTCCACCTCAGCTTGTTTGAAAGTCTACAAGGTAAAGGCAACCACCTGAAAGGTATGGGTATTCTCCTGATGATTGGAAGTGTATATTTGCTTTGAGTACTAACATTGATGAACCGAGATCTGTACAAGAGGCTTTGGGTATGAATGATGCAAAGTCCTGGAAAATAGCCATGGATGAAGAGATGACAGATCTTAAAAAGAATGATACATGGGACCTTATACCATTGCCTGAAGGTCGGAAACCTGTTGGATGTAAATGGGTGTTTAAGAAAAATCACTGGTTCAGATGGAAATGTTGAAAAGTATAAGGCACGGTTGGTTGCAAAGGGTTACTCTCAAGCTGAGGGTATTGATTATGGTGAGATATTCTCTCCTATTGCTAAAATGACATCCATTCAGTTTTTATTATCTATTGCAGCAACTTATGACCTAGAGGTTCAACAAATGGATGTGAAAACTATTTTCCTTCATGGTGAGTTGGAGGAAGAAATCTATATGACACAGCCAGAGCACTACATGGTGAAAGGTAAAAGCAAGATGGTTTGTAAGTTAAAGAAATCCCTGTATGGCCTTAAACAAAGTCCTAGGATGTGGTACTAGAAGTTTGATTCATATGTGTTGAGTTTGGGGTTTGTGCGGTCTAAATCTGATCACTATGTATATTTTAAATCTGATGGTGATTGTTTCCTGGTAATTACTTTATATGTTGATGACATGTTGTTTATTGGGAAAGGAAAAGGTTTGATTGCAGAATTGAAATCTCAGCTCTCTGCAAAATTTGAAATGAAAGATCTTGGTGCAGTAAAACACATACTTGGGATGAAGATTAGAAGAGATCGTGAGAACAGAAAGCTATGGCTTGGCCAGAGTAAGTATGTTTGTTTTGTTTTACAAAGGTTCAACATGCAGGATTGTAAACCACTTTGTGTTCTTGTTACTTTGGGAATGAAGCTCTCCATTTCACAATGTCCATCATCCCCATCGGAGATGGAAGAAATTGAGTAGAGTGCCTTACCAGAGTGCAGTTGGAAGCTTAATGTATGCTATGGTCTGTACAAGACCAGACATTGCCCAAGCAGTGGGAGTTCTTTCTCATTTTATGTCTAATCCTGGAAGAGTGCATTGGGATGCAGTTAAGAGGGTCTTCAGATATTTGCGGGGTACATCAGAGTACTCTATATGTTTTCAAAGAAAAGGAGATCAACATTCCCTATGTATTACATGGTTGATGTCGATTCAGATTGGGCCGGTGATGTCAAAATGCAGAAGATCCACTAGTGATCATATTTGTTTAGTCTTAATGGCATGTAATTAGTTGGATGAGTCAAGTGATAGGCTGTGGTCGCTTTGTCAACTACTAAGGTAGAGTACATGGCAAATACTCATGCCTGTAAAGAAGCCTATTTCGCTAAAGCATTTGTGTTCACATATTGGATTGAAACAGTGGCACAGTTACAATGCATTGTTGAGAGTCAGTTGTGCAATCCTTGCTGAAGAACTTGAATTTTCATGAAAGTAATCAACCAGTTGATGTTCAGTAGAATCACTTCAAATCAATGATATTAGGGATTCGCATCATTCGGGATATTTTAGCTAGACAAGGGAGACATGATTTGAATGTTGTAGATGCCTTAATAAGCAAGATGAGCATAACTTCAATCTCAGGTGGTGTCCCGAGAATATCTCATGACCACTAATCCCTAGCAGTTGATCCAACAACTCTTATCTACGTGAGTTCCCTGACTCACTTACAAGGTATTTGACAAGTCACATCAATATATAAGTATTTGGACTCACACACATGTATTGGTAGATTCACAATAGACAAGATTTTCCTAAATTGTTTCACATTGTTAGTGCTCTAAAAAATATAAATATGAGTTGTCAAAATTATTCACGATATGATAGCATGTCAAGGAATTTGACTATTTGATTTAAGAGATATTATGACAGATTTTATGGACATCTTTAAGGGTTAAAAATTAATGGAACAATATTATGGACGTGATGTGGACTTTTCTAGGATCTTCGAAATAAACTTTTAACCATACACCCATGAATTTGACACTTGTGCTTTTGCTCACCTATGGAATCATTTGGTATAAAACAATAACATAATATTGCATTTCACTTGATACTAATTGTTTTATTGAGTTCAAAATACTACACTAAAGAGAAATAACTTACTGCTAGTGACATTTAATAAACTTGCTTCAGCAACTTTGTAATCACGGCCCAATCTAGTATGCTAATACATTGAGTGCCTTTTACATAGTTCGTACATTATACTTTCCTACCATGTATACCTATAGGTATTTCCCCCCCTTAATGAATGACCACAAAGAGGCTATCTTCACCCATAAAATGTTATTATGTCGCGATATATGGTTTTTCAAGGGTACTCTCCTCAAAGATTAGTGTAAGAAGTTGTTCCGCTACTCTTAATTTCCTATCAGGCTTAACGATCCTATCCTTTGCTTTGCCGAGTCTCTTTTGTTCATTTTGACTTCAACAAAATAGATTTTCAACCTTGCACAAGGGTTTCGACTGGTACATGCTTAAAATTGCATTCACCAATAAGAACTTTGAAACAATCACATTATTGATGGAGACTTAGAAGATCACTATTAATAAACGCTAATTGTAAAAATGAAGATTGTCGAATCATCAACACTTTATTGTAGAACCTCACACAAAACTGTATCACCATGAACAAACTCAAAGAAAATTTAACACACCTACAAGCAGCGGAGAAGATAGACACACAATGATTGTCTTTCAACCTTGGCTCTAGGTTGATCTCAATTGTTAAAAGTGAGCATTTGATTATTTTCAACGTAAATGATATAATAATGGAGATTACAGTTGAATTAACTTAAATAGGACATGCCTATCATATCAAAACTAGTAGTATATGGATCCCACACATCTTATTTGCACTAATGATGAAATTCATACACAAGTGGACATCTTTCTATGCTCAAACATGAAAATTTACTTCCAGTAATTTCTTCACGCTATGTAAAGTATATATTTAGCAGTGGTGAAGTGTTTTTTAATATCTACCCATCATTTGTAATTCTCATTCGATAGAAAACTGTTCAATGAGCTTTTGAGTCTCTACGGGGGATAATGGAGATAGGAAAGAACATGGAAGGGCCTGTTGAGCACACCAAAGCAGGGAAAGGGAAGGAATCAGAGAGTAACACAATTTTTAAGATGTACGGAAATAAGTTCACAAGTATTCCATTGATGACGTCCCCCATTCTTTTCTTGGACTCGTAAATGATTTCAAATTAAGGCAACTTCTAAATGCGAGATGTTTACTGGACAAAGGCATGTAGGTTACTACCAAGGAGGTCATTTGTCTAAGGATTATTGTAAGGACGCTGGCCTTGCCAATGACAAAGAGTATTTGGATTTACTTTCTGCAGGTGCAACTTTCACATTTGAGTTTCGTATGTAGGGTTTACTCGTAAATATTACACCTCTTTATGCACAATTCCTCCATTGTCGTTGATTTCCGCCAACAACAATGAATCTATGAATGATTTGTTTGCTACTGAGATTTGGCTGTAATTTCCCTTCCATAAATAATATTGTTGCAAAGGATTTTTACTCCTTTCTTTTTTTGTTTAAAAGCGAATGAGAAAGTAAAAAATAAAAATTCACAACTTCAGAAGTTTTTTGAAAGTGGAATTTCACTGTAGTTTGAATTCAGCCTTTTTATTGGATTAAATAGGAAATACTGTTCGACATCCAGTAATTTATACAATTGTATTATGTTTTAATCAGAAATTCTGTTACATATACATTTAAATATCCAATCAATACCATCAACCTGATTCACGTGAAAGCCATTTCATTTACAAAATCAACAAAATGAAATGTGAAAAGCATTCCATTTACAAAATGAATGATTTTTTAAAGTCTATATTATAGTAGAGACAAATGAAAATTTATTAATGTAATATATGACATTTAAATAATGTGTAATATTTCCAATCCAAAAAAGCATAAAATGGAAGCCACTGCCAAATGATTTTATTATCAAGCTCAATTTTGGTGGAGCAACAAAAATTAATCCTAAAGGGCTAGGTCAGTTGGAATTTTTTGCAACTGATCATTGGGTAATTATTGGAAATGAGGTGTCTCAACCTTGTTTGGTTTATTAATTTAAGATTTTCCTACAACAGTTTCACATTGTCTAGGCTCTAAAAATAGAAATAGGAGTTGTCAAAAGATTCCCATATGATAGTATATCATGGAAGGACTATTTTTAGAGATATTATGACAGATTTTATGACATCTATAAGGGTGAAAAATAGCGGAGAATATTGTGGACGTGGGAGCCTAATTTTAGACCGAAATCTTGCTCTTTAATGCTATCCACCTCATGAGAGGTTTGGCACATGGTTTTGTAAACCATAGATGGTTTCTTGTATAACCGGAGGTCTATAAATTGAAGGCTTGGAGAAGCAATTGAAGTAGCTGAGTTTTAATTCTCCTAGAATTGTTTCTGGTGAAACTCCTGTAAGAAACTTGCTCTGCAAGTGTATGTAATCTTGTTATTAGGATTTGAAATACATTGAGCGGGCTTTTGGAGTGTGGGGTTTTTTATCTGAAAGGATTTTTCCCACATATATTTGGTGTTTGTGTTTTGTTATGAATATGTTGCTGATATTTCTGTAACCGTTTTACTATGTTGAAAGGTTTACATAATATCTCTCCTCAAAGATTAGCATAGGAAGTTGTTCCGCTGCTCTTAATTTCCTATCAAGTGGTATCAGAGCTTGATCACCTTTTGTTTCAGTTGTGGGTTGTTGGGTTTTTTGTGCTAATCTGGGTTTGAGTGGGAGCTTGTGCAGAGAATACTTTGTTATCTGGTTGCAGATATTTTTTCAAATGGCAAGCACATTTGAGAGGATTGACGTAGAGAAGTTTTCTGACACAAACTTTGAAATGTGGAAGCTCAAGATGGAAGATCTATTTGTTGATCGAGATCTACGGGATGCGGTGGATGAGAAGGTCTATAGGCCTATAGATCGAGTTTTGGCTACACAATATGATGTAATGGATAGAAAAGCTAAAGGTCTTATTAGACTATGTCTTGTAGATTCTATCCTGATAAATGTCCATGAAGAATCCACTTCGGAGAAGCTTTGGAAAAATTTGGGTCAGATATACCAAGCTAAGTCTCTTGTAAATAAGATTTTCTTGAGGAAGAAGTTGTTTTCCTTGAGAATGGAAGAAGGTGGTCAAATATATGAGCATTTGGAAACATTTAATATGTTGGTGACTCAGTTGAGCTCGGTTGGGGTTAAAATGGAAGAAGAAGAAAGGTGCCAAATGTTTTTGATTTCACTGCCAGACTCATGGGATAGCCTAGCCATGTTCATTGGGAGAACTTCAGTCACTTTGAAGATGGAGGATGTTGTTGGTTCTCTACTCTCCGAAGAGATGAGAAAGAAGTTCTCTCTGAATTCCAAAGAGGATTTGAGTGTTTGAGGAAGAACAAAAGAATGAGGAAAAGATGAGAAGAAGCGTGTCCATTCCAAGAATAAGGGGAGATCAAAATCCCCTGGTAAGTCCAAGGTGATATACTAGAACTGTGGCAAATCTGGACACTTCTGAAGGGAATCCAAAGAAGAAAACAAAAAGAAAAAGAAGAAGCATGATTCTTATTTTGAGTCCAAAAAAGAAGATGGAGATGCCTTTATTGCATCTTTGGCCACTCATGCAAGTGATAATGAATGGTTGATAGACTAAGGTGCATCTTTCCACATGACTCCTAACAAAAATTGGTTTATTAACTATGAAAACTATGATGGTGGTAAGGTGTATTTGGGTGAGAATTCTTTCCTTGAAATTGTTGGTTGTGGTAGTATTAAGGTGAAATTTTTTGATGGTAGAATTAGAAGATTTGATGGTGTCTTGCATATCCCAGGACTAGCAAGAAATTTATTATTTGTTAGCAAGCTAATAGATGCGGGTGTGAATGTATAGTTTTCTGAAGTACGTGTGAAAATGGTGAGAGGTGCTATGGTAATAGCAAGAGGAAGTAGATTGGGTACATTATACCAACTTGATGAATGCACGGCTGAGTGCAATAGCACTTTGGATAAAACTAAGCCAGTAACTACTTCACTGAAAAAGGAGAGGGTTTCATCCTCTGCAGATGGTCGTGGCTTCTGGGTACCCAAGGGTGCTCTATCTATCGAATCAAAATTACCTGCAGAGAAGACCATGTTATGGCACCAAAGGCTTGGCCACATTGGAGAGAAGGGTTTAAAAGCCCTGAAAAATAAGAACCTCGTTGAGGGGTTAAATGATTGCAATCTAGAATTTGATTTTTGCAAACATTGTATTTATGGAAAACAGAACCGCGTTCTGTTTTACTCGTCTACTCATAAGTATTCATGTATCTTGGATCTAATCCATTCGGACGTATTTGGTCATGTTAAGGTTTCTTCTATTGCTAAATCAGTTTACTATGCTACTTTCAATGGATATATTTTTTAAAAAGTAAATCTAAAGTTTGTAGTCGTTTCAAGGAATTTAAGGCTATGGTTAAAACTCAAACTAGGAAGAAAATTAAGTGTTTGAGATCTGGTAATGGCGGTGAGTACTGTTCTGTAGACTTTGATAGATTTTGTACAGATTGCAGGATTAAAAGACAAAAGACAACTTTGTATTCTTCGGAGCAGAATGGAGTTGCAGAAAGAATGAATAGAACGTTGATGGAGAAGGCTAGGAGCATGCTTATTGGAGCTGGTCTAGAAAAGAGGTTTTGGGCTGAAGCTATTACCACTACTTGCTATTTGATAAATAGATCTCCTACATCATCGCTTGTTGATAAAATGGCAATGGAGGCGTGGTCGGGGAAAAAGCCTTTAATTAGACATTTGAGAGTTTTTGGATGTGAAGCATATGCACATGTGCCTAAGGAGAAGTGAAAAAAGTTGGATTCTAAGGCTGTCAAATGTATCTTCATCGGATATGGCTATGGTGTGAAAGGATACAAGCTTTGGGATCCTATTGCACAAAAGGTAATATACTCTAGAAGTGTTATTTTTAGAGAGATTAAATCTTTCCCTGTTAATTTTCAATCAGAACAACATAAAGAAAATGAACAAAAAAAGGATGTGGTTCAACTTCCTTCTACACCTGAGAAAGTTGAATCGAGACCCCAAAATAGACAAGAAGTTGAGGAGAGCTCACCAAGCTCTGAATCTTCAGAAGAGGAAGAAGTGGAAGAATCTCCACCTCAGCTTGTTTGAAAGTCTACAAGGCAAAGGCAACCACCTGAAAGGTATGGGTATTCTCCTGATGATTGGAAGTGTTTATTTGCTTTGATTACTACCATTGATGAACCGAGATCTGTATAAGAGGCTTTGGGTATGAATGATGCAAAGTCCTGGAAAATAGCCATGGATGAAGAGATGGCAGCCCTTAAAAATAATGATACATGGGACCTTGTACCATTGCCTAAAGGTCAGAAACCTGTTGGATGTAAATGGGTGTTTAATAAAATGATTTGTTCAGATGAAAATGTTGAAAATTATAAAGCATGGTTGGTTGTGAAGGGTTACTCTCAAGTTGAGGGTATTTATTATGGTGAGATATTCTCTCCTGTTGCTAAAATGAAATCCATTTGGTTTTTATTATCTATTGCAACATCTTATGACCTAGAGGTTGAACAAATGGATGTGAAAATTGCTTTCCCTCATGGTGATTTGGAGGAAAAAATCTATATGACACAGCTAGAGCACTACATGGTGAAAGGTAAAAGCAATATGGTTTGTAAGTTAAAGAAATCCCTATATGGCCTTAAACAAAGTCCTAGGATGTGGTACCAGAATTTTGATTCATATGTGTTGAGTTTGGGGTTTGTGTAGTCTAAATCTGATCACTGTGTATATTTCAAATCTGATGGTGATTGTTTCCTGTCATTATTTTATATGTTGATGACATGTTGTTTATTGGGAAAGGAAAATGTTTGATTACAGAATTGAAATCTCAGATCTCGGTGAAATTTGAAATGAAAAATCTTGGTGCAACAAAACACATACTTTGGATGGAGATTAGAAGAGATCGTGTGAACAAAAACCTATGGCTTGGTTGAGAGTAAGTATGTTTGTTCTGTTTTGCAAAGGTTCAACATGCAGGATTGTAAACCAATTTGTGTTCCTGTTACTTTGGGAATGAAGCTCTCCATTTCACAATGTCCATCATCCCCATTGGAGATGGAAGAAATGAGTAGATTGCCATACCAGAGTGTAGTTAGAAGCTTAATTTATGCTATGGTATGTACAAGACCAGACATAGCCCAAGCAGTGGGCGTTCTTTCTCGTTTTATGTCTAATCCTAGAAGAGTGCATTGGGATGTAGTTAAAAAGGGTCTTCAGATATTTGTAGGGTACATCAGAGTACTCTATATGTTTTCATGGAAGAGGAGATCAACATTTCCTTGGTTTTGTGGATTCAGATTGGGCCAGTTATGTCGATAGCAGAAAATCCACCAGTGCATATGTGTTTACTCTTAATGGTGGTGCAATTAGTTGGATGAACAAGTGACAGGCTATGGTCACTTTGTACACTACTAAGGTAGAGTACATGGGAGCTACTCATGCCTGTAAAGAAGCCATTTGGCTGAAGCATTTTTGTTTTAAATATTGGATTAAAAAAGGGTACAATTACAATATACTGTGACAGTCAGAGCACAATCTGCCTTGTGAAGAACCTGACTTTTCATGCCAGGACAAAACACATTGATGTTCAGTATCACTTCGTGAGAGATATGGTTAAGGATGGAAGGGTGAAGCTGGAGAAGGTAGAGACAGTTGCAAATGTTGCAGATGCATTAACAAAGCCCGTGACCATAGCAAAATTCAGGTGGTGTTCCGAGTCTATGGGCCTCTCGGCCACTAGAAGTTGATCCACGATGGTATCTTTCTCTTGGCCCTTGCAAGGTATTCGACAAGTGGGAGATTGTTAGAAATGAAGTGTCTCAACCTTTTTTGGTTTATTCGTTTAATATTTTTCTACAACTGTTTCACATTGTCTAGGCTCTAAAAATAGAAATAGGATTTTTCAAAAGATTCCCATATGATAGTATATCATGGAAGGACTACTTTTAGAGATATTATGATAGATTTTTATGACATCTGTAAGGGTCAAAAATAGGGGAGAATATTGTGGACGTGGGAGCCTAATTTTAGACCGAAATATTGCTCTTTAATGCTATCCACCTCATGAGAGGTTTGGCACTTGGTTTTGTAAACCATAGATGGTTTCTTGTATAACCGGAGGTCTATAAATTGAAGGCTTGGAGAAGTAATTGAAGTAGTGAGTTTTAATTCTCCTAGAATTGTTTCTGGTGAAACTCCTGTAAGAAACTTGCTCTTTAAGTGTATGTAATCTTGTTATTAGATTTGAAATACATTGAGTGGGCTTTTGGAGAGCGGGTTTTTTTTATTTGAAAGGATTTTCCCCACGTATATCTGGTGTTTGTGTTTTGTTATGAATATGTTGCTGATATTTCTGTAACTGTTTTACTATGTTGAAAGTTTTGCATAATATCTCTCCTCAAAGATTAGCGTAGGAAGTTGTTCTGCTACTCTTTATTTCCTATTAGTAGTCCTATCCTTTGCTTTGCCGAGTCTCTTGGGAATTTCTCCAACAACCTTGCACAAGGGTTTTATGGTACATGCTTAAAATCGCAACCGATAAGAACTAGGATAATCTCATTATTGATGGAGACTTGTAGATCACTATTAATATGATAATTAGGAAAAATGTGGATTGCTCGAATCCAACCCACATTGTAGAGGATTGTATCACCATGAAAAACTCAAAGAAAATCCTTCACACCTACAAGAGCGAGAAGAAAGATACTGATTGTATTTCAACCTTGGGGTTGATCTCAATTTTAAAAATGAGCATTTGATTATATTACATCATAAATGATATAATAATGGAGATTAGTAAATTAATTAAATAGGACATGCCTATCATATCAACACTAGTAGTAGCCACAGATCCCACACATCTGTATTTGCACTAATGATGAAATCCATACACGTATCTTTCCCCGCTCAAGAAAATTATTTCCATATTTATTCACGCTAGTAAAGTAGATATTTAGAATTGGTGAAGTGTTTTTTAATATCTACCCATCATTTGTAATTATCATTTGATAGAAAACTGTTGAATGATATTTTGAGTCTCTACGGGGGATAATGGAGATAGGAAAGCACATGGAAGGGCCTGGTGAGCACACCTAAGCAGGGAAAGGGAAGGAACCAGAGAGTAACACAATTTTTAAGATGTAGGGAAATAAGTTCACAAGTATTCCATTGATGACGTCCCCCATTCTTTTCTTGGACTCGTAAATGATTTCAAATTAAGGCAACTTCTAAATGCGAGATGTTTACTGGACAAAGGCATGTAGGTTATTGCCAAGGAAGCCATGGAATCAATACTACAAGGGTTGGTCAATTGAGACAACATTGAGAAAAAAATATAATTTTGTCTCAAAATTTCCCCCCCTTTTACAAAATTAATAACACATTGAAGTTCTCCTCTCATGAATGTTTGACGGGGTACTTCCATTTAAAAAAATATGAATGCAAATCACATCGAATGGTGAATACGATTGCAGCACACAATGGTGAGAAGCGAACAACGATGCATGGCGGATCTTAGGAGCTTAATAAAAATTACAATATATTTTTCTATGGGATTTTAAAGAGGGGTTTCAGGAACAAATTTTTGATAGAGGAGATGATTGTGGGAATCCATACACAAGTTTTTGCGAGCAAGATGAACCAGGTGAAAATATTTGTTGGTCGGTGAGCCCTAGCAAGTGATCTTCCATCTCTTCACAGAGGGAAACGTTTGACAAGTGTTGGTAGAGCTCTACATCATTGAAAGCCACGCCTAAGGGAACCTTTGTAGGGCATTATGTCAGGTGCCTTATCAACTTCGCCAGGTCGAAATGGAAAGGGAACCTAAAGTTGAAAAGGAGGCTTATTTTTGAGGCAACGAATTCTAGATTGAACATCCCACCTCAATGTTCTCTAGCACATTAATCTATGGCCCCAAGTAATCGATGTAGTGGATTGTTTGGTATGGATTGGGGTTGTAGGAAGAGCAACATAGATAGGGATTGTGATTTTTTTGTGGAAGATATGATGGAGGGATCATAATGTTGATTTTTGGTAGAAGCTATGTTGAGGCATATGAACGGTAGATGTGTTTCTACTAGTGGAGGTGTGGTGGTTGGGGGATCTGCCCAAATCAGCTCGTAGGCCCTATTCCTTTCTCCACTCTTCTTGGATTCTATGCTCCTAAGCTTGCCCATTGTTTCTCATTTGGGTGTTGAGGGTTCTACTTCAGGGGAAAAAGATGGATCGAGTTCATCCTACCTGAGAAATAGTTTGGTTTTAGATGGATGTACCTGACCAGACTCTGCAACAAGAAAAACCCACGATGATACCTTGTAACTAATTTGTAGTATCAACACTAGTTTTGGCTTTGTAACCGTCTATGTGGAGTATTTGAGTGAGACATGCCAGGGGAAAAGAGGAAACATAAAAAAATGTAATGAAGGTAGAGAATATTAATCACATTGGTTGGTGGAAGAGACGACTTGAGCTGCTCAGAAGCATTAAACATGGGGTTTTCTAGTTGTATATTCAGGATTGTGTTTGCTGGTATTTCTATGTTTTTCTCCTATGGTGTGGATTTTTATGAAGATGGAAAGGTTTTTTTGAAGCTCAGATCCAATCTGGAATACCCACTAGGCCACCTCAAGGACTGGAGATTAGATGTTGTGGGGACATATTATAGCTGGTCTGGAGTTAGCTGCAATGATGAGGGAAGAGTTGTAGGCCTTGATCTGTCAAGGGGGAATCTCGCTGGAAATGTGTCTGATGTTATTAAAATGTAGAGAAGTCTTAAAAGCTTGAAGCTAGCCTCCAATGCCTTAGCTGGTATGCTGCCTGAATCCATAGCCAATCTCACCCAATTGGTTGTTTTGGACAGTAGTATATTTTTTTTTAATGGGGGATTTTCTAGTGGATTGTCTGGAGCAAAGGGTATGGTGTACATTTCTAAACATTAAAGTATTATGGAAAGTGGGAGGGTTTTCCCTTTTTCTAGTTTCTGTACCCAAGAAAAGATAGATCCATGCCCATTCATTTCACCGATTCGGCTAAGGGTTCACAATGAATTTATGCTAGCCCTATTCTTCACATGCACCAACTATTGCTCTCTGATGGAATTTTATTTCCCTCTCGTGATATGGTTTTATTTTTGTTTATGAGGGTTCTAATATTGTATATCAAATGACCCTGTCAGCGTGCAAAAGGGATAGCGAAAGAGGGATTTAAAGACATTTCTTGTCTATAAGAAGTGGTGAAGTTGGATGCTGAGTTTTTGGGTTATAGGTAAAGAAGTTCATAGTACCTAGGATATTACTCAACTAGAATCAAGGTACAATGACATTACTTTATTATGCACTTTCTTATTCTATTGTTCAAAAACGTGGTTGGCTATGATCAATAGAAAACACTGATACAATGGGTCTGGAGAGGGAAGTGTTGTAAAGATTTTTAGAAAGTGATTTACTATTTTATTTAGCATGGATAAATAATTTTGAATTATACCCTGTTCTTGTTGGAAATGTCCAATAGGAATTAACAAAGTTGGAAATTGTTTAATAAAATGTCTCAATAGATAAACACCAGAACTTGGCAGTAGGCATAAAACACACAACATCCTAGGCCTGGGTTTGGACCTAATGAGCTATTTAACAACCTTTTTATGGCAGCTTCTCAGGGATATAACGATGTAAGGAAGGCCCACATGGGATTCTGTGGAAGAAAATGATGCTTTACATCTACAGGTGGACACGTCGGTCCTTGAAAAAGAAGACATCAAAGTTTATGCTGAAGAGAAATCACTGGTCATCAAAGGGAGGCTCAATCTGATGCTGAGTTGGATGGGAGTGGGTGAAAGGACAAAAACTACATTGGCCTTCCTCCCAAAGTGTTTAAACTTGATCAGATCAAAGAACAAATGAAAAATTGCATGCTCCAAGTTATGGTGCCCAAGTTTAAAGAGGAGGAGATTAAGAATGACATTAATGTAAATGTGGAACGATGATGTACGGTTTGACTAAACTGACTTGCAAGATCATTGTGAGGGATCAAGGTTTGCAATGGTGATTTTTATTAGCACCTTATGTTATTAAGGTGAGAAACTAATCTTCAGATGTAATGGAAACTACGAATAAATCCAAGTTGGGAACTCCTTGATCTATAAACACCTGTCATATTGATAAAGTGCATATCAAATTCTTAATCAGTAATAGATTCTCTGTTTTTCCTAACTTTGTTTTCTTCCAAAGAATGTGTTTTTTTATATACGTTCAAAATAAAAATACACAACTAATCAGTCTCTCAAAAAGCACATCAGGGATCTGTAGAGTGTAAAGGCTCAAGGTGTTTTATGGAATGGATATTCCTCAAACTCTGCATCTAACTTGAAAAAGACTGCATTAAATCCAGACCTTTAATAAAAATATGTACATTACCTATTTACATGGTAATTTATCTCTCAACAGTTGAGCGATGGTGAGAGAGAAATTTTTACATCCACCACGATGGGACCAATACACTAAAATTGAGACTTCCAGCAAAGATGTCGAAAAAATACAGTTACGAAAAATGTCATCAATAATGCTAAAAAAAATTTAAAAATATCACAAAGTTTGGGTTGACTGTGGAGTTGAGATGCATGAAATTATTCATGCGCAAATACCCTGCTAAATCCATGTGAATTTTTCTGATTTTCCTATCCTATTTTTCCTGTTCTGCATAGAAAATAGGAAGGAGATGAAGAGGTAAAGACCTACACAACCAAGAACATGTTCCAAAACTAGTGGTACCTAGGGAACACTGGAAATGCATCCCCCCGAGACAATGTTTGGAACCTATTTTCTTTGTTGCATGAAAATGGCCTCCTCAATAAGATGTTGGGTAGGATCTCCATCGTGAAAATATGACATAAACCATTCTACATGATTAATCACCGCTTCATAAAGTGGTCTGAAGAAATCAGTCTATGATATGATGATAAAGAGTAAGACTGAAGGTGATGTATGGAGTTGTGCCTGCATAGTTAATCCTAATCATCTTGAGAAGAGCATCATTCCATAGTGCTGTAGTCAACGTTTTAAATTTTTTGTCATATCAACTAACTGTATCCGTATTTGTACCGAAAAATTCTAGGTATAAGGTATTACATATTGTACCAGTGCCATGACCCAAATGTAATTTTTTTTTATAAAATACTAGTAACAAGTACAGTTTCAGTAGGTTCACAATTTTTGACAATGTTTCTCTGGGACTGTTCATTTCTACTAGCTTTATCAAGCATATGCAAATGATTAAATCTTGATCATTACATCTTTAACAGGGTATCAACTGATATCTTAGTCATCTTTCATGTTTGATCATCACATACTCTTGGTTTTCTTTCCAGCAGTGTAGTACACTTACTTTCCAAGATTGACATATGCCATTATACATATTATGCTTTATGGTCTTCTGATTTTATTTTTTCTGGAGTGATTGATTATTTCATCCTTGTGGTAACCTCTATTGTTCGCCTTATTAGTTTCATTGAAATATATACAAGAGTGAAAAACTTAGTTGTTCTAATGTGTACATAATACACATCTATAGTGGTGAGAAACAGTTAAACTAATTGGAAGGCATCTATAAAGGAAAGAAAATAAACTGTAAAATTTATTTGCAAATTAAACAACATTAATTTGTATAGTAAACAATAATTTGTAGATGGAAAAATGTGATCTAATTTGCATCATATTCTTACCCTGAAGAAAGGGAAACATCCTTGCAATCACCGTGATCTGATTTTCTTTTTCTCGAGTTGATCCATTTAGGCATTTTTATGTATATGTGTTAGTATATGATGTATTTATACACTCTTTTTTGTTTGGTAAGTTTCTTTCTATTTTGTGCGCCACCTCAAAATTGTAACATTTATCTTAGGAGAAAATAGGCATGGCTTGACGACATTTAAAGCATCATATTTAGAGTGATGTAAACCTTATAAAGAGAGTGAAGGTATGCATATTGTAATTGGAGTTCACTTATATTGTGCAATATTTTTTAGATTAGGTTAAGTTGGATCAAGATACATTTGTTGGAGCTCTAGGTATTTCAGCTTTTATTACTGAGATATGTGTCTAAAATTGGTTTAGTTATCTAATATGTAGATATAACCTCCATGAAATACATAGGAGTGATGTAAATCTTATCAAAATATTGAAGGTCCAAGCTTCCCAAGCCACCCAACCTGCTAGAAATGTTTCCAGCAGACAAGGTAAAAATATTTGCAAGCAAATGTTGACACTATTTTTACTCCAGCTACATTTCCAGCAGGTACTAAACTTCTATGCTTTGGTCATTGCTTCCTCAATTTCTTTAGTGATGGTAACTGCGAGCCTTTTTCCCAAGTTCATTCTCATCATGATATAAGAATTTGGAATTTAGAATTTTAAACTTGAAATTTAAAGTGTGATTTTATTTAATTTTAATTCACTTCCTTCAAGATATTCTAGAGAATACCCAATTCTGAATTACTATTTGGGGCTTTCTTGTTGCTCCTCATGGGTCCTTTATTCTTAAGTCAATTCGGAAGGCATGGGAACAATTGAAACACTTAGTGGTTGGATAGCTTGTATTTTCTTCGTTTGACACTAGGTGTTAACCATACAAATTGATTTCATTGAATCTAAAATATAATGACAAGATAGTTTTCTACAAGAGGCTGTTATGCCCTCCATTCATTTGAGAAAGGAATTAAAATATTTCATGACTTTTATAGATACCTTTATGCACTTTTAAATAAATGTCTTAAATCTGAAAAATGTCATTAATCTTGCTGATAGTCAGACTGTTTACACTGGAAGGAGTAATTTGGCTGGGGTAGGCATTTAAAACTACATATTTCAAGAGGCTAGTTAATCAAAGTAGCATCCTAACAAGTCTTAGTGCTCTCAACAAAACTGAATTCATTATGCATCATGGTACGTTATGAGAGTAAAGGCTCATTACCAACCATATAATTTGGTATCATGTATAACTGATTGAATCTTGGGTCAATTTGAGTTAATATGCATCGTGTTTAATGCCATTTATATAAATCAAACCATATTAAGGTGTTATCCCTCATCATAGAGTTTTTATTTGATAACAGGGTAATATACTGTACACCTTCTCGCAATTGCTATTATTTTGAATAAGTAAATACTAGTCTTTATAATAGTTTGCATTTAGTTTCTAAATGGCTTTGTTATTTTCCCCCTTGTAGTAATGATTGGAGAGGTAAGTTTAGTAATTTTTAAAGAAGTAAGTCATTTATTTTTATGATATCATAGTTGAAGATCAATTTTCATTGGCCTTATTTAGTAGCATTCCCTAGGGTGTTTGTGAAGTCTGGTGCTATTATTCTGAATAAATAAGACTGTGTTTTACTGCTTCAGAGTAATAGCACTAGCCTCCGCAAACACCCTGGTGAATGCTACCAGATATTTTTCAGGTGCACCACTTAGACCAGAAGGAGTTACAGTATACAAAATCACAATGGATGTAAGTAGAGTTTCTTACTTCTAGCTTGATAAAGTTCAATCCTATCTTTAGCAACCTATCTTTTCTTAGCAGCATATCTTTTCTTCCTTTGACACTAGGTGTCGAGCATACAAACTGATTTCATTGAATCTGAAATATAATGACAACATCCTTTCCTAAATAAGAGGTTGCTCTACCCTCCTTTATTTTGTGAAAGGAATTAAAATATTTCTTGACTTATACAAATACCCTACTGCCCTTTTATATAAATGTCTTAAATATGAAAAATGGTTCTACTTCTCCTAACAAAGGGCCTTTATTTTTTGTTTGGTCTCCTAGGTTTTAATTTGTCATTGGGGTTTGCCACTAAAAATGCATTTCCTTTGTGTGTGATACAAATTTTTCTGCTTTGACAACATTTTATTACATTTTTTATAACTCCAATTGATTAGAGGGATTATCGTGCATACAATACCTTAATGCATTTTTTTTCCAAAATAAAAAGACAAGTATATCTTTAGGATTTCATTAGTCTGTATTAATTTTTGTTTTGTTTTACACAATCAACAAAATCACTATTTAAAATTTTGATAGTTCATAGTTATATTTGACTGAATGATATATCCCATCTTATCTTTTGCAACATCCTTCCCAACCTTCTTAGGAACCTAATGTCATTCTTTTTCCTTTTTTCTATTTCATTTCTTCCCTTCCCTCTCTTCCATTGAGATGGATAGTATAGCATCTAATTTTTGAATTTTTCAATGTTTGTCTGAAGGAATCATCTGTTAATTTGGGATATTGTTTTGTTGTTGAGTAATGTCCTATGTTTTAAAATCTATATTTTGGATTAGAGTAATAAATTCTAATTTTTCTGCACATTATACAACTTGAATTAGTTTATTATCTTCAATAACGATGTCAAGTATTCAGAAAATAGTTCCAGTATGCAACTTTAAGTGATGTGCTAGTGATGAATTAAAATTGTGATTCTGAGAAGAAAGGCTCAAGCTAAAAACTCTTTTTTTTCAAATTTTTCTTCAGTTTCACAACATGGACAAAAAAATATTTGCTGACATCCAAAGACGGGATGACTTATAGATTTTTGGTACCTGGTATTGCAAAGAAATTGACTATTATGTTTAAGGTTTGGAGTTGTCAAATTTGATTTAGTTTCTGTTCAGCATATCTACAATTTATTTACTTTTACTTCATTGTTTTTTAGGATTGAAAGTGGTGCTCTAGAAATTATTGTAGACCTGTATTCCTGTTAAATATAAATTATCTATCAACAAAGCATATCTACCTAAAATCAGAAGGGTTGATCTTATTATATCCTCCATTGGTTTTTGTTTGAGTGGTTTATGGAGGCTTTGAAAAAGGATGATATTTTATATTGCATATCATCTATTCCTAACTCTTATTATTTTATACTATACTTGAAGTTAATTGTACTAACTCTCATGGAAAATTGAGTAATGCCATGTTCTTTCTCAAGTAAATGATAATCAAAGATTTTGTTATTTGAATGAAATAGTAATCCAGTACCAAAATTTCTTGATTATGTACAATGTAGATAGTGTGGCGATTAAAGCAAAAAATTGATTCCGATTCTTACTTGTTATGAATGTTATTTGTAAGTTGATACTTTTCTTGTTTATTTTACTAATATGTATGTTATTATGTTGGTTTTGAATTTGCAACTAAGTTTACACTTATTTTATGTGTAAGGTTGGTGTTCAAGATGTTTTTCTTGATGTGGCATCAATAGTGTGGCAATAGACCTGTAACCTGAAAAAATCAACAACTGCTCAAAGTCCACTGCTCCATAAAATACTGATTAAAATAACTCAACGTGTTGGGCTCACATACTTGCCAGCTGACATCTCTTGTAGGGCATAAAACTTTCATCAACTATATTAGTTTTTTTTCATTCCATGCTGTGCGTAGGGGTATCTTGTACCTATTATTTTAAACACTTCATGTGATTTAATGTCATCTTTTAGAGTAATTTTTGCTAATTTTTACAGGAACCCTCTCATTTTGATCCTTCTTGTCCAACAGTGATTTGTTTCTTGTATTCTTAATTTTTTTCGCTACCCTTTGAAAGCCATTTTGTCTTTAATTAAGAGCTTGCACAATTATGTTTTTGTAGGATTTCTTTCTGGCATCGATAAATAATTGTAAGACACCTTGGGAAACCATACTTGTTCTGCAATGTAGCATTCAGTTTGCAGAGGACCTTGTGAGCCTGGTTTGGATTTTCAGGTTTGGATTTTCTTAAATTCGTTACTATTACACATGTTTTAAGCTTAATGAAACAAATTAAAATATAAAACAACATTTACATAAATTCGTTACTATTACTCAATGGAAATATAAAGACAATATATTTTCTTTGTATAACCTACCGAGTCCTCACTTTTAACCTTTCAATAAAATAAGATCTATTTAGAATTACTCCTCTGACGAGTTTGAATCAATGCTGGGAATATTGGAATTTTTAAGCTAACTAATTTATTTGGATTAGATACTTCATGGTAGAATACTTCACTTCATCAATTGTTTCTGTGAACATCATAGATCAAATAGAACCTATGTAATTACATGAATGATCTAATAGAAGCTTTTATACATGTGATAATATTGAGTACATCTCTGTGTTTTGACATTTTGGATTGATTGTGTAAGAAATGAGTAATGAACTCTTAGAAAAATAATAGTACTAGTATTAGGTGCGTATGATGTAATAATAGGGGTTCCCTTTGCATACTACTAGGTGTGTATGAAGTCATAAGTTTCTAACACACACATGACAGACTTTATAAAATGAACCAGGCATCTCACTAATTTCACAAGTTGCACTTGGAAGGAGGATATCCTATGTATAATCAATTATTTACTCATGGAGATGTATTCACTGTAGAGTGTAAACCACCACATTTTTTCATCAAGTCCAGTAAGAGAAGGGGGAAGGGATCTTATCTTATTAGCGTATAACAACTCCAAATTTTCTTCCTATAAGTTCTATGGAGAGCAAGAAGAAACAAAGTGTAAAGGCTGATATCATCTTAGGCAGTATTTTATTGTTATGTATTTTGAGTGTGTGTAGAAGAATAAATGGAAATCCAATATGCAGTGTTTGGAAGATGCAACAAATGTTAAATATTTCATGCTTTAAAAAAGAATTTTTGGTATAAATTATTGCTCAGGAGAGTGTTATGATTCTGTTGAAGTTTTTCCTCCCAAGTTGAATGTGATACTGGAGCTGGGTTACTATCCTCTCAATGATGAATTTTAGCCTTGATTCATCTTCCACTGCAGAAAGGAATTCCATCTAATTTGTAATCCCCATCTATTTTCCCATCTTCATTCCCATCACCCGAAGGATATCATGAACAATCATTGTATTTGATTCGCTTCTGTTTGTGTCACTTTTGTTTACCAACTTTCTCTTATGAATAGTTTCAAGTGTACATGACCCCATAATGTGACAAAAAAGTATCCATTTAAAATCGTTAAAATATATAAAAATGTCGATGAATGCCTTCTTAGCATCTTGTTCCTTCATTTTATGATACACAAACATAAGTATTTTGCTCAGGTGCTCTTCATCGGAAAAGGTTTTGAGGTTTCCCTCTCAAAGAGGTTCGAGAGATTACTGGTAAGTAGCCCAATCCCTATCAATCCTCAAGTAGTTTCCAAAAATAGACAGAAGTAATGGGACACCTCTGCATGCCTCTGCAACCTCATACATTAAACTATCCTCTTCATCAAACTTGTAGTAGAGTGCTTAAATTTCATCACTTAAAATTGTTTTTCAGAGGATGATTTTGGCTGCCTTGTCATAGAGTTCACTCACATGGTATTCTTTACACTCTTTCATAAAAATCACTTATCTCAGATTTTCTTGAGACATTATGAGGATCCTAAGCTTGGTTTATTTCACCCCAAGCTTGGGTTCTTTCACCCTGTCCTGCATTGAGCCTACATTTCCATTGGATTTCTTCCTAGGATATAAATTCTTTGGTAAGAAAAGTTTGATATATTCAGCGTCAATCACGTTATCAACATAGAGAAAACAACATTTTCCTTGCACTACTTATTTCAATCATGTTTGACCTTCCTCTGGGTCTTACAGATTCAAATTTCTTAATTTAAAATAAAAAATTATATGTTTAAGTAGCTTTTTGATGTGGGATCTCATATCTGGCGTGTTCTCATCAATTATCACAATGGAAAATTCGAAATCTCATATCTGGTGTGTTCTTGTCAATTATCATTATAGATGTTCAATAATTTTTTTAACTTGGCTGTTTGATATTATGTGGAACTGTCATAACTTGATCTCCAATAGCAAACTCTATTTATGAGGAATGCCAATCTGCCTGTGATTTCATCATAGCTCGAGTTGTTTTTAGAATATTTTTATAACTTGTAAGATCTATTGACTCTCCATAATGTTATTTCAAGATGTTGGTAATTTTGTGAAGGGTGGTATTATACCATTTCTTTTTTGTGTGCAACCACTGAAGCCATGTCCCCTATAAATCATCCACATGATTTCATCAAAACCCTTCAAGGTATTTAATTCAAAATTTCTATTTTCCAACTAGTTTGAGGGTGGTATCTACTATTGAAACTTGCAATAAACCCAGAAATCTCCTTCCAAAATTTTTTATTGACTTTGAGATCCCTATCAATAATAATTCTTAACTGAGATTGAGGAAGTTTATAGAAATATTTAAGGTTTTTCCATTCCATTCACTTCCCAAATCTGTACAAGTCATGAAGTATTTTAATTACTTTCTCAAACCAAAGGAGGGTAGAGCAACCTCTCGTCAAGGCATGGATATTGTCATTATATATTATAATGACAAGAGTTTATTCCAGTTTGTTTTTATGTTACTCCTATTAATCTTTTCGAATATAGCCTATCTTTATGCTTAGATAATTTTCCAAATGCAGGAATAAGTTACAGTGCGCTCAGTTGTAAGTCTTATACCATTAAAATTGTACTAGCAAGGAGGCACATTAAACAATCATAAAGATAGTTTGGCTCAGAATAGTAGGCTAGAAAGCAAGTTTTGAGTCATTATATTACTGCTTCGTAGAATAGAATTTTCCTTTGGAATCCTCAATCAAATCAATGCAATGAAGCGTGCCACAACTATAATTTTGTAAGTATGGATGCATGACAGATGATTATAATATACTGATTTGTCTTATTTCTGTGTATACATTGCAATACTTCCACACTGTAATTGTTCTAAGTTTTATAAATGAGTATCATGACATTTGGCATTGAACGATGGGTATGTTTTGTAGTTATTTAGCTTATTTTGTTTGCTCTATACATACCATATGGTTAATTTTATTTATTTGGCTACTTTTTTTGAATATTTCTAATATAATATATATGTTTTGTATAGTTGTTATCTTTAATTTATATCAGAATATGATATGCTCTTTTATATTAAATGTGATTTTTGTAGGGGGAAAGGAAACCTTCTTCCAAGAAGATTACACACATATTTGTTTCAAGAATTCCACCCTCTGTTACTGAGGAGATGTTTGAAACGTCAGTTTTGTTCCTTAACTATGAATTGGTTTTCTCAAATTATTTTGTGGTGTTGCAACATTTATGAATTCACTTGCTTCTTATAATTATCTGAAAAATGTGATTTATTTAAATTTGTATAATGTCCTTGTAGGTATTTTGAAGAATGTGGAAATATTGGAGATTTATAACTACCAAAGGTTAAATACCCGTATCTTATGGCAATGACAACTCCCTCTAAGGACCTTAAGGACACCTTAATGATGTAATAAATTCTTTGTTTATGTGTGGAATTTTTGAACTATGTTTGGCTTTGGAATAGTATGCCCTAATATTATTCTTGTTGTATTTCAGATTCACAATTCTATAGGAAACCTTGTGAGTGAGGGGTTTTTTGTAGTCCATGGAGACAATGTCAAGAGAATTTGAGAGGCTCTAAAGGAGTCACGACCATTCATCATGGGTATGTTGTGGTATTATTTCAATGCACTTATTAAGATGGCAATTACTATTTGTAGGAACCTAACAGAGCAGTCCTACCTATTATAATTGAATAGAGTGCTCATTTTGCATTGAAATAAATGCAATTAAGCAACCAACTACCGACTATTACCTAAAAAAGAACAATCTTGATTCAAGGTAATATATATACCCACACTAATCTTAAGTCACGTAAGAGTTCAATCCTAAAACTAAGAAGAAATTTTAACATCCACAAGGCTAGTTGCACTTTGTTCAAGTACTAACAAATTTACAAAACTGGTTACAAAATTCACTTCAATCCCCAACTATTGTCATTCTTGACTTCACAAAATTAATACTAGAATCAACTACTATTCCTTTTTCTATTATGTTAGTTCAATCCTCCAGCTAGGTGGATGTTCATTGCAAGATTAATATTAGACCTTAATTTATGCTTTTCCATGTCAATATGACCTGGGATCATGCAAGCAAAACATTTAAAGAGAAAAAAAACCCAATCAACATATTATTCATTTCAGTTATCTATAATTATATCTACAATTAAGTTTATCTTGGTCTGAACTACACATGATGCTCTCTGTCCAATGTATCAAAAATTATATCAACACGAGCTTGCTTGATGTCATTTGATCCAACTATTTTTCTTGTGGAACCTTATACAATTAGAGGAGGCTGCAGCATAAGAGTGTACTACTACTAGTATCATAATTGGATTGATTTATCTTTGATGAAAACATTCCTCTTGGGAAAGTGGGAAAGGAAAAAAATGCCTAAAAGCAATTTTTCCCTTTCAAAAATAAATTTGGGCATCACCATAAGAGTCCACTACTACTAGTATTGGAAGTGGATTGATTTAGATTTGATGAAAACATTCCCCTTGGGCAAGTGGAAAAGGAAAAAAATTCCCAAAAGCCAAATTTTCCCCTTCAAAAAGAAAATTGGGAACACTTTTATCTGTTTTAAGGTTTCTACAACTTCTGTATCAATAGTTTCCATAACTGTGTTGTTGTCTACTTTTGATAGAATCTGTGTTGGATCATGGGACATCGCATGGATCAAAAATTTCAAATTTTTGAGACTGCTACACTCTTTATCACAGTTATTGTGGTGAGATTTATGCTTTAGGTTAATCCCTAACTCCATGAAATTGGTTTTATGTTTGTTTGACATATTTATCTATATTTATTCATGTGCTCCTTGATGTTTGAACAGGTCAGCCATCAAGGTTATAATAACTTGATATATTTCTCTATAGGATGGTTGGTTTAAACACAATTATGATTTTCATATTTCTTGTCAACTCGAGATCAATATTTGACTCATTCCCTTTAAAATCAACCTTATGCAAATAAAAATTGAAGTAAAGAAAGTCACTCTATATACAAAACTATCTTGTGTAAATAGATGCAATCAAATAGGCTTGATTTTGTAAAAGTGGGATCTTGAACATACAAGCTAGTGGGATTTGTTTGGATTCTTTTAAGTGATTTGGATACGCGTGTAATTTATTTTTCTCAAGTTGGAGATTGTTTTTTTTGTGCTCCAGAAGAAGGCCTAAGGGTTATATTTTTATTACAAATAGTATACAAGATCTACAAAAGATGCCTGCTTGTTGAGACTTTTTTTACCAGTCATAAGCATTCTCTTCTTCTCTACATTTATGTTCCTGTACGTAACCAAAATTGTATGTACGTAACCAAAATTGTATGTACTGTACTGTCGGAAAGAGGTTACGGAAACCATAATGATGATTCAGATCTCTTCGCAAGGTGTTTGAAATCCAGAAAAGCTCGCCAAGTATACATTTGAATCCCAAAATACCTTATCCGACCTTTGCATGTTTTGTTCCAACCTCAGAACCCTTTTTTCTTACATTTTGGTCTTTAAGTTAGAGGACTGCCGCCCTGCCAAGGTGGCTGTCCTATGACCTCCACCCAGGACATGGCGGTGGTCTTGTAACCGCCACCATGCAAAGGGCAGCAGTCCTGCCCACATTTTCCAGAACCTTCCGGCACACTCAACAATGTGAAAAATCAAGTTGCACTTGCAACTCTTATCCTCTTCTACTTTGTTTAGAGTTTCCAGCCACTTTGTAATAGTAGTGCTCCATTTTTAATGATAAAGCATGGAAATTTGGACTTGCCTTCTAGTGAGTAAGAATTCTATAAATACTGAGCTTGTTTACAAGCAAATGGCCCCTCTCTCTCTATGTTTTATTATTCAGTGTATTTGGAAGTTCCTCAATAAGTCTCAATAGGTTTAGACTTAGCATAAGTTCTCAGCCTCTTAGTTCAAGGCTCTTCATTTTTTTGGTTTAGAGATCACTTGATCTCTCTAGTTTCATTTTGTTCCATTGTTGTTCTCTAAAAAACTGGCTTAGCATAATACAACATCACTTCTAGATCAAGTTCATTTGAAATTTGGTTCTACTTAGAGTTATAGGTTTTGTTTCGTCACAGGAAGAATAGGTCCTAGAATTTTAGGTGTGTCTTGTCATATCCCTGTAAAAATCCTGCTAGGAATCGCATAGCCAAGCTCTATTCTCTTGCACTATCTCTCTCCTACTTGCATTCCATTCGGTTTACCTCCAAGCCGCCACTATTCAAATATCTTCTCCTACTGCCGTTGTCACATTCTCAACTTTTTGGATTCACGAGAACATGAAGGAATGAAGAGATCACACTGAGGGGAAAAGCTATGATACAACTGGATTTTCCTCTATTCTGCAGACTCCAGGTTTGAATTGTCAAAGTTATAGTTACAATATATCAAATAGAGTAGTGAATCATTTCATTTCAGTTAAAGCTTGCTTTCAATATTACCAGGGAAGATGTGGGGAATGATAGCTTCTGAGAAGCTATGATTTGTTTCTCACTTCTGAGGTAAGATTGGAGGTCTTTCAATCAAATTAGTTAGATATTTATATTTGTATCAACTCACAAGTGCAGAGAAAAATAGCTACATCTGGCTACCTTGCTTTTTTTAGCTTTATTCTTAGATTAGTTACTTGTTATATGAATTTATTAGATTAGTTGCTCTTTAAATTCATTCAAGTTTATATCTCTGAAAATACAAAAAGAACAAGCATAACGTAGATTCATTTTCATTATTAGTTTACTTCATTTATTTAAAGTTTGGTTATTTCTTGCATGACTATTACAGGACCAAGAGAGCCCAGGGATTACATACTCAAATCAGTGATACCCCAACCAAATATCTACACAAAATTAGTGAATATAGATCAAGGTCTTAGGATCCATGCTTTCCAAATAACAAGAAAGACACAAGAAATTAGTGAGCAGTTGAGAAATTTAAACATCAAAGACGACAAAGCATAAGAATTCTGGTCAAATCAACCCAATTCTAGATTGCCTTGATAGGATGTCCATATGACCATACAAGAACCCAAAAGAGAGCAAAAATTTGGTTGTGATCCATTAGTTCCTCAGCCAGATGTAGGAGACCTTCTCATTGACATAGATACAAGCTTACACATACAAGTTGCTAGGACACCCGTGAGGTATTCCGAGAAGATCACACAACTCTTGATATTAAACATAGAGGCTGAAAAATCTTATGATTACTGGATAGTCAGAAGAAGAGATTGATTCTTCACATGACCATATAAGGTCATCAGCAACCACGAACTCATGGTTGTGATCCTCAGGTCCCACAACCCAATGGGAATGATAATTAGTTAAGAATTGGCACTAGTTTACATACACTATTATTTAGATCCTCACCACTCCTGCCAGCTATCATCACACAATTTTCTGTGTTTAAAGTAGAAACCGATCAAGCCAATATTTTCTGGGTCAAACCAGAAAACCATCCATAGTTTCCTGTAAATCCACTACACCTCTCGCTACCACTTTCGTGACCCTATTTGGAAATATATACGAAGCACCTACAGGTCACTTCCCACGAAACCAACAACCAACAGATAGGATCTTGGTAGAGCTCGACATCGATTGGAGCCTCCAAACAGTTATAGTGTTAAACTGAACCATAACACCAGTTCATCTTAGAATATCCTTCTTTACTTTAGATTCATAGATCCAGTTATTGTGTATTGAGGACATAGGATTTCCCAACTAATTTTTCCACATCTACATATATATTTCATTTCCACTAGCTTTCTTGGCATGACCTCGGGAGGTTGGGTATGGAGAAAGGCTGCTTGATGATTCTCATGCTCACCTGTCACTTTTCTATCATACAAAATTGGTGAACCCAACGTGAAACTAACAATTACTCCTTTTTCATTTCCATTTCTTTCATCCACCTTCATTCTTTCCCATTATTCTGCGGGTATTTATATACCCCCCAAATATGTTGGGATACGATGCATATGGTAGACCTCTCTCAAGTCTCAAAGCATATTATGGTCAAATGAGTAGACAACAGTCACCCTCACTTTCTTCATGGGATAACAACTACTCAAGAAACTACTTGTCATCATAAACTCCTCCTTAAAGAACTAGCTCTAGTTCTTCATTTCAAATTGAGTAGTTAGAAAAAATCACGCAAACACAAAAACTGGAGCCCTCAGGCTCTAACAATATGACATTTACTGGAGAATCCATTTCATCTCCTCAGTTTTTATCTAGACCACAAATTAGTAGGTAGTCAGATCCACTCCCATTTTTGGATGAGGAGTACTTAGCACGCTACGCTAGAAGTGAACAACACTTCCAAAACATGTACCCACCTATAGGAATTTTGTAAACACAACATGACACCCTGCTCCAAGAAAACACCCCCATTCCCCCACCTATGGAAAATACTCTTTGTGAACTTTGACAGAGTAATGATCAATTCATAGCATGGTACCATACCCCTAGGTAACCTCAAGGGGTGCCACAATAGTCACTATGAAAGAACACTGTATCGTCACCAATCAAAGTCATCTCGGCTCTAGTTGAAAGGGTTAGAGGGCTAGAACTTGCTCAAGAAAATCAAGCTTCACACTCAGGGCAAGCAGGAACTCCCAACCCTCTGCATCATCCTAGCCAGGTTGACCTCCTTATGGGAACAATCATGTTAGGCATGCCTCCTCAACAATTGTATAGCTATCCATAGTAAACACCAACTAGAACCACATTTTCAAATGTTTCTCCAGTCGAAAATATGATACGTCCTGGTTTAGTACCAAACAACCCATATCAAAGCAATGCTCCTCCCTAATTAAACATTTATTCAAAATCACCACAGGGAGATATGTTCTCTTCTCCCGGGATGTTTTCTCAACCATAGGGGTTTCTTTATGCCCCTGTAAATACATATGCTATGCCATATCAACAACCCATTCCACCTCCACTCCCTCAACAGGCACCATCTATGGTTGAAACCTATGTGGTAGGGACTTACTCAGAATATTTAAAAGAGCCTTTAGATTTCACCGTACAAAGTGTCATGCTTCTAAGAACTCTTCACAATTTGCCTAAATTCAAGGGGGAGGGAGATCCAAATGCTCATATCAAGGCCTATGCCATGGTCATTTGAGAACTGCTCCCTTGGGATGAGGTTGTTGCTAAAATATTCCCTAAAACCTTTGAAGGCATCTCCCTTGATTGGTATTATAGAATACCCGAGGCCTCAATACATTCGTTTAAACAACTTGTGTCAGAATTCATCAAATCTTTTGACATGAATAAACTGTTAAGAATGGGGATCAGGGAATTCTTACACATTAAACAAGAGCACAATGAATCTACTGCCCATTTCATTCAAAGATGGTGCACAATTCTCTACTCCTCAGCAAGTGCTCCAAACATGGATGAGATGGAACTATGCGATTTCTTCCTTCATTCCTTCAGTACAAAGATAAAGGAAGAAGTCCAGAAATTCATGCTAAGGACTTATGATGAGTTACTTGAGAGTACTCTCCAAATAGATCAAGTGGCAATAGATAATCCTCATTTCATTTTAATTTAATATTTATCTTTCGATCTCTATTATCTATCTACACCTGAGTCCCCTTTCATTTTGTAGATAGTGGGAATTTGGATGGCGACATTGCAACACATAGGCGTGTCAGGTATAGCTTCTAACTCCCCATTTTGATCACCGCCATACTCGGACCCACCAAGATTTACACCTCTTCATGGAATAAAATGCTTCTCTGATAAAATATGAGGGATACAATATGTACTTACCCAAAATTGTATGTATTGTACTAGAAGATCAGAAAGAGGTTACGGAAATCCCAATAATGATCCAGATCTCTTCACAAGGTGTTTGGAATCGAGAAAAGCTCGCCAAGTATACATTTGTATCAAAAAATAAATTATCTAACCTTTGCATGTTTTGTTCCAGCCCCAGAACCCTTTTTTCTTGCATTTTGGTCTTTAAGTTAAAGGACCGCCACCCTGCTTGGGAAATGGTCCCATGACCACCACCCAGGACTGGGTAGCAATCCTATAACCACTTCCCTGCATAGGGTAGTGGTCCTTCCCACATTTTCTAGAACCTTCTAACACACTCAACAATGTGAAAAATCAAGTTGCACTTACAACTCTCAGCCACTTCTAGTTTTTTTAGAGTTTCCAGCCACTTTGTAATAGTAGTGCTTCATTCTTAATGATAAAGCATGGAAATTTGGAATTTCCTTCTAGTGAGTAAGAATTCTATAAATACTAAGCTTGTTTTCAAGAAAATGGCCCCTCTCTCTCTATGTTTTATTATTTAGTGTATTTGGAAGTTCCTTAATAAGTATCAACAGGTTTAGACTTAACATAAGTTCTTAGCATCTCAGTTCAAGGCTCTTCATTTTTTTGGTTTAGAGATCACTTGATATCTCTAGTTTCATTTTGTTCCATTGTTTATCTCTAAACAACCGGCTTAGCATAATACAACATCACTTCTAGATCAAGTTCATTTGAAATTTGGTTCTACTTAGAGTTATAGGTTTTGTTTCGTCATAGGAAGAATAGGTCCTAGAATTTTAGGTGTGTCTTGTCGTATCCCTACAACAATCCTACTAGGAATCACATAGCCAAGCTCTATTCTCTTGCGCTATCTCTCTCCTACTTGCATTCCGTTTGGTTTACCTCCAAGCTTCCACTATTCAAATATCTTATCCTGCTGCTGCTCTCACATTCTCACCTTTCTGGATTGACGAGATCATGAAGGAATGGAGAAATCACACTGAGGGGATAAGCTACGATACAACTAGATTTCCCTCTGTTCTACAGACTCTAGGTTTGAATTGTCAAAGTTGTAGTTACAATTTATCAAATAGATTAGTGAATCATTTCATTTTAGTTAAAGCTTGCTTTCAATATTGTTGGGGAAGCTGTGGGGAATGATAGCTTCTGAGAAGCTAGGATTTGTTTCTCACTTCTAAGGTAAAATTGGAGGTCTTTCAATCAAATTAATTAGATATTTATATTTATATCAACTCACAAGTGCACAGGAAAATAGCTACATCTGGCTACCTTGCTTGTTTTAGCTTTATTCTTAGATTAGTTACTTGTTATATGAATTTATTAGATTAGTTTCTCTTTAAAATCATTCAAGTTTATATCTCTAAAAATAAAAAAAGAAAAAGCATAGCGTAGATTTATTTTCATAATTAGTTTACTTCATTTATTTAAAGTTTTGTTATTTCTTGCATGACTATTATGGGACCAAGAGAGCCCATGGATTACATATGCAAACTAGTGACACCCTAGCCGAATCTCTACACAACATTAGCAGATATAGATAAAGGTCTTAGGATCCACGTTTTCCAAACAACAATAAACCCACAAGAAATTAGGGAGTAGTTGAGAAAGTTAATCATCGAAGACGACAAAGCATACAAATTCTAGTCAAATCAACCCAATTATAGATTGCCTTGATAGGATGTCCATATGACCATACAAGAACCCAAAAGAGAACAAACATTTGGTTTTGATCCATTAGTTCCTCAGCCACACGTAGGAGACCTTCTCATTGACATATACATAGGCTTACACATATAAGTTGCTAGGACACCCGTGAGGTATTCCGCGAAGATTGCACAAGTCTTTATATTAAACATAGAGGCTGAAAAAGATTATGACTACTGGATAGTCAGAAGAAGAGATTGATTCTTCACATGACCATAAAAGGTCCTTAGCAACCATGAACTCATGGTTTTGATCCTCAGGTCCCGCAACTGGTAATAAGTTAAGCATTGACACCAGTTTACATACACTGGTATTTATATCCTCACTGCTCCTACTGAATATCATTACGCAAATTTCTATGTTGAACGTAGAAACTGATCAAGCCAATATTTTCTGGGTCAGACTAGAAAACCGTCCATAGTTTCCTGTAAATTCACTACACCTCTCGCTACCACTTTCATGACCCTATTTGGAAATATATACGAAGCACCTACAGGTCACTTCCCATGAATCCAACAACCAATAGATAGGATCTGGACAGAGCTCGACATCGATTGGAGCCTCCGAAGAGTTATAGTGTTAAAATGATTTATAACACCAGTTTAGGTTAGAAGATACTTCTTTGCTTTAGATTCGTAGATCTAGTTATTGCGTATCAAGGACATAGGATTGCCAAACTAATTTGTCCACATCTACATATATATTTCATTTCCACCGACTGTCTCAGCACGACCTCAGGAGGTCAGGTACGAAGAAAGGCTGCTTGATGATTCTCATGCTCACCTATCACTTTTCTATCATATAGTTTCCCACCTAACATTCTTATGTATTTCCTTTAGACAACCACCATTAATACTAACAAGAATTATATTAAAAATGAATAGAAAAAAAGATTCCAAAAGAGAGCAATTTTGGCCAACACTGTGAGTTTTTCCACTCTGCAATAGAATAACTTTGTGCATTTCCTTTATACAACCACCATTAATATAAAAAACACATCTATTGAAGAAGAAGAGAATCAAACTATAGAAGATAGTAGTTTGGGCCAACTTTGTGGCATTTTCTACTCTACAATATAATGACTAACATATAACACGGGCCGGTAACAAAATTATACACAAAAAATCCAGACTAGTATCTTAATTAGCGCGTTTCATGGTTGTGGATTCCATCTTGATCTCTTCTTGTTGGTTGTTGATATTGTTTGTGTTTCTAAATTTTTTTTCTTAGTAGATTATCATTCCCCTTTAAGATCAGTTAATGTTAGGATTTTCCATGATCCATGTGTAGCTACACAGTCCTGTACCCTCATCTTAAGTGCCAGGCTATCAGGTTTTCCCAACTTCTTTAAAGTCAAAAGTAAGGAAAGTGCCTTCTATTAGCAGTTTGTAGCAACAACCTTACATGGATCCTGCATTGGGAACATTTGTGCAGCCTTAGTCATGTAGACTTCCTATTTCAAACCTTCACCATCAGATGAATACAATGAACTTGACTTGGTACCATATGATGGAAGAAAAGCACCTTAGAATGCAACATGAGTTAATGATCTTGTAGCTAGCCTCCCTTATCAAATAGGGGATAATTTCACTGGAGATTTTTCTAACAGAAACTTTAGATGAAATGATTTGCATGCCACTATTACAAATGTTCACCATGAATCACCTTTTAGAAGCTCCCAATTGCAAGGAGCATTCTTCAATGAAAGGGACTTGGTTACAAATGTAGTACCTAGTCCTGTGGGCATGAATAGTTTTTTAGTTCATCTAATGCTAAGTGGAGATGCATGTCAATATCATGCCCAAGGTTTCAACAACAGAGGGGAAAGATGTCACTTTTTCAATGGTAAATCCAATAGAATCATGGGTAGCAGAAGCTGTAATTCTATTTCTATTCCATATAGGAATCATCAGATGAGTGGAAATTTAAGTCAAGTTAACTATTTTTCCCTGAAAATATATTGGCATGAATTTTTTCCTAGGGCATAAAATCTGTCACAATGATCAATAATTCAGGAGGAAAAAAGGAGATTTTAAATAGTGGACATTGCAATGAAACATCAGTGCTAAGTGATTATTCACTTTCTGGATCATTTCAAATATTAGATGTTAACAATCATTTAAGAAGACTTTCACCTGAGATTACAGAGTCAAAATTTCATTTGATATCCTTGATGACTTCTCAACAGCCGCAACCTAATATTATACATTGGAAGATGTGGAAGGAAAAATTTATATCATTGTAAAGGATCAACATGGTTGTCACTTTCTACAAAAGAAAATTGATAATGGTTCTCTAGAGGATGTGCATAAGATATTTCTAGAGATTATTGGTCATATAGTTGAGTTGATGACAGATCCTTTTAGTAACTATCTTGTGCAAAATATTTTAGAAGTTAGTAATGAAGAACCGAGAATGCAAATTCTTGATGTGCTGACTAGGAAAGTAGGTGAACTTGTTAGTATATCTCTCTATATGCATGGGTAAGTAATGATTATAGATTCTACTTTATATTAGCTTTGTAATTTAATTATTTTGTTAATTATTAACACTTGGTCAGTTTGGGCATGCACAATACATTAAGGCTTCAAATGTTGGTGCTTAAGTGACTTATAAGTCTGAATAGTATTTGTACAAGAGACTATTAGCTACTTTCTGTATTAACTGTGTTCTATTTCTTTCCTTATAGTACTCAAGCTGTAAAAAAGATGATAGAGAAGCTTAAGACTCCACAATAGGTTTCTATGGTTATATCCTCCCTTATGATAGGTGTTGTGACTCTTATAAAGGGCCTTAATGGAAATCATGTTGTACATCGGTTCTTATAACGGATTTGCAGTGAGGATAATTAGGTGATGTAGATGTTATTCAACATTATTAGTACTTAAATATTTTTCCACCTGAATGGCATCTCAAGTTTTGTATATCGTTCCCTTTTTTCTTTTCATTTGGGTATTGTTTTCATAAAAAAATTTTGTTACTTGTTTTCTCTTTCAATCATGATGCAAAAAATAAACAAAATACAGGGGTAGCATAAATCTATACTCAAAATTCATGTAGGATGCAAGTAGGATCATATTGATAAGAGAAAAAATGAAATACAAATCTTTAACTTGTTTTCTAGAATCCATATAAAGGTATCATTGCTTGGAGCTTTATAAATGTACAAACTTCTGGTCGCACACTGACTACTACCAATTTTTAACTTCATTAATTATATATGATATTTCGATGTCATTAAAATCCAACTCTCAATTAGTAAGAGTGATTGGGGAGTTATTTTTTTCAACTAATTTGATAATAAACATATCCCTTGATGTGGTGGATTAGAAATGCCTCCACTTGAATAAAATAGTACAACTAGCATTTTAATTCATCCACAAGCCTTATTTAGCATGCTTCATCATATGGCTTACTATATAGTCACTTTACATTGTTGTCTCATGTCAGAATATCAGGTAGAACGTTAAATGCACTTCAGGTTTATAATAGAGTTTTTCATTAAAAAATATTAGATGTTTGCTTACTCTTACTCCTCAAATTGTTATAGTTTCAAGTTCCCTTGCAAAAATGTGTACACACTATGGAAGAATACAGAAGGCACATGAACTATTGAAAAAATGCCTAGAATAGCTGTAATGTCCAATTTGTTTTCATTTGTGGTCTGCAAATGTTTCTTGTGGAATATCATAATTGCAGCAAAGAGAAGACATGGGCATCCTGACATAACATTGATCTTATTTCACCAAATGCAACCAACAATTGTCCAATCCATTTAGTTCACCTTTTCTAGCATACTACTAGCATGTTCAATAAGTGGTGCTTTGAAATTGGGCTACACAAAATTTGGTAGCATGCGATGTTCAACAAAATGTCAAAATGTCTAAAAGAAATGAATTTTTATGCTCAATGCCTAATTTTATGGTAGTCAACAGTGCCAAGGTAATAGTTAGATATAAAACAATAAACCAGTATATTGAGAATTTCAAGTCTTTAGTACATAGCTAATGGTGAAAGTCAAGTTCCAAATTGGTAGTCAATGTTGAACTAAATAATAGATTTAGCTAAGAAATTAATGACTGCAATGAGAAATTTGTAGTATCTATTAATACAATGTTAAGTATGGGTAATTATAATTGTTAAGTATTAGGATTATACTGCTAATGGTGTCCTTCCTATACAGGTCCTGCAATTTCTCTTCTAAGAAATTGTCACTCAGTAGTAAAAGTAACACACAAAGTTTTTGTTCCTCATATGAGGAAAAAGTTTTTTCTGAAATTAGTTATTGGTACCAACTTATTGATTGCTAGAACCATCTTCCATGAGGCCTCCTCTTCCAAGAATTTCTAGGATGTCCCTATAATGCTTTTTGATTGCTACCACCTTAGACATTGAAGTGGTTCAATGTTTGATTTTTCTAATTTTCTACCCATGTGTAGACTATGATGCATCAAAGGATTTCTTTTGGGCTCAATTAGGGCCTTTTCAAATCTTCTATATTTACCTCACATTCCAGACTTACTATTCATTGCATATTTTTTTTCTCACCTTTAGAATTTCGGTTGCTTAGGGCTGAAACTCAATCAATGTGCTCATGTATGTTAGTGCAAATGATTTACCAGGAGGCTTACATTTGCAATAGTTACTATGTAACTATATTTGTTTTTTTTAAAGTCATATTATAAGCTGTTTTGTGAAATACCACTCTTGGTTTTGATCACTAACAATATGTATCACATTATTTATGATTATATTGCAGGTTGGGGTTCATCATAGAATTTACGCCACATGTAAATCTAATAGGGTTTATAGCTGGAGCAGCTATAATTGTATCTCTTCAGAAACTAAAAGACATTCTTGGACTAAAGTAATTCACTAAAAAGATAGATATAATGTTTTTCATGCGTTCTATGTCGAAACAAACTGACAAGGAAAGTTTATATGCAATAATGTAGCAGTGTAAAATTTCAATTTGAATGCATTTATGCTAGTAAATTAATTGTTGGAGGATCAGTTAAGTGCATTACTAATTTTTTTATTACGTTACTTGCAGTTAATATTTTCTTGCTGCACACGTACAAATCCAGATGGTTATTGATTGGATTTTCATGCGTGATCCTCTTCGTTTTTATGTATGCCTCCCCGATGAATTTTTTGGTAGGTATTTAGTCTTATTCTCTTCTTAGTATAGATTGCTATAAAATGTGTACAATGATTATTTCAAGAAGGTTGATGATTTTGTTTCTTATTTTAGGGACTTATTATCAGAACCAAAAGTGTTGAGTATATGCCATTTTTAACATCCTTATTTAACACCCTAAACACATTTTTTTGATATGGATACTCTCTAGTTACTAGAGATATGTTTTTAGCAGTACACTTCTCTTATTTCTCACTGCCATTTTAACAATGTTTTTCTGCAAGGACTATGAACAAAGAAATAAATGTTTTTCTTGGTTGGTGAGTACAAATGATCACCTGGATATTTATGTGTTGGGAATGACAACAAAACATGGATTTTATCATATAGGTATATGAGCGCGTAACTTAGCTTATTAGTTTTGTGTGAGTTTTTAATTATTTTCCTGGTTTAAATGTAATTTGTGAATACTTTTGGAAGAACTGAAGTAAAATATATGTTATTAATATCTCAAAACCCAATGCACCTTCGCTAATAACGATAGTAGAGAATTGTATCAAAGTTGAGAAATCAAAATGAAGAACATGAAGATGACAATTGTCAGCGGAGAGGCAGTTGGTCAAAATAAAAGTTAAGAAAAAGAACGTTGAAGTAACACTAGGGAAGAAAACATATCACTTGAAGCTAGTGGTTGAGAGGTGGTGTGAATATTATATGTCAAGGGTTAAACATTTAGGCACCCTTTGTATTTTATCATTGTATTTAGACAAAATACGTGCTATTAATATCTCAGAACCCAATGCACCTTTGCTAATAACGATAGTAGAGAATTGTATCAAAGTTGAGACAATCAAAATGAAGAACATGAAGATGACAACTGTCAGCGGAGAGGCAGTTTCTCAAAATAAAAGTTAAGAAAAAGAATGTTGAAGTAACACTAGGGAAGCAAATAGGTCGCTTGAAGCTAGTGGTGGAGAGGTGGTGTGAATATTGTATGTCAAGGGTTAAAAACATTTAGATACCCTTTTGTATTTTATTTTATTTGATATTAATAAAATGTTTGACCCATTTGTTGGGCACAAGATTCAAATCAAAGTGTTCTTAATTTATAATATTAATTACTAGCCCACTCTAACATCATAGACGATATGTAGCCATTAACTACACTATATAATATTTGGTTATTATTTATTCTTGAAATTCATATTTTTCATTCTTTAAATTTGTATCGTCTCTAGAGAGACAATAAAAATTGAAATTAGTATTGTCTCTAGGGAGACAATAATGATATTGTCTCTAGAGAGAAAATAATGATATTGTCTCTAGAGAGACAATAATTAGAGATAATATTAGAGACACCTACTTTGAGACAATACACAACTTTTTAACTGTCTCTATTTGAGACAATTTGGTCAAGTGTTGTCTCTATTATTGTCTCAAAACACCCTCCCTTGTAGTAGTGAATTATATTAGTATATTTTGATTACAGGTGTCAAGGACCTTAGACTACTCAGATGGATGCCCAAAAATATTTTTCATGCTCAGTTATCAACCAGGCTTGGGGACTCGACAATAGTGGATGAAGTAGTTAAAGCAATGAGTAATCTGGGGTAATCCACTACTTGGTTGGACCCGTTGAAATTTTAGTTTGATCATAGGGATTCAAACTATTCTTCACGGGGAAATAAAATCCTCCTCGATTCATGAGGAAATGGAGAAGTTGGGATTCGGTTGTGGGCTTCATATTGATCATATTTGGACGTTCTCCAAGGGGCTAGGCTCTGGAAAGCATATCTCAAGGAAAACTATAAGATGTTATTTATACTACATTGGGTATTCTGTCTGATAAGTTTAAAGACTCCAAAATCACTGAATCAATTGCAACTCTGAAAATCGAGGAAGGGACCATGGATAACAAAAATCCTACAGTCATGGTTTCTAGCTCCTAAGGAGAATAATACCTAGTCTCAAGTGTACTTGGTCTGATGTTTATTATTAATTTTACCTTAATTATTATATGTTCCCACAACCTTTAAATGGTTGTAGTAATTAAACTTATACCATATTTATTAGGAATTTTTGTATAACTATTTTAAAATGCCTGATTTATTAGGAATTTTTGTATAATATTTTAAAAATAATGGGGAAAAACCCCTACCATGTATAATATAATAATTTTGGAGTAAAATTTGTATATCACTCAATGGGTAACCTCTTCGATACATAAAATCTCATAGAAACTATTTCTAATAAGATTAAATCTATAAAATCTACTAAGATAAGAGGAAATGACAATCCTGCCACATGTTTATAATTTCAAACTAAATAGTTATATATTTTTAGGTGATAAGTATATTTAAATGTTTTTTATGAAAAGGATATTTTATTATATTAAATTCAATACAATACAAGATAACTTAAAAAAGAGAGGGTGGTATGAGAGTACGCCCCAAAACCACAAAAAAAGCTAGGCATAGACTAGAAACATGAGATTAAAACTAGGCCGAGCCTAGGAGAGTACAAAATAAAAATCGGCATTGCCTAAGAGAAGACATAAAACACAATCAAGTAGCAATAATAAACATACCTAAGGCAGGAGGATCTTGATGATCCGGCCACCCCGAACCCGACAGGTCTTTTCCAGCATCCATAAGTTCCCAACCAGTAGTAGTTTCATCCTCCATGTCCACTTCCACACGAGTAGGAACGACAAGGCTCAGGCGAGAGAATTTGTCAAATGGTGGTGGGGGTGGCGGCGGGTTCTAGGCCATTTGAGGCATAGCTGTGGCAGGAGGACAGCCCCAACTCTATTGACGAGGTGGAAATCCCCAGCCCTGTTGATGAGAAGATGAATGCGGTGGTTAGATGGTGTGTAATTATGCTGATAGAAATCCCTTAGGGAGCGGCGAGTGTGACTAAAAGTACAATGCTGAGACTGGCTGTTTTAGCTACCATGTGCACAAGGCAAGGAGTGCCTGGTGGGAGATGAAGACACTCGAGAAACATTTCATGGGGATTATCCCTAGTGGCACAATAGGGTATGAAGGTGATCCACCTCCAGCACCACCTTGTTGGCCTAAACTTGTATCTATATTAGCACATTGGAGAGCACCATATATTTATTATAAACAAACAAAGATTGATCAACTTGAGAATTAGCAAAGAAAAAAGTATTTCTTTCTTTCCATATCCAAAATAGAATCTCCCCTCTGAAAACATACAAAATTTGAGTGAACATTGGCAGAAGTTTGGGACTATCTCCCAAAAATATATGATTCCAAGTGAAGCAATGAGGGCATGAAGGAAATAAAAATGAATGAATCTAGTTCTAGGAATTTTGAGCTTTTAAAAAAAACCAACAAACATGCAAGTTCATTTCCAAATGTCCACAAAAAGGGCATTTGGGAGTTGGGATCCCAATTTGAGCAAGACAAGCCCCGATAGGAAGGCCTTGGTGGAGGATACACTTAAGGAAATGAGAAATCTAAGGCTCCATAGATAGAGTCCAAACAGTTTCAAATCACCTCCCTCAGGTGGATAGAATGGAATGAATTCCCAAACGTGTATTGAGTTTTTCCACCATGGGAAAATGGGGCGAGAGCCAACGATAACCCTTGCTAGCTTTATAATTACAAAATGTGGCATCGACATGCCACTTCTAATCCATCTACCATGGGCGAGAGGAATGAAAAAAAGTCTTATGCAACATGTGATCAGGAACATAATAAATCACCGTAATAAAAGTATCCTGATCTTGGTTGGAAATCTGAAACAAAGATTTGAATTTTGGCCAAGAGAACTAGATTTGAGCATTTTTGTAAAAAAAATCCTCTATGGTGGGAATTCTGTGCTTGAAGAATTTGAGCGCGGAGATTCCCGAGACTTCTGCTAAGCATTTATCTTGAGATTGAAAAATCGGTGACCACCAAAGAGATTATTGGTTGACAGAAATCCCATTACGAAAGTCGTTCCCCTTCCATAGAAGCGAGGGTTTATCAAATTCCCACGCTTTCTAGATACTCTTAAGCAAAAAGGTGCCAATTTTTTTGACAGGCATAAGGGTGATGAGAAAATTGAACAACCCTAAGCCATTCCACACAGGGTGGCCATAAGGAGAACCTTATGCAATATTATGTCATAGGAGAAATTTCCAAGCTTCTGGGATAGTAATGCTTCTGATGATCCATTCAGTACAAAGAGCTAGCCCTTGGCATTGAATGTGAATAAGACTGAGGCCTCAAGAATTTCAAGGAAAACAACATATGTCCTAGGCTACCCGATGAAAACCTTTACCTGTAGAAGCATTAGCCTACAAGAAAGCTTTGAGAAAAAATTCCAGCTTCTGAATGGAGGCTTTGGGTGGAACCCAACACGATGATTATTAAACATGTGTGGCAGAAATAAATTTGGAGTAGATTTAGAACTTTTCAGCCAGGGATAAAGGGTTGGTGATCCAATATTCCAAATTTTTAGCCACCTGTTGAATGACATATTGCCAAAGCTCAGTTGGGGAGGCTTGAAAATAAAAAGGAATAACGAAGAATTTAAAAATCTCACCATGTGTCAGGATTTTCCATTCAAAAGTGGCAAGTCAGTCTGGTGCATGAAGGAAAGATTACTGATAACACTGGGTTTTTCACCATTGAATGGATGAGCTAGAAGCTAGGTATAAAATATCCAAACATTATATAGCATTGTGAATGTTGGTTTCATCTTCAATGAGTGTAAGAAAGGAATCATCCGTGAAATTCCCATTAAGAAGTTAAGCGTTGGGCTCAATAGGAAACGAGATTCCTCGAACAAGACCATGTGCTTTGGCATGAGCTAAGAGATAACCAAAACCTTCGGTCGCAAGCACATAAAGTGTAGGGGCAAGAGGAAAAAATTTCCGAATAGAGTGAAAAATACCAAAAGGCTCCAAGTTGAGGCCATTGATAGAGAGTTGAGCAGAGGCATTTGCAAAAAGCATATTAACAGATTGAATGAAAGTGGGACCAAAGATAAGGGCTTAAATCATGGTAAGAATGAATGGCCATTCAATCCGATCATAATCCTTCTCAAAATCAATTTTGATAAACATGGCGTCCTGATTAGACTTGTGAGCCCATTCCATGCCTTCCCACACTATGCTGATGTTATTTAGGATGAAACATCCTTATAGGAAGCTTGTTTGCTCTGGCTGAATGATAACAGGAAGAATAATGCATAATCGTAAAGCTAAGTCTTTGGCAATGATTTTATAGGAGACATTAAGCAGTGTAATTGGCTACCAACAGGTGATTTTCTCAGGGTCTCCTTGTTTAGGAATAAATTTAATGTTTCGCTTATTGATGCACGACCCTATGGATTGTTTTTAAAATCATTTAAGATAAACCTGAAGTAATTCTTGTCCGACAGAATTCCAAAGGGCTTTATAGAATTCGCAAGGGAACCCATCACATCTCGACGTTTTATAATTAGCCATTTTCATAGTGGCTTCATGAAGGTATTTAATGGTGAGCATTCTATCCTAGATCACTTTCTGAGCCTTTGATAGTTTGCGTGGAACAACACCCAAAAATTGATCAAGAGCAACTTTGTGAGCTGTAGAGGGTGGTTGAGCTTGAAAAAAGAGCTTGTAATGGCGTAAAAAGGCTTGCAACATAAGTTGGGGGTCTGAAATATGAGCTCCATTGTCCATGATAGCCCGCATTTGTTGGGAAGGATTTTTGGTTTTGAGCAAAAGATAGAATTCTTTCGAGACCCGATATCCAATTTTGAGACAATGCATCTGAGCCTAGATTTGGACGCCCTTGGCATTATAGTTATCTTCAATTTTGATTTGTTGCCAAAGCATTGCAACTTATAGTTGTAAGGTTTCAGAGAAAGGATCTCTTTGAAGCACCATCGCCTCTCGGCTGAGGGTCGAGGTGTTAGCAGAGTGCGAACGGTGCCAAATTTTGGCCAACTGTTGGCCATAGATTTTAAGAAATCTAGTCGTCTGAGTCAACACGTCTTTCCACCACTGGATCTAGCTGGATTGCATAGGTGGATGGAATCGCTGACAGTGACTGGGTCATGGAATTAAATTCCTAACCCATTTGATATGATTGATAGTGGGGCCATGTTCCATCAAGGCAATATTAGGAAAGAATTGGCCTTTATGACAAAAGGGGCGCGCATCATGCCAACATATATGAAATCATATTGGAGAATGGTCCAAAAGGAAAAAGTCAAGCATGACCTCCACTGGTATGGAATACATGTTATCAAACTCAAAAACATATTGAGCTGACAACATGGTCCTGTCAATCCATTAAAGAACATGATCCATCCCTCCACGTGGATTGTTCCACGTGTACCAAGCTTCAGAGGTGGGAAAGCGAGAAGTGTTTGGAAAAAAAAATCTAAATTTATTATCATGAAGTGCAACACTTCCCTTTCACCAAGTGTCCACCTCATGGGCAGGTGACCACATTTATCATTAGGTGACTCAACCATATTATAATCACCACTTATGACCCAGTAAGCATCGGGAATGGAGTTGGCTATCCACCACCATAGATCGACCCTTTCAAACGCATCGTTTGAGGCCTAAATATTTATAAGCCCAAAAGGGTGGCCATCAATATTAAATAGGACCCATATGACACAGTTGGTGGGGTCGATACCTTGGTAAATTAATAAAGACCACCATTGGGGAGCAAAAAGACAAATTAATTCCCCATGCCCTGCTTCATGATTGCTACAAAAATCCAAGTTGTTAGGCCATATGGATTTGCATACCATCTGTAACTAAAAACTTGTAATTTTTACTTCCTATAAAAACAAAACATCCAAATTTTCACATCGTTGTCGAGTTTCACGCAAAACATACTTACGATAGGAGTTTGTAAGACCCTGTACATTCCAAGATAAAAAATTCATGGGAAATGTTGTTCTAGAGCCATATCCCCATCCTCCAAGCCATCAAGGGCATCATATTGATTATGCAAGAAATGAGTAGTATTGTGGTGTAAAAAATATTGCAGATCAATTTTTTTTCCGGTCGACGTACTCCATGTTGTATTCCACTTTGGTGGAATACATGTTGCATGCTAGACTAAGGTCCTGAGAGATGTGGGAAGGACTTTGGGGTCGTTTGGATGACCCTTCTGAGTTGCTTGACAACAATAGTGGTATGGAGTTCGGGATGGGAATGTGAGAAAAATATTTTGTCTGGTTCATGAGAAGTGATGCCAGAAGGGGTGTACTGAAATACTTTGGCAAAAAAGTAACCAAGATGAGAGAAACAGTTGGTTCTTTATCAGTAGGTGTAGGCTCCTTAGCAGGGATACTAATAGATTGTTCCTTAACAACTGGTTCTCGATGGCCATGGGATCGAGAGACTTTGGATTGTTGGGATTCATTCTTGTTTCACCTGCCCCCTACAACTTTCCAACCTTCCTCCTGTTGGGGTTTGACTAGCTCAGGAGAAGCTTTGGCCATAGGGTGGTTACATGGTACATAAAGCGAAAAATCCTTGATCTTGTGATTAGACACTTGACAATGGAAGCACACGTTCGGTAAATTTATATACATGACCCACTGGGAATAACACTTATTTCCCATTTGGTTATCAAAAATTTCTGTAAGATCTCGCGAGAGATCAATCTCAACACATACTTACTTCTGTGGACGAGCAGGGTAAAACTTATGGTCTTCCAAGCAAACTACTTGCCCAAGCGAGGAAACAATTTATGGCAAAAAAGGCACGCATGACAGAGGAAGACCAAGAAATTCATCCCAAATAGGAACTTTAAGGGCGGTATATTCAGATACCAAAAATTCCTTGTGCCAGGGTGTTAACGCAAGCAACAATTTGTAGACATACCAAGTGTCTTCCTTAGCTAGAATATTGGGCACATTGGTAGGGTCAGAAAAATGAAAAAGAAAGAAACCCTTGGTCATGTTTTGAAAACTCTCCAGACGGACTCCATGAGGATTCTAGACCGTGTTAAACTAGGATTTGAGCATGCTTTTAGAGGGGATTCGACCCACAATATACCCAATGAGGAAAAACTACTCTAACCATTGACAAACAACATTAAATTCAGGAATGGGTAGAACCACACCAGGAGGAGAAAGAATACCTCCTAGAAGAATTTTGGGATGAATTTCTTGGGTCGTTTTGCTGGCAATGCCATTGCTCGCTCCACTATCTCCTACCATGGTTGAAACAACCGGGTTTGAAGATGGCAAGGAAATTATATAGGGGACTGCTAGAGTGTGAAAAACCCTAGGAGAAACTATAACAATAAATTCCCACAGAGCCCGAGAAAACTGCGGTATGGTGCTTACAAATGATAAACCATAGAAACGATGACTCCAGTTTTGCACTAGAGTTGCAGAGCAGTCCAGCCAACATACCAATATTAGTTCAAACCATGCTTCTTTAAATATTGTTTTAATGAGTAAATACAAATAAAGTTATATATAATTTAAATATACAAAAAATATAAATAATATATAAGATATTTTTATACAAATTCATATGATAGAATATATATATATATATATATAATATATATATATATATATATATATATATATATATAATTTTGAACGATTTAAGATGTTTTGAAACATGTTAAAATCTAGATTTTTTAAATGAAAAATACATATTTATTTAGTGTATATTTATTTTCTTTAATTTTATCAAATTTATTTAAAATTTTTATCTTATTACAGATCTTATTTTCCAACAAATATAAATAATTAAAATAAAAATAATCTAACTTTATAAAAATAATTGATAATGTAATTCATTTCTTTAATAAATTTGGAAAAATAAATTTATGTATTATTGTAATACCTATCTAGTAATCTGTCACAATCCATGTGTCTAAAAACTGTAATTTTTTTTAATAGGTTGGGAAATTTTTTAATGTATTATGATACCTATCCTGCACTTTTGTCTGTATAATTCACCTATGTCTAAAAACTCTCTTTTAATTATTCTGCATATTGAAATTGATTTTGAGAAATAAGAAAATAGTTATGGTGGTCTTTCAGTATAATTTATGCGAGAGTTACTTGTCTAGTTGCTCGATTCAATATTTCTTATATGTTTTAAATCAAATATCTTCAAAAATACATAAACTTTTATTAAAATATTTTCAAAAATACATGATATTGATTAATCTCTTTTAAGTTTTTAGTTTCTTTAATTTTTAAAGTTTACATTTTTTTTTTAATATAGTTGGATTCATAGTAATTGATCACTTGTTTCATTGTTATATTTTTTTATTAATATATCATTGCAAATACACAAAATCAATTGTTATCTTTTAAAGTTTTAGTTTTCTTAAAATTTTAATATTATTTATTATTAATTTTATAATTTCTATTATGTTTTAATATAATTGAATTCATAATAATTTATCATACTTAATTAATTATAATTATAATGTATTGTGACTATTTTATAGTATTTATTATTGTTAAACCATATTTTTATATGAATACACAATCTAGGGTTACATATTGTGAAAACATTGATTTCTTATACTAAGTTAAATTAAATATTTTACTAGAAATGCTATTATTGAAATTATTAAACATATATTATGTGAGAACTCTTTTGAATATTATTTGGTTTATAATTATATTTGAAGATATTTCTAGTTATAATCTTCCTCACTTTATTTGAAATTCTTTTATTTAAAAAACATGTTTTATTAGAGATGTTAGACGTATTTCTATTTTTTCTCCGACTACAATTTTTTTATTAAGGATAAAATATTTTTTGAGTGGGGGGCCTACCCAAGTACAAAGAGACCTAAAATCCCAGAGAAAACATTGTTAAACCTAGGAATAAAAGTAAACAACTGTCCAACAATGAAGATACAACTAGGTAAGAGAAACAATTTTCTTGAGATAAGATTTTTTTTTGTCATGTATTATTTTCTACCTCTCCGCAACCTCCTCAATAGGAAGAAATACTTCAATAGCTTCTATTAGTAGATATGTACTTTTTCCAAAAGGAAAATAAGGAGGAATGTTTTCCTTAGCTACTTTAAAAGCTCTTGTATGAACAATATTATTTTTTGAATTACTGTTATCCCAAATTTACCTCCTCGGGTTAATTTAGATAACTCACTATAAATGAAATTAGTCATTCAAAGTCCAGGACATGTAGACAACCATCAAATTTAGCACTAGAAATTAGAGAGGAAAAAAAACTCAAGATGGCTCGACCGAGTTGATCTTCATGTGCGGATAGCTGGCAAGCTGTCACATCAAACCGATCTAGTCGGATTGTCAAGTGAGTTGAAATTGAGCTAGAGGATGGAAAAGTTCATTACGGAGCCGGGGTGAACAGGTAATAAAACCATCTGGGTTGGATGATAATTGGTCGACTGTGTTGGTCACTTGGTCAGGTGACACGTTGGGTTGGTTGGTGGTTGGTCGACCGGGTTGGTTGGCAGGGTTGGACAACTGAGATGGACGGATGGGTTGGTCGAACAAATGTTGTAGCAACATGGTGATAAGCCCAGGGGTTGGTGAGCGGTGCAACATATATAAGGTTGGACAACGTCTAACCCCCTCAGGTTGGATGAAACAAGGTTAGTCGACATGGTTGGAAGGGTATGTGGGTTGGTCGATTGGGTTGGCTAGGTCATAGGTTATATGTGTGCGAACAGGTTAGATGGTCGTCCAACCTCATAGGTTAGATGGCCAACAATGAAAAGGTGATGACCATCGGGTTAGGCGTCTGCCATAGAATGTAGAGCCTATCAAGTTGGACGATCGAGGTTAGGTGGTAGACAAGGTTGGACATGTCATGTGGCTGGACTGCCCGAATATCATATGGCATAGTTGGACATGTTACATGGTTGGGCAGTTTACGAGTCCCAGACAAGGTGAAGGGAGGTTGTCAAATGACTGCTAAATAACCATATTTAATGTAGTATGGTGCCCATGTCGTCATTTGACAGAAGTACCCTCGGGAAGTGAATTTGCATGGATTCCCATACCTATTTAATGAGGGTAGGTGAAAAGATTGGCTATTTAATGCAATCTAACCCCTCATTTTAGGGAAAGACATTATGGGAGCTGGGAAAACTCATACAATTTTTTCCCTCAACTCCATTTGAGCTGCGAGCCTCCTCTTGGGCCTAACAATGAAATTATGCCTTTGTCCATCAATATAAATGGTCTGTGCATATTATAGAGCAATAAAATCATGTTTTGTGGTGTTTTTAACCCTTTATCATGTTTTATTGTATCTTCTTGCCTCTCCACTATTATTTTTCCATTATGTGCATACTTCTTTCACTTGTAGGTTTATGAGGTTGTGCTTCATGGAGATTTTATGGCGAGTGGGGATTTGGGTTAGTGTCACATCTAGTCTGGCCTCTCCTAACTCCATCTTCCTTCTCTTCCTCCCTTAGTAGAGTATCTCACCCCTTTCTTGCTACTATCACCCCCTTAGTGTAGGATTTACCTTTTCATGCACTTTCTCTCTCCTCGTCTCCTTGGAAGTCTTAGAATAGGTGTAGATAGGAATATTTTCTACATTAGGAGTAGTTTAACATTAGGATTAGGTAGAGGAATCTCACCTTCTCTAGAGGTCCATCTCAAGTCACAACTCCCACAACTTGAGAGATGGACGCATGTTAGCAAAATTGCACCGATTGCCCCATACATGTGACAAAAAATTGGGGGGTGCTGTAATTTGGTAATAATAGTTTTGGCATGCCTCGTGGGATAGTTTGAAGCACCTTACCACTTCAATTCATCAATTTTGATGTGCTCTTGGTAAAGGTTCCATCCTTTGGAGGTAGATCTCAATCATATTTAATGATTCCACTCATTCAAGTAGCCCACCATCTCTAGTTGAAGATTTGTTTTTAATGTTTCCAATCCATTCATGGTTCTCTAAGGAGGTTTTCCATTCCCTAATTTCAGCTCCAGTCCTCTTCACTTGTAGTTGTGGGTTTTTATTCCTAAATCGGCCCTGAAAAATATACCCCTTTTCTATGGAAATGGAGATCAGTCCTTGATTGATCACATTCAGGATGTTTCCAACCATAGTGCCATTCACACCATCATGGAGGAGAATGTATACCTTAGAATTTTGGTTATATATCTCAAATGTAAAGTAAAATATTGGTATAATAGTTTGGCACCGCAATTTATTTCCACATGGAAGCAGCTAGGAGAACAACTACACAACCGGTTCAAGGAAGATGAAGATGTCATTTACCACATGGAACATCTCAGTAAGATACAACAGGCCATGAAGGAATCCATTTTGGATTTCAACTTCAGATTCATAAGGACTTGACATCAAATCCCATAGGAATATAGACCCCCACAAGGTATGACATTCTTGTACTATTTGAGGTCCTTTGATGCTGGCTTGGATGTATTGATTTAGTCTCTAGGGGGCATTAATCTTCATCAGGATTTCACCATTACATCACAAGCTGAGAAGATACTCATTTAAGTTGGTAAAAGAAATCCCATCTATGTTGCTGTAATTCTTCCCTCACGACCTCAAATTCTTCCTCCTCATGTGCAAATATTGAAAAATCCATCATTCCTTGCCAAAATAAGGAAGCCCCTTTGCTTCCTTATCCTTCATTTGATATCTCAAAAGTTTTTTATGCCCAAATAGTTCCCCAAGATTCACAAATATCCCACCCATCTGCACTCAGTGCACTACCCAACTTCCTTAAGCCATACACCAATGTTTCATGGAGTTGTGGTATCTCATATGCTATCCCTACCTTCTACCCAGATGTCACTAAACATGGTTATCCTACAAGAATAGTAGAGAGAGAGACATGTTATGATGTCAAAGAGAGGGATATGCCTATACAATACCAAAAACAACAAGGCTTCAGACATAATAATGTAGTTGTTATAGAACCAACATATCAACAGAGTAGGGGTTATGTTATGGAGGGTCATTTGGATTCCCTAAGTGATCAAGTCAAATCTATTGAGCATTAAGCATCCCTGCCCAAACAAGAAACAATGCAACAACTTATTTCTTACACCTCTCCCTCAACCAGTCTCACCGAAGATGAAAATTTTGTATCAATAGGCAACTAGTCTAATTTAGATTGGGAGAATGAGAGAGTTAAAAAATGTGCAAAAGGATAAGATCAACAAACTAATAGAGCAGAAAAGTGAGGAGGATGCTCTAGCTGACAAGGATGGGGAGGAGAAAGTGTTTTTAACACTATTGGTAACCAAGGCCTCGTGGAGGAGCATCTACAAAGTGAGCAATATGATTTTACAGAGTGCAATGATCCTCATTGCTCTGCTTTCTTAGAAATTTCCATACTTTTATCATAAGGGATAGATGAAATAGGGGATGGAAATATCAAAGCAATCCAAGTGGCCACCAAGGTGGAAATAGAATCGTTTGAAGAGGAGAAATAAAGCATGGATGAACCTATCAATAGTCATATTCATGAAGGTCTAAATGAGAGCCCTAGTTGTGGGGATGAATAAAAAATGAGTAGGAAAATCACAAGAATTAAGCCTTTCCCCATTAGGTATCTAGCTTCACTGAAGTAGGGGTTAGAGTTTCCACCGGTCATGCTCATTTTAAAGCATGAGGATGATTTCAAATACACCAAGGATCAACATCAACACCTCTAACTAAATGCAAATCAGCTAGAGGATATATTTTCTTTGTTTGTTGATAACTTAACAAGTTAGGTGGAAGGTTGTTTCTATACCAGCCTCTCATCTATGGCCATTCCCATTTTAAAATAAGTTGCATGGTGTAAAATTTTGAGGAAATGTAGCTACTTTAACTTTCTAGTGTCAGGGTTCATGTGAAGTTTCCCATTTCTCTTGTTATCGTAGGGTAGGTATCTTTGTTTTCAGAAGAAAAAGTACGTATGCAAACTCTACATACTCCACTTGGGGTATGTATGATATTCCCTTTGTATATAGTTCTTGCATGGTGGTTTATCTTACACAGTCCATCATATTACCGAGGCTATATGTGTCATAGTAAGGGGTTAAAAGTTGTAGGAAATAGTCACAATCTTCAAGGAAGTCCAAATGCAGAGAAACTAAATTAGATGGTGATACAATTTTTAATGTTTTCATCTCCATGTCTCTCTAGATCATTCACAGTTGAGCTCCTACGCCTCTTCTTACATTAGAAAATCAATTATAGGGGTATTTCTATCTGCAACATTTCAGCCAACACGTGTTCATGGCAGAAATCAGATTTTAGGGAATATTTCAAAAGTGCACATATTAAACCCCAAGAGATCATTTGTAGGTCCAAATCTCTTGATGCCCTTGCCTTAGGCAAAATTTTCAATTTTTGGGGCAATTTATAGGTTTTATCCAAAAATTTCAAAATCATCTTTGATAGAAGGACAAGGTAGTTTTAGCTTAGATGCTAAGCTCACACAAGTATAAGGGACATGTTTTCAAAAGAAACAGACCAGTCCTCATGATTAGGCTTGAATCCATGCCCAATGGATACTTCAAGGCTACTGGTCTCTTCATCTAGTAGGAGGATGTCCGCTAGAGATCACCAAACTATTATCCCAAATTTACCACTGGGTTAATTTGGATAACTCACTATAAATGGAATTATCCATTCAAAGTCTCAGACATGTAGATGACCATCAAATTCAGTCCTAGAAATCAGAGAGTAAAACTAACTCAGGATGGCTCGACTTAGATGTTTGTTGTGAATCGAGCTAGTCGGGTTGTCAGGCGAGTTAAAACCAAGCTGGAGGATGGACGAGATTCTCACAGAGCTCGAGTGAGAAGGTCATAAAAACCACTTGGGTAAGGCTTGGAGGTATGATGTCTAGGTTGGACGATGATTGGTCGGCTGGTCAGGTGCCACATTGGGTCGATCAGTGGTTGGTTGGTCAGGTTGATCGACATGGTTAGATGAATGAGATGGATGGATGGCTTGGTCAGCCGGGTTGGTTGGCTGGCTGTCGTGGAAAAATGGTGATAAGCTCAGGGGTTGGTCGGTAACGTGGCATACATACTGGTTGGACAACATCCAACCCCTTCGGGTTGGACGACATCGGGTTAGTTGGCATGGGTGGACGGGTTTGTGGGTTGGTCGCTTGGATCTATCGGGTCATAGGTTAGACATGTGTGGACAGGTTAGATATACATCTGACCTCATAGGTTGGAAAACCCATGGTGAAAAGGTGATGACCATCAATTTGGGCATTTTCCACAAAATGTATGACCTACGAGTTGGACGACATCCAATCCTCCAGGTTAGACGGTTGAGATTAGGTGGCACACAAGGTTGGATGGGTCATGTGGTTGGATGGCCTGACTGTCATACATCATAGTTGAATGGCTTACATGCTTGGGCGGCTTATGAGTCCCTGACAAGATAAAGGTAGGTGGGTGAATAAAAAATCAACAACACTATTTCATGAAGTATGGTGTCCGTGTCTTCATCTGATAGAAGTATCCTTGGGAAGAGAATTTTTATGGGTACCCATACCTCTTTAATGAGGGTAAGTGAAAAAATTGGATATATAATGAAATTGAACCCCTCATTTTAGGGAGAGACATTCTAGGAGCTGGGGAAACTCTTGTGAATTTTTCCCTTAACTCCATTTGAGCTGTGAGCCTCCTCTTGGGCCTGAAAATGTAATTATGCCTTTGCACATCAATGTAAATGGCATGTGCATATTATAGAGTAATAAAATCATGTCTTGTGGTGTTTTTAACCCTTTCTCATGTTTTATTATATCTTCTTTCCTATCCACTATTATTGTTCCATTATGTTCATATTTCTTTCACTTGCAGGTTTATGAGGTTGTGCTTCATAGAGATTTGATGGTGACTGGGGATTTGGGTTAGTATCACATCTGATCTAGCCTCTCGTAAATCCATCTTCCTTGTCTTCCTCCCTTAGTAGAGTATCTCACCCCTTTCCTTCTACTATCACACCCATTTTAGTGTAGGATTCCACTTTTTATGCACTTTCTCTCTCCCTATCTCCTTGGAAGTCTTAGAATAGGCGTAGTTAGGAATCTTTTCTGCATTAGGAGTAGTTTAACATTAGGATTAAGTAGACAAAATTGGCCTTCTCCGGAGGTCTATCTCAAGTTGTAAGTCCCACAACTTGAGAGATGGACTCATGTTAGAAAAATTGCACCAATTTCCCCACACATGTTATAAAAAATTGGGGGGTGATATAATTTTGTAGTATAAACTACATCATTAACATTTTCCTTGTTTTCAAAAACTAAAATTTTTGAAAGAGGGGTTTTAGGGACCTCTTTTGCCACCCCATCCATGTACACATTCGAATCCAAGTCTACCTTAACATCAAATACCAAATGTAATTGTTTCTTTCATTATTACGATTTGTCATCCCACATTCAGGAACAATGTGACCTAATGCGAAAGTGTTTTTGCATCTAAAGGGTAATCCTTTGTAATCTAGAGGTTGAGTCCAAGATATTTTTTTTTCACTTTGAGCTCAATGTTTTCAAGAATGTTTTTTGAGGTATCGAGTTCCAAAAGAGTTTTGGCATATGTTGTATGGGTGAAATCGACAATTTGATAGTAAATATAAAGAATATTACCCAATTCATTTACAATGGACATCATAATATCACGGTCCCAAAATTCTAGGGGAAGATGGGGAAGTATAATTCAAATAGGTTTGTAAGAGAAAGATTTAGTGATTCGGTTACAAGAAGGAAACTAGGTATTTATAACAATGTATTGTGATTGGAAAATCCATAGTTTACCTACTATGGTTTCTTTATTGGTTATAGAAGAAAATACCATGATAAAAATTCCTTTTGTGAAGGGATAAATGTATAACCTTCCAACAAGGAGTGGGATCCAAAACATGGAGATCCATTTATGAAGGATTGGTAAGCTAATCCAGAATCCATTGAATTTTCATATCTAAGTGTGATCCTCAAATTGTTTTTGAGATTCAATGAATTCATCCCTAAAAGTGACGTAGGCAGTAATGTCGGCTAGGACCATGGTTTTGGGGGAATGCCTTACATGTAGCACATCTTTGAATGAGTGGCTAACAATTGCTTTTGGTCCAGGGGTGACAACATTATGAATCATCTCATCCCTCATAACAGGGGATGAATGCTTATTTTAATCAGGGGTCAATGGGGGTTCTGTGCTTAAGCCACCACATATTGAGATTTGTATGTAATTTGCCTTTCGTAAATAATATTTTTGTAAGGGATTCCTAGTGCGTTGTTTTTTATTAAAACCAAATGACAAAGTAAAAAAATAAGAAGTATCAAATTTAGAACTTTTATGAAAATGGAGTTTGATTGTATCTTGAATTCAACCTTTTTGTTTGATTAAATAGAGAATATGGCTCGAGATCTAGTAATTATACAATTGTATTATGTTTTAATTAAAATTTTTGTTACATATACATTTAAATATCCAATCAATACCATCAAATTGATTTATATGAAATCCATTCCATTTACAAAATGAATGATCAATGTGAAAAGAATTCCATAAGATCTTAGACCACATCGTATCTAAGGAAGGGTTGGAAATTGATCCAAAAAGGGTAGAAGCCATTTGAGAATTGTCATTGCCAAGTCACAAGAAGGCTCTCCAAAGCGTTTTGAGGAAAATTCATTTTTTCAAGATGTTTGATCCTAACTTTTCCCATCTTGTCAAGCCACTAACGATGATGCTGAGGAAGACCATGGTTTTCAAATGGACATCTAAAGGGAAAGAAATCTTTGAATCCATAAAGCAAGCCATTACATAGGCTCCAACCCTCATAAATCATGACTTCTCGAAAGACTTCATTTTATACACTTTTGGGGGCTCATATGCAATATCTTCCATATTGGTACAACCAAATCAAAAAGGAATAGAGCATCCTATTACATTAGTCAACCAAATCCTTTAGGATTATGAGGTGAGATATTCATTCATTGAGAATTATGTCCTTGCTCTGATAAGAAGTTTAAAGAAATTCAGACATCTAGTGTCAAATAACAAAATTCATCTATTAGTTTCACACGATGGTGTAAAATATTTTCTTTTGAACAAGGAACTTAATGGAAAGAGATTTGGTTAGATAAAAAAGGTCATGAAATATGATATTGATATAAATTTGACCAAATCAGCTTGGGGAAAGGGTTGTGTGAGAAGCTAGCTTCTAACCAACATGTTGAATCAAGAGATCAAGTGGAAGCTATTATAGCGTTGGAATATGATCAAGGACAAACTGCAGGTGGTATACCCATTCCCTTTTGGACTCAGGATATTGTACATTTCCTTCAAACAAGTCAAATTCCTCAAGGATTGAGTAAGTCCAAAAGGAGGTATTTTAGACTTCATTGCATCCCATATGTGCTTATAGGTAATATTTTGTTCAAAAAGGATGTGAATGGTGTCCTCCTAAGGTGCATCAAGACATATCAGATAGAGAGGTTACTGCACTATTTTCATGATGGAGAGGAAGGTGGTCATTTTCCCCCAAAAGCAACAACTATTATAATCACGAGGGTTGGTTATTACTAGCCTAATATTTTTAACGATTTATACTCATGGATCAAGAAATGTGAGAAGTGTTCCTTCTTCATAGGTAAAGAGAAGCAAACAACCCTTCCACTCCATCCTATCTTAGTTGAGAATCCTTTCATGCAATGGGGGATAGACTTTATTGGGATGATCAATCCAATATCTAGTCTAGGTCAGGAATGGATTCTTACATCCAAGAACTACTTCACTAAGTGGAGAAAAGAAATTGCACTCAAGGAGGAAAATGAAGCTAGTATTCTAGATTTCTATGAAGGTATTGTAACAAGGTTTGGTGTTACTTCCACTATAATATGAGATAATGTCTTAGATTTCATTGGAGAAAAGATATCTGATTAGGCTGTTAGAAATGACATATATTTGAGCACTTATTTTAATTACTGCCCACAGGGTAATGGATAAGTAGAGTCCACAAATAATAAATTGCTAAGAATCATAAGAAGAACCCTAGATGAGAATAGAGGACTTGGTATACCAAATTAAAATCAGCCTTGTGGGCTGATAGAATCACTCCCAGTAAATCAACTAGTTATTCCCCTTTGAATTTAGTTTATGGAAGGGAAGCAAAGATGCCAATTTCCCTTGAATTACTAGCCTGAGAGCTTATCAAGAATATTGATTTGTTTGACTTTCCAGCTATGGAAGTCATGTATTCAGATCTCATGGAGTTGGAAGAGCTAAGAAACAAGGCCATGAATGCAATGGAGAAGTACCAAGCTCAAATCAAGATGAGTTTTGACAGAAAGGAAAAAAACATAACTTTTCAAGAAGGAGACCTAGTTCTGAAATGGGATGTAGATAAAGCAAAACTAGGAAGGCACTCCAAGTTTGATGCAATATGGAGTGGCCATTACTTGATTTCATGGTGTAAAGAAAACAATTCTTTCCAATTGACAAAGTTGGATGGAGAAGAATTGCATATTCCAGTCAATGACATCTATCTCAAGCATTATTACTGATGAGAGTATCTTTCTTGTATATATTAGCTTAGAATTTATTATTCCTCTAAGTGCTTGTAACACATTGTTCTGTTATAGCTAGGTTTTCTTTTAGATAAGTGCTTTTGCACTCTCGGCATGTTCCATTTGGGATATGTATGATTTTTTATTTGTATATAGTTGTGATTTTTTGCTGTTGCACTTTCTAGTTTCAGGAAAGTTCCAATGATGAAGTAATGTCTCAGCAGTGTTATAGAAAAACAAGATGTTTCAGACATTATACCAGCTTCAACAATAAGAACGACTCAATTCCCAATTGATGCAAAATCACTGGTAATTCAGATCTAGCAGGCAGATCACCCTGAAAGTCACCAACTATTATCTATTTTTACACCTCCTTGCAAAATTGATCAACCTACAGATCTAGGCATTAATAGTTAATGAGAGTAATTTACAGGGTATCTCATGATGAGCTTATGAGCCGTGATGAAGGTTTGGAGCTAGGTTTTTCTTAATGGGTAAGATGGAAAAATGTATGGAGTGTATCTTCTTGTCATGTGACAATACTCCTTAACACACATAAGCAACCCTCTTCTTGTTGCAAGAAAAGTCTCCTTAACACCCATCAATGCCCCTCTTTTTATCCTGCCACAACTCTTCTTGACATGCATCAACACCCCTCTTATTGTTGCATGACAACCCTCCTTGATGCACATCAATGCTCCTCATCTTGTCATGTGAAAACCCTCCTTGATTCGCATCAACACCCCTCTTCTTGTCGTGCGACAACCATCTTCTTGTCACAGCGTCAATGCACACCTTCTTGTCACGAGTCAATGCCCACATTCTTGACGCGTGACAAGAAAAATTTCTTGTCACGCGTCACCTTCGTCGTGCATCAGTGCTATGTCCTTTCATCCGTTAACATCTTTTCTGATGCTCATCAACCGCTTCCTCTTTATCACACGTCAACTATTTCCTCTTGGCACGTGACAATATACCTTCTTGTTGTATGATAAGATCCCCTCCTTTACACGCATCATTCCATTCTCCCATCACTGCTGTCCCCTTCATCACACATCAGCGTTTCCTCCTGTCGTGCATCAACCTCCTTTTTCTAATGCATGCCAACCTCCCCTCACTGTCCCACGACAAATTTTATTCTTGTCATGCAACAAGTCTTTCCCTTATCGGTGGCACCCCTTCCTGTTCTTGTCAAGTGTCAACCAGTGGTTCTTTTCGGGTGAAAACAAGGAATTTCAGATATGGCTAGACATTAATGACACCATACAAGGTAGCTCAACAACCAGATTAATGAGGTATGGCACCCCTATTCACCATGAAAGAAAAGTACCATTGGAAAGTGAACCAACATGCTCACCCATACCTATGTGTAGGTAATTAATGAAGGATGTTTATTGGTAGATCCTTTTATCTATATATATGTAAATTCCCCTCATTTGAAGGGGAGGGATTTCAAAATTGTAAAGGAACTTTGCCAAAATTGTTCCAACACTTTTGTGAGCTGCAGGCCTCAAATTTATACATTTTGTGAAGGATTCTTGCCTTGTGCCTATATTGTAATGGATTGTGCATCATTTTAAGCAATAAAATTAGTTTTTTGTGGATTTCCTTGCCCTAGCTTGATTTATATTGCACTGATTTCCTTCTATTATATTTTATAGGTATATTTTTCATATTGTGTTCCTTTGCAGGGCTTAGATTTGTTGTGCTCCATGAAATTTGAGGTTTGAATACATTTAGGGAATGTGGTATTTTGTATTCCCTCTTCTTTCCCATTTTTTCCCACTTTCACTCACTAGGAATCTCTCTAGCCTTGTTTTGGTGCTATCGCCTTCTTTAGTTTAGGATTTACATTTTATGTATTTCTCTTCCTCTGGTCCTTTGGAATTGGTAGTTTAGGAGTAGATTAGCATTAGAAAATGTTAAGAACTACCCTTCTCTGGAGGTTTGTCTTAATCGCAATGGTACCACACCTTGAGACAATCCCATGTTAGTCAAAAGTTGGGTTTGGTAATGTGCAAATCCTAGGGTGCTACTTTTTTGACATAACAATGCCTTTATATGCCTCAAGGGTAGGCACAAACCTGTCTTACAACAAGACTCAAAAGCTCCTCATAAATATCATCGAGTTGTTATGGTGTGGTAGTGACAAGATATTTTTGGAAGTGGGTGGTTGGAAGTTCAAATCTCCCTAACCGATCTGCTTGGACATTTGGCATAGTGGGAAGTTAAATCCCACATGCGTGATATAAAGAGAGGATGGTGTGTTTAAATGGAGAGGTGTCGCCAAAATATTTTTGGATGAGTCCACATGTGTCTCTTTATTTTTCCACCCACATTAATGCCACATTTCAACTTGGATATATTCCAAGTGTCCAAATGTGATTTGTGCATTTGGTGAATACTTCGCCCATTGACCACCACTTGATTGAAATTTTACTAGTCATAAATTTTGCATACGAACTCAGATTCGGTCCATTCAAATTGCGTCAGAAAGGTATTGAAAATATAGAAGCAAAAATTCTGACTCTAGATGATTTATAAATCATCCATTTTTCTAAATGTCACTTTTGTATTGGTTAGTTGACTCTGTCGAGTCCAAATTGTGACCAAACTTTGACCAATAATACTTTGAGCATACAAAATCCATTACCAACATTCAAGATACCGTTGTAAAGATATAAAAATTATATACCGCTCTGGAATGGTTTAGGGAGATTTAAGGAAATCATGATGTCCTAAAATGTATTCGGAATCAAATGAGGAGATAAATCCTTGCAGTTGGACTATGGATGGACTAAGATATAAAAATTAAGGTCATATTGATAGTGTTGGTGCTCAAATTTGTCTTACCCCATTTTTCATTGAAAGTCTTCAGTTTTTAGCCTCTGTTATGTTTTTTGTCTCCCCAAGCTCAAATGGTGGTTCTCCCACATTTTACGGTTTGACGGGTGTAGTTTCCTGGTCAAAACTATTTCTCAGCATCAGTTGAAACGTGGCCCTTTTTGGTTAGATGCGGCTTTGCAGGGCACTTTTAAAATTCTAAGGCTCACTTCAACCCAAAACATGTCCACGTGGTGAGCCTGCGCTTGCTCAAGGCTTCTTCTCTTGGGCACCATCTTGAAGTTGCTCCATAAAGACATGTGGAGGCTTCCGCCAGGCCTTCCCTTAGAATTTTCAAGCAAATTCCTAAAGGGCCTGGGACATGTGGAGGAACCGCGCATGTTTGGGGTCTCTACTTTTCAGGACCATCTCAAAATGTGCCATTGAGACACGTAGCAGGCGGGGAAATGGAGAAACAGAGCTTCGGGGTCATTTAAGGTTTTTTGCCTTTTGTAAAAAAGGGATAAAATTGTAAGTTGAAGCACAGGTCCACTAGGACCCACGTCAAAAGCTAAAGGTGGAAGGGAAGAGTTGTGGGAAAAATTTAGAAAATTTTCCTTTTTCCAAAGGTTATAAAATATCAAAAAGTGCTCCTAGGCCCATTTCCAATCACGTTTTTCCATTTGGAGGGCTCAAATTAAAAGTTGAAAGACCGGATCAATGGTAGCTGTGCATTTCATTTAATTTTACCTCCATTGAAGCTGCAGGATGTTTGGAGATGCATTTTTTGCATCATTCTTCATCAATCTTTTGTCAAATTTGTGTTGTTTTGGTCAGCTAAGTTTAATTGAATCAATTTGGGATCTCAATTTGTAAATCTGAAGTACTTTTGAAGTGGATTTTTGCTCGGGCTCATGCAGAAACATAAAATGCCAGATCCAGAAGTTACAGAGTAAAATTTCAGAGGAAAAGGATTAAATGATGAAAGTGTAGGCGCAAAAGGTGAAAAAGGCATGGCTTGAGAGCAAAAAGGGATGACCTGTCAAATTCCAACTATGCAAAGGCTCTAAAAAATGATTAAAAAGGGGATTTCTCACCTGACAGAATCAAAATGATTAAAGGGACTCCCGAAAATTTATGGCATGGCATCCTCGTCATTAGTTGAAGGCCCAAAAAATGTGATCAGTTCACAGTTGGTCCACCTGGTAGATTTCAGATCTGAACTTGTTAAACGACACTATCTGAAAACAAAATAGTAACAAGCAAAGGTCCCTTGAATATTCTTCTATTTTGAGGGGAAAAAGTGCTGTAGGTGCCAAGGATGAAGAATATGCTTCCAGTTAGAAAAATGATGCAAATATTTGCAAAGATTCACCTTTTTTTAAAACACTTGGGAAATTATTTTGTGAATATGTTGAATGTCACTTTCTGCAAATCATGATCCGATATTTGCAACAAAGGTGCTTCGAATATTCACCTTTTGGGGGGAAAATTGGATGTAAAGGGTGCATTATAAATGCAATGAGATTACTCTTGAAAATGGTTGGAGTATGAATTCTTGAGAAAAAATTTGAGAAAGTCATCTTCCCGAGAGGCCAAAGCTGAGATTACCTGTTATTTTCTTCTGTGTTAGATTTTTTGTCATGTCAAGTTAATTGCAGCTGTATAGCCATTGACAAACACTGAGATTGCTCTGGAAGCTTTCCCCTGCTGATGAATCTAAGAAATTTTGGAATTATTTTTTGCCTAATCTCTAGCAATTTTGTGCTTGCTTTATTTTCAGAATGTCATGCAAATAGTTTCTTTCGTTCCTATTGCAATCTTATACTGAATTTTTTGTGAAATCACACATGATCTCATCCCTGTGACATTCTAATGGTATTTGAAATTTCATTTCAAGAAGAGCCTTCATCTTGGATGAGATAAACAAATTTAAAATCAATTCACTGTCATTTGTTGATAAAGATTGTCTATAAGTCTTCGGGTGTACCTTAGGCATGATTGATCAAAAACTTTAGTGTGTAATTGAGTCTTTAAATTCAAGCCTTCGTGTTAGAGTCTCAAAGATTATGTGAAAACGTGATGATTTAGGCCTCCATTGAAGCACACCTTCTAGTTGAAGGAACGTCTTGACTATTCAGGAGCTTTCTGTTGTGAAGCTGTTCATTATTGTGAAGTCCATCCAAAGATACAGTATAATCAACTTTATCCTGCTTCATCTCCCACCAAAATCATTTAAAAACCATTAATCCACCTTGAACTACCCTTGTTTGCCCTGTGTATCAAAAAAGGAACAAAATCTACTTGCAAAAATATGCAGAACAATCAGGATCTCTTAATGTCTTTAGTAACCTTTACCTTGTATTGAAAATATCTCCATATTATAGAAGTGACAACTCGTGAGAGTCATATTTGGTGTGTTGATCATATTTTCCCAAGGTTTTCTTTATAAAATTTGTGCAAAAGAAAGGTATCTGCATCTCCTTCAATAACAGAGGTTACAAAATAGGTTCTCTTACCTTGGTTGAAAGGCACAACCTAAAATATTTAGGATAAGATCAAATCCTTTTAAGGTGCTACCCACTTCTTCAAGGCCTGAGTGCTAAAAAGTCAGATAAATTGCCTCCCTGGCTACAAAATGACATACATAATCATTTATCTACTTTTGAGTGTCCTGTCAAATCCATGATGCTACTCAGTTTGTGAAGAAGAGTAAATCCAGGTACCAACAAATAGGTTCCTAAGTAATCATCAATGGAATTAAGTAAATACTAACATGATCAAGTTCTAAATTTACAAATTTAGGTTTCTACAATACCACCATTTATCTTGCTCATATATATCAAATATCTAGCCAATCCTTGATTGTGGAAAACACCATGAAGAGTTTTGATGGACTTCCATCTTTAAGCTTTGTGTTCACTCTTCCTCATTTTACAAAAAAAAATGGTTAATTTATCTCCTAAAAATACATCATCACCATCATAATTTTCATGTTTGCAAATCCTTGTGAGATTTATTATGAAGAAAAAAAACCTAAGTCATACAAATATGTGTATTTAGTTGTTTGTATTTATTTGACTTCGTTTCTTATATTTTTACTCTTCATTTGAGGTTAGAGTTTCTTCAAGCAGAGAAAAAATAACTATCTTACTCTTTCCTACCTTTCTATCTCAACAATATTTTTAATTTTTTTTACTTTACTAGAATTCAATGTTTTCCTCAATTTTTTTCAAACATGTAAAATGTACCTCTAGATTTTGGATTCCCCATACCTTATCTTCCTTTTAGTTCTTTATTGGGAATGGTTTCACATAGACAAGATATATTTCATCTAATAATTTTCCATAGACTTAAATATATAATTTCTTTTACTCAAATTTTAGCTTAGATGGAGTGCTAGTAAAAACCATTAATAGATTATCCCAACATTTTGGCAAAAACAAATAAAATTAATGCACTTTTATTCTTCATCTATTTAGATTTTAACAAAAGTAGATTGAAATACCACATTATTTAAATATTTTATATGTTCTTCCATAGAGTCCCCATCACTAATCTTTAATGACTATAATTCTTTTGGAATGAATTGTTTATTTATAAGAGATTTTGCGTGATAGATCGATAGTCACCAACTTGTCTCATGGTTACTTTGTATCATAGAGTATTTACTATGTAAACGTATTTTCTATTATGTATATTTGTAGGGTACTAATAATACGCTTGTTTCCAAATATACATCTAAATATGCTATTATCAAAAACCCCTCCCAATATAATTTTTTAAATTATAAGCTGCCCATTTTCTCTGTGACATTTTTATACCCATTTTTATTTCCACCTCTTCAGTGTTGGAGTCGATATCTTACATTTTCATAAAATTTAATTATATTTCCACTTAAAACCTTAATGAAATTCATATTGGACTCAAAATGTACAAATCCTCAGTATGAGTAATTTGATGTATCTCTTCCTTTGTTTTCTATTTACTTTTCTCGCACTAATAAAAAATTTGAAGGTCTATATGAGGTGCATTCATGTTAGTTAAATTTATTAATATTTTTGTCATCCATTTACCTTAAAATTTTGAATCGAATAACAAAAAATATACCTTAGCAATAATACTATGCATATTGATGTATTTCCTATTGAAAGTTATGTAGTGTCAAAACTCTAGAAATATTTAATACATGTTTCTTATCTAATAAACACACCACTAATTCAAAAAAATACACAATGAAAATGATCTCAATTTATGGATTTTTATTTTCAGAAAATTGCTCCTCCTCCCTCCTCCCTATTGTTCAATATACCCTACCCTTAATATATTTTAAGAAATCATTACACTTTAACTCATTATACCCCTTAGTATGGGGAAATATATTGGGTCCATTTTGACTAATATAGGTAGATATGTAGTGAATTGGATTGTGAATCCGTTTTACTCTATAGCAGATTTTGTTAATAATTCAGTAGAAGTGGATCTACAAACACAACATGCTGCATATCTTCACCTTTGTATAAATATTTTTATGTTATTTATCCTTCATCCATGGACATTCTATGCTTTATACAACAATATGCTAATTTCTATCTATAAGCAAAGGGGGATTAAGGCCTAGGCAAACTAGGAACCTGCCTAGGGTGCCAACATTTGGGGTGGTGATAATTTATTTTATTTTATCATAGATTTTATGAAGGGTATATATATTTACTAAAAATATATACTACTAGTAGTTAGTGGCTACCCTTATATACCAATTTGAATCTCTTTGTTAAAAATTAAAAAAATATATCAAGATTATAATATTTAGCTAACCTTGAACCCTAGACAAATGCATTTGTTATTAAATTTAATTCATAAATTTATATTTTTAATACTTTGCATTTTTATGAAGTCATGCAAATTAGTTTTATAGGAAAGCTCAAGAATAGTCAATAATTGTGGATTTTGAGAAAAAATAATTGGGAAAGGTACTAGTAAAAGTGGATTATCATAGACTATATGCTAGATAATTAGATGAGGAATGTAGGAAGTGATAGCTACAAATAAATTTATAAGAAAGTTTTTCTTAGATGATATAGGCATAAACTATCAAGCAATCCAATATTTATTTATGTTTTAATTAATTTTTCTACTATACATTTTTAATAGAGGGCATTAGCTCTAGCATTGCCCAGGCCACTCATAATCCTTATTTCGGCCCTATCCATAGGGGGATCTACTATATTTAGTTTTTTTAACTTAGTATTGTGGCCATTAAAAGTTAGTCATTTTTTTTTATCATTTCCCATAGTTTTCATATGGCAATATTATTTAGCATAAAGCTCCAAATCGAGAAATTCATCTATCATAGGAGCTTTTCCTCTAGACAAAAATCTTAAACCAAAATTTAGTAAACATGTACACAAAATCAATAAAACTAAATAGACAGGAGGTGTGTTACAAGATTCTTAAATAAGGAATGATTATCACATGGAAATATAATAAATAAACCTTTATCTAGGAACACCCTTTTGGGTAAAAAAATTATAAAATAGGAATCTTCATTCAATTGTGTGAACTTGAATATTTATAATTTAATCACATGCTTCAAGGTTTTGTAACTTCATGTACAATATCATTGTACATTTTCTTTATTTCTCTATTCATTATATGAATCTACATCCAACAATTCCATTCCCTAAATGATGATGATGAGAAAACCTATCACTAGTCTCATCGATTAGATTATCCCCATGTAGTAGGGGGAATATTAGGAGTCCTATAAAATTATTGCAAGAGGTTTTCATTACTTAATAGTCCTTCCCAACTCAATGTGAAATATCATTATAATGTTATTTACATTCCCAATGTGGAAGATTTAGTCATAAAATTATTTATATGCCTCAAAATTAACTCGAGGCACATTTTATTGTTTCTTAGCTCCATACATCACCATACTACATAACACATTGCACTATTGAACAACACTATTAAACATCCACATGTTTAACCATCTTACACAAAAACTACTTCATATACTATTTGTGCAACTCATGATGTGCTACAATACTTGTACAACCAACCCTACATGACAACTTTATACACAATCAACTTGTTAATATTAATACAAAATATACAACATATTGCCAACAATTCCCACAAAATTAGTCAACACAATCTCATAGTTTAACTTTTCTTAGAGTTATTTTCCTTACATGATAACCCTATTTTCTATTGATTGACACAATGATTATATCTAGATTAATGTATTTCTACATATTTATGTCTCAAACCTCAATTGACACATCATTCAAACATTTAAATATTTATATATACATTTCTAATTGTTTAGCAATTTTTATTAGTTAAACTAAAACCTTGTAATAAATATATATATATATATATATATATATATATATATATATATATATATTATAAAATTTATTAACTATTTAATATAATCAATTTTGTGGTCGTTAAGATCTTAGACTTCTAAAACTATTGGAAAACAAACAAAATTAAATATCACAATTAAGAAATACAAGTGAAAAAAAAGCAAAAAAAAAAAACAGTAAAAGGATTGTGAAAAACATTCTTAATTGCATTTGCTATTATTTTGGAATACATTAAATGTTGTATTAATATTTCGTAATTTAGTAGTATTCGATATGATCACTTAGATGGACCCAAATCTAAATTACATTGGCATATCCATAACGAACTCAATTAAATGGGCAAAGATATTCGCCTTAAGAAACTATTTATTGAAGCCCATTAAACGGCAATTGATAGGAGACTGAAAAACATTGTCATCCATTCGATTCGATTAAGGAAAATATTTTTACCATCAACATGAAGTTCCAGATTGTCTGGTTTTCTCTGCTTATTATTGTTATTCAAGCTCCACAGGGTAAGTATTATTTTCTTTTTCAATTCAATCTAAAATTTCTAAGGGTTGTGTCTACAAAATTGCTAAATTTTGAACTGTATGATTTATATCTCATCCTTTATTATTTGATATCTCGTTATTATTATGCTAAATTTTAATGTGTACGATCTGTAGCACATCCCTTGTTATTTGGAAAGAATTACGTGATTTCTATCATTCTTGTTCTACATATATGTGATTTGGGAATAATGCAGGGCGGTCGTGTAGTTTAGATAACATATTATACTCATGGGAGGAGATGAAGGACAGAAGCCCACCCTCCCCTCTGTATACAAATCCATATAAGGTTACAGTGGAAAATGTCTGCAAAAGTTGCGATGCAGAACGGGTTTTAATGCGGATGACCAACGACGCTGGCATTAACAATGACAACGAGTATTTGGAGTCTCTTTCTGCAGGTGCAACTTTCACATTTCAGTATCGTGTGGAGGGTTTACTCGTAAATATGAAAACTCTCTATGCAGAATTCGTCCGTTGTCGTTGATTTCCGCCAGCAACAATGAATCTATGAATGATTTGTTTGATACCGAGATTTGGTTGTGATTTCCCTTCCATAAATAAATTTTCAAAGGATTTCTAGTGCTTTGTTTTTTTGTTTAAAAGCAAATGAGAAAGTTAAAATAAGAAGTCTCAAATTTAGAAGTCTTTTGAAATTGGAATTTTAGTTAAAATAAGAAGTCTCAAATTTAGAAGTCTTTTGAAATTGGAATTTTACCGTAGTTTGAATTCAACCTTTTTATTGGATTAAATAGGAAATACTGTTCGAGATGCAGTAATTTATACAATTGTATTATGTTTTAATCGGAAATTCTGTTACATATACATTTAAATATCCAATCAATACCATCAACCTGATTTATGTGAAAGCCATTCCATTTACAAAATGAATGATCAATGTTGAAACCATTCCATTTACAAAATGAATGATTTTTTTAAAGTCTATATTATAGTGGAGGCAAATGATAATTTATTAATATAATTTATGACATTTAAATAATCTTTAATATTTACTCCATGAAGTGGTTCGGGAAAAAAAGCAATGCTAAGAAAAAGCATCAAATGGAAGCCGCCGGAAAATGATTTTATCAAGCTTCAATTTTAATGGAGCAGCAAAAATTAATCCTGAAAGGGCTAGGGCAGGTGGAATTTTTGGCAACTGATCATTGGATATGTTAGGAATTAGTATTTATGTAACGCCCACTAATTCAGACACACAAGGCAACATAGAAAAATATAGGATAACCTTTTTTTTTTGATTTGTTTGAAGTATAGAACGACATTATAGGTGGTCACAAAGGCTACAACTAACTCTTCAAACAACTTGACACAACGATGACCGCATAGGCAACACGAAAACATCCAACACCCATCAAGGAAAGTTCACTTTTCTCTTTGACAAGGCACCACGAAACAACCCAACCACAATACATAGTCACAGTTGAGTACACCCCATGGTGTAAAATCCTTTAAGGTTATGTATTTACTAAAAATGTCTTTCAAGACTTGACTTTAGGATCTAGAAGATTCATGTTGTATTCAAGCATTTATTCTTACAAAGGTGAACTTATTTCTTTTATACTATTGACTAATTATCTTGAGAACATGTTTTTTGAACGAGGATCATCTAAAGACTAGAAAATCTAGCTAAATTCGTTTGTCCAAAAGGGGCACCTTCCATCTCTCACAAGGTTGCTTATTCATACCCAAGCTATTGAATCTTTATTTAGACCTCCATTGCACAAGGTGGCGAGCATAAGCTCCAACTGAAGTGGAGTGCCATTAAGGTTCGGAACTAAAAACTCCTTACATAAGGATCAACAATTAACCATACTTAGGAGAAGATTTCAATGCAGTACTATGGAAAATTTTAGAGTGAGAAGGTCAATTTATTTCATCATCACGATCTCTTTAGTTATTAACCAATTTTTAAACGAGACTTAAGAGTTCAGCTGGATTTGGGTAACAACTTCATTTAGCAATCTCTTAATTAAGTTCACCAAAGGATACACATGGGGTTCCCAAAATGGAAGCACAAGACTTAATGTGTTCTTATTCAAACTCCGCTAATAACTAAGATCTAACTATATCCCCAAAACCCAACAATGATCTTACTTTTTAAAATTACTTAATGTTTCACGACAATGAGGATAAAGTTTAATCCTCATTATGGTTAACGAGGGTAGATTCTTTTACACCACTAGATAGCTCCTTTCTTTCCAATTAAAGACTCTTAATTTTATCTACAAAAACACAGCTTCATTATTATCTTATTTATTTATTCATCTTATATGTATTCATTTTATTTTATTTTTGATTAACTTTAGAAAAAGGGTTGCCAACCCACTAAAAATATACCTAGAATTGCATTGATGCCAAAACCATGGAGGATTATCATACAAGAAATTTTTATGGCTCGAAAGAAGAGTTTACCATCACTTATCGAGAAAACTAAACATTGTTATAACATTTCTATTCAACATTGCACACAAACCAAAGGTGTGAAAAGATTCGATTGAAATTTGGATGAGAACAAGAAGGTAACAAAATTGGTCAAGCCATGCTACAATATTTTTATGACCGATATAATATCACAAAAAGAATACTCATAACAAGGTGATGTGTAATGCTCGCTAAAATCTCCCACTTGAGACCCATGAACAACCTAGGTTTAGTTAGAAAATTATGGAATATATTTTAAAAAAAAAAACGTTAACAAGCAATGTCTCAAGGACGATTAAATTCAACTAATAACTTTTCCCATTATAATAATTACTAAATCCACATTATAAAGCAACAAGTGTAATAAGTCTACACCTATCTCAAATCTCCTTAGGGATTAATTTAATCACTGATTACATTGACATTTTAGCTAAATATTCCCTGAGTTAAAATTTTAGGTTTAAGGGAGCAAAACAATTAAATACCCAAGGTATTTAATTCCACAAGATCTAAGACAAGAACAAGGTTTAATAACAGTGGGGTAAAGGAATACATATTTAAAATCATTAGAGTAAATTCTTACTTACCCACTCCTAGAAGTTGGTTAAATATTCAAATTGATTTTTCCCATGATTAATGCAATTAAAACCTCCTAGAAAAAATTCTCATTAGATAGGGAATTTTCTCACCTTTTCAGTGATATAAAGAAGTCCTCCTAACTCCTCATATTTCTCAAGTTAGGGACCGGTGAAACTTGGGGTGAATTTTTTTCCAAGAACGGGCCTGCGGACCTAGGAAGGAAAATTTTCCCCACCTCGGTTCTATGGACTTTGGAGAGAAAATTAACCCATAAGAGAAAAGTGGAGCCGTTGAAGTGGTGAAGAAAACTTTTCCCAAATGCGGGTTGACAGAGCAGGGAATGCATTTAGCACTTTTTCCCTTCTGGGAAAAAGCAAATTTTACACCTGCACCTCTGTTGACACCTAAGGAGGCCATGTGGTAGCTCTTTATTGGTTGCAGATCAACGGGTCAGCGGGGAAATTTTGAAAAATTTGAGTATTCAAAAGGAAGGGTAAAAAGGTCGAAAAGGAACCCGTGCCCTCCACCGACGCAAGAAGATGTCACGTGTTAGCCAACCGTTAGCTGTGGTTTGGTGGGTTGACAGGGAAAATTTGGAAAATTTACCCAAATTTTTTCTAAAGTGTTAAGGCTTAAAAAGATCTGCTCCTCTGTCGATGCCTCATGAAGCCACGTGGTAACACTTAATTACCAATGGCCTGGTGGGGCTGCTAGGGAAAACATACAAATTTTTCCAAATTTATTTTTGAAAGTGCTTAAGGTTAAAATAGATTCTGAGCCTCTGCCAACACCCAAAAAATCCATGTGTCAATCAATGATTAGCTGCGGGGTGACGGAGGCCATGTAGAGGAAAAATTACCAAATTAAATTTTTGGACTTATATCATTTTTAGAAAAAATTAAGGCTTGCGGATTAATAGAGTGGCGTAGGAAAATTCATGACTTTGCACTTTTTGGGAAAAAAGACAAAAAGAAAAGGAAAACTTTAGCCCACAAGTCTGCCCAGTAATATTTTATTCATTTAAAATTTGAGAGTTAGATTATTCTGAGCCTGAAATGAAGTAAAAACTTAAGAAGGCCATAACTTTTGATTGGGAACTTAAGTTTTGGAAAATGAGGACTTTCTAAAAGTCTCTCGAAGTCCTCTTTTCACAGCATCCTTTGGAATTTGATTTCGATAAATTTTAAAGGGTCAATTCTGAGAAAATGTACTTTCTATCACTTAGAAAGTGAATTAGTATTTTTAACTTATAAATTTTGTTCAAATTTATTTTTAATTCTTTTTCCACTTGCCAAAAAAACATGGAGGATTTTATTTGGAAAATTTTAGGATAGATTGCAAGGTTAAGTTTGCTTTAATTGATTTTCAGTCAAAATTTATCAATTTTATACAGTAAGAAGTCTACAAGTTTGCCTTTTCCTAATTTGAAAGGTTCTATAAAATTTTCATAAGTATTGTGGTATGTTTGGGTTTGTTTTTACGTTACAAATAAAATTTGATATTTCATTTTGTCATTTTGATGTTGTAAGGTCATTTTATTCAATTTCTAATTAATAATTGCCAATATGAAAGTTATCTAACAGAGCTCAAATTTGAATAGATTTGCTTTCATTTTCCAACTTTAAACTATGAATTCATTCCAACCCAATCTATCATACTAAGTTGACTTTGGCAAAGTATTCAAATGCCAAATTAAAATTCTAATTTCCAAAACATTTATTTTTAAAAATAACTAGATTATTATGACATTTCTCCATACATATTCACTTTTTCATCCTTCTAATAGAATTTCAAAATACATTCAAGAATTAAATTTCAATACACTAATAATACCATTTGAGTAAAGTAATACAATCCTTCTATTTACTAAAAGAGACGCCTTTACAATTTCTTCTTTCATTCCTCTATTACAATATACATAATATGATTTCATTCACATTCTTTCAAAAGCATAAAAAATAGAGTATATCTCTTTCACAATTCAATTTATAACTTTCATAGCCCATACAGACCATCTTTCCATCACAAATAATATGCAATATCATCCACTTCAAGTGGAAAAATGTTACATTAAGAAATGATCTCAGCAAAGACTGTAAAATTGTCTTCTTTCTCAGTTATAGAACAACTATAGGAATTTCCATCATTCTCTAATTTGGTCACAACATAATAGGGAAAAGGACAATGCTCTCCACCCAACGAAGACATCCAATGAAAAGGGAGAAGCCATCTTTCTTCATTGGCCCTTGAGCCCTAACCACATTGCAATAAGAAATGTTTTTTTTAACTCATGGCAACAATAGGCTTGCATAACAAAAAGACATATTTCTCATTCAAAACACAAGTCCAAAACAAAATTGTAGTTTTCCACCATAGAACAAAACATAGCAAACAACCCTCAGGCTTCATCATAGCAAGCCAAAGAAGTAAGAAACTATGGTTGGATGTTGCTTATGCATCCCAAATGGAGAAATGGGTATCACAACTTGAGAACAAACCGCTAAATTATATATCATTTCAAATCGCTGAAAATGCCTTTATGCATCCCCCAATTACCCATTATTCCTCACATTTCCTTATGCATTCCCAACCTATTATGGAACCCCATAATGAAGTAAATAAATGTAAGCTATTTATTTGTAAGGTGGAACAAAAATCCCAAATCCCTCCACAGTTATATCTCCCCAAAACACTTATGCCTCCCAAATAAATGACCCATAGTCTTCTCCTCCACCATCCCTAGGCCATCTACCAAAACAACCCACACACATGTTACAACGTTCACAACAATAACATTTACACAATTAAAATAAGAGCATATCAAGAGCCAAGCTCTTACCACTCCATAATAGAGTTTGTTCCAAGTTCCAAACAACAATATTTTCAATGCAAAACAGCCCAAGATAAATGAAACACAGACCTATATAAATTTTGTAACTTCCTCCAAAAGCAAGAGCTCCAAACAACAAAATGAAGTAAGAAAAAGTGAAGCAACCCAAAAGAGTGTAACCCCAAAACAAGAAAATGAATTCAAATATATATAAGGGGGGAGATAAGAGGATGAGGTGGATCCATGTAGGATGCCACTTTGCACATCCTCAACTCCAACACTCAAGGTCAACTTCATTCTCCAATTCATAATAAATAGGTCCGTGAATAATATGATAGTTTACTTACACACTCCAAATCAAGTCCACACCCCAAAAGGATTTACATTAAAAGCATGTAATAAAGTGCAATTAAAACATTCAACTTGACTTACAAAAAAACACAAATAAGGTCTAAATTTAACCCTCTAACTATAGGCAATGTTGGTATATAAATTTGAGAGGCATGGGACAAGTTTAACTTGTCCCACAAGTCTCCAAAATCAGCTTCCAAGGACAAATTCGAATTTCAAGAAGGTGGAGTGTTTCTTACTCAAAAATCAACTTACATATCCCTTACAAATTACTTACAACACTTGATCCAAGAGCCAACAACTCTATTAATTGCATTTTCATGATCCATTTTGATTAATTAATTCATAACAATATGATTACTCACATTAATTCACCACAATTAATAAATAATGAAAGGGGGTAAAAACATCACTAAATAAACACATACAAACATCAATGAAAAGGAACCGAATAAATAAATACACATAACCCTTGGTCACATTTAAAGATGATCCCTCCCATGGGAATCCCTAACACAATCAAATACATACAAACAAATACAATTTTCCATGGTGACCTTGTTGAATTCAATGTGGTCGGTCTCCAATCGTCTGATGTTTGTTGTGATAATTTAAACTGCAAAATACAAATACCTCCTTGGGCCTCTTGGCCACATCAGAACATCCAATATAAATATAAATATAATTCCAACATCATCTATATATATATGAATCACAACAACATCTAGGAAACCAACAACATCATTTGCAATTTTATCAAAAACTCTATCATTATCAAATAAATTTCATTTCTAGGTCTACTCAATATATATCCAAATATCACATGTCCAAAGAATATCCATAAATATAGCCATTTCAAACAATATATCATCATCAATATATAAAGTGTCTCTAATAATCATCATGCATTATATATAACTCAAAAGCAATAATAATCCATGATCTAACATCTAACACCATACCAAATCAAAACTATAATAATGTCCATAAGATAGTTAGTAGTATCATGATCAATATCAAAAGTGTCAAACGGAAGTGGGAACTACATCCCCCTCCCCTTAGACTCAACTTTCTCTTGGAAGTCATTGGAAAGAGAGATAGGAACAAATACAATAGAAAAAGGATCACTCCATTATGGGATTTCTTGCTTCAAACAAGTGTGGGTCTATATAACCTAAGTTTGGTCCAATGCAATTCAACAAGAAAAGGGAGATTGCAAGGGATGAGTTCTAAACTTTCTGCATGCAAGGCTATGAACACTTAAATCTAGAGAGTAATTTACGCTATCAATGAAGATACTACAGATAACAATATAATATGAAGAGTTCAAAAGATTCTTAAGAGTAACCACCAAGTAGAGGAATAATAAGGAGAATTCCATGAGTTTGAGAATGACCACATAGTTTCCCAAGGAATACAACATACTATAATAAGAAAAAATCACCTATGACCAAATTTGCACGAGGAATAAGTCTACTCAAGGTCCCACAATTTGAGGATCACATAGGAAAAGTTTAATCAATAAGGAAACCTAAATCAACAAAACATTTAAAATCAAGGAAATTTTCAAGGAAAGAACTTCTATATAACTCGAGAGGGTATAATTAACTTTTCATGGTAATACAAGCAAATTCAAGACCACAAGTTTTCCTATAGTCTGATTTTTTACACTTTTGTTTTAAGAATCGAACACACCATACCAACCAAATCTAAAGAAGTCAACCGTTTAGCAAAAGAATATATATATATATCTCCCCTAGCAACAAACATATCAATACAAGTACCATAAATTATAGCACAATGGGATTTATTTATCTTATTTCCTAATCAAGATCGGAATAACCATAAAGAGAGCACAAGAAACACCAATGACCACTCAAGGTCGCTAGGGAGAAGAACAAGTAACAAGGGGTCCAAACTACAATCCAAGGTTGCATCGTATCAAAAGTGAATAACATCATCTTGCACTTTCCATCCTAATGGAAAAGGGGCAACAATAACAAGGTGAACCATGAAAATATGAAGAAAAAATAAGACTTCCCAAAGTTATTTTATATCCTTAACATATGTTTCCTTAAAATGACAATAACTTAGGTCTCTAAGGACAAGACAAAAATGTAAGGAGGTTGCTTCTTAAACAAAAGATAAGTCTTAATCCAAAAGGACCACAACTCACACTCATCAAGCTACGGGATGATAAGTGTATGATGAACCAAAAATCCCACAAGAAAGGCATATACATCTATGAATAAGAAAGTACTAAGCAACTATAACACATTGCTATCCAGCAGGTGTTTCACAATTTCAGGTAGGCGACATAACTACAAGTTCAACTAAACATTGCAATCAATACCCATAAACCCTACTTATTTTATAACTCAACTAATAAATTCAAAAGTTGTAGTTTCATTTGTTAAGCACATTCCTTTATGAGTTTTTCTTAATTAAACTAAGGGGGCATGATTTCTCGCCATTCTGTAAAGGCATAAAAGAGAAAAGGTATTTATTTTACTCTCAGCAGAGGTAGATGGAAAAAGTTTTCCTTTTCTGTTCTTCTACATGTTTTTTTCTTCTATTAATCTACCAAGGTTAAAGCAAGAACCATTTTCTCTTTCTATGTTCCAGTTTATTTGTTAAGCTTCAAGGCCAAATCTCTTCAATTATAGTTTTATGATGTTTTGGTGAGTCAACTTGTCAATTAAATTTTTTATGAGAAATAAGGCTAAACATATCACACAGTTACTTTTATGGGAGAGAGATAAATCAAAACATCACATTTTTTAATTCTAAGGAAAACAGGAACATTCAACATAGAAAACACATTATTAATTTTGTAAGGACTAGGAATCTATCAACCGACATGGATCAAAACAATATTTTGAGATATTTACACTAAATACAAGTATCATAAAACATTCCTTGTGGTTTTCTACGAGTTCTCAAAAGAAGTTACAAGGAAGACCCATTAAGGAAGCATAATTACTTTTACTTATCTACTAGGGTTTAACATTGTTCGTTGTTTTTTGGTGAAAACATTTTACTCACCTGATAAGACAAGGAAAGTTTTCAAATCTACACCCATATTACCACAGGATACCACCAACCAAGTAATCAAAATGAAAAGGAAATATTTTAACTATAAGAACACCACACATACTTGCTAGAAAGCATCAATTATAAGCAGACATTCAACTATCTATTCAACATGGCTTTATGAACAAGAATTATAGCTTCACAAGAAGAATCACATTATAAAATACCATCAAGATTAAATCATGAAGGTCTAATTACACTAACATCACCAGTGACATGATCCAAAAGTCTCAAAGCATCCATAAGTGTCTCCATGTAACCCAAAGATTGATAGGTCAACGTGAGAAAAACAAACACCTTTAATTAAACACATTGCCCAAATGGGCTTAAATCTAATCATAATTACAAAGATGCATACAATCCACAAGTCAATACTTTTATAATGAAACACAAAAACCATGATAAAAATTAGCATGCCATCGATGAAAGGTCACTACCAAACAACCACTTTTCCACTAACATCCATAGCCAGCTAAAATATAACCGATCCCATTATAATTCATCAACCCATAATTAAACACCTCTACTTCGACGAGGTTCAAGATCTTACCGGATTGTAAGAGAATCACCACCACCACTAATAGGCTGCTAACACAACGAACTCTCTTCCCAACAAGGTTGAGTAATGAAAAGGTCACTCTAAGATCCTAGATACACTCAAGGTTCCGTGCATCGAAAACCAAGGCATAACTTTAAGCACCAGAGGACATTCAAGACACCTAGGGTGTACCCCCATATGACACTATGCATGAATACAAGTCGCATAGAACCAACTCAACATCATGCAAGAAGAAACATAATGTTTAGCTAAGAAGCGGAAAACATAATGAGCTCTGAGTCACAAAGCAAAATAAAGTCTAAGAAATATCAGCAATCAAGGAAAGTGACTAAGTAGCCGCATTGCAAAGTCTACAAATTATCAAAAAAATATAAATAACTAGAAGAGCCTCAAAGATTCTCAATCCAATCATAAAATAAGATGATGGTCCTTGATAAAATGACACAAGTTTATGAATGTAAAATACAAAACGTTAACACCACATTCACTTCGTAGCCCTTCATGGCCACCAATAGGGGTACTCTACCTCGAGGTCAGTTCCAAGGACATATGCATAGGATTGGGTCATAAACGACACCCAAAATTAATGTCCACTCTCCCATATGGGTAATAAAATGAAATACAGACAACCAGACCAAATTTCCTAACTACTGAAGGAAGGAAGCTCTAAAAAACTTCTAATTAACACTTCCCGACCCCAGGACATAACCACTATTGTCCAACCACAAGATTCACACCATAAAATTTATCATTCCAACAAATCCAATAAGGAAGGGTCTCAACAAAGGGCTTAACACATCATACAATTAAATCAAGTTTCAGGACTTGTAAAACAACACATTTTCAAAGGGGAACCAAGTTTCCACTATACTAGAAGGTCACAAAAATCAATTTAATTTGACATTATTAGTTACCCGGGTTCAGAAAAAATGCCACTGAGCGAGTACAACAATTCAAAAAACTTATTATTTTTATTATTATTTTAATTTTGGTAGTTCAAATGAATAGAGTAACGTAATATTTCTTCATACGTATTTCTTTTTTAATTTTCAAACAAGTTTGTTTTTTTAGATTCAAACATGTGCTAGGTTTATAGTTCATGCCTCAAGTTTTCTAGTGTGCCCAAGGGTCCAAGATTTAAACCCACAACTTTGATACCAAGTGTAACACCCACTAAAATCTCCCACTTGAGACCCATAAACAACCTAGGTTTAGTTACAAAATTATGATTTTTTTTTAATGTGTTAACAAACAAAGTCTCAAGGACAATTAAATTCAACTGAAAATTTTTGCCATTATAATAATTACTAATTCCACATTATAAAGCAACAGTGTATAAGTCCACACCTAGCTCGAATCTCCTTAGGGATTAATTTAATCACTGATTACATTGACATTTTAGCTAAATATTCCCTAATTAAAATTTTAGGGTTAAGGGACTGTTTGTATATATCTCCCTCCCCAGGTAAATATAGACAAGCAGAAGGATATGGAAATCAAGGAAACTCAAATTGTCGACATGCAAAAAGTCGCGCCCATGGCGCAGGTTTGAGGCGCAAAGCGGAAAATGCCGACATGAAAATGGATGCACCTATGGCATAGGTAAGAATATGTTGACATACAAAAAGTCACGTCCATGGTGCAGGTTTGAGGCGCAAAGAGGAAAATGTCAAAATGAAAATGGATGCGCCTATGGCGTAAGTAAGAAGATGTCAACATGCAAAAAGCCGCGCCCAAGGCGCAGGTTAGAGGCGCACAACACAAGGTGTCGACACCACATTTTCAGCGCCTATGGAGCACTTAAGAGTATGTTGACATGAGGATGGATGCGCTAAGGCGCATCTTCAGGAGGCGCAACATTTTGAGCGTTGACACCCTGACAGAAAGCAAACCCTGACACATATAATCAAATGGCCATAACTTTTCACAGGGAGCTCGGATTCACGCAAGGTTGGAATTTTCAGAAAGCGTGTATTATAAATTCAATGAGATTACTCTTGCAAATGGTTGGAGTATGAATTCTTGAGAAAAATTTGAGAAAGTCATCTTCCCGAGAGGCCAAAGCTGAGATTACATGTTATTTTTCTTCTGTGTTAGATAATCTGTCATGTTAACTTGGTTGCAGCTATATATCCATTGACAAACACTGAGATTGCTCTGGAAGCTTTCCCTGCTGATGAATCTAAGAATTTTTGGAATTAATTTGTGCCTAATCTCTAGCAATTTTGTGCTTGCTTTTTTTTAGAATGTCTGTAAATATATTCTTTCGTTCCTATTACAATCTTATACTAATTTTTTTTGTGAAATCACACATGATATTGTCCCTGTGACAGTCTAATGGTATTTGCAATTTCATTTCAAGAAGATCCTTCATCGTGGATGAAATAAACAAATTTAAAATCAATTCATTGTCATTTATTGATAAAGATTGTTTGTAAGTCTTTGGGTGTACCTTAGGCATGATTAATCAAAAACTTTAGTTTTTAATTGTGTCTTTAAATTCAAGCCTTCATGTTAGAGTCTCAAATATTATGTGAAAACGTGCTGATCTGGGCCTCCATTGAAGCACACCTTCTGGTTGAAGGAACGTCTTGACTGTTTTGGAGCTTTCTGTTGTGATGTTGTTCATTATTGTGAAGTCCCTCCAAGGATTTGGTATAATAAACTTTATCCTGCTTCATCTCCCACCAAAATAATTTAAAAACCATTGATCCACACTGAACTACCCCTGTTTTCCTTGTGTATCAACAAAGGATCAAAATATACTTGCAAAAATATGTATAACAATCAGGATCTCTTAATGGGTAAAAGCACAATAAACTGTCCCACTTTTTGGTATGTTTTGTACCATTATAAACATGAATTTTCAGTTTCATTGATTTTCTAAAGGTAATAGCCATAAAACCGTACACATTCATGAAATTCCACAAACTAACGAAATGTTGTATTTAGAGTGTAGAATACAAATCAATTTTTTTTTTTTAAAAATTGCAAAAAAAAAGGTCTTTTTCTTAATTTTATTCATACGTTGTTTCTTATGTTATAAAAGAGGAATGACTGTCCTCGGATGGTTTTTTTGAATGAAAATTTATTTTTTCACCATGAAATTTTAGATATATGTTCAAGATTTGAATTTTGAGTTGCTATCAAATTTTCATATTTTTTGGACTTATATTTTTTTTTAATTAATTATTTAGTAAAAATATTTTCAAATAAATGGCGTACAAATGTTTATACCAATAAATTTTAAGATTTATATCGAAATTGAATTTTTTTTTCACAGGTAAGAAGAAGACTTCAATAAATAGTAATTTTAATTTTTTCAATTTTTTTGATATTTTTTGCTATTTTTCAAATTGGGTTGATTGTGTACGATCGATTGTCCTAAAATACCATATGTTAGCAAAATATAAAAAATAAATAGTAAAACATATTTATAAAAAATGAAAATTATATTTTTAGAAAGCTAATAAAATTCTGTATTTTGTGTTAAATTTTTGTAATTTTATTCATTCGTTAACCCTAATTACGTGGCACCTAAATGGCACATTTTGGCATAAAATTATCCTCCAAATGGATTTGGCGCCAAAATGTGCCACATAAGTGCCACATAGGTGCCATGTAGGGGGGTTCGCGCGAAGGGGTGTTCGCGCGAAGGGGGTTCGCGTGAATGGGGTTCGCGTGAACCCCCCTTCGCCCGAACCCCCCTGAACCCTAAATCCGCCGCCCAAAACTATATAAATATCTATATATAACTCTTTGCCGCCGAAATTATTTTTTATTTGTATATAGTTGTGATTTTTTGCTGTTGCACTTTCTAGTTTCAGGAAAGTTCCAATGATGAAGTAATGTCTCAGCAGTGTTATAGAAAAACAAGATGTTTCAGACATTATACCAGCTTCAACAATAAGAACGACTCAATTCCCAATTGATGCAAAATCACTGGTAATTCAGATCTAGTAGGCAGATCACCCTGAAAGTCACCAACTATTATCTATTTTTACACCCCCTTGCAAAATTGATCAACCTATAGATCTAGGCATTAATAGTTAATGAGAGTAATTTACAGGGTATCTCATGATGAGCTTACGAGCCGTGAGGAAGGTTTGGAGATAGGTTTTTCTTAATGGGTAAGATGGAAAAATGTATGGAGTGTATCTTCTTGTCATGTGACAATACTCCTTAACACACGTAAGCAACCCTCTTCTTGTTGCAAGAAAAGTCTCCTTAACACTCGTCAATGCCCCTCTTCTTATCCTACCAAAACTCTTCTTGAAATGCATCAACACCCCTCTTATTGTTTCATGATAACCCTCCTTGATGCACATCAACGCTCCTCATCTTGTCATGTGAAAACCCTCCTTGATTCGCATCAACACCCCTCTTCTTGTCGCGCGACAACCATCTTCTTGTCACACGTCAATGCACACCTTCTTGTCATGAGTCAATGCCCACATTATTGACGCGCGAAAAGAAAAATTTCTTGTCACGCATCACCTTCATCATGCATCAGTGCTGTGTCCTTTCATCTGTTAACATATTTTTTGATGCTCATCAATCGCTTCCTCTTTATCACACGTCAACTGTTTCCTCTTGGCACGTGACAATATACGTTCTTGTTGTATGATAAGATCCCATCCTTTACATGCATCATTCCATTCTCCTATCACTACTGTCCCCTTCATCGCACGTCAGCGTTTCCTCCTGTCGTGCATCAACCTCCTTTTTCTAATGCATGCCAACCTCCCCTCACTGTCCCGCGACAAATTTTATTCTTGTCATGCAACAAGTCTTTCCCTTATCGGTGGCACCCCTTCCTGTTCTTGTCAAGTGTCAACCAGTGGTTCTTTTCGGGTGAAAACAAGGAATTCAAGATATGGCTAGACATTAATGACACCATACAAGGTAGCTCAACAACCAGATTAATGAGGTATGGCACCCCTATTCACCATGAAAGAAAAGTACCATTGGAAAGTGAACCAACATGCTCACCCATACCTACGTGTAGGTAATTAATGAAGGATGTTTGCTGGTAGATCCTTTTATCTATATATATGTAAATTCCCCTCATTTGAAGGGGAGAGAGTTTGAAATTGTAAAGGAACTCTGCCAAAATTGTTCTAGCGCTTTTGTGAGCTGCAGGCCTCAAATTTATACATTTTGTGAAGGATTCTTGCCTTGTGCCTATATTGTAATGGATTGTGCATCATTTTAAGCAATAAAATAATTTTTTTGTGGATTTCCTTGCCCTAGCTTGATTTATATTACACTGATTTCCTTCTATTATATTTTATAGGTATATTTTTCATATTGTGTTCCTTTGCAGGGCTTAGATTTGTTGTGCTCCATGAAATTTGAGGTTTGAATACATTTAGGGAATGTGGTATTTTGTATTCCCTCTTCTTTCCCATTTTTCCCACTTTCACTCACTAGGAATCTCTCTAGCCTTGTTTTGGTGCTATCGCCTTCTTTAGTTTAGGATTTACATTTTATGTATTTCTCTTCCTCTGGTCCTTTGGAATTGGTAGTTTAGGAGTAGATTAGCATTAGAATAGGTCAGGAACTAGCCTTCTCTAGAGGTTTGTCTCAATCCCAATGGTTCAACACCTTGAGACAATCCAATATTAGTCAAAAGTAGGGTTTGGTAATGTGCAAATCCTAGGGTGCTACTTTATTGACATAACAATGCCTTTATATGCCTCAAGGGTAGGCACAAACCTATCTTACAACAAGACTCAAAATCTTCTCATAAATATCATCGAGTTGTTATGGTGTGGTAGTGACAAGATATTTTTGGAAGTGGGTGGTTGGAAGTTCAAATCTCCCTAACCGATCTGCTTGGACATTTGGCATAGTGGGAAGTTAAATCCCACATACGTGATATAAAGAAAGGATGGTGTGTTTAAATGGAGAGGTGTCACCAAAATATTTTTGGATGAGTCCACATGTGTCTCTTTATTTTTCCACCCACATTAATGCCACATTTCAACTTGGATATATTCCAAGTGTCCAAATGTGATTTGTGCATTTGGTGAATACTTAGCCCATTGACCACCACTTGATTGAAATTTTACTAGTCATAAATTTTGCATATGAACTCAGATTCGGTCCATTCAAAATGCGTTAGAAAGGTATTGAAAATATAGAAGCAAAAATTCTAACTCTAGATGATTTATAAATCATCCATTTTTCTAAATGTCACTTTTGTATTGGTTAGTTGACTCTGTCGAGTCCAAATTGTGACCAAACTTTGACCAATAATACTTTGAGCATACAAAATCCATTACCAACATTCAAGATACCGTTGTAAAGATATAAAAATTATATACCACTCTGGAATGGTTTAGGGAGATTTAGGGAAATCATGATGTCCCAAAATGTATTCGGAATCAAATGAGGAGATAAATCCTTACAGTTGGACTACGGATGGGCTAAGATATAAAAATTAAGGTCATATTGATAGTGTTGGTGCTCAAATTTGTCTTACCCCATTTTTCAATGAAATTCTTTAGTTTTCAGCCTCTATTGTGTTTTTTTTCTCCCCAAGCTCAAATGGTGGTTCTCCCACATTTTACGGTTTGACGGGTGTAGTTTCCCGGTCAAAACTATTTCTCGGCATCAGTTGAAACATGGCTCTTTCTGGTTAGATGCGGCTTTGCGGGGAACTTTTAAAATTCTAAGGCTCACTTCAACCCAAAACATGTCCACGTGGTGAGCCTGGGCTTGCTCAAGGCTTCTTCTCTTGGGTACCATCTTGAAGTTGTGCCATAAAGACACGTGGAGGCTTCCTCCAGGCCTTCCCATACTTAGACTTTTCAAGAAAATTCCTAAAGGGCCTGGGAAATGTTGAGGGACCGCACATGTTTGAGGTCTCTACTTTTCAGGACCATCTCAAAATGTGCCATTGAGACACGTAGCAGGTGGGGAAATGGAGAAACAGAGCTTCGGGGTCATTTAAGGTTTTTTTCCTTTTGAAAAAAAGGGATAAATTGTAAGTTGAAGCACAGGACCACTGGGACCCACATCAGAAGCTAAAGGTGGAAGGGAAGAGTTGTGGGAAAAATATAGAAAATTTTCTTTTTCCAAAGGTTATAAAATATCAAAAAGTGCTCCTAGGCCCATTTCCAATCACGTTTTTCCATTTGGAGGGCTCAAATTAAAAGTTGAAAGACCGGATCAATGGTAGCTGTGCATTTCATTTAATTTTGCCTCCATTAAAGTTGCAGGATGTTTGGAGATGCATTTTTTGCATCATTCTTCATCAATCTTTTGTCAAATTTGTGTTGTTTTGGTTAGCTAAGTTTAATTGAATCAATTTGGGATCTCAATTTGTAAATCTAAAGTACTTTTGAAGTGGATTTTTTCTCGGGCTCATGCAGAAACATAAAATGCCAGATCCAGAAGTTACAGAGTAAAAGGATTAAATGATGAAAGTGTAGGCGCAAAAGGTGAAAAAGGCGTGGCTTGAGAGCAAAAAGGGATGACCTGTCAAATTCCAGCTATGCAAAGGCTCTAAAAAATGATTAAAAAGGGGATTTATCACCTGACATAATAAAAATGATTAAAGGGACTCTCGAAAAGTTGTGGCATGGCATCCTAGTCATTAGTTGAGGGCCCAAGAAACGTGATCTATTCACAGTTGGTCCACCTGGCAGATTTCAGATCTGAACTTGTTAAATGACACTATCTGAAAACAAAATAGTAACAAGCAAAGGTCCCTTGAATATTCTTCTATTTTGAGGGGAAAAAGTGCTGTAGGCGCTAAGGATGAAGAATATGCTTCCAGTTAGAAAAATGATGCACATATTTGCAAAGATTTACCTTTTTTTAAAACTCTTGGCAAATTTTTGTGAATATGTTGAATGTCACATTCTGCAAATCATGATCCGATATTTGCAACAAAGGTGCTTCAAATATTCATATTTTGGGGGGAAAATTGGATGTAAAGGGTGCATTATAAATTCAATGAGATTACTCTTGAAAATGGTTGGAGTATGAATTCTTGAGAAAAAAATTGAGAAATTCATCTTCCTGAGAGGCCAAAGCTGAGATTACCTGTTATTTTCTTCTGTGTTAGATTTTTTGTCATGTCAAGTTAATTGCAGCTGTATAGCCATTGACAAACACTGAGATTTCTCTGGAAGCTTTCCCCTGCTGATGAATCTAAGAAATTTTGGAATTATTTTTTGCCTAATCTCTAGCAATTTTGTGCTTGCTTTGTTTTCAGAATGCATGCAAATAGTTTCTTTCGTTCCTATTGCAATCTTATAATGAATTTTTTGTGAAATCACACATGATCTCGTCCCTGTGACATTCTAATGGTATTTGGAATTTCATTTCAAGAAGAGCCTTCATCATGGATGAGATAAACAAATTTAAAATCAATTCACTGTCATTTGTTGATAAAGATTGTCTATAAGTTTTCGGGTGTACCATAGGCGTGATTAATAAAAAAATTTAGTGTTTAATTGAGTATTTAAATTCAAGCCTTCGTGTTAGAGTCTCAAAGATTATGTGAAAACGTGCTGATCTGGGCCTCCATTGAAGCACACCTTCTAGTTGAAGGAACGTCTTGACTATTCGGGAGCTTTCTGTTGTGAAGCTGTTCATTATTGTGAAGTCCCTCCAAATATTCAGTATAATCAACTTTATCCTGCTTCATCTCCCACAAAAATCATTTAAAAACCATTGATCCACCTTGAACAACCCCTGTTTGCCCTGCGTATCAAAAAAGGAACAAAATATACTTGCAAAAATATGCAGAACAATCAAGATCTCTTAATGTCTTTAGTAACCTTTACCTTGTATTGAAAATATCTCCATAATATAGAAGTGACAACTTGTGAGAGTCATATTTGGTGTTTTGATCATATTTTCCCGAGGTTTGCTTTATAAAATTTGTGCAAAAGAAAGGTATTTGCATCTCCTTCAATAACAAAGGTTACAAAATAGGTTCTCTTACCTTGGTTGAAAGGCACAACCTAAAATATTTAGGATAAGATCAAATCCTTTTAAGGTGCTACCCACTTCTTCAAGGCCTGAGTGCTAAAAAGTCAGATAAATTGCCTCCCTGGCTACAAAATGACATACATAATCATTTATCTACTTTTGAGTGTCCTGTCAAATCCATGATGCTACTCAGTTTGTGAAGAAGAGTAAATCCAGGTACCAACAAATAGGTTCCTAAGTAATCATCAATGGAATTAAGTAAATACTAACATGATCAAGTTCTAAATTTACAAATTTATGTTTCTACAATACCACCATTTATCTTGCTCATATATATCAAATATCTAGCCAATCCTTGATTGTGGAAAACACCATGAAGAGTTTTGATGGACTTCCATCTTTAAGCTTTGTGTTCACTCTTCCTCATTTTATAAAAAAAAAGGTTAATTTATGTCCTAAAAATACATCATCACCATCATAATTTTCATGTTTGCAAATCCTTGTGAGATTTATTATGAAGAAAAAAAAACCTAAGTCATACAAATATGTGTATTTAGTTGTTTGTATTTATTTGAATTCGTTTCTTATATTTTTACTCTTCATTTGAGGTTAGAGTTTCTTCAAGCAGAGAAAAAATAACTATCTTAGTCTTTCCTACCTTTCTATCTCAACAATATTTTTAATTTTTTTTACTTTACTAGAATTCAATGTTTTCCTCAATTTTTTTCAAACATGTAAAATGTACCTCTAGATTTTGATTCCCCATACCTTATCTTCCTCTTAGTTATTTATTGGGAATGGTTTCACATAGACAAGGTACATTTCATCTAATAATTTTCCATAGACTTAAATATATACTTTCTTTTACTCAAATTTTAGCTTAGATGGAGTACTAGTAAAAACCATTAATAGATTATCCCAACATTTTGGCAAAAACAAATAAAACTAATGCACTTTTATTCTTCATCTATTTAGATTTTAACAAAAGTAGATTGAAATACCACATTATTTAAATATTTTATATGTTCTTCCATAGAGTCCCCATCACTAATCTTTAATGACTATAATTCTTTTGGAATGAATTGTTTATTTATAAGAGATTTTGCGTGATAGATCGATAGTCACCAACTTGTCCCATGGTTACTTTGTATCATAGAGTATTTACTATGTAAACATATTTTCTATTATGTATATTTGTAGGGTACTAATAATACGCTTGTTTCCAAATATACATCTAAATATGTTATTATCAAAAACCCCTCCCAATATAATTTTTTAAATTATAAGCTGCCCATTTTCTCTGTGACATTTTTATACCCATTTTTATTTCCATCTCTTCAGTGTTGGAGTCGATGTCTTACATTTTTATAAAATTTAATTATATTTCCACTTAAAACCTTAATGAAATTCATATTGGACTCAAAATGTACAAATCCTCAGTATGAGTAATTTGATGTATCTCTTCCTTTGTTTTCTATTTACTTTTCTCGCACTAATAAAAAATTTGAAGGTCTATATGAGGTGCATTCATGTTAGTTAAATTTATTAATATTCTTGTCATTCATTTACCTTAAAATTTTGAATCAAATAACAAAAAATATACCTTAGCAATAATACTATGCATATTGATGTCTTGCCTATTAAAAGTTATGTAGTGTCAGAACTCTAGAAATATTTAAAACATGTTTCTTATCTAATAAACACAACACTAATTCAAAAAAATACACAATGAAAATGATCTCAATTTATGGATTTTTATTTTCACAAAATTGCTCCTCCTCCCTCCTCCCTATTGTTCAATATACCCTACCCTTAATATATTTTAAGAAATCATTACACGTTAACTCATTATACCCCTTAGTATGGGGAAATATATTGGGTCCATTTTGACTAATATAGGTAGATATGTAATGAATTGGATTGTGAATCCCTTGTACTTTATAGCAGATTTTGTGAATAATTCAGTAGAATTGGATCTACAAACACAACATGCTGCATATTAGTTTTATGAAGTCTTGCAAATTAGTTTTATAGGAAAGCTCAAGAATAGTCAATAATTGCAGATTTTGAGAAAAAATAATTGGGAAAGGTACTAGTAAAAGTGGATTATCATAGACTATATGCTAGATAATTAGATGAGGAATTTAGGAAGTGGTAGCTACAAATAAATTGATTAGCAAGTTTTTCTTAGATGATATAGGCATAAACTATCAAGTAATCCAATATTTATTTATGTTTTAATTAATTTTTCTACTATACATTTTTAATAGAGGGCATTAGCTCTAGCATTGCCCAAGCCACTCATAATCCTTATTTCGGCCCTGTCCATAAGGAGATCTACTATATTTAGTTTTTGTAACTTAGTATCGTGGCCATTAAAAGTAGTCATTTTTTTTAATCATTTCCCATAGTTTTCATATGGCAATATTATTTAGCATAAAGCTCCAAATCGAGAAATTCATCTATCATAGGAGCTTTTCCTCTAGATAAAAATCTTAAACCAAAATTTAATAAACATGTACAAAAAATCGATAAACCTAAATAGACAGGAGGTGAGTTACAAGATTCTTAAATAAGGAATGATTATCACATGGAAATATAATTAAAAAACCTTTATCTAGGAACACCCTTTTGGGTAAAAAAATTATAAAATAGGAATCTTCATTCAATTGTGTGAACTTGAATGTTTATAATTTAATCACATGCTTCAAGGTTTTGTAACTTCATGTACAGTATCATTGTACATTTTCTTTATTTTTCTATTCATTATATGAATCTACATCCAGCAATTCCATTCCCTAAATGATGATGATGAGAAAACCTATCACTAGTCTCATCGATTAGATTATCCCCATGTAGTAGGGGGAATATTAGGAGTCCTATAAAATTATTGCAAGAGGTTTTCATTACTTAATAGTCCTTCCCAACTCAATGTGAAATATCATTATAATGTTATTTACATTCCCAATGTGGAAGATTTAGTCATAAAATTATTTATATGCCTCAAAATTAACTCGAGGCACATTTTATTGTTTCTTAGCTCCATACATCACCATACTACATAACACATTGCACTATTGAACAACACTATTAAAAATCCACATGTTTAACCATCTTGCACAAAAACTACTTCATATACTATTTGTGCAACTCATGATGTGCTACAATACTTGTACAACCAATCCTACATGACAACTTTATACACAATCAACTTGTTAATATTAATACAAAATATACAACATATTGCCAACAATTCCCACAAAATTAGTCAACACAATCTCATAGTTTAACTTTTCTTAGAGTTATTTTCCTTACATGATAACCCTATTTTCTATTGATTGACACAATGATTATATCTAGATTAATGTATTTCTACATATTTATGTCTCAAACCTCAATTGACACATCATTCAAACATTTAAATATTTATATATACATTTCTAATTGTTTAGCAATTTTTATTAGTTAAAATAGAACCTTGTAATATATATATATATATATATATATATATATATAAACTATTTAATATAATCAATTTTGTGGTCGTTAAGATCTTAGACTTTTAAAACTATTGGAAAACAAATAAAATTAAATATCACAATTAAGAAATACAAGTGAAAAAAAACCTAAAAAAAACATTAAAAGGATTGTGAAATACATTCTTAATTGCATTTGCTATTATTGTGGAATACATTAAATGTTGTATTAATATTTCGTAATTTAATAGTATTCGATATGATCATTTAGATGGACCCAAATCTATATTACATTGGCATATCCATAACGAACTCAATTAAATGGGCAAAGATATTCGCCTTAAGAAACTATTTATTGAAGCCCATTAAACGACAATTGATAGAGGAGACTGAAAACATTGTCATCCATTCGATTCGATTAAGGAAAATATTTTTACCATCAACATGAAGTTCCAGATTGTCTGGTTTTCTCTGCTTATTATTGTTATTCAAGCTCCACAGGGTAAGTATTATTTTCTTTTTCAATTCAATCTAAAATTTCTAAGGGTTGTGTCTACAAAATTGCTAAATTTTGAACTGTATGATTTATATCTCATCCTTTATATTATTTGATATCTCGTTATTATTATGCTAAATTTTAATGTGTACGATCTGTAGCACATCCCTTGTTATTTGGAAAGAATTACGTGATTTCTATCATTCTTGTTCTACATATATGTGATTTGGGAATAATGCAGGGCGGTCGTGTAGTTTAGATAACATATTATACTCATGGGAGGAGATGAAGGACAGAAGCCCACCGTCCCCATTGTATACAAATCCATATAATGTTACAGTGGAAAATGTCTGCAAAAGTTGTGATGCAGAACGGGTTTTAATGCGGATGACCAACGACGCTGGCCTTAACAATGACAAGGAGTATTTGGAGTCTCTTTCTGCAGGTGCAACTTTCACATTTCAGTATCGTGTGGAGGGTTTACTCGTAAATATGAAAACTCTCTATGCAGAATTCGTCCGTTGTCGTTGATTTCCGCCAGCAGCAATGAATTTATGAATGATTTGTTTGATACTGAGATTTGGGTGTGATTTCCCTTCCATAAATAAATTTTCAAAGGATTCCTAGTGCTTTGTTTTTTTGTTTAAAAGCAAATGAGAAAGTTAAAATAAGAAGTCTCAAATTTAGAAGTTTTTTGAAATTGGAATTTTAGTGGAGTTTGAATTCAGCCTTTTTATTGGATTAAATAGGAAATACTGTTCGAGATCCAGTAATTTATACAACTGTATTATGTTTTAATCGAAATTCTGTTACATATACATTTAAATATCCAATCAATACCATCAACATGATTTATGTGAAAGCCATTCCATTTACAAAATGAATGATCAATGTTGAAACCATTCCATTTACAAAATGAATGATCAATGTTGAAAGCATTCCATTTACAAAATGAATGATTTTTTTAAAGTCTATATTATAGTGGAGGCAAATGATTATTTATTAATATAATTTATGACATTTAAATAATCTGTAATATTTACTCCATGAAGGGGTTGGGGAAAAAAGCAATGCAAAAAAAAACATCAAATGGAAGCCACCGGAAAATGATTTTATCAAGCTCAATTTTAATGGAGCAGCAAAAATTAATCTTGAAAGGGCTACGACAGGTGGAATTTTTGGCAACTGATCATTGGATATGTTAGGAATTAGTATTTATGTAATGCCCACTAATTCAGACACACAAGACAACATAGAAAAATATAGGATAAATTTTTATTTTTGACTTGTTCGAAGTATAGAACAACATTATAGGTGGTCACAAAGGTTACAACTAACTCTTCGAACAATTTGACACAACGATGACCGCATAGGCAACATGGAAACAACCAACACCCATCAAGTATAGTTCACTTTCCTCTTTGACAAGGCACCACGAAATAGCCCAACCACAATACATAGTCAAAGTTGAGTACACCCCACGGTGTAAAATCCTTTAAGGTTATGTATTTACTAAAAAATTCTTTCAAGACGCGACTTTAGGATCTAGAAGATTCATGTTTGATTCGAGAAAATCTTCTTACAAAGGCGAACTTATTTCTTTTATACTATTGACTAATTATATTGAGAACATATTTTCTGAACGAGGATCATCTAAAGACTGGAAAATCTAGCTAAATTCGTTTGTCCAAAAGGGGCACCTTCCATCTCTCACAAGGTTGCTTATTGCATAAGCTCCAACTGAAGTGGAGTGCCATTAAGGTTCGGAACTAAAAACTCCTTACATAAGGATCAACAATTAACCATACTTAGGAGAAGATTTCAATGCAGTACTATGGAAAATTTTAGAGTGAGAAGGTCAATTTATTTCATCATCACGATCTCTTTAGTTATTAACCAATTTTTAAACGAGACTTAAGAGTTCAGCTGGATTTGGGTAACAACTTCATTTAGCAATCTCTTAATTAAGTTCACCAAAGGATACACATGGGGTTCCCAAAATGGAAGCACAAGACTTAATGTGTTCTTATTCAAACTCCCCTAATAACTAAGATCTAACTATATCCCCAAAACCCAACAATGATCTTACTTTTTAAAATTACTTAATGTTTCACGACAATGAGGATAAAGTTTAATCCTCATTATGGTTAACGAGGGTAGATTCTTTTACACCACTAGATAGCTCCTTTCTTTCCAATTAAAGACTCTTAATTTTATCTACAAAAACACAGCTTCATTATTATCTTATTTATTTATTCATCTTATATGTATTCATTTTATTTTATTTTTGATTAACTTTAGAAAAAGGGTTGCCAACCCACTGAAAATATACCTAGAATTGCATTGATGCCAAAACCATAGAGGGTTATCATACAAGAAAGTTTTATGGCTTGAAAGAAGAGTTTACCATCACTTATCGAGAAAACTAAACATTGTTATAACATTTCTATTCAACATTGCACACAAACCAAAGGTGTCAAAAGATTCAATTGAAATTTGGATGAGAACAAGAAGGTTAAAAAATTGGTCAAGCCACGCTACAATATTTTTATGACCAATATAATATCGCAAAAAGAATACTCATAACAAGGTGATGTGTATCACCCGCTAAAATCTCCCCTTTGAGACCCATGAAAAACCTAGGTTTAGTTACAAAATTATGGAATAATTTTTTTTAAAAAAGTGTTAACAACCAAAGTATCATGGACAATTAAATTCAACTGATAACTTTCCCCATTATAATAATTACTAATTCCACATTATAAAGCAACAAGTGTAATAAGTCCAAACCTAGCTCAAATCTCCTTAGAGATTAATTTAATCACTGATTACATTGACATTTAAGCTAAATATTCCTTGATTAAAATTTTAGGGTTAAGGGACCAAAAAAATTAAATAATCAAGGTATTTAATTCCACAAGATCTAAGACAAGAGCAAGGTTTAATTACCATGGGGGAAAAGAATACATATTTAAAATCATCAGAGTAAATTCTTAGTTACCCACTCCCAGAACTCGGTTCAATATTCAATTTGATTTTTCCCATGATTAAGACAATTAAAACCTCATGAAAACATTCCCATTAGATAGGGAATTTCCTCACCTTTCCGGTGATATAAAGATGTCCTCCTAACTCCTCATATTTCTCAAGTTATGCACCGACGGAACTTGGGGTGAAAATTTTCCCAAGAGCGGGCCTGCAGGCCTTAGGAGGAAAAGTTTCCCCAGCTCGAGCCTGTGGAATTTGGAGAGAAAATTCACCCAGAGGAGAAAAGCAGACCGGCGGAGCGGGGAAGAAATGTTTTCCTAGACACGGGCCAACGGAGCTAGGAAGGCATTTAGCGTTTTTTTCCTTTTGGGACAAAGCGAATTTTACACCCGCACCTCCGCCGATGCCCAAGGAGGCCACGCGGCAACTCCTTATTGGCTGTAGGTCAGTGGGTTAGCGGGGAACTTTTGGAAAATTTGACTATTCAAAAGGAAGGGAAAAAAGGTTGAAAGAAACCCGTGCCTTTGCCGACACGAGAAGATGCCATGTGTCAACCAACCGTTAGTTGCCATTTGGCGGGCCGACGGGGATAATTTTTAAAATTTTCGCAAAAGTTTTCTGAAGCGTTAAGGCTTAAAAATATCCACTCCTCCGTAGACGCCTCGTGAAGCCACGTGGCAACACCTGATTACCTGTGGGATGGCGGGGCTGTGGGGAAAACTTACAAATTTTTCCAAATTTATTTTTGAAAGTGCTTAAGGTTAAAATCAGTCCAAGCCTCTGCCGACGCCCAACGAAGCCATGTGTCGATCACTGATTGGTTGCGGGGCGGGGGGTCGCGGAGGAAAAATTGCCAAATTAGCTTTTTTGACTTAGATCATTTTTAGACAAAATGAAGGCTTGCGGATTAGCGGAGTGGCGAGAAACTTCATGAATTTGCACCTTTTGGGGAAAAAAAAAAAAGGAAAGTTTTAGCTCGCGGGTCCGCCCAATAATATTTTATTCATCTAAAATTTGACAATAAGATTATTTTGAGCCCGAAATGAAGTAAAAACATCAGAAGGCCATAAATTTTGATTCGGAACTCAGGTTATGGCAAACGAGGAATTTCTTGAAATCTCTCTACGTCCTCTTTTCATAGCATTCTTAGGAATTTGATTTTGATAAAGTTTAAAGGGTAAATTTTGAGAAAATGTATTTCTGTCAGTTAGAAAGTAAACTGGTATTTTTAACTTATCAATTTTGGTCATATTTGTCATTAGTTCTTTTTCCACTTGCCAAACAAGCATGTAGGATTTTACTTGGAATATTTTAGGATGGATTGCAAGGTTAAGTTTGCTTGATTGATTTGCATTTGAAATTTATCAATTTTATACAACAAGTCTGTAATTTTGCCTTTGCTCAATTTGAAAGGTTCTATAAATTTTTCATAAGTATTTTGATATGTTTCGGGTCGTTTTGACCTTAGATATAAAATTTGATATTTCATTTTGTCTTTTTGATGTTGCAGGGTCATTCTGTTCAATTTCTGATTAATAATTTCCAGTATGAAAGTTATCTAACAAAGATCAAATTTGAATAGATTTACTCTCATTTGCCAACTTTAAACTACGAATTCATTCCAACCCAATCTCACATACTAAGTTGACTATGGAAAAGTATTCAAATGCCAAATTACAATTCTGATTTCTAAAACCTTTATTTAAAAAAATAACAGAGTATTATGACATTTTCCCATACGTATTCACTTTTTCATCCTTCCAACAGAATTTCAAAATACATTCAACAATCAGATTTCAATACACAATAATGCCATTTGAGTAAAGTGATACAATCCTTTATCGATTCAAAAAGATACCTTTACAATTTCTTCTTTCATTCCTCAATTATAATATACAGAATGTGATTTCTTTCACATTCTTTCAAAAGTAGAAAAACTCAGTATATCTCTTTCACAATTCAATTTACAACCTTCATAGCCCATACATACCATCTTTCCATCACTAATAATATGAAAGATCATCCACTTCAAGTGGGAAAAGGTTACATTAAAGAAATGATCTCAACAAGGACTACAAAACTGTCTTCTTTCTCAGTTCCAGAATAGCCATATGAATTTCCATCATTCTCCAATTTGGTCACAAGAGAACAGGGGAAAGGAAACACTCTCAACCAACCAAGACATCCAATGAAAAGGGAGAATCCATCCTTCTTCATTGGCCCCCGATCCCCAATAACATTGCAATAAGAAATGTTTTTTTTAACTTATGGAAACAATAGGCTTCCGCAACATAAAGACATATTTCTCATTCAAAACAAAATCCAAAATAAAAATATAGTTTGCCACCACAGAACAAAACAAGAAACAACACTCAGGTTTCATCATGCAAGCCAAAGGAGAAAGAAACTATGGGGGTGCTGCGTATGCCTCCCAAAGGAGAAATAGGTATCACCACCTAAGAAAAAACTGCCAAAATATATATCATTTCAAATTGCTGACATGCCATTATGCCTCCCCCGAGTACACCTTATTCCTCACATTTCCTTATGCCTCCCCAACCTCTTATGGCACCTCCTAATGAAAAAAGAAATGCAAGCTATTTATTTTTAAGGTGGAACCCAAATCGCAACTCCCTCCACACTTATACCTCCCCAAAACACTTATTCCTCCCTCAAAAATGCCCCATAGTCTTATCCTACACCATCCCTAGGCCATCTACCCAAACATCCCACACACATGCCAAAACATTCACAACAATAACATTTGCACAATTAAAATAAGAGCATTTCAACGGCCAATCTCTTACCTCTCCATAATGGAGTTTGTTCCAAGTTCTAAACAACAAGATTTCCAATGCAAAATAGCCCAAGTTCAATGAAACACGGGCCTGTAAAAAGTCTGCAACTTCCTCCAAAAGCACGAGCTTCAAACATCAAAATAATTCACCCCAAAATGAAGTAAGTAAAAGTGAAACAACCAAAAAGAGTGTAACCCCAAAACAAGAAAATGAATTCAAATATATAGAAGGGGAAAGAGAAGAGGATGAGGTGGATCCATGTAGGATGACACTTCACACATCCTTAACTCCAACACCCAAGGTCAACTTCATTGTCCAATGCATAATAAATAAGTTGGTGAATAATATGACAATTTACTTACACACTCCAAATCAAGTCCACACCCCAAAAGGACTGATATTAAAAGCATGTAAGAAAGTGCAATTAAAATATTAAACTTGACTTACAAAAATACAAAAAGGTGGTCTAAATTTAACCCTCCAACTATAGGCAAGGTTGGTATATTATAAATTTAAGAGGCATGAGACAAGTTTAACTTGTCCCGCAAGTCTCCAAAATAAGCTTCCAAAAACAAATTGAAATTTTAAGAAGGTGGAGTGTTTCTTACTCCAAAATCAATTTACATATCCCTTACACATTACTTACAACACTTGATCCAAGAGCCAACAACTCTATTAATTGCATTATCATGACCCATTTTGATTAATTAATTCATAACAATATGATTACTCACATTAATTCATTACAATTAATAAATAGTGAAAGGGGGTGAACACATCACTAAATAAACACATACAAACATCAATAAAAAGGAACCAAATAAATAAATACACATAACCCTTGGTCACATTTAAAGGTGATCCCCCCCCCATGGGAATCCCTAACACAATCAAACACACACAAACAAATTCAAGTTGCCATGGTGACCTTGTTTAATTCATCTAGAATTCCAATGTGGTTGGTCTCCAATCCCTCGATGTTTGTTGTGATAATTTAACCTACAAAATAAATACCTCCTTTGGCCTCATGGCCACATAGGAAAATCCAATATAAATATAAATATAATTCCAACATCATCTATATATATGAATCATAACAACATCTAGGCAACCAACAACATCATTTGCAATTTTATCAACAACTATATCATTATCAAATAAATTCTATTTCTAGGTCTACTCAATATATCCAAGTATCACATGTCTAAACAATATCCATAAATATAGCCATGTCGAACAATATATCATCATCAATATATAAAGTGTCTCTAATAATCATCATGCATTATATATAACTCAAAGGCAACAATAATCCATGATCTAACATCTAACACCATACTAAATCAAAACTATAATAATTTCCATAATATAGTCAGCAATATCATGATCAATATCAAAAGTGTCAAACGGAAGTGGGAACTACATCCCCCTCCCCTTATACTCGAATTTCTCTTGGAAGTCATTGGAAAGAGAGATAGGAACAAATACAATAGAAAAAGGATCACTCCATTATGGGATTTCTTGCTTCAAACAAGTGTGGGTCTATATAACCTAAGTTTGGTCCAATGCAATTCAACAAGAAAAGGGAGATTGCAAGGGATGAGTTCTAAACTTTCTGCATGCAAGGCTATGAACACTTAAATCTAGAGAGTAATTTACGCTATCAATGAAGATACTACAGATAACAATATAATATGAAGAGTTCAAAAGATTCTTAAGAGTAACCACCAAGTAGAGGAATAATAAGGAGAATTCCATGAGTTTGAGAATGACCACATAGTTTCCCAAGGAATACAACATACTATAATAAGAAAAAATCACCTATGACCAAATTTGCACGAGGAATAAGTCTACTCAAGGTCCCACAATTTGAGGATCACATAGGAAAAGTTTAATCAATAAGGAAACCTAAATCAACAAAACATTTAAAATCAAGGAAATTTTCAAGGAAAGAACTTCTATAACTCGAGAGGGTACAATTAACTTTTCATGGTAATACAAGCAAATTCAAGACCACAAGTTTTCCTATAGTCTGTTTTTTACACTTTTGTTTTAAGAATCAAACACACCATACCAACCAAATCTAAAGAAGTCAACCGTTTAGCAAAAGAATATATATATATCTCCCCTAGCAACTAACATATCAATACAAGTACCATAAATTATAGCACAATGGGATTTATTTATCTTATTTCCTAATCAAGATCGGAATAACCATAAAGAGAGCACAAGAAACACCAATGACCACTCAAGGTCGCTAGGGAGAAGAACAAGTAACAAGGGGTCCAACTACAATCCAAGGTTGCATCGTATCAAAAGTGAATAACATCATCTTGCACTTTCCATCCTAATGGAAAAGGGGCAACAATAACAAGGTGAACCATGAAAATATGAAGAAAATAAGACTTCCCAAAGTTATTTTATATCCTTAACATATGTTTCCTTAAAATGACAATAACTTAGGTCTCTAAGGACAAGACAAAATGTAAGGAGGTTGCTTCTTAAACAAAAGATAAGTCTTAATCCAAAAGGACCACAACTCACACTCATCAAGCTACGGGATGATAAGTGTATGATGAACCAAAAATCCTACAAGAAAGGCATATACATCTATGAATAAGAAAGTACTAAGCAACTATAACACATTGCTATCCAGCAAGTGTTTCACAATTTTAGGTAGGCGACATAACTACAAGTTCAACTAAACATTGCAATCAATACCCATAAACCCTACTTATTTTATAACTCAACTAATAAATTCAAAAGTTGTAGTTTCATTTGTTAAGCACATTCCTTTATGAGTTTTCTTAATTAAACTAAGGGGGCATGATTTCTCGCCATTCTGTAAAGGCATAAAAGAGAAAAGGTATTTATTTTACTCTCAGCAGAGGTAGATGGAAAAAGTTTTCCTTTTCTGTTCTTCTACATGTTTTTTTCTTCTATTAATCTACCAAGGTTAAAGCAAGAACCATTTTCTCTTTCTATGTTCCAGTTTATTTGTTAAGCTTCAAGGCCAAATCTCTTCAATTATAGTTTTATGATGTTTTGGTGAGTCAACTTGTCAATTAAATTTTTTATGAGAAATAAGGCTAAACATATCACACAGTTACTTTTATGGGAGAGAGATAAATCAAAACATCACATTTTTTAATTCTAAGGAAAACAAGGGACATTCAACATAGAAAACACATTATTAATTTTGTAAGGACTAGGAATCTATCAACCGACATGGATCAAAACAATATTTTGAGATATTTACACTAAATACAAGTATCATAAAACATTCCTTGTGGTTTTCTACGAGTTCTCAAAAGAAGTTACAAGGAAGACCCATTAAGGAAGCATAATTACTTTTACTTATCTACTAGGGTTTAACATTGTTCGTTGTTTTGGTGAAAACATTTTACTCACCTGATAAGACAAGGAAAGTTTTCAAATCTACACCCATATTACCACAGGATACCACCAACCAAGTAATCAAAATGAAAAGGAAATATTTTAACTATAAGAACACCACATACTTGCTAGAAAGCATCAATTATAAGCAGACATTCAACTATCTATTCAACATGGCTTTATGAACAAGAATTATAGCTTCGCAAGAAGAATCACATTATAAAATACCATCAAGATTAAATCATGAAGGTCTAATTACACTAACATCACCAGTGACATGATCCAAAAGTCTCAAAGCATCCATAAGTGTCTCCATGTAACCCAAAGATTGATAGGTCAACGTGAGAAAAACAAACACCTTTAATTAAACACATTGCCCAAATGGGCTTAAATCTAATCATAATTACAAAGATGCATACAATCCACAAGTCAATACTTTTTATAATGAAACACAAAAACCATGATAAAAATTAGCATGCCATCGATGAAAGGTCACTACCAAACAACCACTTTTCCACTAACATCCATAGCCAGCTAAAATATAACCGATCCCATTATAATTCATCAACCCATAATTAAACACCTCTACTTCGACGAGGTTCAAGATCTTACCGGATTGTAAGAGAATCACCACCACCACTAATAGGCTGCTAACACAACGAACTCTCTTCCCAACAAGGTTGAGTAATGAAAAGGTCACTCTAAGATCCTAGATACACTCAAGGTTCCGTGCATCGAAAACCAAGGCATAACTTTAAGCACCAGAGGACATTCAAGACACCTAGGGTGTACCCCCATATGACACTATGCATGAATACAAGTCGCATAGAACCAACTCAACATCATGCAAGAAGAAACATAATGTTTAGCTAAGAAGCGGAAAACATAATGAGCTCTGAGTCACAAAGCAAAATAAAGTCTAAGAAATATCAGCAATCAAGGAAAGTGACTAAGTAGCCGCATTGCAAAGTCTACAAATTATCAAAAAAATATAAATAACTAGAAGAGCCTCAAAGATTCTCAATCCAATCATAAAATAAGATGATGGTCCTTGATAAAATGACACAAGTTTATGAATGTAAAATACAAAACGTTAACACCACATTCACTTCGTAGCCCTTCATGGCCACCAATAGGGGTACTCTACCTCGAGGTCAGTTCCAAGGACATATGCATAGGATTGGGTCATAAACGACACCCAAAATTAATGTCCACTCTCCCATATGGGTAATAAAATGAAATACAGACAACCAGACCAAATTTCCTAACTACTGAAGGAAGGAAGCTCTAAACAACTTCTAATTAACACTTCCCGACCCCAGGACATAACCACTATTGTCCAACCACAAGATTCACACCATAAAATTTATCATTCCAACAAATCCAATAAGGAAGGGTCTCAACAAAGGGCTTAACACATCATACAATTAAATCAAGTTTCAGGACTTGTAAAACAACACATTTTCAAAGGGGAACCAAGTTTCCACTATACTAGAAGGTCACAAAAATCAATTTAATTTGACATTATTAGTTACCCGGGTTCAGAAAAAATGCCACTGAGCGAGTACAACAATTCAAAAAACTTATTATTTTATTATTATTTTAATTTTGGTAGTTCAAATGAATAGAGTAACGTAATATTTCTTCATACGTATTTCTTTTTTAATTTTCAAACAAGTTTGTTTTTTTAGATTCAAACATGTGCTAGGTTTATAGTTCATGCCTCAAGTTTTCTAGTGTGCCCAAGGGTCCAAGATTTAAACCCACAACTTTGATACCAAGTGTAACACCCACTAAAATCTCCCACTTGAGACCCATAAACAACCTAGGTTTAGTTACAAAATTATGATTTTTTTTTAATGTGTTAACAAACAAAGTCTCAAGGACAATTAAATTCAACTGAAAATTTTTGCCATTATAATAATTACTAATTCCACATTATAAAGCAACAAGTGTAATAAGTCCACACCTAGCTCGAATCTCCTTAGGGATTAATTTAATCACTGATTACATTGACATTTTAGCTAAATATTCCCTAATTAAAATTTTAGGGTTAAGGGACTGTTGTATATATCTTCCTCCCCAGGTAAATATAGACAAGCAGAAGGATATGGAAATCAAGGAAACTCAAATTGTCGACATGCAAAAAGTCGCGCCCATGGCGCAGGTTTGAGGCGCAAAGCGGAAAATGCCGACATGAAAATGGATGCACCTATGGCATAGGTAAGAATATGTTGACATACAAAAAGTCACGTCCATGGTGCAGGTTTGAGGCGCAAAGAGGAAAATGTCAAAATGAAAATGGATGCGCCTATGGCGTAAGTAAGAAGATGTCAACATGCAAAAAGCCGCGCCCAAGGCGCAGGTTAGAGGCGCACAACACAAGGTGTCGACACCACATTTTCAGCGCCTATGGAGCACTTAAGAGTATGTTGACATGAGGATGGATGCGCTAAGGCGCATCTTCAGGAGGCGCAACATTTTGAGCGTTGACACCCTGACAGAAAGCAAACCCTGACACAGATATTCAAATGGCCATAACTTTTCACAGGGAGCTCGGATTCACGCAAGGTTGGAATTTTCAGAAAGCGTGTATTATAAATTCAATGAGATTACTCTTGCAAATGGTTGGAGTATGAATTCTTGAGAAAAAATTTGAGAAAGTCATCTTCCCGAGAGGCCAAAGCTGAGATTACATGTTATTTTCTTCTGTGTTAGATAATCTGTCATGTTAACTTGGTTGCAGCTATATATCCATTGACAAACACTGAGATTGCTCTGGAAGCTTTCCCCTGCTGATGAATCTAAGAATTTTTGGAATTAATTTGTGCCTAATCTCTAGCAATTTTGTGCTTGCTTTTTTTTTAGAATGTCTGTAAATATATTCTTTCGTTCCTATTACAATCTTATACTAATTTTTTTTGTGAAATCACACATGATATTGTCCCTGTGACAGTCTAATGGTATTTGCAATTTCATTTCAAGAAGATCCTTCATCGTGGATGAAATAAACAAATTTAAAATCAACTCATTGTCATTTATTGATAAAGATTGTTTGTAAGTCTTTGGGTGTACCTTAGGCATGATTAATCAAAAACTTTAGTTTTTAATTGTGTCTTTAAATTCAAGCCTTCATGTTAGAGTCTCAAATATTATGTGAAAACGTGCTGATCTGGGCCTCCATTGAAGCACACCTTCTGGTTGAAGGAACGTCTTGACTGTTTTGGAGCTTTCTGTTGTGATGTTGTTCATTATTGTGAAGTCCCTCCAAGGATTTGGTATAATAAACTTTATCCTGCTTCATCTCCCACCAAAATAATTTAAAAACCATTGATCCACACTGAACTACCCCTGTTTTCCTTGTGTATCAACAAAGGATCAAAATATACTTGCAAAAATATGTAGAACAATCAGGATCTCTTTTAATGTCTTTAGTAACCTTTACCTTATATTGAAAATATCTCCATAATCTAAAAGTGACAACTCGTGAGAGTCATATTTTATGTGTTGATCATATTTTCCCAAGGTTTTCTTTATAAAATTTTTGCAAAAGAAAGATATCTGCATCTTCTTCAATAACAGAGGTTACAAAATAGGTTCTCTTACCTTGGTTGAAAGGCACAACCTAGAATAGTTAGGATAAGATCAAATCATTTTAAGGTGCTACCCACTTCTTCAAGGCCTGAGTGCTAAAAATTCAGATAAATTGCTTCCCCGGCTACAAAACGACATACATAATCATTTATCTGCTTTTGAGTGTCTTGTCAAATCCATGATGCTACTCAGTTTGTGAAGAAGAGTAAATCCAGGTACCAACAGATAGGTTCCTAAGTAATCATCAATGGAATTAAGTAAATACTAACATGATCAAGTTCTAAATTTACAAATTTAGGTTTCTACAATACCACCATTTATCTTGCTCATATATATAAAATAGCTAGCCAATCCTTGATTGTGGAAAACACCATGAAGAGTTTTGATGGACTTCCATCTTTAAGCTTTGTGTTCACTCTTCCTCATTTCACCAAAAAAAAATGGTTAATTTATCTCCTAAAAAAACATCATCACCATCATAATTTTCATGTTTGCAAAGGCTTGTGAGATTTATTATGAAGAAAAAAAACCTAAGTCATACAAATATGTGTACTTAGTTGTTTGTATTTATTTGACTTCGTTTCTTATATTTTTAGTCTTCATTTGAGGTTAGAGTTTCTTCAAGCGGAGAAAAAATAACTATCTTACTCTTTCCTACCTTTCTATCTCAACAATATTTTTAAGTTTTTTTTACTTTACTAGAATTCAAGGTTTTCCTCAAATTTTTTTCAAACATCTAAAATGTACCTCTAGATTTTGATTCCCCATACCTTATCTTCCTTTTAGTTCTTTATTGGGAATGGTTTCACATAGACAAAGTATATTTCATCTAATAATTTTCCATAGACTTAAATATATAATTTCTTTTACTCAAATTTTATCTTAGATGGAGTGCTAGTAAAAACCATTAATAGATTATCCCAACATTTTGGCAAAAAAAAATAAAATTAATGCACTTTTCTTCTTCATCTATTTAGATTTTAACAAAAATAGATTGAATTACCACATTATTTAAATATTTTATATGTTCTTCCATAGAGTCCCCATCACTAATCTTTATTGACTATAATAATAATACGCTTGTTTCCAAATATACATCTAAATATGTTATTATCAAAAACCCCTCCCAATACAATTTTTTAAATTATAAGCTGCCCATTTTCTCTGTGACATTTTTATACCCATTTTTATTTCCACCTCTTCAGTGTTGGATTCAATGTCTTACATTTTCATAAAATTTTATTATATTTCCACTTAAAACCTTAATGAAATTCATATTGGACTCAAAAAGTACAAATCCTCGGTATGAGTAATTTGATGCATCTCTTTCTTTGTTTTCTATTTACATTTTTTGCACTAATAAAAAATTTGAAGGTCTATATGAGGTGCATTCATGTTAGTTAAATTTATTAATATTTTTGTCATCCATTTACCTTAAAATTTTGAATCGAATAACAAAAAATATACCTTAGCAATAATACTATGCATATTGATGTATTTCCTATTGAAAGTTATGTAGTGTCAAAACTCTAGAAATATTTAATACATGTTTCTTATCTAATAAACACACCAATAATTCAGGAAAATACACGATGAAAATGATCTCAATTTATGAATTTTTATTTTCACAAAACTGCTCCTCTTCCCTCCTCCCTATCATTCAATATACCCTACCCTTAATATATTTGAAGAAATCATTACACTTTAACTCATTATACCCCTTAGTATGGGGAAATATATTGGGTCCATTTTTATTAATATAGGTAGATATGTAATGAATTGGATTGTGAATCCCTTGTACTTTATAACAGATTTTGTTAATAATTTAGTAGGACTGGATCTACAAACACAACATGCTACATATCTTCACCTTTGTATAAATATTTTTATGTTATTTATCCTTCATCCATGGACATTCTATGCTTTATACAACAATATGCTAATTTCTATCTATAAGCAAAGGGGGATTAAGGCCTAGGCAAACTAGGAACCTGCCTAGGGTGCCAACATTTGGGGTGGTGCCAATATATTTTATTTTATCATAGATTTTATGAAGGGTATATATATTTACTAAAAATATATACTACTAGTAGTTAGTGGCTACCCTTATATACCAATTTGAATCTCTTTGTTAAAAATTAAAAAAATATATTAAGATTAAAATATTTGGCTAACCCTAAACCCTAGACAAATGCATTTGTTGTTAAATTTAATTCATAAATTTATATTTTTAATACTTTGCATTATTATAAATTCTTGCAAATTAGTTTCATAGGAAAGCTCAAGAATAGTCAATAATTGTGGATTTTGAGAAAAAATAATTGGGAAAGGTACTAGTAAAAGTGGATTATCATAGACTATATGCTAGATAATTAGTTGAGGAATTTAGGAAGTGGTAGCTACAAATAAATTTATCAGCAAGTTTTTCTTAGATGATATAGGCATAAACTATCAAGTAATCCAATATTTATTTATGTTTTAATTAATTTTTCTACTATACATTTTTAATAGAGGGCGTTAGCTCTAGCATTGCCTAGGCCACTCATAATCCTTATTTTGGCCCTGTCCATAAGGAGATCTACTATATTCAGTTTTTGTAACTTAGTATCGTGGCCATTAAAAGTAGTCAATTTAATTTTTTATCATTTCCCATAGTTTTCATATGGCAATATTATTTACCATAAAGCTCCAAATTGAGAAATTCATCTATCATAGGAGCTTTTCCTCTACACAAAAATCTTAAACCAAAATTTAATAATCATGTACACAAAATCGATAAAACTAAATAGACAGGAGGTGTGTTACAAGATTCTTAAATAAGGAATGATTATCACATGGAAATATAATAAATAAACCTTTATCTAGGAACACCCTTTTGGGTAAAAAAATTATAAAATAGGAATGTTCATTCAATTGTGTGAACTTGAATGTTTATAATTTAATCACATGCTACAAGGTTTTGTAACTTCACGTACAGTATCATTGTACATTTTCTTTATTTTTCTATTCATTATATGAATCTACGTCTAACAATTTCATTCCCTAAATGATGAGAAAGCCTTTCACTAGTCTCATCGATTAGATTATTCCCATGTAGTAGGGGGAATATTAAGAGTCCTATAAAATTATTGCAAGAGGTTTTCATTACTTAATAGTCATTCCCAACTCAATGTGGAATATCATTATAATGTTACTTACATTCCCAATCTGGAAGATTTAGTCATAAAATTATTTATATGCCTCAAAATTAACTCGAGGCACATTTTATTGTTTCTTAGCTCCATACATCACCATACTACATAACACATTGCACTATTGAACAACACTATTAAACATCCACATGTTTAACCATCTTGCACAAAAACTACTTCATATACTATTTGTGTAACTCACGATGTGCAACAATACTGTACAACCAATCCTACATGAGAACTTTATACACAATCAACTTGTTAATATTAATACAAAATATACAACATATTGCCAACAATTCCCACAAAATTAGTCAACACAATCTCATAGTTTAACTTTTCTTAGAGTTATTTTCCTTACATGATAACCCTATTTTCTATAGATTGACACAATGATTAAATCTAGATTAATGTATTTCTACATATTTATGTCTCAAACCTCAATTAACACATCATTCAAACATTTAAATATTTATATATACATTTCTAATTGTTTAGCAATTTTTATTAGTTAAAATAAAACCTCATATATATATATATAAAATTAATATTGATTAAAATTTATTAATTAACTATTTAATATAATCAATTTTGTAGTCGTTAAGATCTTGGACTTTTAAAACTATTGGAAAACAAACAAAATTAAATACCACAATTAAGAAATACAAGTGAAAAAAAAGCAAAAAAAAAAAACAGTAAAAGGATTGTGAAAAACATTCTTAATTGCATTTGCTATTATTGTGGAATACATTAAATGTTGTATTAATATTTCGTAATTTAGTAGTATTCGATATGATCACTTAGATGGACCCAAATCTAAATTACATTGGCATATCCATAACGAACTCAATTAAATGGGCAAAGATATTCGCCTTAAAAAACTATTTATTGTGCGCCCATTAAACGACAATTGATACAGGAGATTGAAAACATTGTCATCCATTCGATTCGATTAAGGAAAATATTTTTACCATCAACATGAAGTTCCAAGATTGTCTGGTTTTCTCTGCTTATTATTGTTATTCAAGCTCCACAGGGTAAGTATTATTTTCTTTTTCAATTCAATCTAAAATTTCTAAGGGTTGTGTGTACAAAATTGCTAAATTTTGAACTATATGATTTATCTCATTATTATTATGCTAAATTTTAATGTGTACGATCTGTAGCACATCCCTTGTGATTTGGAAAGAATTACGTGATTTCTATCATTCTTGTTCTACATATATGTGATTTGGGAATAATGCAGGGCGGTCGTGTAGTTTAGATAACATATTATACTCATGGGAGGAGATGAAGGACAGAAGCACACCCTCCCCACTGTATACAAATCCATATAATGTTACAGTGGAAAATGTCTGCAAAAGTTGTGATGCAGAACGGGTTTTAATGCGGATGACCAACGACGCTGACCTTAACAATGACAACGAGTATTTGGAGTCTCTTTCTGCAGGTGCAACTTTCACATTTCAGTATCGTGTGGAGGGTTTACTCGTAAATATGAAAACTCTCTATGCAGAATTCGTCCGTTGTCGTTGATTTCCGCCAGCAACAATGAATCTATGAATGATTTGTTTGATACTGAGATTTGGGTGTGATTTCCCTTCCATAAATAAATTTTCAAAGGATTCCTAGTGCTTTGTTTTTTTGTTTAAAAGCAAATGAGAAAGTTAAAATAAGAAGTCTCAAATTTAGAAGTTTTTTGAAATTGGAATTTTAGTGGAGTTTGAATTCAGCCTTTTTATTGGATTAAATAGGAAATACAGATCCAGTAATTTATACAACTGTATTATGTTTTAATCGAAATTCTGTTACATATACATTTAAATATCCAATCAATACCATCAACATGATTTATGTGAAAGCCATTCCATTTACAAAATGAATGATCAATGTTGAAACCATTCCATTTACAAAATGAATGATTTTTTTAAAGTCTATATTATAGTGGAGGCAAATGATAATTTATTAATATAATATAAGACATTTAAATAATCTTTAATATTTACTCCATGAAGGAGTTCGGGAAAAAAAGCAATGCAAAAAAAAAACATCAAATGGAAGCCACCGGAAAATGATTTTATCAAGCTCAATTTTAATGGAGCAGCAAAATTTAATCCTGAAAGGGCTAGGGCAGGTGGAATTTTTGGCAACTGATCATTGGATATGTTAGGAATTAGTATTTATGTAACGCCCACTAATTTAGACACACAAGACAACATAGAAAAATACAGGATAACCTTTTTTTGATTTGTTCGAAGTATAAAACGACATTATAGGTGGTCACAAAGGTTACAACTAACTCTTTGAACAACTTAACACAACGATGACCACATAGGCAACATGGAAACATCCAACACCCATCAAGCACAGTTCACTTTTCTCTTTGACAAGGCACCATGAAAAGACCCAACCACAATACACAGTCAAAGTTGAGTACACCCCATGGTGTAAAATCCTTTAAGGTTATGTATTTACTAAAAATGTCTTTCAAGACCTGACTTTAGGATCTAAAAGATTCATGTTTGATTCGAGAAATTCTTCTTACAAAGGTGAACTTATTTCTTTTATACTATTGACTAATTATCTTGAGAACAATTTTTCTGAAAGAGGATTATCTAAAGACTGGCAAATCTAGCTAAATTCGTTTGTCCAAAAGGGGCACCTTCCATCTCTCAGAAGGTTGCTTATTGATACCCAAGCTACTGAATCTTTATTTATACCTCCATTGCACAAGGTGACAAGTGTAAGCTCCAAATGAAGTGGAGTGCCATTAAGGTTCGGAACTACAAACTCCTTGTGCAAGGATCGACAATTAACTACACTTAGGAGAAGATTTCAATGCACTACTATGGAAAATCTTAGAGTGAGAAGGTCAATTTATTTCATCATCACAATCTCTTTAGTTATTAACCAGTTTTTAAACGAGACTTAAGAGTTCAACTGGACTTGGGTAACAACTTCATTTAGCAATCTCTTAATTAAGTTCGACAAAGGATACACATGGGGTTCCCAAAATGGAAGCACAAGACTTAATGTGTTCTTATTCAAACTCCCCTACTAATTGAGATCTAACTATATCCCCAAAACCCAACAATGATCTTATTTTTTAAAATTACTTAATGTTTCACAACAATGAGGATAAAGTTTAATCTTCATTATGGTTAACGAGGGTAGATTCTTTTACACTAGAATCTAACTCCTTTCTTTCCAATTAAAGACTCTAAATTTTATCTACAAAAACACAGCTTCATTATTATCTTATTTATTTATTCATCTTAAATGTATTCATTTTATTTTATATTTGATTAACTTTAGAAAAAGGGTTGCCAACCCACTAAAAATATACCTAAAATTGCATTGATGCCAAAACCTTGGAGGGTTATCATACAAGAAAGTTTTATGGCTCGAAAGAAGAGTTTACCACTACTTATCGAGAAAACTAAACATTGTTATAACATTTATATTCAACATTGCACACAAACCAAAGTGTGTCAAAAGATTCGATTGAAATTTGGATGAGAACAAGAAGGTAACAAAATTGGTCAAGCCACCCTACAATATTTTTATGACCGATATAATATCACAAAAAGAATACTCATAACAAGGTGATGTGTAACGCCTGCTAAAATCTCCCACTTGAGACCCATGAAAAACCTAGGTTTAGTTACAAAATTATGGAATAATTTTATTTTTTTAAAAAAAGTGTTAACATCCAAAGGATCATGGACAATTAAATTCAACTGATAAATTTTCCCATTATAATAATTACTAATTCCACTTTATAAAGCAACAAGTAATGAGTCCACACCTAGCTCAAATCTCCTTAGGGATTAATTTAATCACTGATTACATTGACATTTTAGCTAAATATTCCCTGATTAAAATTTTAGGGTTAAGGGACCAAAACAGCGCAAGCGCGCTTGCATTTAAGGATCATGCGTGTAAGTGCACCCGTGTCTAATGATCGTGAGCGCATGTAGCACCTCCAAAAGATCTAAGACATGAGCAAGGTTTAATTATAGTGGGGGAAATGAATATATATTTAAAATCATCAGAGTAAATTCTTACTTACCCACTCCTAGAAATTAGTTCAAGATTCAATTATATTTTTCCCATGATTAACACAATTAAAACTTCCTAAAAACATTCCCATTAGATAGGGAATTTCCTCACCTTTCCGGTGATATAGATATGTCTTCCTAACTCTAGTATTTCTCAAGTTATGCACCGACAGAACTTGGGGTGAAATTTTTTCCAAGAGCGGGCCTGCGGGCCTTAGGAGGAAAAGTTTCCCCAACTCGGGCCTGTGGACTTCAGAGAGAAAATTCACACATAGGAGAAAATTAGACTGGTGGAGTGGGGAAGAAATTTTTTCCCAAACACGGGCTGACGGAGCGGGGAAGACATTTAGTGCTTTTTCCCTTTTGGGAAAAAATGAATTTTACACCTGCACCTCCACTGATGCCCAAGAAGGCCACATGGTAGCTCCTTATTGGCTGTAGGTCAGCGGGTCAACGGGGAAATTTTTGAAAATTTGAATTTTCAAAAGGAAAGGCATAAAGGTCGAAAGGAACCTGTGCCTCTGCCAATGCGAGATGATGCCACATGTCAGCGAACCGTTAGCTGCCGTTTGGCAGGCCGACAGGGATAATTTGGAACTTTTTCAGAAATTTTTTTTGAAGCGTTAAGCCTTAAAAAGATCCACTCCTCTGTAGACGCCTCGTGAAGCCACGTGGCAGCACCTCATTACTTGTAGGACGGTGGGGCCGCGGGGAAAACTTACAAATTTTCCCAAATTTATTTTTGAAAGCCCTTAAGGTTAGAATCGATCCAAGCCTCCACCGACACCCAATGAAGCCATGTGTCGATCAATGATTCGATGTGGGGCAGTGGGGCCGTGGAGGAAAAATTGCCAAATTAACTTTTTTGGCTTAGATCATTTTTAGACAAAATGAAGGCTTGCAGATTAGCAAAGCAGCGGGAAACTTCATGACTTTGTACCTTTTGGGAAAAAATTAAAAAAAAGGAAGTTTTAGCTTGCGGGTCCACCCAAGAATATTTAATTCATTTAAAATTTGATAGTTAGATTATTTTGAGCCTGAAATGAAGTAAAAACTTCAGAAGGCCATAAATTTTGATTGGGAACTCGGGTTTTGGCAAACGAGGACTTTATGGAAAGCTCTCGAAATCTTGTTTTCACACCATCCTTAGGAATTTGATTTTGATAAATTTTAAAGGGTCAATTTTGAGAAAACTTCTTTCTATTGTTTAGAAAGTGAACTGGTATTCTTAACTTATCAATTTTGTTCAAAATTTTCATTAATTCTTTTTCCACTTGCCAAACAGGCATGGAGGATTTTACTTGGAAGATTTTAGGATAGATTGCAAGGTTAAGTTTTTTTAATTGATTTGCATTCGAAATTTATCAATTTTATACAGCAAAAAATCTGCAATTTGGCATTTGCCCGATTTGAAATGTTCTATAAAATTTTCATAAGAATTTTGGTATGTTTGGGGTTGTTTTGACCTTAGAAATAAAATTTGATATTTCATTTTGTCTTTTTGATGTTATAGGGTCATTCTGTTCAATTTCTGATTAATAATTGCCAGGATGAAAGTTATCTAACAGAGCTCAAATTCGAATAGATTTACTCTCATTTTCCAACTTTAAACTATGAATTCATTCCAACCCAATCTAACATACTAAGTTGACTTTGGAAAATTATTCAAATTCCAAATTACAATTCTGATTTCCAAAACATTTATTTAAAAAAATAGCAGAGTATTATGACATTTCTCCATACGTATTCAATTTTTCATCCTTCCAAAAGAATTTCAAAATACATTCAACAATCAGATTTGAATACCAAATAATTCCATTTTATTAAAGTAATACAATCCCTTATTGATTCAAAAATATACCTTTACAATTTCTTCGTTCATTCCTCAATTACAATATACAGAATGTGATTTTTTTCACATTCTTTCAAAAGTAGAAAAACTGAGTATATCTCTTTCACAATTTAATTTACAAGTTTCATAGCCCATACAGACCATCTTCCATCACAAATAATATACAAGATCATCAACTTCAAGTGGGAAAAGGTTACATTAAGAAATGATCTCAACAAGGACTGCCAAACTGTCTTCTTTCTCAATTCCAGAACAACCGTATGGATTTCCATCATTATCCAATTTGGTCACAAAAAAACAGGGGAAATGCTACACTCTCCACCCAACCAAGGCATCCAATGAAAAAGGAGAATCCATCCTTCTTCATTGGCCCCCGATCCCCAACCACATTGCAATAAGAAATGTTTTTTTTCAACTCATGGCAACAATAGGATTCAACAACACAAAGACATATTTATCATTCAAAACACAGTCCAAAACAAAACTTCACTTTTCCACCACATAACAAAACAACAAACAACACTCAGGCATCATCATGCAAGCCAAAGGAGAAAGAAACTATGGGGGATGTTGCTTATGCATCCCAAATGGGAAATGGGTATCACAACCTGAGAACAAACCGCTCAAAATATATATTATTTCAAATCGTTGACATGCCCTTATGCCTCCCCTGAGTACCCCTTATTCCTCACATTTCCTTATGCCTCCCCAACCTCTTATGGCACCCCATAACGAAAAAATAAATGCAAGCTATTTATTTTTAAGGTGAAACCCAAATCGCAACTCCCTCCACACTTATACCTCCCCAAAACACTTATTCCTCCCATAGAAATGCCCCATAGTTTTCTCCTACACCATCCCTAGGCCATCTACCCAAACAACACACACACATGCCAAAACATTCACAAAAATAACATTTGCACAATTAAAATAAGAGCATTTCAATAGCCAATCTCTTACCTCTCCATAATGGAGTTTGTTCCAAATTCTAAACAACAAGATTTCCAATGCAAAATAGCCCAAGATCAATGAAACACAGGCCTATAAAAATTCTGCAACTTCCTCCAAAACTAAGAGCTTCAAACATCAAAAGAATTCGCCCCAAAATGAAGTAAGTAAAAGTGAAGCAACCCAAAAGAGTGTAACCCCAAAACAAGAAAATGAATTCAAATATATAGAAGGGGGGAGATAAGAGGATGAGGTGGATCCATGTAGGATGCCACTTTGCACATCCTCAACTCCAACACCCAAGGTCAACTTCATTCTCCAATGCATAATAAATAGGTCGGTGAATAATATGACAGTTTACTTACACACTCCAAATCAAGTCCACACCCCAAAAGGACTTACATTAAAAGCATGTAAGAAAGTTCAATTAAAACATTCAACTTGACTTACAAAAATGCACAAATAAGGTCTAAATTTAACCCTCTAACTATAGGAAATGTTGGTATATAAATTTGAGAGGCATGGGACAAGTTTAACTTGTCCCACAAGTCTCCAAAATCAGCTTCCAAGGACAAATTCGAATTTCAAGAAGGTGGAGTGTTTCTTACTCAAAAATCAACTTACATATCCCTTACACATTACTTACAACACTTGATCCAAGAGCCAACAACTCTATTAATTGCATTTTCATGATCCATTTTGATTAATTAATTCATAACAATATGATTACTCGCATTAATTCACCACAATTAATAAATAATGAAAGGGGGTAAAAACATCACTAAATAAACACATACAAACATCAATGAAAAGGAACCGAATAAATAAATACACATAACCCTTGGTCACATTTAAAGATGATCCCCCCATGGGAATCCCTAACACAATCAAACACATGCAAACAAATACAATTTTCCATGGTGACCTTGTTTAATTCATCTAGAATTCCAATGTGGTCGGTCTCCAATCCCGCTGATGTTTGTTGTGATAATTTAACCTGAAAAATAAATACCTCCTTTGGCCTCGTGGCCGCATCAGAAAATCCAAAATAAATATAAATATAATTCCAACATCATATATATATATATATAATATATGATATATATATATATATATATATATATCACAACAACATCTAGGAAACCAACAACATCATTTGCAATTTTATCAAAAACTCTATCATTATCAAATAAATTTCATTTCTAGGTCTACTCAATATATCCAAATATCACATGTCCAAAGAATATCCATAAATATAGCCATTTCGAACAATATATCATCATCAATATATAAAGTGTCTCTAATAATCATCATGCATTATATATAACTCAAAGCCAATAATAATCCATGATCTAACATCTAACACCATACTAAATCAAAACTATAATAATGTCCATAATATAGTCAGTAGTATCATGATCAATATCAAAAGTGTCGAACGGAAGTGGAAACTACACCCCCCTCCCCTTAGACTCAAATTCCTCTTGGAAGTCACTGGAAAGAGAGATAGGAACAAATGAAATAAAAAAAGGATCACTCCATTATGGGATTTCTTGCTTCAAACAATTGTGGGTCTATAAAACCTAAGTTTGGTCCAATGCAATTTAGCAAGAAGAAGGGAGATTGCAAGGGATGAGTTCTAAACTTTCTGCATGCAAGGCTATGAACACTTAAATCTAGAGAGTAATTTATACTATCAACGAAGATACTACACATAACAATATAACATGAAGAGTTCAAAAGATTCTTAAGAATAACCACCAAGTAGAGGAATAATAAGGAGAATTCCATGAGTTTGAGAATGACCACATAGTTTCCCAAGGAATATAATATACTATAGTAAGAAAAAATCACCTATGACGAAATTTGCACGAGGAATAAGTCTACTCAAGGTCCCACAATTTGAGGATCACATAGGAAGAGTTTAATCAATAAGGACACCTAAATCAACAAAACATTTAAAATCAAGGAATTTTTCAAGGAAAATACTTCTATAACTCGAGAGGGTACAATTAAATTTTCATGGTAATGCAAGAAAAGTCAAGACCACAAGTTTTCCTATAGTCTGATTTTTACACTTTTGTTTTAAGAATCAAACACACCATACCAACCAAATCTAAAGAAGTCAACCATTTAGCAAAAGAATATATATATATATATATATCTCCCCTAGCAACTAACATATCAATACAAGTACCATAAATTATAGCACAATGGGATTTATTTATCTTATTTCCTAATCAAGATCGGAATAACCATAAAGAGAGCACAAGAAACACCAATGACCACTCAAGGTCGCTAGGGAGAAGAACAAGTAACATGGGGTCCAACTATAATCCACGGGTGCATTGTATCAAAAGTGAATAACATCATCTTGCACTTTCCATCCTAACGGAAAAAGGGGCAAAAATAACAAGGTGACCCAAGAAAATATGAAGAAAATAAGACTTCCTAAAGATATTTTATATCCTTAACATATGTTGCCTTAAAATTACAATAACATAGGTCTCTAAGGACAAGACAACATGCAAGGAGGTCGCTTCTTAAACAACAGATAAGTCTTAATCCAAAAGGACCAAAACTCACACTCGTCAAGCTATGGGATGATAAGGGTATGATGAACCAAAAATCCCACAAGAAAGGCACATACATCTATGAAGAAGAAAGTACTAAGCAACTATAACACATTTCTATCAAGCAGGTGTTTCAGAATTTCAAGTAGGCGATAGAACTACAAGTTCAACTAAACATTGCAATCAATACCCATAAATCCTATTTATTTTACAACTCAACTAATAAAGTCAAAAGTTTTAGTTTCATTTGTTAAGCACATTCCTTTATGAGTTTTCTTAATTAAACTTCCTCCTGTTATGATTTCTCGTCATTCTGTAAAGGCATAAAAGAGAAAAAATTATTTATTTTACTCCTAGTAGAGGTAGATGGAAAATTTTTCCTTTTCTGTTCTTCTACATGTTTTTTTTTTCTTCTATTAATCTACCAAGGTTAAAGCAAGAACCATTTTCTCTTTCTATGTTCCAGTTTATTTGTTAAGCTTCAAGGCCAAATCTCCTCAATTATAGTTTTATGATGTTTTGATGAGTCAACTTGTCATTTAAAAATTTAATGAGAAATAAGGGTAAACATATCACGCTGTTACTTTTATGGGAGAGGGAGATAAATCAACACATCACATTTTTAATTCTAAGGAAAACAAGGAACATTCAACATAGAAAACACATTATTAATTTTGTAAGAACTAGGAATCTATCAACCGACATGGATCACAACAATATTTTGAGATCTTTACACTAAATAAAAGTATCATAAAACATTCCTAGTGGGTTTCTACGAGTTCTCAAAAGAAGTTACAAGGAAGACCCATTAAGGAAGCATAATTATTTTTACTTATCTACTAGGGTTTAACAATGTTCGTTGTTTTGGCGGAAACATTTTACTCACCTGATATATCAAGGAAAGTTTTCAAATCTACACCCATATTAGCACAGAATACTACCAACCATGTAATCAAAATGAAAAGGAAATATTTTAACTATAAGAACACCACATACTTGCTAGAAAGCATCAAATATAAGCAGACAGTCAGCTATCTATTCAACATGGCTTTACGAACAAGAGTTATAGCTTCGCAAGAAGAATCAAATTATAAAATACCATCAAGATTAAATCATGAAGGTCTAATTACACTAACATCACTAGTGACATGATCCAAAAGTCTCAAAGCATCCATAAGTGTCTCCACGTAACCCAAAGATTGATAGGTCAACGTGAGAAAAACAAACACACTTAATTAAACACACTACCTCAATGGGCTTAAATCTAATCATAATTACAAAGATGCATACAATCCACAAGTTAATACTTTTTATAATGAAACACAAAAACCAATGATAAAACTTAGCATGCCATCAATGAAAGGTCACTACCAAACAACCACTTTTCCACTAACATCCATAGCCAGCCAAAAGCAAATCGATCCCATTATAATTCATCAACCCATAATTAAACACCTCTACTCTGACGAGGTTCAAGCTCTTACCGAATTGTAAGAGAATCACCACCACCACTAATAGGATGCTAACACAATGAACTCTCTTCCCAACAAGGTTGAGTAATGAAAAGGTCACTCTAAGATCCTAGATACACTCAAGGTTCCGTGCATCTAAAACCAAGGCATAACTTTAAGCACTAGAGGACATTCAAGAAACCTAGGGTGTACCCCGATACGACACTATGTATGAATACAAGTCGCATAGAACTAGCTCAACATCATGTAAGAAGAAATCCACGTAACGTTTAGCTAAGCAGCCAACAACATAACGAGCTCTGAGTCATAAAGAAAAATAAAGTCCAAGAAATATCAGCAATCAAGGAAAGTGACTAAGTAGCTGCATTGCAAAGTCTACAAATTCTCAAAAAAATATAAATGACTAGAAGAGCCTCAGAGCTTCTCAATCCAATCATAAAATAAGATGATGGTCCTTGATAAAATGACACAAGTTTACGAATGTAAAATACAAAATGTTAACACCACATTCACTTCGTAGCCCTTCATGGCCACCAATAGGGTACTCTACCTCGAGGTCAGTTCCAAGGACACATGCACAGGATTGGGTCATAAACGACACCCAAACTTAATGTCCACTCTCCCATATGGGTAATAAAATGAAAAACTGACAACTAGACCAAATTTCCTAACTACTGAAGGAAGGAAGCTCTAAACAACTTCTAATTAACACTTCTTGACCCCAGGACATAACCACTATTGTCCAACCACAAGATTCACACCATACAATTTATCATTCCAACAACTCCAATAAGGAAGGGTCTCAACAAAGGCTTAACGCATCATACAATTAAATCAAGTTTTAGGACTTGTAAAACAACACATTTTCAAAGGGGAACCAAGTTTCCACTATAATAGAAGTTCACAAAAATTAATTTAATTTGACATTATTAGTTACCTGGGTTCAGAAAAAATTCCACTAAGTGAGTACAACAATTCAAAAAACTTTTTATTTTATTATTATTTTAATTTTGGTAGTTCAAATGAATAGAGTAACGTAATATTTCTTCATACGTATTTCTTTTTTAAATTTCAAACAAGTTTGTTTTCTTAAATTCAAACATGTTCTAAGTTTACAGTTAATGCCTCAAGTTTTCTAGTCTGCCCAAGGGTCCAAGATTTGAATCCACAGCTTTGATACCAAGTGTAACACCTGCTAAAATATCCCACTTGAGACCCATGAACAACCTAGGTTTACTTGCAAAATTATGATTTTTTTTTAATGTGTTAACAAACAAAGTCTCAAGGACAATTAAATTCAACTGATAACTTTTCCCATTATAATAATTACTAATTCCACATTATAAAGCAACAAGTGTAATAAGTCCACACCTAGCTCAAATCTCCTTAGGGATTAATTTAATCACTGATTACATTGACATTTTAGCTAAATATTCCCTGATCAAAATTTTAGGGTTAAGGGACCAAAGAAATTAAATACCCAAGGTATTTAATTCCATAATATCTAAAACAAGAGCAAGGTTTAATTATAGTGGGGGAAAAGAATACATATTTAAAATAATCAGAGTAAATTCTTACTTACCCACTCCCAAAACTCGGTTAAAGATTCAATTTTATTTTTTCCATGACTAACATAATTAAAACCTCCTAAAATAATTCCCATTAGATAGGTAATTTCCTCACCTTTCCGGTGATATAAAGAAGTCCTCCTAACTCCTCATATTTCTCAAGTTGTGGACTGGCGGAACTTGGGGTGAAAATTTTCCCAAGAACAGGGTTGTGGGCCTGGGGAGGAAAATTTTCCCCAACTCAGGCCTGCGGATTTCGGAGAGAAAATTTTCTCAGAGAATAAAAGCAGACCGGCAGAGTGGAGAAGAAGACTTTTCCCAGACGCGGGCCGATGGAGCGGGGAAGGAATTTAGCGCTTTTGCCATTTTGGGACAAAATAAATTTTACACCCGCACCTCCGCCGACGCCCAAGGAGGCCACTTGGCAACTCCTTATTGGCTGCAGGTTAGTGGGTTGGCGAGGAACATTTGGAAAATTTAACTATTCAAAAGGAAGGGAAAAAATTTCGAAAGGAACCCGCGCCTCCACCGACGCGAGAAGATGCCACGTGTCAGCCAACCGTTAACTGCGGTTTGGCGGGCCAGCGGGGATAATTTGGAAACTTTTCCCAAAAGTTTTCTGAAGCATTAAGGCTTAAAAAGATCCACTCCTCCGTCGATGCCTCGTGAAGCCACGTGGCAACACTTGATTACCTGTGGGCCGGTGGGGCTACGGGGAAAGCTTACGATTTTTACCAAATTTATTTTTGAAAGCGCTTAAGGTTAAAATCAATCCGAGCCTCTGCCAATGCCCAATGAAGCCATGTGTTGGTTAATGATTGGCTGCGGGGCAGCGGGGCTGTGGAGGTAAAATTACCAAATTAACTTTTTGGACTTAGATAATTTTTAGACAAAATTAAGACTTGCAGATTAGCGGAGTAGCTAGAAACTTCATGACTTTGCACCTTTTGGGAAAAAACAAAAAAAAAGGAAAGTTTTAGCCCGTGGGTCTGCCCAAGAATATTTTATACATTTATAGTTTGACAGTTAGATTATTTTGAGCCTGAAATGAAGTAAAAACTTTATAAGGCCATAAATTTTGATTGGGAACTTGGGTTTTGGCAAACGAGAACTTTATGGAAAGCTCTCGACGTCTTGTTTTCACACCCTTCCTTAGGAATTTGATTTTTATAAAGTTTAAAGGGTCAATTTTTAGAAAATGTCTTTCTCTCACTTAGAAAGTGAACTAGTATTTTTAAATTATCAATTTTGTTCAAATTTGTCATTAATTATTTTTGTACTTTCCAAAAAGGCATGGAGGATTTTACTTGGAAGATTTTAGGATAGATTGCAAGATTAAGTTTGCTTGATTGATTTGTATTCAAAATTTATCAATTTTATACAACATGAAGTCTGCAATTTTGCATTTTTCCCAATTTGAAATGTTATATACAATTTTCATAAGTATTTTGGTATGTTTGGGGTCATTTTGACCTTACAAATAAAATTTGACATTTCATTTTTTCTTTTTGATGTTATCAGGGTCATTCTGTTCAATTTCTCATTAATAATTGCCAGTATGAAATTTATCTAACATAGCTCAAATTCGAACAGATTTATTTTCATTTGCCAACTTTAAACTATGAATTCATTCCAACCTAGTTTCTAACATACTAAGTTGACTTAAGATTTGAATACCCAAAGTATTCAAATTGATTCCAAATTACAATTCTGATTTTGCAAATAAAACATTTATTGTAAAAAAATAACAAAGTATTATAATATTTCTCCATACGTATTCACTTTTTCATCCTTCCAATAGAATTTCAAAATACATTCAAAAATCAGATTTGAATACAAAAAATATTGAAATCAAATAATTCCATTTGATTAAAGTAATACAATCCTTTATTGATTCAAAAAATTAGTACCTTTACAATTTCTTCTTTCATTCCTCAATCCGCGGAAGACTACAATATATAGAATATGATTTCTTTCACATTCTTTCAAAATAAAAAAAAAGCAAAGTATGTCTCTTTCACAATTCAATTTACAACTTTCATAGTCCATACAGACCATATTTCCATCACAAATAATATACAAGATCATCCATTTCAAGTGGGAAAAGGTTACATTAAGAAATGATCTCAACAAGGACTGTCAAACTGTCTTCTTTCTCAGTTCTAGAACAACAGTATGAATTTTCATCATTCTCCAAATTGGTCACAACAGAAGAGGGGAAAGGAAACACTCTCCACCCAACCAAGACATCCAATGAAAAGGGAGAAGCCATCCTTCTTCATTGGCCCCCGAACCCCAACCACATTGCAATAAGAAATGTTTTTGTTCAACTCATGACAACAATAGGCTTCCACAACACAAAGACAGATTTCTCATTCAAAACACAGTCCAAAACAAAACTATAGTTTTCCACCACAGAAAAAAAAGCAAACAACACTCATGCTTCATCATGCAAGCCAAAGGAGCAAGAAACTATGGGGGATGCTGCTTATGCCTCCCATAGGGGAAATGGGTATCACCACCTGAGAACCAACCACCAAAATATATATCATTTCAAATCCCTGACATGCCCTTATTCCTCCCCCAAGTACCCCTTATTCCTCACGTTTCCTTATGCCTCCCCAACCTCTTATGGCACCCCATAACAAGTAAAGAAATGCAAGCTATTTCTTTTTAAGGTGGAACCTAAATCCCAACTCCCTCCACACTTATATCTCTGTAAGGATATTACTTGTATAAATCAAAACATATACAACATAATAACATGAGAGAACACCAAAAATATAGATAAATGATGACATTATTCTCATATAATAGCTTTGCCACTTCGAGGGGGTAACCTCCAAATCATACAATAACACTCCCGATACTCAATATGATGATTAACTACAACCTTCTAACCCCTATATATACCATTCTAACCTATGGCCAATACTGAGGCCGACTTCCTAAGCATAATTAATCATAAATGAATGATATAATAAGATAAGGGGATGTGTGCCACATGTTGACATCTCCATCAATACATATACATCATAACATCCTTTCCCTAGGTGCATAGCATTTCTTCCCTCCTTGACATGTTTCATCCCCTAAATATAAGAAGAAACCATGTAATGAGCGTGTTTTAAATTTTTACACACTTTGCGCCATGATCGATCATCCATCCATATGTGATCCTGGTAGATGATACATATCTAAACTAATATCCATATTCTAATTGCGCTACGCTGATTCCATTCGTGACCATAGTTTATCATCCTTGGATTCCATGCATAACCAACATAAGGATTCAATGCATAACCATAATAAGGATTCCATGTATAACCATAATAAGTATAACCATAATAAGGATTCCATGCTTCATAATTGTTGCTCCATTGATCCCCCTGTATAAATAAAGTGATTATTCCTCCAATTACTTGTATATCTATATTGGTTGGAAATATGATGTGCCCTAGGATATCTCTAGGATTTTTTTCTCTCATGTTGACATGGATTTCCATATGCTGCAGTTGTAGTATCCTCAACCTTACCAACCTATTTCTGAACTTTCTTTTCTTCTTCCACCTTTGCATTTGATATTTTATTTCTCTTGAGTAGATGAAGCATCATTTACTTCTTTTTCTTCATGTTCCTCTTTTGAATCATCCTTACTCCCTTCTTCTCCATATTCAAAATCATCCTCATGGTCTATATTGAGTTTTCTTTGATTTCCATTAAGCCTGATATCCTGTAAAGTGACCTTCTTCTTTTTGTACCAAATATTCATAAACTTACTTTTCATAATTATATTAATTGTCCCCAATGTCTCTAACCAAGGATACCCAAAAACAATATCCAAACCATCCATATATAAGGCAAAAAAATCTGAATGTAAAGTATATTTGTCCATAGTAAGTTTTAAATCTTCAAAAATTTGAATTTTCTTACCATTCACTTGAGCTTCTTTGATATTACTTTCTTGAATATGTAGATGTTGAGCCATATCCTTGTTGATGAAGTTATACTTGATGTTAGGGTTTATGGAAACAATTATCTTATTCCTTTGAATGCATCCATGAAACTGAAATATGGTATCTTCCTTCTTGAGAGCTATAATATCTTCTTCTGCATCAATATCTTGTTTTTCTTCCTCTTCTTCATAGTCTTCTTCAACTTCTTCTGCGTTTGATTCTTCAATATATGCTGCACTATCATCTTCCCTTGAATCTTCTTCACCTTCCTCTTCATCTTCTTTCTCTCTTGATTCTTCAATATATTCTTCCCCATCATCTTCCTTTGACTCTTCTTCCTCTTTGTGGTCCCATCTATCCATAAAAAGTTGTTCCATTTCCTCCCAAGACCAATCCTTCCTGTCATTTTTTAACTCAGAAAAACCAAATCCATGTAGGACCACCAAGATAATGTGAAAACCTATTCCTTGTCATGAAATATGAGAAATATATATTCTTAAATTTTATCCACCATTCTTTAGCATCCATCTCACCATTTCCATAAAAATTTGTTATCCCCGTGATCATGATTAGGGTTTAGGAATTATGAAAATATTTCTATAGATGGATAAAAACACAAAGAACAAACCCTAACTAAAATTTCAATAGCTTTCCAAAAATATAAGTTTTCCTAAAAAATACCACAATTTTCTTCCTAAAAAGTGAATTTATGAAAAAACCTAAAACACCAATAACATCCACAAAAATTATCCAATGGAGCTAGAATTTTCAGATATTCTGACTTAGAGTGTTTCCCAATTATGATGCAAAACTTGAGATAACTTTTTATACCCTCTTCAAGATATATTCGAAACAAAAAAAATTAGGGTTTTTTGCCCTAATTTTGGCCAAAATCACTGCTCGGATACCACTTGTAAGGATATTACTTGTATAAATCAGAATATATATAGTAGAATAACATGAGAGAACACCAAAATATAGATAAATGATGACAATATGCTCATATAATAGCTTTGCCACTTCGAGGGGGCAACCTACAATACCACTTCGAGGGGGTAACCTCCAAATCATACAATAACACTCCGATACTCAATATGATGAATAACCACAACCTTCTAACCCCTATATATACCATTCTAACCTATGACCAATACTAAGGTAGACCTCCTAAGCATAATAAATCATAAATGAATGATATAATAAGATAAATGGATGTGTGCCACATGTCGGCATCTCCATCAATACATATACATCATAACATCCTTTCCCTAGGTGCATAGTAACCTCCCAAAAACACTTATGCCTCCCATATAAATGTCCCATAGTCTTCTCCTACACCATCCCTAGGCCATCTATCCAAACATTCCCATACACATGTAAAAACATTCACAACAAAAACATTTGTACAATTAAGATAAGAGCATTTTCAAGAGCCAAGCTCTTACCTCTCCATAATGGAGTTTGTTCCAAGTTTCAAACAATAAGCTTTCCAATGTAAAACAACACAAGATCAATGAAAGACAAGCCTATAAAAAGTTTGCACCTTCCTCCAATCTCAATAGCTCCAAACAACAAAATAATTCGCCCCAAAATGAAGTAAGCAAAAGTGAAGCAATCTGAAAAGGTGTAACCCCAAAACAAGAAAATGAATTCAAATATATACGAAGGGGGAAGAGAAGCGGATGAGGTGAATCCACGTAGGATTCCACTTCACACATCCTCAACTCCAACACCCAAGGGCAACTTCATTCTCCAATGCATAATAAATAAGTGGGTGAATAATATGACAGTTTACTTACACACTCCAAATCAAGTCCACACCCAAAAATAACTGACATTAAGAACATGTAAGAAAGTGCAATTAAAACTTTCAACTTGACTTACAAAAATGCACAAATAAGGTCTAAATTTAACCCTCCAACTATAGCAAAGGTTGGTATATAATTTTAAGAGGCATGGGACAAGTTTAACTTGTCTCGCAAGTCTCCAAAATCAGCTTCCAAGGACAAATTTGAATTTCAAGAAGGTAAAGTGTTTTTTACTCCAAAATCAACATACACATCCCTTACAACACTTGATCCAAGAGTCAACAACTCTATTAATTATATTCTCATGACCCATTTTGATTGTTTAATTCATAACAATATACTTACTCACATTAACTCATCATAATTAATTAATAATTAAAGGGGGTAAACAGATCACTAAATAAACACACATAAACATCAATAAAAAGGAACCAAATAAACAAATACACATAACCCTTGGTTACATTTAAAGGTGACCCCCCCATGGGAATCCATAACACAATAAAACACACACAAAAAGATACAAGTTTCCATGGTGACCTTGTTGAACTCATCTAGAATTCCAATGTGGTTGGTCTCCAATCCCCCGATGTTTGTTGTGATAATTTTACTTGCAAAACACAATTACCTCCTTCGGCCTCATGGCCACATCAGAAAATCCAATATAAATATAAATATAATTCCAACATCATATATATATATGAATTACAAGAACATCTAGGCAACCATCAAAATCATTTACAATTTTATCAAAAACTATATCATTATCAAATAAATTTCATTTCTATGTCTACTCAATATATCGAAGTATCACATGTCCAAATAGTATCCAAAAATAAAGCCATGTGGAACAATATATCATCATGCATTATATATAAATCAAAGCCAACAATAATCCATGATTTAACATCTAACACCATACTAAATCAAAACTATAATAATGTCCATAATATAGTCAACAATATCAAAAGTGTCGAAGAGAAGTGGGCACTACATGATGATTGGATTATATTCCTCACAATAATTTTTTAAAGTTTTGTTACAAGTGGTTAGACAACCTTTCATAAAAAAAGATAGAAAATCCAAGGTAAGAGGCATTCTAAACCCCTCTACCAGCACCAATCCAAGATTTAAAGTACATTAAAAATTCACACTAAGGACTTTATAAATCAAACCGATGTAACCTTTATCAATATTTCCTTTTATCTACTCACAAAATCCATCTGCACAAGTATTAACTTGAGTTAGTTCACGAGAACTGAGCATGGTAAGGCTACACAATGCAATAGTAAGCTAACAATTTACAATAACATGAAAGGAATGTTCTATTTTAAGAATGGTTCAAAGCACAAAGCAACCAATCAAAAATTCTTCACATGAGATAAGAATTTTGACCAACCAACAAGAAGGAAGTCAACTATTCTAGTTAAGAAACAAAAGGTCAAGAGTATTGGGATTTCAATCATGTAATCATATAGATTACGTGATTGAAATCTAATACTCAATCCATCCATCACTAAAATGATTAAGAAGCCAAATGCACACTGGATACAATCATATATGCGAAAAAAAGGTAGACCAGTCCTTCCAGGAGGGAGGTTTCATTGGCCTAAAAGCTAGAGCAACCAAATGAGTGTAAGAAGGAAAAACCATCACGTGATCAAAGGAGTTGAAAACTAAAGTTCAACCCAAAAACTAATTTATCTCATCAAAAAGATACTCCACAAGGTAATGATAAGAGAAGAAAGATAGCTGACAAAACCCAAGATGGGCATTACTCAACAACCAAGTTACTTGATAAACAAAGTACAAGGCAATGAAAGGCCTCCTATTTTCAAGTCTATTTAAGAAGATATTATCATTTAAACATCTTTCTGGGTTTCAAATCATTATGGGATTCGTAACCCTCCTTTAAAAAATCTATAGTTTCAGTCTAAATAAGAAGTTTACCACCCCCTCCTTACAAAGTCTTTTAAAAATAATACTAGTTAACATAATCAAAACCACTCTTCAAATGCATTTAATTGAGTCACAAAAATCCATTATTCTAACAACAAACCCAATCATAATTGTCAAATTATCTAAATAATATAAAGGAAAACTATCCCCAAATGTCATTAATAATTTTTAACAATTTTCCGACATAGGCCAACAATGTATTTATATAAATATATTCAATTAGTACCATCATGATTATCCTCATAACGTATCATCAAATGTCATGAGTTAACAAGAGTCCTATTTCAATAATGACTACAGTCATCCTAAACACATTTCAAATTCTAATGCAACACTGAGGTTTGTTCATGAACTTATGACCATTATTAATATGTTCTCTAACAATTCCATATTATCAATAACCTCTCAGCAAGGAATAATTTGATAAAATTAAGATAAGAGTAATTATAATAGGGCCAGGGTTACAAATATTCCCTTCTAAAGACACCAATCCACTCTAACTAAGGAGACCACTCAAAGTAGAGAAAACCCAAGTACCCGGTCGATCCAGTCATAGTTCCCAAAAGAAAATGACATCACATTCAAGATCGAAAACTTAGAAAAGTTCTAGAATGAAAATATTAATTGATCAAAGAGGATATAATAGTCATATAGGTTACATGATGTAAATTATAATGTAACTACAACAAGTTTAGCAATTCAAATATGCAAATAGATGAAATGAAAGCCTTAAAATAAATCAACATAATGTCAGATCTTCCCAAATGATTATGGATTCAGATCGTAGTAACTATCTCCAGGGTAAGGATAAGGGTGCATAAATGTCCCCAAACATATCATAACAAAGAATTGGGGATGAAAACCAAAACTCATGCCATGAAACAGGGAAAATACCTCAAAGGAACACCAACACAATGAGGTACGATTTTAGGGATAAAGTACTCAACCATTCTTTAACAACAGGTTCCCAATTCCTATACTCCATGTTTCTGCATATAACTAGCGGCCAGTATCTAGCAAGTCACCACAGAAGCGAAGCTAACAAAGTAATAAATAAAATACCCATACAAGGTTTTGAAACCTCTATTTTAATTAATAGAATACACGCCTTCAAAATACCGTGAAAGCAAAAATACAGGCCAACAGAGAACCAAATTTAAGGAGTCATTTACAGATGATATAATTACCTCCATGAAGAATAAAATGTAAGATACCTTGTTGATAAGACCAGATTCACTCAAAATGTTATTGCCACGCATGAAAAGACTAAAATATAATTATTTTGAGAAAACCCAAAGAGCCATAATTACTATTACATTTATGTCTCCTTACATCCAAGATTTATAATAAAACAAAGCATCTAAGCATTCGTACCATCCAAACCCATTACCAGATCGCCCCAGGGAAAGGATAATGTCAAGCCGTAAATACAAATCCCTGTCAAATGAAATGTAACAGAGTAAAAGCAGTGGAATCCCCTCTTTTATTTTTTATTTATTTTTCTTTATGCAAACAAAGTCATTAGGAACTATGAAAATCATGGAAACAATTGAGGGACAACCCACATGAACCAAGTGATTCAAGAAAACAAAAACAAATCCAAAACAAGATGTCATTTCAAGAAGGAGAATAATTCATTCCATGAAATTGTTAAATATAGTAAACATTGCAATGGATAGTATTATCATGCCTGAAAGGAGCTTCCACAAAGGCACACACATGGCAAAGCCACTATAAAGCCACAGCCTGCAACCTCTCCCTTTTCTTTCACTGGTTGGACGTCCATGCTTGCTTCCAGTCTGCAATCTCCTCACAAAACCACCCACACGACCAACAACTTAAACTTAGCATTTCTCCCCCAAAACACAGGCCAAGGAGTCAATAAAACCAATAAATGAAAAACTGTCGGCCAACAGGGTGGAGTAATGGGTGGGGGTGCCATTCATTTAATGCATTTAAAGTTTCACAGGTGCTCAACCACCCTCCACTCACTAAAAAGAATTCAAACAACCAAATGTAGCACAAATCCATATTTTAGCAGGAGAAATAGAATGAAGCTCAACACAAATAAATTCATTTAGTGAAGGCCACGTACAAGGTCAAACCATTTCCAAGGAGGTAAGGGTGGTAGTTGAAAAGATTAATTTGAGCATAACAAATGGCCCTTTCAAACATGCGCCACACACAACCCCCCGTACGCATTCACAAGACATAAAACAAGGGACAAAGGAACACAATAAACCTATGCCAACCAAGAAATTTAAATTGCATACAAACTGGCATGCTGGAGGAAGAAAAAATCATATTTTCCTTTAATTTAAATGATTAAAACAACACGCAAGTAGGCCTAAACGACCAAGGGGGGGAAAACTAGAGGTTGACGCTATAAAGCGATCATGGAACAACAACCAACCCTGGTGCCACGACGGGGTAATTCCCTTCTTTATTGCGGAACGAGGCTTGGTCTACGGGAGTGCTCAAAACGATACAACAAAATAACATAGAGACAATTAATATTAATATCGATTACAATCGACAATAAAATAAAATAATAATAATATAAAATAATGGATGATCGACAAATAAATTAATAGTATCATTATTATCAATTTTTAAAAATTAATTTTACAACTTAAAAATAATTATTATTCATATTAGTAATGAAGGACAGTCAAGCTCGCCAAATCAAGAACACGATTTTATTTTAATAGAAAAATTGTAAAGGATGTTGCAAGGGCCGACAAATGAAGACATCGACATGACACAAGCAGACACGATGAAGAGGGAGGATGCTAATTATTTTCTGCGACAAGGGCGAAGCCAACTAATGATTAACATGAGCACAACAACGTTTAACTCTAACAACAAGGTCACCGATGTATGAACAAGAATAACGTCAAATGGGGCATTATAATTTACATTGGTTATTTGTTAGTAGGATTACTATTTATTTGTAAAGTATTATAATATTTTGTTTGGTATGTTATTGTTGTGAATAACAACAATAAAGGAATAATACAAAGAAGTATATTATTGTGTGAGAAATTATTATGACAGTCTAAATCAAGCTCAAGATTTAGTATCTGAGCAAATTATCCTCAATTGCATAATGATTTAATCTTCACGAGGGACGTCTTGATAAGAGTGTAATTTTAATCAGGTAAGTCTCAACCATTCTTCAACAACACTCAATTACTGAAATCATTGCCTCCAATCCGTGTAGAGCAATATTGAAGTTTAACGGAGGCCATATTGATCCAAACAGTCAGCTGAATATAGAAGATTATTATTGTGGATTCATTTATACGGTTAATTCTGCCGGTTCAGATTATTAATATCCTAATATTGAGTTGAGACGGGGTGTTTCTTTAAGGATTTGATTTATTTACCTTTGGAGATTTATCAAACTTGCAGGCGTGTGTTCTGAGGATCGACCTGCTACACATTTTGGATTCTGATTTGGCAGCAAAAGGTTTGGAGTGGCGGATGACTACGTATTCTTTGTTGGATTCACCACACCACATAGTTGGACTTCCCATCGCCTAAATATGGAGCTCCTCGCTACATTGAAAGACTTTTCCTGTCATCTCTCTTCATCAACGCTAATATCCCCTTTCACATCTCCTTGCAACGTCTCCCACTTTACATGCGACCCACAAGATTTTGTAAGTATTACTCGCAAGTCTACCAAGTTTGTTCAAAATTCCTGGAAGTGTATAGTTTACAATATATTTTTTATATGGTGTCAATAGTCTTCTGTCGAATCTATGAACTAACGATTTTAGTTTAGAGTTTGGGTTTTGAATATTAACATTTAGAATCGAGATAATATCCTAATATTTAAATGTTGAATTCAAATGTTGCTTTTTGTGGTTTATTAATTTTTGAGTTGTTATATTTGTGTCTTCGTGTTGTGTAGTCTATTACTAGCAATCACATGTGTGGAATGCAATGTGAACGCTGAAAGGTATATGTTATTTGATTTAGAGGGATAGTTATTAATTTTGTAGTTAAAGTTAATAAAGGGTGTGATTGATTTTGTAAGTGTAAGAATGTAGATGGAGCATTGCATTTAAATGTATCATCTCTACATTTCAAACTTAATACAAATTCGTACATATCAATATGAAAATCTGATACATGTGCAAATTTTATATTATGAGTGGTGGCCTTTTGTGGCCATATTTTTGCGCACTAAACATGAGTACATTTGATACCATTTTGAATAGCTAGTTACTTTGTAGTTGATGTGGTTTACAATTATTTTGGGGTAATTGTGTTAGTGTTGCATCGGCTGTTTGGTTGGTGTTTTGTTGACAAAACATTTTTTGTATAGTCGATAAGTGGTGTGATTGATACTGGTAGTGTAGGAATATAGATGAAATATTACATTGAAATGTTGTATGTGTACATTTAAATTTGTTACACATTCGTACATATGCATTTGCAAATCTTATATCACAAGACCTGAACTAAACATGTGTACATGAAGACCTTTGTACATTTGTAGATGTTATATCATGAATGATAGCCTTTTGTGGGTAATTTATTTGTATTAAACATGAATACATTTGATACCCCTTGAATGACACTACTACTTTGGATATAAGAAGTGTTGAGTAAAGTAGTAGTGGAGGTGCTATCAAAATAGAGGGTAGTATTTAGTAGAATCAATCTTACCGTGCAAAATTAAGGAGAAAATCCAAAAGTTTCCCGCAAACAAGAACACTGAACTTCAAAGAGATAGAATAAATATATAACCTGTAGTAGTGCTAAATATACCCGGTATTCTACATTCTAAACTACAATCAACAAACCCACATTTATTGTGCAAAAATGAAAAAGAAAAACAATTAAAAATAGTCAGAAAAAGTAAAAAACCTAGAAAAAAGTCAAATTTTACATAGTCCCATGAATGTCCATAAATCCATTTCCCACAGAGGGAACGCCTTCGGCCTAATCATACAAAACTAGTATTATTTATCACCATTGTCATGTTTTCCATTTAGTGTGTTGTGTTCATTTTTTAATTGTGCCATTCATTAATTATTATGAGTCATATCATATGAATTTTATCATCTTCAAGCATGTGTTCAAGTCATAATTATGTTGTTAGTCAAATGAGTTTTGTTATTGTCAAGAGTCAAATTTATTTTAGTTGTCAAAAATTCATTGCATGTCGAAGTCAAAATGTGTACAATTTTTTTAAAAAATTACCTTACGAATGCATTTTTGGTATTACCTGGCGTTCAAAAAATAATGTGTTTCATATTGGGGGAGGGAGGGGGGAAGTTATGTAAATAACCCCAAATTTGAAAATTTTGAGCTTCATATAAAAATCGGGTTGAGCTAGAAGCATGACACTGAAGGTATGAGGAAGAGGAGGAAGAATGATTTGGTGGCACATGTGTGATTATTTTAGCATGCATTGCAATTGATTTCATTTTTTAGCCTTTCAACATGGTGTGAAAAATAAGAACAGATGTGGAATGTTCCTGTTCTTGTGTGTATGTGGCTATTCCTACATAATTCCCTCATGTTATAACATAGTGAAGAACAGATAACACAATGAAATGCAACATCATGATTTTTTAAGAGGTTGAACTGTAAAGTGTGTTTCTGTTCATACCTAGGTTTGTGGTTAGCCTCTGGAAAAACATTGAAGGTTGTTCAGATGTGTTCCTACTTGAGTTCCCACATTGCTAGGTTAGTTGTGTTCCCTAGAGTGGCCGGTTGATAAGAAGATGATTCTTAAGTGTGTTCCCATCCTCATTGGTCATATGTGTTCCTGACAGTGCATGGTTGATAAGAAGTTCATGTGTTCCTTCTTCTACCTTTATTTCATGTTGTGTCCAAGATCATGAGCACACATGGGTAACAAGCTGCAGAAAGAAGTGTAAATGTTTTCTTACCATGTAAACAGTAAGGGGGGAATGTTGGGAATTAGAATTTACATTGGTTATTTGTTAGTACAGTTAAAATTTATTTGTAACGTATTATAATATTTTGTTTGGTATGTTATTGTTGTGAATATCACAAATCTCCGCCTTACCTAAGCGATGGTTACGAGACCGCTAATATGCAAAGGGAAGTGGTCTTGTTCCTTAGAAATAAAACCTTCAAAACCAAGATTTTCCCAAAAAAAAACGTCACTAGAGTGTTCTAAAATTCATTCTGAACTTAATTTTATATGCCTAAAGTTTCCATTAATAAGATTTAATTCATGTATTCATTCCATAGTAAAATTGCTCATTTTAAGGATTTCTTATTTCAATAGCAACAACAACAACTACAAGATCATTTTCATTTTTGTTCAACAAACTTTCTTTCAAATCCAAAAGTAGAAAATAACTAAATATAATTCTAATATTGTTTTTTTCTTACTACCAAATGCATAATTTCAACAAATAATTTACTTAATCATTTATAACATCTTTCCATTTCCAATTCCCTCATTTGTTCAAATAGCCACTAACAATATTTGTTCCACATTCAAGGTTTCCGAGCATATACTACTAGTATTTTAAAACTTCTATATTATTTCTTTTCTTTTCAAAAAACTATAACTTCAATAATGGTAATGAACTTTCTTTCTTTTTTCTTGAGCATAGCTCATTTATTTTAATGAAAAGAACTTCTTTTCTCACAATACAACTATAACTAAAATTTTAAACATTATTTACATTTTGGTTCATTCCTTTACATACTACAATTTGAGGAGGAAGGAAATTATGCAATTTCTCAATAAGATTTCCTCAAAAATAATAATACAACTTACAATGCAACATTTCTCAAATTTTAAAAAACAAATACTATATTACAAGTCTTCCACCCTAAGTGGGAATAAAAAGAAGATTTTTCTCACAAGAAAGAATTTCTTATGGACACCAACAATGCTCTAAGTTTCACTTTACCAAAGAGAGCTCCACCATGCTTCACTTGATCAACAACAAAAAAAAGGGGGGAGAAGAAACACTCTCCACCCAACTAATAATCCAATAAGGAGAAGAAGCTATCCTCCTCATTGGCCCCTGAGCCCAAACCACAATCAATGAAAGATAGATCCAACTAATTTCAAAGAAATAGCTTCCACATCACAATACAAGGAATCCACAATCATACCAAACACACAATCAACACAAATATAATCACAAGAAGGAAACAAACAAAATACACAAGGCTTCAAAATGTAAGGCCAAAGGAGAAATAATCTATGGGGGGCTCACTTATGCCTCCCAATGGGAAATAGGTTCCCACATTAAATATCTTCAATATACCTCTCAAAACCCCTACACAATTATTATGCCTCCCTCAATATCCTCTTATGCCTCCCACATTCTCTTATGCCTCCCTCATATAAAAACAAGTAAGAAATGCAAGCATTTCTTGTCTAAGGTGGCGCACCCAACCCAACTACCTCCAAAGTATGCAATAAACTCTTATGTCTCCCTACATGTAAGATCCCCATAGTCCCCTCCTACATCAAACTTAGTCAATCTACCCAAGCACCCAACAAGCATACCAAAACACTCAAAAACACACATATACACAATATACAAGAAAACTTTTAAAAATATTGTAGCTCCTACCTTTCCATGGTAGATCTTGATCCAAGAGTTACACACCAAGATCCTTCAAGCCCAAATATCACCAAAAATCTCCAAAAAAATCCACAAGCACTCCAAAATCCTCGCACTCCAAAAATACAAGAGCACAAAAGAAATCAAGTGACCCCTAAACAAGCAAAAGAACTTGAATAAATAGAAAAGGGAGAGAGGAGGGTGAGGTGGCTCCATGTAGGATGCCACATCAATCATCCTCCACTCCGCCTCACAAATCAAACCTCAACCCCAATGCACAATAAATTAGTGGGTGACAGGAATGAAAAACCTCTTACACACACAATCCAAGCCCACACCCCCTAAGAACAACCTTTAAAACCCATGTAAGAAAAATGTAATAAATGTCTCTTTTTGACTTTAAAAACACATAATGGGGTCTATTTTTTACCCTCAAATCCATAGGTAGGGTTGGTATAGTAATTTAAGAGGTGTGAGAAAAGTTTAACTTGTCCCACAAGCCTCCAAAATTGGCCCTTAAGGCCAAATCCGAATTTCCATGAAGGGGTAGAGTGTATAACACTCAAGATCATAAGCACTAAACTTACAACACATAACCCAAAGAGCCATCAAATATAATAAATTAATTCTTTTTTCCCATCCCTAATTAGTGTAGAACATGATTAATTAACTAAATTAAGACACAATTTAAATTATTAACACAAGGAAATTACATCACTCTAAAATCACACACTAAAATTAAATAAAGGAAACTAAATAATAGAACAACACACAAACCCCTTGGTCACAATTGGAGGTAATCCCCCCCCATGGGGACCCCCTAACAATAATTCAAACACACACACACATTAATATTACATGTTACCATGGTGACCATTATTGAATTCATCTAGCATTCCAATGTGGTTGGTCTCTAATCCCCTAGTTGTTTGTTGTGATAACGTTTTCCTGCAAAACACATAATACCTCCTTCATCCTCGTGGCCGCATCAAAACATATAAGATAAAATATATAATATAAGTCCACAATAATATAAATATGAATCAAATCATCATATAGGTAAGTAACGTTATCATTTACAATTTCCAAAAACATCTCGATTCTATATTTCATCAATATCAATAAGATCACAAGATTAGTTCAATTGTTAAGGTCTACTCAATATGATGAAAATATCGCATGTCAGAAATATATAAACATGTCAAAAGCATATTATCATCAATATAAAATGTCACTAATAATCCACACACATCATACTATGAATCAAAATCCAACAATAGTCTCAGTATCTATATCATCTAACATCATGCTAAGTCAAAATGATACAAAATATCCATAAGTATAGTCAACAGTATCGAAAACAATAGTAATAAGTGTCGAAGGGAAGTGGGCACTACAATAAGAGTAGTATGTAAATATAGAAAGTGACCCAAACAACTAGGCTAATGAAAATAAAAACCCTAATGAGAAAAAAGAGTGAGGAAAATACTTAGATGATCCAGATGTTGATATGGACTGTGTGGTAAAATAAACTAAATGTTATAGAAGTAGGAATGAATATATAGAGGTCCCAAAAAGGACAGATCTGAATTGTTAGGCTGGACTAGAGAACGTGAGAGAGGATTAAGGCTCCTGTGGGTGTCATAGTTTGAGTTCTGAGCGTCGTGATCTATGCAGGAGGTACAAAAACAAAACTTGAAGAGTTAGAAGATGCTATGAATCCTTCACTATATGTCATGTGAAATTATTTTCTCTGCGCCAAATGTCATGAATGATCATTTGATAGACCTGAAAAACCACAAAACAAACATCAAACCTTAAAAAATAAATACAAGTAAAGGAGTCAAACTGTCCTCAACTGCCACAACGGTAGACTTACCAACTAAGCAATGCACTACATATCAGACCTGATGTAAGTATATGTGCTTGTGTGTACAATCATGCCCTAGGTGTTCTTGTTCCATTCACACTTTTTGAAATTAGAGTGTAGTAACTATGTGTAGAAAATGTAGTAAAATGGTGGATGGAATAGAATAAACTTCCCTCCTATGCAATGTGAAGCGGATGAACCATCCTTGTGGCATATAATGGAGCTAGATGGATACAAATAGATCCTTTTATGGATGCAACCTTAGGTGATGATAGTATTGCTTAGTGCTTGGCCCCTCATTATGGTCTCATATCTATATATTTATATGGTTCTCTTGTTATAATTTATTAATTAACTCTAAAAAAGGTTGAACAGAAAATATAAGAAATGTTGAAAAGGTTAGAAAGTTCTCAACAAGTGGCAGTAATATGGGAATGGGAACATGGCTTCTTGACTGGGACTAGGGCACTTGTTGGTGCCCCAGTCAAGGCTAAAATGACACAAAACGACAAAAATAGACTAGGAAAACATGTGTGGGAGGTTGACATTGATGACAAAAAGAAAAGTGAAATGGCTAAAAGATGAGGGTTTATTGGTAATTTATTCACTCAAAATCCATATGAATAGTAGTTTGATACCAGGACTAAGTAATGTCTAAAGTTCAAGATTTGGTGACTACATTTCCCTCCACTTTATGTTGGTGAGCGGAATGCTTGGTAACATAATGTAGATAGTTATGTGTACTTGATTTCTATGCAGATTGATGTAGAAAATGTGTTGAAGGATTAGACAAAGTGCAGAGTGACAAAAAGATGATGGAGTGTGGAAAATAAATATGTAAAAGTGTATAAGAGTGACAAGAATGAACCTAGGGTGGAAATGTGTGTGTAGTTTCTGATGTGTTTAATGTACCTGCATGGTTAGTATGGTTTGTGCTATCGTAAAATGTTATTTTCATTACCCCTATTGTTGTTATTGTTACTCACTACTTTTTTTCTCATACGGTCAAACTTGGAAGGAGAAGACGATTAAGAAGTCAAATACGCATGTATACATGTAAAAATATGTGTAAAATACACATGTAAAGGTATGTAAGAGTATGTAAATGTAAAATATGTGAATGAGAAATGGAATATGTGCACCTGATCCATGTTGAGAGAAAGGGTGTAGAAAGAGCATATCCCATCCTAAGTTTTTTGGGCTATTTGATTTCATAGAATGAAGAAGTATAGGGATGAATTTGGTTATATCCTCCAACCTTTAGTGGTTCCTTGAACATGTGTGAAGAGGTCTCTGTACTACTTGGTTTTTTGTTTGATTCGACATCACTGGTTGGATTAGTGTAGAGAGGAATTCCATTGTATCTTCTAACTTATAACTGCTCCCCATAATGCTAGGGACTACCAAGTCTTATAAAATCCATTGTGTATGGGTTTTTTAGGATTTTCTAAGCCCACTCGATGTATAACCAACAATGCCAAGGGCAGAAAATTAAACTAAACTGAACTGGTGTAGAAGTGTTGTATAGTAAAACCCAAATGATGCCCGCCTCTTTGGGGGTCATGTGACATCGCTGATAGGATATTTTGGGCCCAAAAGAGGACCAACCACATGAAATATGTAACTCTACCATGTAGGGGAAGGGAAATTTCTTGGTAGAATCCAAGGCACACATAAAGAAGTGGATAGCCAAAGATAAGTGCTAGTATGAACAAACATCCAACGTAAGCTACAAAAAGAGTGTATAAGCTACCAAACAATGTAGTAATGTAAACACGTAAGAAGAAAATGTAAGCCACACAAAGTAGGATACAAAAATGGGACATCAATCACGATATTGTAAAAAATGCAAGACCATCATGAGTGCATATAACAAACAAGTGTGCACACCAAACAAAGATCAAGGCCCACATATAATAGAAAATAGTAGACAGACAAGTACAAACAAGAGATAACCATGGAAACAAGTAATCCTATACATAAATGTTGCATATGAAGCACCTATTAGAATGTTAGAGAGATAAATAGTATGTCAAAATCATGGATAAGCATGTAATGTAAATTTATAAGTACAAAGTGGAACAATAACACCTGTGAGAGACGAACGTGGATGCCCCCAGCGACCAATGTAGAATTGATAGAATGTGAGCATGTATTATGTGTACAAAATACTTGTATCTACAATCCCCACTAAGAAAAGGCATAAACACACATGTGTGTATGGTTATAGATAAATGACATACAAAATATCTAACTAACATGTGTAATAAAGTGACCATATAAAAATAATTGTAAACAAGAATAAAAGTAAGAAGGATATGTAACATATTGTGGATTTGTGGAATGGAATGATATGAGCCATGCACCCCCCCAAGTGAATGGAAATATATTCCGTGAGGTTCATTTGCTTTCCCCCCCGGCAGTCAAGAATGAACTATAAATGAGAGTGTGTCATTGGGAAATGATCGAGATGTGTTTTGTGTCTAGCGTGATGCGATGAATATGTATGTGTGATGAAATTTTACCTATAAATGATGTTTCTTCAACCCTATAGCCGAAGTGTATATGATGATAATATGATTGAAAGAGTGATGATGTACTGTAAAATGTATATCACTACTAGATGAATAGATAGATTAGTGATGTAGCCTAAATCATATACAACTACAAGATGAAGAGATAGATGGCCATTTATCCTATAGTATATGTCACTAACCTAGCAATTTCACATGATAGAAGGCCTAAAGATGAATGTGTAAGTATGATAGGATCTATTTGATTTGTAAATCCTCATAAGTCATGTATGGACCAAGGAAATAAAGTCAATCATAGGGTAATGAGTCCAATCTGTAGAATATAATGTAGTATGTAAGATGATAACAAACGACCATATGATGTGTATTTTATGATGTATAAGATGCAATGTAATGTGTGAATATGTGTGTTATAGAGTAGGCATGATGAGTAGTATGTAATGATAGATAAAAATATGACACATGTATGATGAGGACTAATACGATGTATGACATGTAGATGTGTAAATGTCAAAATGATGTAAAACTAACTATAGATTTTCTGATGTAAGATGTGTGATATATGCAATGTGTGGGGCTCATGTGTAGTAAGCCCTCAAAATTCAAGTGTGAACCAAAGAATAAGTGTACATCACCAGGTAGTGATGTTGTATGTGCATATGATAAGATGTATGCATGAGTATGTCATGAGAGAATGAGATGTCAAATAATCTTGGGGGTATAGATTCCATACCCCAAGTGTGATAATGATATAGATCAATGAAACATCACGACAAGTTTCATGTCATTATAGGAGAGCATTATTTGTGTCATGATCAGAGTGAAGGTCAAAAAAATGGTAGGTTGAAGCAACATTAGGAACATGCGATGGTGGTGGAATGTGAAATGTGTCTTGGCCATTAGTAGGAGTAGTTTATTTGAAGAAAGTGATTAGTTGGAGTGTGTGTGTGTGTGATTGACGAAACTGTAGAAGAATTGATAGGAAAAGAAGATGAACTGATTTTGAGAGGTTTTTGACTTGAAAGGAGGTGGTGTTTCATTGATATTTAAAGGCGGTTTCTTAATTTGGATTTGTAATATTGTAGGTGACATAGTAGGAGAAATCGTTGGACTAATTTTGATAAGTGGTTGTATGACTTGAGTAGATTGTGTAGGTGGCACTTGAGTGGTGAAATAAGGAACACTAGAAGTGATGGAATGATTCTAATTAATCATATAGAAATCATGTTTAGGAACCCATTGATATGCAACATTTGTAGATAGACATGGAACAAAATGTTATGCAGCGAATGAGATAAAGACCTGATGCTCAAGATGTTTGCTTCTTTTTTGTAAAGTGTAACAATAATTATCATTAGGGCCTTTAATTCAATGATAATTTCAATATGGATTCCCTTGAAATTTTTCTAGCCGATAAGGAGGATAAAAATGAGTGGTTGGTAAAGTGATCAATTGACGACTAAGGAGATTGGTAAAAAAGTCAAGTTGCTTAATTTTTTTCTCAAAGATGAGAGGATTTGGTAATGGTATGGCTCGAGGCTCACTGTGTGCATAGTTTTGTTCTTAAGCTAAGTTAATGAAAAATAGAGACTAACACCTAGTAACCATAATTAACAAATCTTAAAGCAAAGTACAAAGCACCATCAAGATAAGAACTAAACAAGGTTAGAAACTAACATTTATTATATTAGAACTTTGAAACTAGCATGCTAATTGTCTAAAAACCTCTATTCTCTTAATTAAAAAACAAAGTTAAATGGACCTATGTAAGCTCCATGGCAATAAAATTGGTTTCTCTTGATATTCCAAGAACCTAGGAATGGGAGCTTATCAAAATTGGGCTACAAGAACCTTTTGACTCTTCCCATATGACCTAAGCACTTTGGCTAGAAAAGAGGCTTTAGCTCTTCAAAAATGGTGTCTTCTCAAGGAAACAAAGGAAAGCTTTTAGTCTTTTTTGCTATATGATTCGCTTTTGTCTTCTCAAGAAGTTTAGGTGTAAGTGTAAAGGTAGGAGGAGGGCTCTTTATATATCCCAATGGATAAAGGAACCACTACATCCCTTTGCATGTGGGATAATAGGGATGTTGAGTAAGTTGTGGATAAGGGGGGGTTTAGATGGGGTTGAGTTAACTTTAGGAGGGTTTAGCTTTTCCTTTAATGACCCACGTGGATAAAGGGGGTGTATTAATTGATCAAGATGATTAATTAATAAATGTGCAAGCTTATAGAAGCTTTTAGAGGAATATTAGAATAATTTAGACTATAGAAGGGGATTAAATCAATTAAATATTGATTTATTGGTTTAATGAAAGGGGAAGCTAATTAATTAATAATAATTAATTAGTCTAGATAAAATGGGGGATTTAGTAACGGAAGGTTGTTAATTAGGGTATTTGTTGGATAGGCGACTTAATTAATTAGCATAGTGTAATTAATTAATGATGATATGAGGGAAGATGGGCTCTTTTGGCGATATGTCACCACTTTGCGGGAAAGGGGATAATTATTGCAATTCAAGTATTTAAATTGCTCGGACGTAATTATGGGTATCTACACTCACTTTAAGTGCATGTAGAAGACATATAAATAAGATGGGATGTAGAAGGAGGACATACATGAGCCTCATAAGTGTCCTTAATATGTTTAATTTCGTGTTTGAGAGATGAAATCATGGATTCCATATTTTGAAATTTATCTTGAAATAAAGAATGAAGGGATTAAAGGAATTTGAAAATAGATTGATTTGATTTGGAATCAAGAGATTCCTTAGAAAGATGATCGAAAATAACATTGAATTAGGTGGACAACATGTTGATAGGAATATTTATAGTCTCTATGATTTTTTGGACAACTTCTTTACAAGATGAATGCATTTGAGTCAACTGAAGAAAAGAGACTTGAAAGAAACTAGAAGCCATGATAGAAAAGATGATAAAATCCATAGAACAAAGGCGGATTCAAAGGTCAGGATCACTAAAATGACTAAATAAAATGTAGAAATAATTTTAGTTAATATAACTAAGAAAAAAAATAAATTAAAATAAATAAAAGTAGTAAGTAAATATAGAAAGTGACCCAAGAAAATAGGCTGATGAAAATAAAAACCCTAACGTGCTATAAGAATAAGGAGAAGGCTTAAATGATCTAGAGGATGATCTAGACGGTGTCGTAAAATGAAATGAATATTATGAAAGCAAGAATGAATATGTAGAGGTCCTAAAAAGGAGAGATCTGAATTATTTCACTAGACTGGGAACCTAGAAGAGAATCAGGGAGCTTGTGGGCACCCTTGTTTAAGTTATGAGCTCCCTAGTCTGTGCAGGATGTCTAGAAACCAAAATTGAAGGGTTGGAATATGATATGAATCCCTAATTGTCTTTCGTGTGGAATTCACTACTTTTTGCCACATGTAGTCAATGATCTCTTATGAAATATAGACCTGTAAAACCCCAAAATAAGCATCAAACCGTAAAAAAGAAAAAAGAAAATGAATGGGTTAGACTGTCCTCTTCTATCACAATTGTGGATTTACTAACTGAGCATTACACTACATATTAGACCTGATTTAGTTCTATTTTCTTGTGTGTGCAATCAAACCCTAGGTGTTCTTGTACCTGTCACAATTTGAGAAAGTAGTGAGCATTAACTATGTGTAGAAAATGTAATTGAATGATGGATGGAATATAATAAACTTCCCTCCTATGTAGTGTGATGCATATGAGACATCCTTGTGCCTTGTTATGGAGCTTGATGGATGTAAATTAATTCTTTGTTTGATTCAACCTTAGGTGATGACAGTGGTGCTTACTTCTTGGTCCCTTATTACGGTCTCATAACTTTATATTTATATGGTTCTCTTGTTCTATTTTCATAATCAAGCCCAAAGAGGTCAACCACAAGAAAAATTATATGTTCTAATCGATAGAAAGAGCCCAAATAGTTACGGGAAAGTGGAAGAAGGATCAGGGCCCCCTGACTGGGACCAGGGTGCTTGTCGGCACGCTAGTACTAACTTGGGTGCCCCAGTTAAGGCTAAAATGACATAAAATGAAAAAAATAGACTGGGAAAACATGTGTGGGAGGTCAGAAGTGATGAAAAAAAGTAAAATAAATTGGCCAAAAAATGGGGGTTAATTAGTACTTTCATCACTATTTTTTTTATGAATAGTAGTATGAGACCAAGACTAAATAATGTCTAAAGTTGTTAGGAACCCATGTTCCTACCCTTCGATTTTATTTATAGTATATTAGTTACTTTGGACACATATGATTTGTAAGTTCATCCCTTCAGTATATTTGAAGAATCGCACATGTCTGGGAAGTGGTAGTTTCTTAGATAGGAATTAGTATATAGGAAGGTGTTGAGGCCCAAAGAAGAATCCATGAATATATTATATTGAGATTTCTCAAAGGAAGTTTTCCCCTTGAAGAGGCCTATGATTTAATATCATTTTGAGTTATTTTGCTTTAGTTTATTTTTATAATTTGTTTCCATTTCTAGTTAAATTATTGTGATAGGTAAAATAATGTTGCAGGGTCTTCACATCTGGTATCAGAGCACTTTCCATAGGAATTTTTTTTATCTCTACTGTAAATCAAGGTGATCTAATTATGACCATCGTAAGCTCTCACCTTTCCCAAACGAGATCTTGGTGACTAGAAAGTGGTCGAGATCTTGTTTGCATTCTATTCGTAGATATTGTTTGCATTTTGTTCGCATTGTTGCATTTTATTTTATAGATTTGGGTAGAAGATGTGAGATGTGTTGTTTCCAAGAATATTGCATTTCATTCGCATTATGTTCACATGCATAATAACTCCTAAAATTTCACACAAAAACCTAACAGGAGCATTGGCTAGAGCTAGAAAACCTTGAAAGTTCCAAGTGGTTGTCTCCATTTCCAACCCACAAGCTTCAGAAGTCATCCTTCATCATTTTATTGAGCCCATTCTTCTCTTTGCAAAACCAAATTGGGCCAATGGTTTCATTTATGGATTGTGTGTACGGTCTTTGGTTGGTTCTTAGCCATTCTCTAGCTCACGAATGCAATATTTAAATTGATAAGGCATTGAAAATTTTGTTTTTTATCCATATCTTTCATATTATAATTTTTTTTTCCCTAAAAAGTTTCTGGAATAGCCAAAATAGCACTTACACATTTCATACATTGGGGTTCTAGGACATAGTTCCATTTCTATCACTCAAAAATTATCATTTTTAGTTTTTTAGGGTTTGCCAAAACTTCTTCATTTTTACCTGATTGCCTGCAAATTCGTACACATTCTTCCTTTCACCATTCCGCTCATTTTTTCCTCATCAATTTTTTTTTTGGTTTTTACCATAACAACCCCCAAATTACATTTTTACTCCATAAAAATTGTGTAGAAAGAGCTAAAAACCCCATCCAAGTCCATTCTCCCCATTTTCTTGAGGTCAAATTCCAAATTTCCATTACTAAACGTGTTTTAGAAAGAGTTTTCTATCCATTTGAAGAAAAATCCCTGGTTATATTTTTCATCCATACGGACACAAAAGTCATGGATGAAGAACCTGAAATATTGAAATCCCAGGACACTAAGCTGGCTCAAAGACTGTAAGGACTATATGAGTAGAATAATATTTTGATAAAACAATGGAAAAAGTAGGAGTCCTCACACAACTCTTTCTCCACTCAATCCTGTTGACCCAAGATGGACTTTCCAATGTTCAATGGTACAAATCATATAGGATGGATTTATCCGGTCAAGTAGGTCCTCCACATTCATGGCACTTATTATGTAAATAAAGTTCCAATGAACACCTACCACTTGGAAAAGGATGCACCACAATGGTACAATTGGTATCTCATAGCACATGATGAACCCGATGAGTAGAAATTTAGATCCCAAATTTTGGGAAAATTTGGTCCATTTGAATTCGATGACTTCACCGGAGCTCTCACCAAATTCTTCCAAACAGGTACTATTCAAGAGTATCAGTAATAGTTTGAGAAAGTAGCTCAGTCATCTTAAAGGAATAACAAAAGACTTGTTTAATAGCTATTTTCTAAGTGGCCTCAAGGAGACAATTTTCTCAGAGGTGAAAATGTTTTTCCCCAGTGCCATTATGATGGAAGCCTTGGTCCTGGCTAAGTTGGCTGAAGCTAAAATATTAGTGCAGCGTCAACTCCCATTGTTGTCAACATCTAAGAACCTAAGCAACTAGTGAACAATGTCCGACATTAAGGTCAAGCATCTCACCGAGGCCAAGATTTGGACTCGTAAGGAGATGGGATTCTGTTACAACTGTGATGATGAATGAGTTAAGGGTCACAGGTGCATGAAAAAAAATATCTACCTACTCAATGTGGAATCACCACTAGAGAAGGACAATGAGGCTGATATCTAGGACTTCTATGATGCTGTAGATGAACCAATATTTGTAGAGGATTCCATACCCTAGGTGGATCAACTAGATGTCTTTTTACATGCACTAGCTGGTGTTACCACCCTGTGAACTATAAAGGTCAATGAGCACTTTAAATATATTCCTCTTGCAATCCTCATTTACTCAAGTAGTACACATAATTTCATTGATCCCTGCATTGCTAAGCAGTAAGACTACTTTATGTACCCTTGTTATAGCTTTGAAGTGATGATCGCTAATGGGAAAAAATTGCCTTGTACAGAAAAATTGCAGAATGTATACATTGAGATTGGCAACTAAACTCTACAATTGGATATGTCTATCCTCCCTCTAAGTGGATGTGATGTGGTTTTAGGTGAAAAATATCTCTGTACTTTGGGATCCATTCTATGGTATTTTTCTGAGCTCTTGATGTAGTTCAAACCTAACATCTAGAAGTACACCTTAAACACATTATTGTAGGATATGCTTCCATCATCAACTCCCATCATATGGAAAATATTATGAAGAAAGGATTTTGTGGTATAATTTCCCAGCTGCACTCCATCCAAATCCAACTCCCCATTACTGCTATCAATCCTACGGATTTGCAAGCCATCCTCAAAAAACATGCTACTATTTTTATCGAACCAATGGGTTCTCCCCCTTTATGACCTGGAAGATCACAACATCCAACTCCTCCCAAGAAGCATCCCTCGCAACATCTGTCCCTACCAATATCCATTTCTATAAAATTCAAAAATTAAAAACCTAGTCTAGGACCTCCTCAAATTTGGCATCATTTACCCTGATGTCATTCACAACAGCCCATACTCATCTTCAGTACTTCTTGTCCACAAAAAAGGATGGCTCATGGTGACTTTGCATTTAATTTTGTTCCCTCAACCGCCTCAACATTAAGGATAAATTCCCCATTTCGGTCATTGGTGAGATTTTGGATGAGCTCTGTGTGCATGTGTTTGTTTTCAAAATAATGCTAATATGAGTAAAGACTAACACCTGAATAGCCTTAACTTAGCAAGAATTGAACAAAAAACTAAACACCATACATTTAAGAATTAAACAAGGGTTAGATGCTAGCATTCATCAATACAAACTTTGAAACTAACAATGCTAAATATCTAAACTCCTCTATTCTCTAACAACAAATAAATGAATGGACCTAAGTAAACTCCATGGCTATCAAAATAGTTGTCCTTAGTATGTCAAGTAACCTAGGAATGAAGGCCTATCAAAGTTGGGCTACAATACCCCTTTGACACCTCCCATATGACCTAAGCACTTAAGAAAGAGGCCTAACTCTTCAAGATGATGAACTCTCAAAAGGGAAAAGTGCAAGCTCTTAGTCTCTTTGCTATATGCTTTGCATTTGCTCTCTAAAGAGTTTAGGTGTAAGTAAAAAGGTAGGTGGAGGGCTATTTGTATAGCCCAAAGGATAAAGGATTCAACACATTCTCATGAATGTGGGATAAAGGTAAAACATGATTAGGAATGGATAAGGTTGCTTTATTAAAGGTAAACTTACTTTAGAAGGGTTTAATACATGCTTAGCAAGTCATGGGAGTTGGGGGGTATTTTAATTAATCAAAGGTGATTAACTAATAGGTAGATGTAAGCTTATAGAAGCTAATTAGAGGAATATTAGTACGATTTAGGCTATTAGAAGGGGATTAAATCAATTAAATATTGATTTATTGGTTATAATAATTAATTAGTCTAGGTAGAAGGGGTGATTTATTAACGGAAGGTCATTAATTAGGGTATTTGTTGGATAGGTGACTTAATTAACTATCTTAGTTTAATTAATTAATGATGATATGGGGGGAAATGAGCACTTTTGACGATATGTCGTCGATTCGCGATAAAGAGGATAATTAACACAATTTAAGTATTTAAATTGCTTGGGCATAATTATGGGTGTCTACATTTGCCCCTCTTTGGGGTGGCATAAGTGACGTCACTTCAAAGATAGTAGACGGAAGAAAATTTTGAAGGGATAGAAGAAAAATTAGTAGGAGGGAGAGATGCCCCATCGAGTGTCGATGGGGTGATGAAGGAAGCCGATCGACGATCGAAAAAGATGAGAAGTAGGCAAAAGAATGGGGAGGAGACAAGATGCCCCAAGGAGAGGGAGAATTAGGGGTGAAAGGGAAGTGGTGTAGAAGAAATATGGATGAGGGGAGAGAAGAGATTAACCTCTAGCCGCTTATTTGTTTGGAAAAAAATTGATGTCATCATATTGCCATAGGAACTACATCATCGGTCCTTATGAAAAATATAAGCATACGATAAAGGTAGAATGACATGAAAATCCATACTATGAACAATTGTTCATTGCTGAAAGTACCAACTTCACACAAAATACAATAATGTAATGCAATATGAGAAGGAAACAAGCTCATATACAAGGGAAAATAATTACGAACGCACATATCCAACCCAACAACGGTTAAGACAGTTGTACAAATGTTTTGTTATCAGTGCTGAAGAGATCCAAGAGGTTGTGATTGACGAAAAGGGTTAAAAATGACACCTCGAGAAAGGATACATGCAAGGGGAAATGACAATGGACACGGGTCCATGAAAAGTTTTTGTGTACAATGAAATAGCACCAGGCAACAAAAGTGCCCCAGAGTACAGACGAAGCAAGTAGCTAGCTTTGTAAATGGTTGTGAATCCGGTGATCCGCGAGTCATATTAATCGGGGAAGATGTGAGACAAACCAACATGATATGGAGAAAATACCATGTGCAAGACACAAGTTTCATCCGTAATAAGCAAGTTACCATTTTTGTAGGGTTTTTTACTTTTTATGATTTTTGTGAAAAATTTTACCCTGTTTTTGGATTTTTTGATATATATATATATTATTTTTGTTGTTTTTGCTTTCCAAACCGTGGTGAACAGTAGAAGAAAGTTGAAGAAGAAAGCGAAGGTCCTGGAGGCGACAGAGAGTTCCGTTTGATGGGATCCCTCATGATGGATAGGGTGATATGATGATATTGGTGCGGGGGGGGATAGATTTTTGATTATGCACAAGCCCTCTTGCCCCCATTGATGATACGATATGTGATGATTAGCTTAGCATACATGCATGATGTAAAACTTATCATTTTTGTTTATATATGATGTATAGATGATGTTAGATGTGATGATAATGATGGTAACATGATGTGAATGATAACAAAACAGAGTACATGCAAGAAACATAGCCAAATGCTAACAAAGAACACTAGGAATTAATGCAATACACCATGATTCACCATTTCTTATTAACAAGTAACAAACATAACCAAATGTTTAAGAAAGAACATAATGCAATAACACATCATATCATGATTTCCCAAGGTTCACTAGCATGTCGAGACACACTGTAATATGCACAAGCAAGAATGAATCTAATCTAAGAAAGAAAAGATGAACTATGACAAAGTACACCCAAGCAACAAACAACTCAAAAGAAAGCACGTAAAACACTATACAAGCAACAAGCAAAGTAAGAAAATAAGACAATGCAAGTAAATGTTGTTGTAAGATATGTTTTCATAAACTGATTTTCTATTGTTTAGGTTTTTGAGAAACAATTTTATATTTTTTTTGTGTTGTGTGAAACAATTTTCTATTTTTTTTGTGTTTTATCGAAACAATGTTCTATTGTTTTTGTGTTTATCTCGAAAAAAAATTCTATTGTTTTTGTGTTTTTCTCGAAACAATTTTCTATTGTTTTTGTGTTTTCTGACGGTTTCCAAAGCTATGTGCAAGTAACTAAGAAAGCGTGGATGCCCCCAGCGTTAGGTGGGGAATATACAAGGGCAGAAGCCACACACTTATGAACAAGAAGGTGAAGTCGTTGAGTTGCCCCCAGCGTAAGATGGGAAATAACGAAATACCACATCCCTTACAGATGAATAAAAGAAGGAAAAGCCAGATCAAGGCTGGACAAGATGGTGTGCACAAGGAAACTTGAAGGCAGAACTAGGTCTAGGAAAAAGACAACTACCCTTATAATACAAAATACTTGTGAACAATGAATCCTCCCGAGGTGCCGAAAACCGGTTTTCACCCAAGGACTTGTCCAAAGTGCCACAATTGCGTGGTTTTCACTAGTGGATGACCTGTTTTCTCTTTTTCTTTTTCTGATTTTTGTGCCATGTTCAAGCATAGAAATTCTTAAGATGCATGGCATTCATTGGCTCTCGGAGCTCATCACCATTGTGGTGAGCCAGTTTGTATGCCCCGGTGCCGTACTTGCCAACTATGACATAGGGTCCTAACCAATGTGGTTCAAACTTCCATTTCTTTTCTCGCTCTGCTATAGTGTTTAACTAGTTCTCCTTCATAACTAAATCACCCACCTCAAACTGGCGAGGGATGATTCTCTTGTTGTAGTTACGGGAGATTTTGTGCTGATATACCTTCAGGTGATTAAGAGCACGAATGCGCCTCTCATCCAAGAACTCTAACTCAGCCAATATTGCCACTCGATAATCTTCATCCTTATCCAAATAGTCCCGAAGAGAAATTCACAGGGATGGGAGTTTGATCTCTAAAGGGATGATAGATTCTATCCTAAACACTAGGGAATATGGCGTCGTACCTGTAGGAGTGTGAATTGATGTTTGGTAGGCCCAGAGGGCTGGGTGGATTTTTAGGTGTCAGTTTCAACTGGTTTTGCTAACCATCTTCTCCATTATATTTACCAAAGTCTTGTTTGTTGCCTTATCTTTTCCATTACCTTGAGGGTAATATGGTGTGGACCATTTCAATCTGATTTGGAACCATTGGCAAAGACCTTTCACATTTTTTTTCTTAAATGACTTCTAATTATCTGTGACAATGGTTGCAGGGATACCATATCGGCAAATAAATTGATTCATGATGAATTTAGAAATATGTGCTCCTATGACATAGGTTAAAGGGATAGCCTCCATCGATTTTGTAAAGTATTTTGTAGCTGTGATGATATGCGCATGACCATCAGATGAGGTAGGAGTAAGCTTCCCTATTAGATCAAGTCCCCACTTGGAGAATGGCCACGGGGTAGTGATTGGTTGCAATGGTTATGATGGAGCATGGATGAAATTTCCATACTTTTGGCAAAGCACACATTTTCTAACATAATTACAACAATCAATTTCCATGGTGGGCCAATAGTAACCTCCTCTTAACAGTTTCTTAGCCAAGACCATTCCGTTTGTATGTGCTCCGCATACTCCTTCGTGTACTTCTTTAATTTCCTAGATTGAATCCGTCACATCAAGACAACGTAATAGATTTCCATCATAGCCACAACGATAAAGTGTACCTCCTAAAAGGGTGTAATGGGCTATCTGGTGAATCAGGATCTGCTTTTTAGAACGGGAGATATCGGGAGGGAATGTGCTATCCTTAAGATAGGTGAAGATGGGTTCATACCATGGGGAAAGGGGACCAACAACCTCACAAGCCAGGCAAAATTCTGGCACGTCATACGTGGGATGGTGTAGATTTTCTATGAAAAATGGCATATCATTGTTCCCTGGCAGAATACGAAGCATAGATCCCACCATTTCCATGGCATCTACCGATCTATTCTATGCTCTTGGGATCTGCTCAAAGGTAATGCGCAAAAAATACTCCTTCAGAGTTTTCACCAACTTCTTGTAAGGAATGAGCTTGTCATCCTTAACTTTATACTCATCATTAACCTGTTTGATGATTAGCTGCAAATCACCTACAACCTTAACATGTTGAATATTCCACTTGATGGCTAGCTTCATCCCTGCAATGAGTGCTTCATATTCTGTAATGTTGTTCATGCAAGGGAAGTCCAGGTGCAAAGCTTGTGGTATAAGATCACCCGAAGGAGTAAGAAGGACCACTCCTACACCTGAACCATGAAACATAAAAGATCCATCAAAATGTATCTTCCATATGACAGATTCTTCAATGTAGAGAAAAGATGCATCTAACAGATTTAGACTCAAAGGTTCTGTGCTTTGCAAAGGTGCTTCCGCTAGCTGGTCGGCAAGTACTTGTCCTTTAACTAATTTTTTATGGACAAATGGTATATCAAACTCACTGAGTAGAATGATCCAATTAGCCATTCTACCTGTGAGGGTAGGTTTGGACAACAAATACTTGAGTGGGTTGACCTTGGATATGAGCTTGGTCTTAGTATTTAGTAGGTAATGGCAAAGTTTCTGAAAGGTAAAAACAACGGCCAAGCAAGCCTTTTCAATCTGAGGATAATTAAGTTCATAGATGATGAGGGTGCGACTCAGATAGTACACTTCTTTCTCTTTATGGCTAAGGTCGTATTGGGTGAGAAGTGCACCAATAGCGTATTGCGTAGTGGAAATATAGAGCAAAATTGGTTCTCCCGAAGTGGGAGGCATGAGGACAGGTGGATTAGCCAAGTATTGTTTAAGCCAAGCAAAGGCTTGCTATTGCTCAGATCCCCAGATGAAAGTGACATCCTTCTTAACCAAATGAGTGAATGAGTGAAATTTATCTGCAAGATTGGAGATAAAGTGGCGAATGGCTTGAATTTTCCCTTGCAAGCTACGTAGTTGCTTGATATTCTCAGGTGGAGGCATTTCTGTGATGGCAGACACTTTAGCAGGGTCTATCTCAATACCTCGTCTTGACACGATGAAGCCTAATAGTTTCCCAGATAGCACACCAAAGACACACTTCTTTGGATTCAACCTGACTTTGTATTCATGCTGGCATTCAAAGATACGCCACAAAATGATAGGATGATCTTCTCTTGTTTTGGACTTTCCCAGGATTTCATCTACGTAGTCTTCAATGATGTCATGAATCATATCATGAAATATTACTGTCATGGCCTGCTAATAAGTTTCTCCCACATTCTTAAGGCCAAATGGTATCAATTGATAGTAGAAGGTGCCCCAAGGAGTTGTGAAAGATGTTTTGTGTTGGTCCTCCTTAGTGATTTTAATCTGATTATAATCCAAAAAGCCATCCATGAGCGATAGCATTTCATATCCTGCTGTTGAGTCAACAATCATATCAATGTTGGGTAACATAAATTCATATTTAGGGAAATCCTTATTGATGTCTCTAAAATCCATACAGAGTCGGATACCAACATGGTTCATCTGGATAGGAACAATGTTTGATATCCATTCAGAATAGTCAATTGGTCATATGAATCCTGCTACAAGCAACCTTTCCAAATCTTCCTTGACCAACAAGGCCACTATTGGATGCATATTTTGGAGTTTCTGTTTGATAGTCTTGGTGTCTACGTGCACGACAAAAGTCAGATCTAGGCTGGGCATGTCTTGGTAAGACCATGCAAACACATCAATGAACTCTCGCAACAACATAGTGAACATATTTTGTTCTCTAGCTGAGAGTGATGCCCCCAATTTTACTATCTTGGGATCTTCTTCAGTACCAATGTTGACATCAATTGTTTCTTCGACTAACAATTTTGATAAATCCTCAATACGTGTAGGATTGAGATGAAGGTTGTGATCTTCATCCAAGGATGTCTCTACAAGATTTTCACCCTTGGCATGGTCACTTTGTTTTTCCTTTGATTTTCTTATTTGTTTGTCATCCAGTGCCTCAAAGAGATTTTCACTTTGTGACTTGGACTTCAATTTTTGCCGAGGCTTTTCTTTAGAAATATTTCCCTCGCTTTTCTTTAAACTTTGCTGACCACGAAGTTCAGCCTCCTCACCGAAGTAGGCACAGGTTTCTAAGTTTATAAAGAAACCCTTCTTGTGATCTCCAATGGGAATTGTATCCATTATTCCCATGAACTCTGCAATAGCCTCATCGTTCTCGAATAAATCTAGTGGCACATGACGTTTCTAGTCCCATTCAACAAGGGAAGGGTACACAAGGTCAAGGATTGGTTCAGTGGGGGGTTATGATCAGGACAACGTTATTCGTGAAAAGGTTTATGGAGGCCAGATCTTCATATTGGCTATAACAGGAATCCGTATCACTATCTAGATAGTCGGAGCCATCCTCACACTATGAATAAGTCGCATCTTGATTTTTAGGGTGTGCCCCATAAGGGCGAATCTCGATGCCATATCTTTAAATTTTGAAATGGGGGAGAGGGACTGGTTCCCTTTGTCCTTGTTCATTCTTACCACATCCTAGAGCCGATGGAGTACATCATTCTGCTAGATTTTCCATATCCCGGGGTTTGATAAAATGATGGATGAGTGTCCTCAGGGACCCAAGTAACAAGTGGATCAAGCAATTTCTCCTCAGCTAACAAGCCTCCAGGAAGGAACAACCCAATAGCGTGTTCTTCTCTAGGTCTCCTGAAATGGTAGTTGGGTCGACCTCTACTCTTGGGTGAAAAAGAGAGGTCTGAAACTGGTAGCGCTTGTTGTAAATTATACTCCCCATAGCCATATTCCAAGATTTTCATCTCCCATGAATTAAATGGAGATGTTGAAGTAGATGCCCCATGAGTGCAAGAACTAAGAGAATTTGAATCTACTCAAGATTTCATGGCCTTAGAATGAAGAGGGATAGTTATATCTGTGGAGGGACATGCGTATGTACCCTTTCATGCAAAGCTATTAAGAGCTCTATAATGAGCAAAGGGCTCTGAATCTCCTGGTATTGTAACCGTATGTCCCTCATGCTTTAGCTTGATGCATGGCATGAATCCATGGTCAGCCTAGAAGCATATTATATGGAAGTTCCAAGTCTAGGATGTGAAACTTCATCTGATGGCAAGTGGGGGCCACCTCCATGGGCAGCGTAATGGTGCCTACTGACTCTCTTTCCGCGTTGTCATATGCGGTGATAGTGATGATATGGGACTCAAGATCTGCCTCCATATGTCCCAATCATTTGACTAATTTAAGTTTGCAGATGTTCAATCCAGATCCGTTATCCACAACCACTCGTTTGATTTTCCTGCGGGGTGAGAACTACTCAATGTATAAGGGAAGATTATGTGTAGGATTCTCGGTAGGGACCTCCCTATGGTTGAAAGTGAGATGCTCACTTGGTGTAATATTTTCGACCACGGATTGAAGGTGCGCAAGATTGACTTCTAAAGGCACTCCCGACCCCTGAAGAGTTTGATACAAAATGTCCTTATGCACATTGGATATCTTGAGAAGATCTAAGATTGAGATCTTAGCAGGTTTCCTCTCAAGTTGTTCTAAAAGCTTTTATTTACCAGTTTGTGGGGTCAATAGAGACGGTTTCAGAATCACGAGGCGGGTATGCCTTGTTACCACAATGCAGTCCTTTCCCTTGATCTGGATGGTATTGACACGGTCAACAGGGGAGTGAATACATCTGATAAGTGAATCGTAATGATTGTTATCTCTTTTGGTATACAAGTAATTCACGGCTTTATAGGTTTGGGATGACTCTCCCTGATCTGGATTTGTCTTTTCTGACTTATCATTCTTAGGGAATGGTTCCTTATAAATTCCCATTTTCTCATTAGGTGTTTACGTTTTTCCAGGGTTATCCACCTCTATCTCCCCATTGTCAATGAGGTCTTGAATATAGTGGTGAAGCCACAGACATTTATCTATATTTGACCTTTAATGCGATGCATTTCACATTATTCATGTTCCTTATACCATGAAGGTTTAGGAACATTGTCATCAAACGGTTTGCATTGTAGGATAGGTCATCATGTGGGCCGCATCCAACTTTTTTAGTATGACGGACAATGGTTCATTGAGGGAGGTGAATGTTCGTCACTTTGGTGATGGTTGAATTGGGACCTTGGTTAATTTAAAAGGTTGAGTGGTTTTGACCGTTTGAACACATTTAGAATCATTGATTCTGTCTCCCACAACATTTTTGTTTTTGTTAAAAATCTTCAGCTTTTCAGCAGGGTTTGACACTTTGGTTGTCTTTAGATTAGGTTTTGAGGGTGCCTTTGGCAATGAGATCCTTTTCTATTTGAATCCCTTTCTTGATAACCTCCTCAAAGGTGCAGACACAATGCATTTGTAGGTGGAAAGTTATATCTAGGTTGAGATTAGGGATCGAAAATACTGACCAGCTGCTTCTCAGGGAAAGCGCAAGGGAAGCGACTAGCTACCCCTCTCCATTGTTGGAGGAAGCTGGCGAAGGTCTCATTTGGGAGTTGTTTTGTGCCGCACAAGTCTGCCATGGTGATTTCACTCTTTATGTTATACGATAAATGACGCACGAATCTTTCTGCCAATTTTGGCTAGGTGAAAATTGATCCTCGTGGTAAGCATGTAAACCATTCCAATGCTTGACCTCCGAGACTCTTGGGAAAAATTTTGATGAGGTAATTATGACTATAAGATACCTCTTGACATGCCATGTAGAAATCTTTACAATGATCCCTTGGGTCTCCCTTTCCTTTGTATTTGACGAACTTTGGCATATCAAATTTCTTTGGAAAGGGTTGAAGGCTCATTGTCTTGTCAAAAGGATAGGGGCATAGTTCTTCGTATTAGTATTTCCTAATACTCCCTATATTGATTTCTTGTATGCTCGCAAGTGTTGCTTTCATATATTACACTTCTTGTGCGAGAAATTATTCTCTAGTGGGAGAAGCAGGGATGTGTACACGATGATACCCTGTGTCTTCTTCTCCTTGGTTTTCTCGATGGATTTCATGGATCCTAAACTTAGGCCTTGACTTTTGAATGTTCTTGTTTTTTTCTTTCTGTACCTGGAAAGTAAGCAAAGCTAGTTGTCAGCTTAGGTTACTGAGTTGTTGTTGGATTGTGACTTAGTTTGTGTCTTCTTCTTCTAAAGGTTCTTCCTCTTCGTATTGTGGAGGTTCTTCCCCTGTCTCATGTTCTATGTTATTTCTTCGTGGCACTTTGATGAGGGGTATTCTATGCCCTACCACTTTATCATTTTCTGCATAAGAAGTGGAAGCATGCCTGCCTGTTAAAATATCTTCCATATTGATAAGGGGATGTTCTTCCTTAGTAGTGTCATTTGTAAGTAATATTGGTTCATTCTCGGTGGGCAATTTGGCCCCTAATTCCATGACCCGTGCCAACACTCTATCTTTGTTTCTAAGGAGAAAGTCATCTAGTAGAGTAGGGTCAAAATCAAAGTCCGCACGTGGTGACTCTAATTCGTTTCCACTATGGTTGACCATTTCTTCTGTTTCCTTTTCTACAAAAAATAGTGGTCCTAGATCATGTCTGATAAATGGGTTTGACCCTTGTCTGTTAGAGGTTTCCCAAGCTTGTGCCTATTGTTCCTCATATGTTTTTTTCTTTAAACCTAGACGCATCTTGGGAGCCATGTTTTCATGATAAGTTTCACTAAGGTAAGTTGTAGATTTGTTCAAAATTCAATGACTACCTCTAAGTGAAACACAAGATGTATGTGTTAAGAGTAAATTAACAGTGTGAGAATACTAATGTGATAGAATGATAAATTCACCAGTGAAACGATCATTTGGTACCAAAACTTAATCAAATGAAGTACTTCCTAGACTACGTTTCAAAGTAATTTGTGACACCAGATGATTAATAAGATGTGTCCACTTATGCCAAGTTCAAAGGAATGAAAAGGATGTAAGTAAATACACGAAGTTAAATGCAATCTCCCAATCAAGATATACGATGAACAAACTCAAGTCTGATTAAGACCTATATCTCAAAAAGTGCCAATTACGATTTGCGAATGACACAACAATATCACCAAGATATGTTAACCCACTTTGCAAGAAAGTGAAGTATTGATATCGAGGTGTTATTGATATAACACACACAAATGGTAGTGCCTAGCACCTTTTGAAATCGAGGTAATAATAAAACCGAACAAAAAAAAAGCTCAAAGTATAGCTAGGAATAGTTAAGAATGTGTGCAGCGTAACCGTATAATATAGGTATTTATGTTGATTTTACAAGAAACAAGATGTAAATATCAAAATTGTAATGATACGAGACAAACAAGCTAATTGCTCTATGGAATTCTACAGTGATGAACTACGCCTAACTACAATGACAATATTGACGTTGGTATCAAGATCACAACGGCTACCAAATGACGTGAGAACGCCTCCGCTCACTTTAGACATTTAACTAGCCCAGCCGTAAACATGGATGAGTGTAAATGGACATAAAAGTGAGAGAAACAGTCGAATGACAACACAAAGGTAATCACACCTCTTTTTATCAACAAAGTGTCAAAATAATATGAAGGAAATAAATCAAGAAAAATGATGAAAAATGCTAGCCTCACTTCAGCAGAGTTTCGCCTCACCCTAAGGCAAGTGAAAACTAAGCGAAAGTAATATGTCACACATTTATCAAAAAGAAGGTTCACAACTCAACATTGTTTTAAAATGGTCAAATTGGGCTCCTGGCCAAAGTATATTCTCCTAGGTGGTTCTCCACCCTAGGTGTTACAAAGTTGCCACAAGCAAGTGCGATTTACCCAAAAAGTCACACTGACTAGTTTGGGAGTATCTCGGCTTTACTTTACCCCCTTCAAGAATAGTAGGCAACTAGTGCATCTACGTGTACCATCACTGGGGTCACCATAATGGACAACCTGTAACGTTATCTCACAAAGGAATCACTAGTCAAGTAGGTAGTGTAGAGCACTTCATGTTTCATCCACAAGGTTCCCTCTTACGTGGATTACTTTGGGGTTCTTGGAACCACCCCCATTGTTGTAGCTTAAGGTGTAATGCCAAAGGGGTTATGTTCTAGTTGAGTGGAGAGGTACGTACCCTTTTTTGAAACCTGCAATACAATGTTTTGAATATGTTCTTTTTATCTTGTTTAATTAGATGTGGTTTGCTCGAACACCATTTGGCAACCTGTATAACAACTGTATTAGTATTTTTTAATTTCGTTTTGATTCCTCCTTTCTTTGACAAGCATTTTTAGGTCCTGCACTCAAGTGTTAGTAGTTCTCCAAGAAAATCACATTATTTAAAAGAGGATTAAGAGTTGCTTTTGATTCTCAAGATCATCCAAGGATTTAAGAGAAGAGCATGCACAACAAATAATTCAACTAAAAAGTAAAGAAAATATTTTCAATCAATGAACCATACAATTTTTTTGATAAATGTTGATTCCCCTAAACCAAAAGTGAAAGATGAAGTTTCTAATTTACCAAATGTTATAAAATGAAGACTAAAGTTGTTTGTGATTCTCAAGATCACCCTAAGGTGCAAGAGAAGAGCGTAGAAAAACTTTATCACAACTATATAGAAATAGAAAACTTTCAATCAAAGTACTATTGAAAAATGCTTTGTAAAAGGTTCATTCCCTTAAACCAAAAGTGAAAGATGAAGTTTCTAATTTACCAAATGTTATAAAATGAAGACTAAAGTTGCTTTTGATTCTCAAGATCACCCTAAGGTGCAAGAGAAGAGCATACGCAAATTTTATCCCAACTATATAGAAATGAAAAATTTCAAATCAAAGGACCATTGAAAAATGCTTTGTAAAAGGTTCATTCCCTTAAGTAAAATGAATAATCAAATTTCTAATTTTAAACCCAATGTTAAAAATATATAGATCAAAGTTGTTTTTGATTCTCAATATCACCAAAAGGTGCAAGAGAAGATCATACACACGCTTTGGTCTAAATTGAGGAAGCATGGAAATACAACATTCATCTAAACATTAGACATGTTAGAAAATGACAAATTTTAAACTAACAGAAAAACCTGCAATTTCTATAAGCATAAATCTTGAATTTATGTTTTTATTACATAGTTAACTTCAATACCTTTGCAACGAAAAAAAAAATGGATTTATTTCGAGTTCGGGAGAAAACGTTATGGCCTTCGGAAGATGGGTTACGCATATGCTCTTATGCTCACGGGTATGCACTTGACATCCACTAAAAAATGTAAAAAAAAAACGTCTCTTAATCTGTAAAATGGGTAAATTTTTCCAACTAAGATTCAATTTTGACAACAACCCATCACATCAATATATAAATAGAAGACTCAACGCTATCAAACATTAGCATACATGCTCAAGAATTTAAAATTTTCAAGAAATTGACAAAACTAGTATGTAGAATGATGAAAAAGTAAGCTATAAAAATGAAAACATGATGAGATCTTGAAATTTTCTCACCAAGATTAAATTAAGACAGCAACCCACCACATTAATATGTAAATAGAAGGCTCAGTACTATCAAACACTAACTTACATGCTCAAGAATTTAAAATTTTCAAGAAATTGACAAAACTAGCATGTAGAATGTTAAAAAAGTAAGCTCTAAAAATGAAAACATGGAGAAATCTTGAAATTTTCATATCAATTCCAATTTTGACAACACTTCACCTCCTTTATACCTACAAGGAAGACTCAACACATGCAAACTCAACAAAACGAGTTAAGAAAAATAAGTTAGATCAACATGTGTAAAAGAGGGTTAGTAACAAAAAATGAAACTTAACTACAAAAACTTGAAATTAAGTGCAAATGACAATGGATTAAGTCCCACCAGGCATGCCAAATGTGTGCATGTGTTTGTTTTCAAAATAATACTAATATGAGTAAAGACTAACACCTAAATAGCCTCAACTTAGCAAGAATTGAACAACAAACTAAACACCATCAAGATAAGAATTAAACAAGGGTTAGATGCTAGCATTCATCAATACAAACTTTGAAACTAACAATGCTAAATATCTAAACTCCTCTATTCTCTAACAAAAAATAAATGAATGGACCTAAGTAAGCTCCATGGCTATCAAAATAGTTGTCCTTAGTATGTCAAGTAACCTAGGAATGAGGGCCTATCAAAGTTGGGATACAAGACCCCTTTGACACCTCCCATATGACCTAAGCACTTAAGAAAGATGCTTAACTCTTCAAGATGATGAAATCTCAAAAGGGAAAAGTGCAAGCTCTTAGTCTCTTTGATATATGCTTTGCATTTTCTCTCTAAGGAATTTAGGTGTAAGTAAAAAGGTAGGTGGAGGGCTCTTTATATAGCCCAAAGGATAAAGGATTAAACACATTCTCATGAATGTGGGATAAAGGTAAAACATGATTAGAAATGGATAAGGTTGTTTTATTAAAGGTAACCTTACTATAAAAGGGTTTAATACATGTTTAACAAGTCATGGGAGTTGGGGGTTATTTTAATTAATCAAAGGTAATTAACTAATAGGTAGATGTAAGCTTATAGAAGCTAATTAGAGGAATATTAGTACAATTTAGGCTATTATAAGGGGATTAAATCAATTAAATATTGATTTATTGGTTAAATGGAAGGGAAAGCTAATTAATTAATAATAATTAATTAGTCTAGGTAGAAGGGGTGATTTATTAACAGAAGGTCGTTAATTAGGGTATTTGTTGGATAGGTGACTTAAGTAATTAGCTTAGTGTAATTAATTAATGATGATATGGGGGAAAATGAGCGCTTTTGACGATATGTCGTCGATTTGTGAGAAAGAGGATAATTAACGCAATTTAAGTATTTAAATTTCTTGGGCATAATTATGGGTGTCTACAAGCTCCATGGGGTAAACGTTTTCTCTAAATTGGACCTTTGCTCCGGCTATCACCAAATTTGTGTGTATCCTAAAAACATTCGAAAAACATCCTCCCGCACTCATGAGCATCATTATGAATTTTTGGTCATGCCATTTGACCTTAAAAATCTCCCTTCCACATTTCAAGCACTCATGGATAAGATATTTTAGCCTTTCCTTCGTAAATTTGTCCTGGTTTTCTTTCACAATATCTTGATCTAAAGCCGCACATGTGTCGAGCCCCTCTATCATATTGATATGGCATTACAAATTATGGAAAACAATAAATTATGGCCAAACATTCCAAGTGTTCCTTTAGCCTCAAATAAGTGGAATATTTAGGGAAACTTGTTTCTACTAAAGGGGTTTGTGTAGATCCAGAAAAGATCAACGCAACCCAAGATTGGCCTCGGCCAAAAACCCTCAAGAGCCTTCTGATAGGAAATAAGGGATAAAATATGTGGAATAATCCCTCACAGAATTGCAACAGTAGAAAATAATATGCAGAAAATATTACAGATCTCAAATAAAAGTGCAAAATAAAATAACACAACACAAAAAGATAGTATTTAACATGGTTCACCCAATTTGGACTACATCCACCAAGAATCACTTACTCAGATTTTATTACAAGCCACCACTCTCTCAATACAATACCCATATCTGTTTAGAGCTATGCTCAAAAAAATCTACAGAATTCACACCTGAATTCAAAACACATCTGCAATGTTACTTTATACCTACCATATGCATAAAAACATATAAGTACACAACTGCTTAAGCAGCTTTACAAAACCGTGGGTATCAAAACCATGGGCCAAAATCATCCCATAAACATATGGGTAAAAAATCTTGCCCATATGATAAAATAAAATTTCTTGGTATATTAGGCACGTTTTAAGGCCAATTTGTTTTTTTGGGGCCTGCGCCCCCAAACCCCTACTACCGGAGGCTACCGACCCTGAACCCCGGTAAGACAACTGTGGAAAGTGTATAGTACTCTTATTGTACAGTCTTCAACACTTTCAAATATGAAAACATGCTCCACAACCTAACACCTTCATGGTTTCCTAGGCCTTACAGGGTGCTACCATAAGTTTGTTAAGGAATATGCAATGATCACGCCCCTTTGACAACCTTATTAAAGAATGATGCCTTCACCTAGAACGTAGCAGTTGACCAAGCCTTTATGGCTCTTAAATAGGCTATGTGTAGCATACCAGTTATTGCCATGCCAAAATTCACTCAAATTTTCACCATTGAAAGTGATGCATGTGGTAATCGCTTGGGTTTTGTCCTTCTTCAAGTAGGTCTCCCAATTGTCTTAAAATCTCTTTTAGGAAAAAAAGTAGACTCATCTACACATGAGAAGGAAATGATGACAATTGTCCATGCATACAAAAATGAAGGCCATACCTACTGAGGAATCATTTTTTCATCTAAAAATATCACCAGAGTTTGAAATATTTCTTGGAACAATGGGTCTCGTCCGCAACACAACATAAAGGGGTTAGCAAACTCAGAGGGTATGATTATGAGAAACCTATAAGAAGGATAAAGGCAATATTGTAGTTCATTATATCTCACACACATTTGACGACTAGGCATCTTTGTCGACCATCTCCATTCCCATCCAAAACTATCTGGAATCTGTAAAAAATGGGTATGTGCTTGATCCCTCCTCACAACACCTAGTCAAGAAATTGTCCACTGTTGGCACTGCCATACAACATTATTCACGAGATGGTGCATTTCTATGACACAAGGGCCATCTGGTGCTTCCCCATTACATAGACCTTCATCAATCCATCTTCTATGAAATCCATGCTTCTCCATCAGTAGGACACTCCAAATTTCTCAAAAGATATGAGCAAGCATGACGAAAATTCTTTTGGAAAGGAATGAAGGATACTATTAAACATAGGGTGGAAGAATGTGATACCTACCAACACAACAAAGGCGAGACAACAAAAATTCTTGGTTTTTTGGAGCCTTTGCTAATTCCAACTAGGATCTGGAAAGGTATCTATATGTATTTTATCGAGGGTCTCCCTAAGTTGGGAGGTAAATAAGTGATCCTGGTTGTGGTCAACAAAATCTCCAAATATAGTCATTTTTATTCCCACACCTATCCATATTTATCCTCCATAGTCACCATTATTTTCATGGACCATATTTTTCATCTGGATGGCATTCCTTCCTCGATTGTCTCTGATCATGATGCCACTTTCACCAACAAATTTTGGACATATATTTTCTAACAAAAATACACCCAAATGAATATGAGATCCGGATATCACTCCGAGATGGATGTCTAGACAAAAAATTTCAACATTTTTTTGGAAATGTTCATTCATTTCTTTGTTTTAGAATGGAAACACCAATGGACAAAGTGGCTTCCCATTGCAGAGTGGTAGTACAATACCTCATAATACACTTCTCCTAAAATCACCCCATATGAGGTAGTCTATGATCAAAATCCACCAAATATTCTTCCAAAACACCCTAACAATTTGTGCTTTCATGCAGTCGATACCACTCACCAAAATCGGGATCATAGTCTCAACACTCTATGATTCAATCTTTACACGAAACAGAACCGTATGAAGTATCAGGCTAATTAACACTACTCTGAGTGAACCTTCTAACCAGGTGATATGGTCTTCATTTTTCTATAACCTTACAAGAATTCCTCCTTGAAGCTCAAAGGGCATCATAAGCTTTCTCCAAAGTTTTACGGGCCAAATAATTTCCTCTAGAATCATAAAGAAAGTTATGGGAACCAATTTCTAAGGAAAAATCACTTTACCATAGCTTAATAATGAAGGCTCCATCCTTCTTAAACCCGAAGCCATGCTAGATAAGAAGACACACCAACTCTGCACCTGCTCCATAAAAAAATTCCTAATCCATTCGAATGACATGCAACTAGAAGATGCAACATGGGAATGAATTCTACAGATTCAACAATAGTTTCCATATCTAAATCTTTGAGGACAAATCTGTTTCCAAAAGGGAGGCATGTTAGGAACCGATTTTCCTACCATTATATTTCCTTTATTGTAGATTAGTTACTTTGGATGCATATGATTTGCAATTCATCCCTTTAGAATATTTGAATAATCCCACATGTGAGGGAAGTAGTAGTTTCTTATGTAGGAATTAGTATCTAAGAAGGTGTTGAGGCTCAATGAAGCATCCATGAATATATTGTATTGAACTTTCTCAAAGGAGGTTTCCCACTCGAATAGACCTACTATTTAATATCATTTCGAGTTATTTTAGTTTAGTTATGTGTTGCAAGTTGTTTCCATTTCTAGTTAAATTATTGTGATTGATAAAATAGTGTTGTAGAGTCTTCACAAAAGTGTGTGATTTTGTGACTACACCTATGAAAACGAGATAGTTTGTCACCCAAAATTGAAGTGGAAAATGTGGCATTCTAATGCACACCAGTTTGGTTGAGAATGATTCAATAAGTGGGTTGAAGGATGGGTACTAGGGTTTCAATATCAAATAATGAGGTTTGATGATCCAAATGGTTTCAGATATAGTGTTCTTATCACAAATCTTGTTGAAAACAACAATAAAGATACCTTTTGCACAAGGATAAATGTCTACCTATCCTTCAATTAAGGGAATCCCTACATTTTAAATTCATGCATGTACATCAGGTAGTGTGGGCCACCCTGATTTTATCACCTTCCCCCTAAAGTTGATACATGGTGTTCTAGAGGTTGAGGTCATGGGTACAAAGGCTGAGTTCTTCTTAACCACCTCCTAAAAAGTTTGGTTCTATTTTACAGGGGCTGTTTACATGAAGCTGGGTTACCACCAGAGGTATATATCTAAGTTGCATGCATAGATATGCTAAAAATAAGGGAATCAAGTCTCTGTGACATTCCACTAGCAAGGGAGTTGTATTCTTTCCCCTTGAGTCCATGGAGTGAGATGGAGCTACCTAGTGGGGGCCTCCATTCAAGGAAACCAATGAGGTAGAGTTGTGACCACCATTTCCATGTTTCTCATGGCCGTGAGCATTTAGTCCTTGAAGGTTTTCGTATCTGATCTAAGCCTTTAGACACGTATTTACAAGTTTGAATCCATGGCTCCCTGGACATATTGCAGAATAGTTCCTCCGTATAGTGATCCACTACCATCGATTATACTCCCCTGGCCATTATGCCCCTTTTAATAACTCTAGATTCCCTAGTTCTATATCCTAGGATACACGTTTTCTAGGACCTTAGAATATTGTTTTCCTTTAGATCCGGCACTGCGAGAAACCTGTGTAGCTCTTGGGCTAGCGTTACGGTTTTTGTGTAATGGAGACATAGAAGGTGGATTTAGGGTTTTTGAATTTTATCAAGTTTTGGTGTGTGATGAGATTAAGTTTAAATAATTTCTTAGATTCAGTATAAACTAATTTTCTCTTGTCATATTATGACTATCGAAATAATTTCAAATACTAACTTGTGAGAAGTTTTATAGGGCATCATTTTTTTTTTTAATTTTTTTGTTGAGATATACTTCAAATACAAAAGTATAAAATACTCATGCAATTGTCAAGATCACCATTATGAATTTCATTCTTGGATAATAATCTATTCTAGGAAATGATGAAAATGACCTTTCTTCAATTTTTTTTTTTGTCAATATTAGTCACCTTCCAAAAAAACGTTTCCAATTCTCATTAGAATAATCTTCCTAAAACTCCATTGGAAATGCATATAGATGGACCGATTTTGAGGTTAGCCTGAATTCCGAGTTAAAATCATTTAAATTAAGGACCCAAAGTTGAAAATGAAGCCTTCAAAACTTTATAATTTATGATAAACGACACAAGATGATGATTTTGAGATCCTCATGTTTTGAAGATTGCTGGACAGAATCCACCGGGTAGAATATGAAAATCTAGATCCTCACTCCACTTTTCTAGGAACCAAATATCAATTTCTGATCTTGAAAGGTGTTTCCCACATTATTTTCAAAATTAGGGAAATAGATGATAGTTTCTTTATTTCTTTAGCCACCATATCCCTCATTAGGTACATCGCAACTGTAGAAGATTTTTTACAAATTCCTTCCTCTACACTTTTCTTTTGTTGTTTCTTCAACAACTTTGAGTCATTATCTTTGGCCCGAGTTCACTCCTTATTAACTTCTAGTTTCCACCTTATTTATTCATTGTGGCTATATTCTTATAGGTCGATCTTTTTCCCATGGTGATCAATTTCCTGGATCCTTCCATTCTCATCATCACTCCTTACCCTTATTATATTGGTTTATTGAAATTGATAAGGGGGAGATGGTGGGATTATCCAAACTAATATTTTGGTTACAAAACTCACTACAACAATGAAAGGGGTGTATGAAAAATATATAATTGATAAATTTTTTTAGGGATCTATTAACATGACCCGTGCACTTCCCAAAATTGGCCCTCCCCTTTCATATGTTAAAACTTAGCCGAAAGATCATTTTGCATATGACGTGGCTTATGTGAAGGACATATTTATTATTTAATGCAAAAATTACATTTAATTTTTTATTTTCCCTCTTCCATGACACTTTGGAAACATATAAAAATAACTTATTTGATGATTAGTCTCTATTCCATGAGTCCAATTTTGCACAAAATACATCTTATGCAAGAAACAAGTGAAGATATTGATAGATTGCATGAATAAATTATATAATAAGATGTACAAAATTCAATTTAATATTTAAAATTTCATACAATTCTTCCATTTTTCCTTTGATTTTTTAGTGAAAAAGTGTTGTCTACATAAATATCTCTGCCAAAAATGTTGATACAAAGTAGATTTAGAAACAATCTATAATGTATGAGTATTTTAATCTAGTTTTCATAAGTTCTATACTTTAGATTTTCATCACGAAGCACTAATCTTTCATCACCTATCGGCCATTCAAAAGCACCTATGGATGATTTTGCTAGTTTAAAAAAAATCTAGAGTAAAAAATTATTTTATCTAATAAAAAATAGATAATAGTTCATATCTTATTATTTTTAATTACTTGTTAAATATATTTAATAGTTAATGTTCCCTTAAATGAGTGACTAAAATAACTTTCCATAATTTTAACTATTCGTAAAACAAAAATAAATAAATTAAACAATTAAAATAGAAGGGAATGATTGTAAATTACAAGTGAAAAAATACACTATTATTGTCTTTTGTTTGTGTATGGGAAAAATTCCTATTGAAAACATGACAACTTTACCCTAGTGTCAAAAATTTTGCTCGTAATCCCTACTGAGCACCTTCGAATCTGTTCTCCCCCCTATGTCAAGCCTATCCCCATCCTATAAGTGATCATATGTGTTTTACTAAAATCCCCCAAGTGTTTGAAATTTTAAATCAATCTCAAAATTTTCTTCTGATATAGTGTTTCTTAAGGTTGTTTCTTGAGTGAACCTATAGAGGCTATTTCTAGCCTTTCTAAGGCAAGTGTGCACCTTCCAGAGTAGTGTTGAAGCCCTGAAATCATCAAGAAATGGTATTGAGTAGTTGATATCATATTATAAGTGATTTAGGAAATTTTAGGGAAGATTTTAAGTTTTACGGATAAGATTAGTGAACTTGGGTTTTTGAAGGTGAAGGAGCTTACATTTCATAAAAGAACCTAAGCTTCACAAGATGATTCTGGGAGCTCTGAAATGAGTTATAAGTCAAAAATATACCATTAGAAATATGATTCAATCCTCTAAATTATTATATTTTTAGATTTTTCATATCACCCAAGTGCTTCCTTTCACAGATCATTTTTGGAAGAAACACCTTACGATGCAAAGAAAATGGATAGTTTTTAGGGAGTTGTAAGAATAACCAGATAATTAGACCCATCCCATATTTCTAAAAAGGATGGTTGGAGTTAAAATCATATAAGGAAGCTCCCAAAACGTCCTCAGGGAGCTCCATAAACTTCCTCTTCAATGTGCCTCCCAGGGTAAGCTTTCTGTACTCCGGCATTTCAACAGGTGGACATGTGTCAGTATGGGGCTGAGGAGAATTTTTTTTCACCAAATTTCCCATACCTTTGGCAAATATGGGAGAAAAATCTCCTCCTCAAGCTTTTTATACCCATTAGACCTACACGCGACCTTGAAAAGCCACCGTATTTTTTCCTAGTTTTCTAGCCCTCCCGTCGTGCAACCATAGCATGTTACTTGTCATCTTGAGGCCGAGGAACATTTTTTTTGCATAAAATGTATGTTCCCAGGGGGAAATTTGGGAAAATAATATCCACCACACTCCAACCCCTTCCCAGGTTTGTCATATGACCTAATTTCACCCCCCAGGTGCTTTTTAAAGTGATTTTTTCTCTCTCTCCTCCGCCAAACAATCATCATGTGGCACTTTTCATGTTGTGGTAAAGGTAAAAAAATTTCTACCAAATAGCCTATCCCATTGGGATAGTTGGGACAAACATCTCCACTGCATGCCAAGGTTTTCAAAAAAATCTAAAATTTGGCTAAGTCCTTAACTACCATGTGCTTCCTCCTTCCATCTCTCAATCCATAAATGCATTCATTCATGCTCACCATGATATATCAAAACTCAAAAAAACAAGTTAAAAAAATGAAACCTCTTTGGAATTCATTCAATCATATTTTTAATCTTCATTATGAAATTCAAGAATAGAAAACCCCCTTTTGTGCCCTAATCTTCTAAATCAAGTTTTACTCATAACTCATGTTCCCGAACTCTATTTTTCACCAAATTTTAACTATGGATTCCTGGAGAAAATGTATTTAAGAAGAGTATTTACATTCCATCATTCATTACATCATTAATTTTTATAGCCATATGATATTTCATGTAAAAAATCCACCTTTTCCTATAACAATCTGGCGATCAAAATCTCTTGAAAATTGGTGCAAAACCCCTAAATGACTTATGTATAATTTTTCAAGTGGTTTCATTTGAATCCCACATTGGGAATAAGAATTTATATTTTTAGTAAGTCTCTATCAAATAAATTACTAAAAATAGAAAGTCCTAGGAATATTTGGTTTATGGTATCTCAAGACACTCCTTCGAGTTGAAACATTCAAAAGTGGCAAATCTGTAAAAATTGGCAAAATTTGTAAGAATGGGCACCCATGTGAAACATGAAAAAAATAGTAAATGGGTTAAATGAGCGAGAAGTGGTCACATATCAGTATTTCACACATTTTCAAATGATCTTAGTACTCACGGAGATCTCCCGCTCAATTTTCAAGCCAATTCCTACATTTTCCAGTGCATTTAGCATATTGTGTCTCAAACATGAAATGCCAATATTCGAAGTTCCATTATATAGGTTGACCATCTATCTGGAGATTTCCTCATGGTAATGGTAATGAAAAATGCATGGTTGCAGAGGATTGAAAGATGAATTGTGAATTATATAGGTTGGTTCCTGATTTTGGTCATCTATGTCCTCAAGGTGGCAGAATCATCATGGTTACATTATACGAGAAATTATTTCAAGTTCCCATTCATATGCATGATTAATCAAGAAGGATTGGTGGTGTTTCATGTTTTTTTAAAGTGAAAGATGAAATTCTTCATCGTTTTCAATGGTATAATTATTAGTGCTCATCACTTAACTTCTCGGTGTATCTAGGTAATGTGTCTAGGTACAACATTTAAAGGAACTTCAAAAGGGGGCAATGTGTTCAAAAGTAATTCATCAGATCTCTTGATCCGAAAATGGATCTAAAATACCCAATTCTATGTATTCTCCAGATTTGATTCTTGTAAAAAATACCCTTCACATATTCATTATTCTAGGAAAATGGCTAAGTCAAGTCGAAGGTGATGTAGACACGTTCAAAATGAAAAAACACACCATTTCTGGTTAAGTTCTGTTTATTAACTATGAACTTCTATATAACTGTTATAAAACTGCAGACTTATAGTGACATTTTGGATGTTTTTTGGATATATTTGTGTAACTTCCACATAGTTATCTCCCTTTAGTGCCAAAATGGAGAATTCAAACAGTTCCAAATTTTAGAGCTTCTCAAATGGTTCAATTAACCTTCCTTCCATCCTCAGGGAATAATAACTAGAAGTATGGGTCTATTTCTTCATTTTAGCAAGTGATTTTGAATGAGAACAAGTGTGAGCAAAGAGGACGAGTTACATTTCTTTCTTATTTTTTTCATTGAGAGTGACTTCTTCATTGTTGAGGATTTTTTGCAAGAAAATACAATTAGAAGGAGTATTACATCCTCCTTAAAGGAAAATTATTGACATTACCTTGTATTTTGGATATTTTCATAGTGAGAGGGAAGTGATTTACTTACCCACTAGAGTTTTTCCCACCTTGGATTTCTCCAGGATAAATTCTTGTGTCTCTTTTGTATTATTTTCCTCAATTTATAGTATAGTTGTGATTATTTATGCACATTATATTGGTTAAAAGGAGATCATGTGTTTCATTGATTTTTCACAAGCATAGTGATAAATCTATTGTTAAAATTCAGCAGCTTACAGATCACATTGGTATCAGAGTAGTTAACTTGTGTTGAGATTGTAGTTAGATGCTCCTTACCTAAAATGGAAAATAAAGTGGTGAAGGTCACCTTATTCATTTCAAAGCATAGATTTCTACAAGGAAATGCAACCACAGAATTCAGGAGATTGCTCGAGGAGTTGATATAGAAGATAGGGGTGAAGAGAATTTCTATAAGTTGGAGGCTAATCTAGTCAGTATGTCCAACGATGTGGGTAGTGTTTCCTTGAAAATAGGAAAATTAGAGTCCATCATGGGATTACTCATGGAGAAACTTGGTGTTCCAAACTAGATTCCGAAATTCCATTAGGAAGATGCTCATGAGTATGAAGAAGAGCAGCCACATGCTATTCCCAAACCTCCACCTTTTAAAGCAGAGGAAAAAATAGAAATTCAACCTTATGATGGAAACGTGAATGCTAAGAAGACTTAAGATGATCACGAGAGCTCTTCCAACGACTATGAGAACGTGACAAACGGACATCGGGAGCTCTAGATATGTCCGGTCAAAGTTCAGATCAATAGGAAAGTCAACTCTGGTCAACTGGTCAATATTGGACCAATGGCACTGTGACACGTGGCAAAAAGGCAAAAGGGAGTTGTTTATTGGTTTTCTAATCACCGGTCTTTGACGAGCGTAAAAATGGTGCACGGGAACAAGAGGCTCAACTTTTATTACGGAGGGGAGCCCGGCCGCCGTGTGGACTATGGTATTATCGCCAACGTGGTGGGTCCACAAGCCACCACGTGGCTTGCCACCACTCATCGAATTCACTTGATTTTCCTATCGGGAGATGACAAGTGGAATATATGCTATTTAGCAAGTTAATTATTTCTATACCACATTATATTGGTCGAAAATTATATTATCTTGGTAAGTCCACTTTCCAAATGCCACATATATGCCACATGACTATATATATATATATATATATATATATATATTAATGTTTATACATTAGTATTAAAAGCCTGTTATAATGCCACTATGCCAAGCACGAAGGGAGCATGCTTATTCCACGTGGTGAAATCCTAGGTGGAAGTGGTGGAATGGGGGTGGTTAAGCCCAACGTGGAATTTTGACCACTTCATTGGTGGGAAGGCTATTTAAAGCCTTACCCAAATTTATGGCCCACCTTTTCAATGTGGGATATCCCACTTAAATAAGCAAACCACCACTTCTCCTTAGCCACTCATTTGGGATTTTAATCCCATTAAAAATGCTAAGCTCCCATTTGGGATTTAATCCCATTTGAAAAATCTAATCCTTGCAATTTGGGATATTATCCCATTGAATCAACATGCTACGGGATAAAGGTATTAAAATTAGCCTAAGGATAATATGTAATGCATATTTTAAGGGCCCTAATTTTGTATAAATAGGGAACCCATTTGTATTGGACACACACAGACAACCCAAAGCTTATTATTTGTTAAGCTTATTGTGGACACACACAAAAAATACAGAGAAGCTCATTCCTAGAGCTTGGAGGCGAAGTCCGAGCCAAGAGGAGAATGAGAAATTGTTGTGTGAAGACCTAAATTATTTAGGCATTATTATTTTTTATTATTATTGACCTATTATTTGTTAGGCAATAATAAATTAAATATTTGTGGCTAGGAGTTATTCAAACTACCTAGTCGGCCCATAGCGCCACACCAATTACTTGCAAATCCTGGATTTATCGACCGGAGTGCTAGCGTCGTTGATAGCGTCTGGAAGGCCGATCGAAGCCAAAGGAGATTATACACCAGGAAGGTGGAAGTCGGGTGCTATTTTTCACCCTTGTCGTCCGAAGGTCTGGTTATTCTTCTAAGCAAGTTTAAATAGTTTCCATTAGGTTTTCTTGTGAAAGTACTATTGTAACTTACAAGTTTTGACTAGTGGAACGGTTCGACCACGAACCCAGAGACGTAGGCAATTGCCGAACTCCGTAATCAATCTATGTGCAATTGTCATTATTGTCTTGCATTATTTTAAATTGATTACTTAAAAGGAGTAAATTATTGGCAAATAATTAAAGCCTATAAGGGTCCGAGATCAGGTAGTAATAATCTGATTATTTTCAGATCATGTTTGGTATCAGAGCTGGTTTAGCTCCATATTTTTTTTTTTCCTTGGTAAATCTGATTAACAGAGTGATTGCTTCAAGTTGGTGCAGTTAGTTCAATTTGTGTGAACAGGGTACAAGTGCACTATGGGAAAGATGTCTAAACAGGTGAAGCTCGATGAAATTGAAGCTTATAATCACCAGATCCAGGAAGAGAATTCTCTCCTGTGATCAATGTATTACTCCTTGGAAGAGGAGAATGCTCGTTTGAAATCAGAACTGCAAACCAAGGATGAGCTCTTGGCAAGGTTGCAGTGTGGTGATCAGAGGAAGGAAATACCTTCAACTTCAGATGCAGTGGCCATGGCAGATGATTGCACTGTAAGTTGTTCACCACGGGAATCTTCTTCTTCCTCCCATTCAGTTTCAGATTCAGGTAATGAAGTCTTTGGTTTGTTTGAAAAGCATACTAGAGGCATTGGATCCAAGTTACTAGATAAAATGGGATTTGATGGAAGAGGCCTTGGTAAAAATGGCCAAGGTATTGCTAACCCAATACAGGTCGAGGATCATCCTCATTTTGTAGGTTTGGGTTATCCTAGTGCGGGAATGGAAATTGGAGAATGCTCTAAGAATGCTGATGGGAGACAAGCTTCCAAAAGCAAAGTGAATACCCCACTAGTCTTGCAAGAAGATTCTGAGCAGGAAAGTTGTGCTTCATCGTCACAGGAAAGGATGTGGTAAGATAAATCAGTGAAGAGGTAATGAGATTCCACCTCCAGTTTCTTACCATAATCATAAGCACAATAAAACTTCTGATCCACTTTTTCCAGCTTAAGAAGTATGGTTATGATTTTCAGAAGATGTGGAATTATTTTCCATGTACTTTTTGTGGATTGCATAATCATTCAGTGGCCAGATGCTGGAAGAGAAGGACACTGATGAAGAAGTTGATGCCATTCATCAAGAACAAGGCAAATCAGAAAGACCAATCTCGTCATGCAGAGTCGAGAAATGGCAGAAAGAGTTCCTCATCCCAGAAGAAGGAGATTAAGAGGAATTTTTGTGCTCATTTCCAGAGGAATGGGCATCAGGTGGAAAATTGTTGGAAACTGCATCCATCTCGCCATCAGAGTAATGGCAAGCCAAAGATGGAATGGAGGCCTATTGTAAAGGCAAAGGAAGTTTCTACTCCACCACCAGTTGACAATTCAACCCAGGACCAGGTAATACCTGAAAGTGAAAGTCCTTTGAAATGGGTAAGTCAACAATTTTTCAATTATATATTGCATAATTCAGATTGATGAATCGTATGCAGTATTAAGTTTGGAGATCAGATATTTGTGAGAAAATGCTGAGAGAAAGGTTTACAATACTCAGTGGATTTTCTTACTTAGAAAATTTGATTAATGCTCCAAACATATCTCCTAATCAGCTTGTGAGTACCTGTTACAGCTTGGATACAGGATTTGACTCATATAAAGCTTGGAGATTGATCTGCCATTTGTGCAGACAATAGAGTTCTCAAAAGATCAGCTCAGAACTTCATTCTATGTAGAGGCATTGTGACCGTGCAGCAGAATGGTAGCTGAATCACCATTGGCATTGACGTCAGGTCGGAACTTCATTCTGTGTAGAGGCATTGTGACCATGCAGTAGAATGGTACCTGATATTAGTATGTCAACAAGAGGAGCTCTCAAAGGATTAGCTCGGAACGTCATTCGGTGTCAAGGCATTGCGACCACACATACGAATGGTAGCTTGATCAACAGACTTAGCATCATGCATTGGAGGCTAATAGGTCGAGAAGAAACACTCCTATGCTGTACAAGGCCTTGCAGAGACAAATCATGCACGGAGGCTTGTTTCCAAAAAGGCTCTCATGCATCGGAGACTTAGCATCATGCATCAGAGGCTCGAGGTCTTGAAAGAGGCTTAGCATCATGCATCGGAGGCGTTGAGGTCTTAATAAGAGACTTAGCATCGTGCATTGGAGGCTCGAGGTCTTGAAAGAGGCTTAGCATCATGCATTGAGGGTAGGAAGCGTTTGAGGTCTGTAAAAGACTTAGCATCATGCATCGGAGGCTCGAGGTCTTGAAAGAGGCTTAGCATCATGCATCAGAGGCGTTGAGGTCTGTAACAGACTTAGCATCGTGCATCGGAGGCTCGAGGTCTTGAAAGAGGCTTAGCATCATGCATCGGAGGCGTTGAGGTCTGTAAAGGGACAAGGCATTGTCCATCACCGACATCGGATCAATCAAAGCTCTACGTAACATGGAGTTCCTTCAAACCAGTTCGGATTCTGCGGAATCAACTCGGAGCCAGGAGCTGTGTTATAGAGTCAAAGAAGATCCTTGTTGTCAGATATCAAGAAGCTTAGCACCGCACAGAAGGAGCGTTGAGGTTTCATTCAGAAACTTAGCACCATAAAGCGGAGGCGTGGAGGTCTTCTTCGGATATCAGAATGGCGCAGCGGAAGCGTCATGGGCCCATAACCCACAGGTCCCAGGATCAGAGCAGAGTTTTCGAAGTGAGAAGGTTGTAGAGGAGAAGACCCAAGGGTCTACTACAGCAGCACTTCCGAGGTGGCAGCAGAGTTTTTCCAGATTCAGGACAGTATGGAAGCTTTTTGGGACAAAAAGCTTTTCTCAGTGGGGAGGTGTGATCAGGGGATCATTTTTGAAAGTTCCCTAAACATCCCTAAATGGTGTCAGTGTAGAAGATCATCTCGAGAGCTTTCCAACGACTGTGAGAACGCGACAAACGGACATCGGGAGCTCTAGATATGTTTGGTCAAAGTTCAGACAACGGGAAAGTCAACTCTGGTCAACTGGTCAATATTGGACCAATGGCACTGCGACACGTGGCGAAAAGGCAAAAGGGAGTTGTTTGTTGGTTTTTGATCACCGGTCTTCGACGAGCGTAAAAATGGTGCACGGGAACAAGAGGCTCAACTTTTATTACGGAGGGGAGCCCGGCCGCCATGTGGACTATGGTATTATCGCCAACGTGGTGGGTCCACAAGCCACCACGTGGCTTGCCACCACTCGTCGAATTCACTCGATTTTCCTATCGGGAGACGACAAGTGGACTATATGCTATTTACTGAGTTAATTATTTCTATACCACATTGTATGGGTCGAAATTATATTATCTTGGTAAGTCCACTTTCCAAATGGCCACATATATGCCATATGCCACATACTAATTAATGGGGCATTATATTATTATAATATATGTGTTAATACATTAGTATAAACCAAACATGCCATGCTATGCTAAGGACCACGTGGGAAGGGAGGTGAAGCGGTGGTTAGGGGGGCGGTTAAGCCTATGCGTGGTCTTTTGACCACTTCAAGAATGGTGGGTAAGGTTATTTAAAGCCTTACCCAAATATTATTCCCACCAAATGTGGGATATACCCACTTAACCGCCAAACCATGCCACTTCTCCTTAGCCGCTGGGATTTTATCCCATTAAAAAATGCTAAGCCGCTAATTTGGGATTTAATCCCATTTAAAAACATCCGCCCAATTGGGATTTAATCCCATTTACATGCTACGGGCTAAGGCTAAAATTAGCCTAAGGATAATATGCAATGCATATTTTAAGGGCCCTAATTTTGTATAAATAGGGAACCCATTCTTTGTAATACGTATGTACACACGACACACAAAAATATTAGAGAAGCTCATTCCTAGAGCGCTGGAGGCAAAGTCCGAGCCAAGAGGAGAATGAGAAATTGTTGTGTGAAGACCTAAATTATTTAGGCATTATTATTTTTTATTATTATTGACCTATTATTTGTTAGGCAATAATAAATTAAATATTTGTGGCTAGGAGTTATTCAAACTACCTAGTCGGCCCATAGCGCCACACCAATTACTTGCAAATCCTGGATTGTCGACCGGAGTGCCATAGTGTCGCATTGATAGCGTCGGGAAGGCCGATCGAAGCCGAAGGAGATTGTACGCCAGGAAGGTGGAAGTCGGGTGCTATTTTTCACCCTTGTCGTCCGAAGGTCTGGTTATTCTTCTAAGCAAGTTTAAATAGTTTCCATTAGGTTTTCTTGTGAAAGTACTATTGTAACTTACAAGTTTTGACTAGTGGAACGGTTCGACCACGAACCCGGAGACGTAGGCAATTACCGAACTCCGTAATCAATCTGTGTGCAATTGTCATTATTGTCTTGCATTATTTTTAAATTGATTACTTAAAAGGAGTAAATTATCGGCAAATAATTAAAGCCTACAAGGGTCCAAGATCAGGTAGTTAAATAGGGAACCCATTCTTTGTAAAAACACACCAGTGCAACGAACACACACACCCCAAGCTTATTATTTTTTAAGCTTATTGTGGGGGCACACACATTAGTCCAATAAGCTTATTATTTGTTAAGATTTTATTTGTGGGATGTGTCAACAAGTATTGTCTATTGGCCTATTACTTTTAGGCAATAGTAGATGAAATATTTGTTATTGGGAGTAAATTATAAACTACCCAATAAGCCCATTGAGCCACACCAATTACTTGCATATTCTGGATTATCGACCGGAGTGCTAGCTTCGCATTGATAGCGTCAGGAAGGACGATCGAAGCCGAAAGAGATTGTGCATCAGGAAGGTGAAGAAAAATTCTAATGATCATCGGAAGTTTTTCGAAGAACTGGTGTACTGATAGGAAAGTAAAATTCCATTAGGTTTTCTTGTGAAATTACTATTGTAACTTACAAGTTTTGACTAGTGGAACGGTTCGACCACGAACCCAGAGACGTAGATAGTTTCCGAACTCCGTAATCAATATGTGTGCAATTGTAATTATTGTCTTGTATTATTTTAAATTGATTACTTAAAAGGAGTAAATGATCGGAAAATAATTAAAGCCTATAAGGGTCCGAGATCAGGTAGTAATAATCTGGTTATTTTCGGATCACTATTACTAGGTGGGATGAATTTAAAAATATAATAAACCTTCTATCATATTTTTAATGAGGAAGAGAGGTCCATGTGTTGGTAGTATCTCAAGTAAAAACAAGTCCAGAATGTGCAAAAGTACACTAGTGAGTTCTAGAAGAAAGGTGTCTAGATAGGAAAGGTTTAGTGGATTGGGACCATATAATGTAGTACATTGGTGGAATTCATAGACATTTGAGGAGAAAAGCCTTGTTGGCAAAGATGACAGATGTAAATGAGGCTTGTTCTCAAGCTCACTATTTAGAGATGGACACAAATAAGAGTTCATCTACCTCTTAGCATGCTTCGGACAAAGAAGATGACTTCAAGCCAAACAGAAAGGAAAATAATCTATAAAAGTCTGCTTTGAAAATTTAAAGAATAAATTTTTTAATGTTGTTCTACTTTCGATTTTGGAAAATGAAATATTTAGAGTTTGTAATTGATTTTATTAGTTCTTAGAATCAAAATTGTAGAGAATTCTAAATGAATTCAATAACAAAAAACCAATATTTTATCCTAGAAACTCGCAATTAGAGGGAAAACTAGTAGGGAATGAAAAATTCTCTTTCTTCCCACTTTTATTGGACCATTATTCAAATTATATATATTATAATAAGTATGAAAAGAAGAAAAAATGTAAACCTTCCCCCTAAGTACTTGTTTGATCTATTTGTTTGCACCTTGCTCCTATAAATCAATTCCAGTACTGAAATTTATTTGCTCACTTTCTCTCATCAATTTTATTTCCTTGATCTCATTAGATCCTAATTCCCTTGCTCCTTATTGCACTTATAGCCTTCCCCATTTCCTTATATTCAATGAATAATGGGAAGGGACATAGGAAGGGAAGAGAAAAATCCGAATTCATTAAATCTGAAGCGTTTCATGCTCCCTTTTTATTTTTCCAACAAAAATGATAGGACCACCACCATGTGTAAACTGGAAGTCACAATATTTCCTCTCTTCCTATGGGAGGTTATAGTAATGCCACCCTACTAGGTAGCGGTTACAGGACCACTGATTTGCATAGGGCGGGGGTTCTATATAATTATAGACTACCTCTTGTTTTCTTCATTTTCTCCTTCCTGGTGGTGGTTTATTTGATGAAGTGGTGATGTTTTAGGATTCCTATGGATCTTTCCTCCCATGATTAGGAGGATTTTGGTCACACAAAATATTAGTGGAGGATTAGATGAGGAATTAAATCCCTCTCTTTCTCCTTTAAGTACCATGGAACCTACCTTGGTGTCTTTTTGTCTAGTCCAATCTACCAAGACTCATGTGGATATTTGGTTACCTGTCCCAATACTACAGATTCTTCTATGGAAGGTAGCTATTGATCTTATTCTTATTCTTCATGTATAGATGGCTCTGGTAGGTGCAAGTTCATACAATTTTCTACCAAGTGCATCTGCATGAAGTGTGGTAAGCCAAGTCTGAAGGTGTTTTATCTAACCTTCTCAAGTATGGCGAAGGGTCCATACCGTAGTGGCTCGGTTCTTCTTTATTGATATTTTTCTTTCACATTGAGATGGATTTACAAGATCCTCCCAATGAATGTATCTACTCTAGTCACCCCTGAATCATGTATCTCCTCCTCTTGTTGATGCCCTATTGTCAGGTCCACTAAATTAATAGGAAGACATGGTGACTGTATCGCATACGTGTATATTGTTCCTTGATTTAGTATTTTATATCATTTTTTCTTCTCCTTTGTACTCTCCAACAAGGATAGACTATACAATCTAATGTTTGGTAGAGGGGTTTCTAGAAATAGCTGATTCTTCCACTGTACCTCTCATCCTGGTGAGATCTTACTGGGAGTCTAGAAATATTCCTAAAAAACACTGAATAGTGCTACCCAAACCCTTCATCCTTTTGTTATAAATATCTAATCTCTCTACCCCATCTTGTTTTGCTTTCCATGAAAGTAAACAAAAACGATTTTCCTGAATTAATATCTTTTCTTGTTTGGCACTTACCATAGCATTCTTGGGCTTGCGCTAGCATGCTTGGATGTGAAACTAATTCCATACTTGACCCATTTCTACCAGTTCTTCCTCCTTATGAATACAACATAGCTAACATACAAGTAAGGACTTCCCCAAAAAACATCAAAGGCATCAAGGGGAATTACATCAGCCTCTAATACATCAATATATTGGGAATTTGTCCCAAATTAGAATTTTTATTTATTTGTTACCTGTATTTCCACACCCTTCTTCACACATCCCAACATGTATGGATGTGGATGTGTGTAAGTATCAAGACTAAGCTAATCTAGAACCATATCGGAAATTTAATTTGATTGAGAACCAGAATAAACAAAAGCATTTACTTTAATTTTCTTGATTTGGATTCAGATCAGGAATAGGTCACTCATCTCTTGTTCTTCTTTTTTGCTATACATGTTAGTGGTCATCCATAAAATCCTCTCCTCTACATCTGAATCATCATCTATCTCCACCTCCTCTTCTAGTTTTACAGTGGCCATAGATCTTTTGGAATATTTAGTTAAGTGCCTTGGGTGTAATTCAAGATGAAAATTCCAACATGTGGTGTCAGTATGACCATTGATATCATAGTTCTTACAAAAATTATTAGGATCTTTACAAGTATTCTAAGAAGTGGCATCTTGTTTTCCTTTTTTAGTGCCCACTTCCCTTCGACAATTTTGATATTGATCATGATACTACTTGATTTATTATGGACATTATTATATTTTTGATTTAGTATGGTGTTAGATGTTAGATCATGGACTATTATTGACCCTGATTCCCATATGATGCATGATGATTGTTAGAGACATTTTATATAGAAGTTGACATACTGTTGGACATGGTTATATATATTTATCGATGTTGATAAGACATATTATATTTGTATATATTGAGTAGACCAAGAAAATTGAATTAAAATTTATGATGAAATAGTTGTTGATGAAATTGTAAGTGATATTATTGATTTTTTGGATATTGTTGTGATTTATATATATATTGATAATTTTGGAACTATATTTATACTCATTTGGATGTTCTGATATGGCCATGAGGCCAAAGGAGGTATTTTGTTTTGCAGGTTAAAATATCACAACCAACATCGGGGAACTGGAGACCAACCACATTGGAATTCTGGATGAATTCAACAAGGTCACCATGGCAACTTGTATTGTTCGTGTGTGTGTGTTTGACTGTTAGGGATTCCCATGGGGGGATCACCTTAAAATGTGACCAAGGGTTATGTGTATTTATTTATTTGGTTCCTTTTTATTGATGTTTGTATGTGTTTATTAAGTGATGTGTTTACCCCTTTCATTATTTATTAATTGTGGTACATAATGTGAGCAATCAAATTGTTAAGATAAATTAACTAACTTGGATCATAAGAAAGAAATTATTGGAGTGGTTGAATCTTGTATTAAATGTTGTAAGCTATGTGTAAGAAATGTTTAAGTGATGTGTAAGAGATATGTAAGTAAAATTTGGAGTATGAAACACTTCATCTTCTTTGGAATTCAAATTTGTCCTGGGAGGCTGATTTTGGAGGCTTATGGGACAAGTTAAACTTGTCCCATATCTCTTAAATTTGCATTCTAACATTACCTATGGTTAGAGGTTTTAAATCTAGCCTCCATTATGCATTTTTGTAAGTCAAGTTGTATGCTTTAATTGTACTTTTTTTACATGGTTTAATTTCAGTCCTTTGGGATGTGGGCTTGATTTAGTATGGTGTTAGATGTTAGATCATGGACTATTATTGACCCTGATTCCCATATGATGCATGATGATTGTTAGAGACATTTTATATATAATTTAAAATACTATTGGACATGGTTATATATATTTATCGATGTTGATAGGACATATTATATTTGGATATATTGAGTAGACCGAGAAAATTGAATTAAAATTGATGATGAAATAGTTGTTGATGAAATTGTAAGTGATATTATTGGTTTTTTGGATATTGTTGTGATATATATATATATATATATATATTGATAATTTTGGAACTATATTTCTACTCATTTGCATGTTCTGATATGGCCACGAGGCCAAAGGAGGTATTGTGTTTTGTAGGTTAAAATATCACAACCAACATCGGGGAACTGGAGACTAACCACATTAGAATTCTAGATGAATTAAACAAGGTCACCATGGCAACTTGTATTGTTCGTGTGTGTGTGTGTTATACTATTAGGGATTCCCATGGGGGGATCACTTTATTTGGTTCCTTCTTATTGATGTTTGTATGCGTTTATTAAGTGATGTGTTTACCCCTTTCATTATTTATTAATTATGGTACATAATGTGAGTAATCATATTGTTAAGATAAATTAACCAACTTGGGTCATAAGAAAGAAATTATTGGAGTGGTTGAATCTTGTATTAAATGTTGTAAGATATGTGTAAGCAATGTGTAAGTGATGTGTAAGAGATATGTAAGTAAAATTTGGAGTGTGATACACATCGTCTTCTTTGGAATTCAAATTTGTCTTGGGAAGCTGATTTTGGAGGCTTATGGGACAAGTTAAACTTGTCCCATACCTCTTAAATTTGCATTCTAACGTTACCTATGGTTAGAGGGTTTAAATCTAGCCACCATTATGTATTTTTGTAAGTGAATTTGTATGATTTAATTTTTCCTTTGGGATGTGGGATTGATTTGAGTGTGTAAGTAAGACGGTCATTTATTCACCTACTTATTTATTATGTCTTGGAGATTGAAGTTGACTTGTGAGTTGGAGTTGATGATGTGTGATGCAGCATCCTAAAAAGATCTACCTCTTCCTCCTCTCTTCCCCCTTATATATATATTTGAATTCATTTTATTGTTTGGGGGTTTAACTCTTTTGGTGGCTGTAATTTTACATACTTTTTTTAGGGAAAATTCTTTTGCTATTTGGAGCTCTTGCTTTTGGAGAAAGTTGCAGACTTTTTTACACACTTGTGTTTTATTGATCTTGGGCTATTTTGCATTGGAAAGCTTTCTGGTTGGAACTTGAAACAAACTCCATTATGGAGAGGTAAGAGCTTAGCTCTTAGAAATTATCTCCTTTTATTTGTATGTATATGTCAATGGTTGAATGTTTGAATGTGTTGTTTTGTTTGTTGGATGGTTGGGTAGATGGCTTGGGGACGGTGTAGGAGAAGACTATGGGGCATTTTGTGGGAGGTATAAGTGTTTTGAGGTGGTATAAGTGTGGAGTGAGTTGGGATTTGGGTTCCACCTTACAAAAAAACAGCTTGCATTTCTTTACTCGTTATGGGGTGCCATAAGAGGTTGGGGAGCCATAACGAAATGTGAGGAATAAGGGGTACTTGGGGGAGGAATAATTGCATGTAAGGGATTTGAAATGATATATATTTTGGTGGTTTGTTCTCAGGTGGTGATACCCATTTCCCCCTTGAGAGGCATAAGCAGCATCCCCCATAGTTTGTTGCACCATTGGCTTACATGATGAAGCTTGAGTATTATATGTTTTTTTATTTTTGTGGCTGCAAACTACAATTTTTCTTGGATTGTGTTTTGAATGAGAAATTTTTCTTTGTGTTGTTGAAGCCTGTTGTTTCCATGTGTTGAAAAGCATTTCTAATTGCAATATGGTTGGGGCTCGGGGGCCAATGAAGAAGGAAAAATTCTCCTTTTCATTGGATGTCTTGGTTGGGTGGAGAGCATTGCCTTTCCCCTTGTTCTATTGTGATAAAATTTAAATAAAGAAAAATGGAAGATATTCATGTTGCTGTTATGAAGCAGGGGAAAAAGAAAATTTTGACAGTCCTTGTTGAGATTATTACTTATTGTAATCCTTCCCACTTTGAAGTGGATGAACTTGTACATTATCTGTGATGGAAAGATGGTTTGTATGGGCTATGAAAGTTGTAACTTGAATTGTGAAATAGATATAATCTGTTCTCTATTTTTGAATAAATGTTTAAGAAATTGTATTTTGTATATTGTAATTGAGGAAGAAGACAAAGTTCTGACAGTCCCTTACGAAACTAAATTTGTAAGCCATTTCCCTACTATATGTGGATGAAAATTTAATACACATTTTGTTGTAAAGAGTTACATTGTAATTTGGCATTTGAATTTGTTCATTTGAATCAAATTAATGAGTTAGATTGGATCTAGAATGATTTCTAAAACTTAGAAGAGGATAAATGTAAAATATATCCTTTCGAATAAGATCTCTGTTAGATGTTTTTAAAACTGGCAAATGCTTTATCAAAATGCACAGATCGACCTTGCAACATCAAAAAGAAAAAATGAAATATCAAATTTTATTTGTAAGGTCAAAATGACCCCAAACATACCAAAATACTTACGAAAATTTTATAGAACCTTTCAAATTAGGCACAGGAAAAATTGTAGACTTCTTGCTATATAAAATTGATAAATTTTGAATGCAAATCAATCAAGTAAACTTAATATTGCAGTCTATCTTAAAATATTCCAAGTAAAATCCTCCATGCCTTTAAAATTTATCAAAACCAAATTCCTAACCGACCCTTAGGAAAGAAAGAAAGACATGGAGGATTTTTAAGGATTTTACTTGGAAGATTTCCATACTTTAGGAAAGAAAGACGTTTTCTCAAAACCGACCCTTTAAAATTTATCAAAATCAAATTCCTAAGGTGTTTGTACAAAGAGGACGTTGAGAGCTTTCCAGAAAGTCCTCGTTTGCCAAATACTAAGTTCCCAATCAAAATTTATGGTCATATGAAGTTTTTACTTCATTTCAGGCTCAAAATAATCTAACTGTCAAATTTTAAATGAATGAAATATTCTTGGGCGAACCCGCGGGCTAAAACTTTCATTTTCTTGCCTTTTACCCAAAAGGTGTAAGGTCATGAAGTTTCCCGCCACTCCGCTAATCAGCAAGCCTTCATTTTTTATAAAAATGATCTAAGTCTAAAAAGTTAAATTGACAATTTTTTGTCCACAGCTCTGCCGCCCCACAGCAAATCATTGATTGACACGTGGCTTTGTTGGGCATCAGTGGAGGCTTGGATCAGTTTTAACCTTAAGCGCTTTCAAAAATAAATTTGGAAAAATTTGTAAGTTTTCCCCGCAGCTCTGACGATCCGCAGCTAATCAGGTACTGCCACATGGCTTCACAAGGCATCGGTGGAGGAGTGGATCTTTTAAAGCCTTAATGCTTTAGAAAAATTTTGGGCAAAACATCCAAATTATCCCCACCAGCCCACCAAACCACAACCAATGGTTGGCTGACACGTGGCATCTTCTCGCATTGGCGGAGGCGTGGGTTCCTTTCAACCTTTTTGCCCTTCCTTTTGAATAGTAAAATTTTCCAAATGTTACCCACTGACCTACTGACCCACAGCCAATAAGGAGCTGCCACATGGCTTCCCTGGGTGTTGGCAGAGGTGCGGGTGTAAAATTCACTTTGTCCCAAAAGGGAAAAAACACTAAGTTCCTTCCCCGCTTCGCCAGCCCGTGTTTGGGAAAAATTTTCATCCCCGCTATGTCGGTCCGCTTTTCTCCTCCATGAGAATTTTCTCTCCGAAGTTTGTAGGCCCGAGTTGGGGAAAATTTTCCTCCCTAGGCCCGCAGGCCCATTGTTGGAAAAATTTTCACCCCAAGTTCCGCCGGTCCATAACTTGAGAAATATGAGGAGTTAGGGGGACTTCTTTATATCACAAGAAAGGTGAGGAAATTCCCTATCTAATGGGAATGTTTTTAGGAAGTTTTAATTATGTTAATCATGGGAAAAATCAAATTTAATCTTTAACTGAGTTCTGGGAGTGGGTAAGTAAGAATTTACTCTGATGATATTAAATATGTATTCTTTTTCCACACTATAATTAAACCTTGCTCTTGTCTTAGATCTTGTGGAATTAAATACCTTAGAGTATTTAAATGTTTTGGTACCTTAACCCTTAAAATTTTTAATTAGGGAATATTTAGCTAAAATTTCAATGTAATCAGTGATTAAATTAATCCCTAAGGATATTTTAGCTAGGTGTGGACTTATTACAGCTTGTTGCTTTATAATGTGGAATTAGTAATTATTATAATGGAAAAAATTCATCATTAGTTGAATTTAATTATTCTTGAGACTTTGGTTGTTTAACACTTTAAAAAAAAATTATACCATAATTTTGTAAGTAAACCTAGGTTGTTCATGGGTCTCAAGTGGAAGATTTTAGCGGCCGTTATAGTTGGTATCAGAGCCATGGGTTTAAAGCTTGGACCCTTGGGCACACTAGAAAACTTGAGACATGAATTGTAAACCTAGCACACTTCTAAATCTAGAAAAACAACTTTGTTTGAAAATTGAAAAAAAAAAACGCACGTATAAAAAAATATTACATTACTCTGTTCAATTTGAACTACCAGAATTAAAATAATAATAAAATAATAAGTTGCTTGAGTTGTTGTGCTTACTTAGTGGCATTTTTTCTAAACCTGGGTAACTGAAAATGTTAAATTAAATTGATTTTTGTGAACTTCTAGTGTAGTGGAAACTTGGTTCTCCTTTGAAAATGTGTTGTTTTACAAGTCCTAAATCTTGATTTAATTGTATGATGCATTGAGCCATTTTAAGACCCTTCCTTATTGGAGTTGTTGGAATGATAAACTGTATGGTGTGATTCTTGTGGTTGGACAATAGTGGTTGTGTTCGGGGGTCGGGAAGAGTTAATTAGAAGTTGTTTAGAGCTTCCTTCCTTCAGTGGTTAGGAAGGATGGTTTGGTTTTTTAGTTTTTCATGTTGTTACCCACATGGGAGAGTGGACATTAAGTCAGGGTGTCATTTATGACCCAATCCTATGTATGTGTCCTTGGAACTGACCTTGAGGCATAGTACCCCTATTGACGACCATGAAGGGTTGCGAAGTGAATGTGGTGTTAATGTTTCGTATTTTACATTTGTAAACTTGTGTCATTTTATCAAGGACCAACATCTTATTTTATGATTGATTTGAGAAGCTTTGAGGCTCTTCTAGTTATTTATATTTATTTTTTGCGAGAATTTTCAACTTTGTAATGTGGCTACTTAGCCACTTTCCTTGATTGCCGATATTTCTTGGACTTTATTTTGATTGATGACTCGGAGCTCATTGATATTTTTGGCTACTTAGCTAAACATTATGTGATTCCTTCTTGCTTAATGATGAGCTGGTTCTACGTTGTATGTATTGTGACATTTCATCATATGGGGGTACACCCTGGGTGTCTTGAATGTCTTCTTAGGTGTTCTAAGTTGTGCCTTGGTGTTGGATGCACAGAACCTTGAGTGTGTCTATGATCTTAGAGTGAATTTTCATTGCTCGACCTTGCTAGATAGAAAGTTTCGTTGTGTTGTGCATTCTAGTTGAGCAGTCTGTTAGTGGTGGTGGTGATTCTCTTATAATCCAGTAAGAGCTTGATCCTTGTCAAAGTAGAAGTGTTTAATTATGGGCTTTTGGATTGTGTTAGGATCAGTTTTCTTTTGGCTGGCTGTAGATGTTAGTGGAGAAGTGGTTGTTTGGTAGTGACTTTTCATCGATGACATGTTAAGTTTTATCATGGTTTCTTATGTTCATTATAAAAAAGTATTGACTTGTGGATTGTATGCATCTTGGTAATTATGATTAGATTTAAGCCCATTCGGGTATTGTGTGTTTAATTAAGTGTGTTTCTTAAACTTTTTCTCACGTTGACCTATCAATCTTGGGATTACGTGGAGACACTTATGGATGCTTTGAGACTTTTGGATCATGCCACTGGTGATGTTAGTGTAATTAGACCTTGATGATTTAATCTTTGGTGGTATTTTATAATTTGATTCTTCTTGCGAAGCTATAACTCTTGGTTGTAAAGCCATGTTAAATAGATAGCTGATTGGCTACTTACATTTGATGCTTTCTAATGAGTATGTGGTGTTCTTATCGTTAAAATATTTTCTTGTCATTTTGATTTCTTGGTTGGTGGTATCCTGTGGTAATATGGGTGTAGATTTGAAAACTTTCCTTGTCTTACCATATGAATAAAATGTATTTTTGGCTAAAACAACAAACATTGTTAAACCCTAGTAGATCAGTAAAAGTAATTATGTTCCCTTAATGGGCCTTCCTTGTAACTTATTTTGAGAACTTGTAGAACCCACTAGGAATGTTTTATGATACTTGTAATTAGTTGGAAAAATATTGAAATATTGTTGTGATCCATGTTGATTGATAGATTCCTAGTTCTTACAAAATTAATAATGTGTTGCTATGTTGAATGTCCCTTGTTTCCTTAAAATTAAAAATGTGATATGTTGTTTTCCCATAAAAGTAATAGTGTGATATGTTTACCCTTCCTTCTCATTAAATTTTTAATTGACAAGTTGACTCACCCAAACATCATAAAACTATAATTGAGGAGATTTGGCCTTGAAGCTTAACAAATAAACTGGAACATAGAAAGAGAAAATGGTCCTTGCTTTAACCTTGGTAGATTAATAGAAGAAATAAAAACATGTAGAAGAATAGAAAGGGAAAAATTTGTCCATCTACCTCCCCTAGGAGTAAAATAAATACTTTTTCTCTTTTCCACCTTTACAGAATGATGAGATATCATGCCCCTTAGTGGTTCCAGGAACACAAACTTGTGATGTCATAATAGGAGGAAGTTTAATTAAGAAAACTCGTAAAGGAATGTTCTTAGCAAACAAAACTACAACTTTTGACTTATTTAGTTGAGTTATAAAATAAGTAAGATTTATGTGTATTGAGTGCAATGTATAGTTGAACCTGTGGTTCTTTCACCTACCCAGAAATTGTGAAACACTTGGTGGATAGTAATGTGTTGTATTTTCTTAGTACCTTATTTTCCATAGATGTATGTTCCTTTCTTTGTGGGATTTTTGGGTCACCATACCCTTATCATCCCATAGCTTAACGAGTGTGAGTTGTGGCCTTTTTGGATAAAGACTTACCTCTTGTTTAAGAAGCAACCTCCTTGTGTGTTATCTTTTCCTTGGAGACCTAAGTTATTGTAATTTTAAGGATATAAAATAACTTTGGGAAGTATTATTTTCTTCATATTTTCTTGAGTCACCTTGTTGTTGTTGCCCTCCTTTTCCATTAGGATGGAAAGTGCAAGATGATGATATTAATTGTTGTTACGATGCACCTTGGATTATAGGTGGACCCCTTTTGTTACTTGTTCTTCTCCCTAGCTATCTTGAGTGCTCCTTAGTGTTTCTTATGCTCTCTTTATGGTTATTCCGAGCTTGAGCAGGAAATAAGATAAATAAATCCCATTGTGTTATAGTGTATGGTGCTTCTTGCATTATTATGTTAGCTGCTAGTGGAGTTGTTTACTAAATGTTTGACGTCTCTAGATTTGGTTGGTGTGGTGTGTTCAATTCTTAAAACAAAAGTGTAAAACAAATCAGACTATAGGAAACCTTATGGTCATGAATTTTCTTAGTATTACCGTGAAAATTTATTTATACCCTTTCAAGTTATAGAAGTGCTTCTTTTGAATAGTTGCTTTATTGTAAATGTGTTATTGATTTAGGTTTCCTTCCTTGTTGATTAAGCTCATCTTGTGTGACCTCAAATTGTGGGACCTTGATTAAACATGTCTCTCGTATACAAAATTTTGGCCTTGGTTGATTCTTCTAGACTTGTCTAAAGAACAAACTATGAAAGCATAATTTAACCTTGGTGGAAACCTTAAATTTTGTTACTGTAGTATGTTGTATTCCTTGGGAAACTATGTGGTCATTCTCAAACTCATGGAATTCTCCTTATTATTTCTCTACTTGGTGGTTACTCTTAAGACTCTTTTGAACTCTTCATGTTATATTGTTACGTGTTGTATCTTGGTTGATAGCGTAAAGTTACTCTCTAGATTTAAAGGTTCGTAGCCTTGCATGCAAAATTTTTAGAAATCATCCCTTACAATCTCCCTTCTTCTTGCTGAATTGCATTGGACCAAACTTGGGTTCTATAGACCCACACTTGTTTGAAGCAAGCAATCCCATAATGGGAGTGATCCTTTTTCTATTGCATTTTTTCCTATCTCTCTTTCCAGTGACTTCCAGGAGGAAGTTGAGTCTAAGGGGAGGGGGATGTAGTGCCCACTTCCCTTTGACACTTTTGATATTGATCATGATACTGTTGACTATATTATGGACATTATTATATTTTTGATTTAGTATGGTGTTAGATGTTAGATCGTGGACTATTATTGACCCTAATTCCCATATGATGTATGATGATTGTTAGAGACATTTTATATAGAAGTTGACATGTTGTTGGACATGGTTATATATATTTATTGATGTTGTTAGGACATATGATATTTGGATATATTGAGTAGACCGAGAAAAATTGAATTAAAATTGATGATGAAATAGTTGTTGATGAAATTGTGATAATTGATTGATTTTCTAGATATTATATTGTGATTCATATATATATTGATAATTTTGAAAATATATTTATACTCATTTGGATGTTCTTGATATGGCCATGAGGCCAAAGGAGGTATTGTGTTTTGCAGGTTAAAATATCACAACCAACATCGAGGGGATTGGAGACCAACCACATTGGAATTCTAGATGAATTCAACAAGGTCACCATGGCAACTTGTATTGTTTGTGTGTGTGTGTTTGATTGTTAGGGATTCCCATGGGGGGATCACCTTTAAATGTGACCAAGGGTTATGTGTATTTATTTATTTGGTTCCTTTTTATTGATGTTTGTATGTGTTTATTAAGTGATGTGTTTACCCCTTTCATTATTTATTAAATTGTGGTACATAATGTGAGTAATCATATTGTTAAAATAAATTAACCAAAATTGGGTCATAAGAAAGTAATTATTGGAGTGGTTGACTCTTGTATTAAATGTTGTAAGATATGTGTAAGCAATGTGTAAGTGATGTGTAAGAGATATGTAAGTAAAAATTGGAGTATGAAACACTTCATCTTCTTTGGAATTCGAATTTGTCCTGGAGGACTGATTTTGGAGGCTTGTGGGACAAGTTAAACTTGTCCCATACCTCTTAAATTTTCATGCCAACCTTACCTATGGTTGGAGGGTTTAAATCTAGCCTCCATTATGCATTTTTGTAAGTCAAGTTGTATGCTTTAATTGCACTTTTCTTACATGGTTTAATTTCAGTCCTTTGGGATGTGGGCTTGATTTGAGTGTGTAAGTAAGACTGTCATTTATTCACCTACTTATTTATTGTGTCTTGGAGATTGAAGTTGACTTGTGAGTTGGAGTTGAGGATGTGTGATGTGGCATCCTACAAAGATCCACCTCATCCTCCTCTCTTCCCCCTTCTATATATTCAAATTCATTTTATTGTTTGGGGGTTACACTCTTTTGGTGACTGTACTTTTGCATACATCTTTTGGGGAAAATTCTTTTGCTATTTGGAGCTCTTGATTTTGGAGAAAGTTGCAGACTTTTTTACAAACCTGTGTTTTGTTGATCTTGGGATATTTTGCATTGGAAAGCTTGCTGGTTGGAACTTGAAACAAACTCCATTATGGAGAGGTAAGAGCTTAGCTCTTGGATATTCTCTTTATTTATTTGTATGCATATGTGAATGGTTGAATGTTTGAATGTGTTGTTTTATTTGTTGGCTGGTTGGGTAGATGGCCTAGGGATGGTGTAGGAGAAGACTATGGGGCATTTTGTGGGAGGCATAAGTGTTTTGGGGAGGTATAAGTGTGGAGGGAGTTGGGATTTGGGTTCCACCTTACAAAGAAATAGCTTGCATTTCTTTACTCGTTATGGGGTGCCATAAGAGGTTGGGGAGGCATAAGGAAATGTGAGGAATAAGGGGTACTTGGGGGAGGCATAAGGGCATGTCAGGGATTTGAAATGATATATATTTTGGCAATTTGTTCTTAGGTGGTGATACCCATTTCCCCCTTGGGAGGCATAAGTAACATCCCCCATAGTTTCTTGCTCCTTTGGCTTGCAAGATGAATCCTTAGTATTGTTTGTTATTTTGCTTATGTGGTTGCAAACTACAGTTTTGTTTTGGACTGTGTTTTGAATGAGAAATCTATCTTTGTGTTGTGGAAGCCTGTTGTTTCCATGTGTTGAAAAACATTTCTAATTGCAATATGGTTGGGGCTCGGGGGCCAATGAAGAAGGATGGCTTCTCCTTTTCATTGGATGTCTTGGTTGGGTGGAGAGTGTTGCCTTTCCCCCTATTTTGTTGTGATAAAATTGAAATAAAGAAAAATGGAGGATATTCATGTTACTATTCTGGAGCAGAGGAAAAAGAAAATTTTGACAGTCCTTGTTGAGATTATTACTTATTGTAACCCTTCCCACTTTGAAGTGGATGAACTTGTACATTATCTGTGATGGAAAGATGGTCTGTATGGGCTATGAAAGTTGTAAATTGAATTGTGAAAGAGATATACTCTGTTCTCTGTTTTTGAATAAATGTGGAAGAAATTGTATTCTGTATATTGTAATTGAGGAAGAAGACAAAGTTCTGACAGTCCCTTGCGAAACTACTTTTGTAAACCATTTCCCCACTTGATGTGGATGACAATTTAATACACATTTTGTGCTAAAGAGTTACTATGTTTTGGAAATAAAATCCCTTTTGAATGTGAAAATAAATTTACTCTGTATTCTGTTTGTAAAAAGGAATGTAATGAGAAAGAGTTGTGATTGTAAAGTTGTATTTGATCTATATAAATAGAAGTGGTTACTTTGTTCAAATGATATTGCTTTCATTGGAAATCTGATTGTTGAATGTAATTTGAAATCTCTATTGGAAAGATGAAAAAGTGAATACGTATGAAGAAATGTCATAATGCTCTGTTCTTTAGAAATGAAAGTTTTGAAAATCAGAATTGTAATTTGGCATTTGAATGCGTTGATTTGAATCAACTTAATGAGTTAGATTGGATCCAGAATGATTTCTAATACTTAGAAGATGATAAATGGAAAATAGATCCTTTCGAATTAGATCTCTGTTAGATGTTTTCAAAACTAGCAAATGCTTTATCAAAATGCACAGATCGACCTTGCAACATCAAAAAGACAAAATGAAATATCAAATTTTATTTGTAAGGTCAAAATGACCCCAAACATACCAAAATACTTATGAAAATTTTATAGAACCTTTCAAATCAGGCAAAGGCAAAATTACAGACTTTTTGCTATATAAAATTGATAAATTTCGAATGCAAATCAATCAAGTAAACTTAACCTTGCAATCTATCCTAAAATATTCCAAGTAAAATCCTCCATGCCTGTTTGGCAAGTGGAAAAAGAATTAATGACAAATTTGAACAAAATTGATAAGTTAAAAATACCAGTTCACTTTCTAAGTGATAGAAAGAATTTTTCAAAATTTACCCTTTAAAATTTATCAAAATAAAATTACTAAGGTTTATATGCAAAGAGGACATCGAGAGCTTTCCAAAAAGTCCTCATTTGTCCAAAAACCAGTTCCCAATCAAAAGTTATGGCCTTCTGAAGTTTTTACTTCATTTTGGCTCAAAAATAATCTAACTGTCAAATTTTAAATGAATAAAATATTCTTGGGTGACCCGCGGGCTAAAATTTTCTTTTTTTTCCTTTTTCCCAAAAATGCAAAGTCATGAAGTTTCCCGCCTACTCCGCTAATCCGTAAGCCTTCATTTTGTCTAAAAATCATCTAAGTCCAAAAAGTTAATTTGGAAATTTTTCCTCCTATGGCCCCACCTGCCTGCAAGCCAATCATGTTGATCCCGTGGCTTCATTAGGCAATGTCAGGCGGAGGCTCAAATCAGTTTTAAACCTTAAGCACTTTCAAAAATAAATTTGGAAAATTTTGTAAGTTTTCTCCATGGCCCACCGACCCGCAACTAATCAGGTGCTGCCACATGGCTTCACAAGGCAATCGCGGAGGAGCAGATCCCTTTTAAGCCTTAACGCTTTAAAATTTTTTTGGGAAAAACTTTAAAGTTATCCCCGTTGGCCCGCCAAACCACAACCAATGGTTGACTGACACGTGGCATCTTCTTGCAGTCGGTGGAGGCACGGATCATTTTTCGATCCCTTCCTTTTGTAAGTCAGAATTTTCTAAATGTTCTCCAGCCCAACCTTCGCTGACTCACAGCCAATGGATTTGACATGTGGCCTCCCTGGGCGTCGGTGGAGGTGCGGGTGTAAATTTTCTTTTTCCAAAAGGGAAAAAATGCTAAATTCCTTCCCCACTCCGTTGGCCCGGTGTGCTAGGAAAAATTTTCATCCTCGCTCCACCGGTCCGCCTTTTCTCCTCTGGGTGAATTTTCTCTCCGAAGTCCGCAGGCCCAAGTTGGGGAAAATTTTCCTCCCTAGGCCCGTAGGCCCGCTCTTGGGAAAATTTTCACCCCAAGTTCCGCCGGTCCATAACTTGAGAAATATGAGGAGTTAGGAGGACTTCTTTATATCACCAGAAAGGTGAGGAAATTTACTATTAAATGGGAATGTTTTTAGGAAGTTTTAATTTTACGTTAATATGGGAAAAATCAAATTGAATCTTTAACCGAGTTCTGGGAGTGGGTAAGTAAGAATTTACTTTATGATTTTAAATATGTATTCTTTCCCCCACTGTAATTAAACCTTGCTCTTGTCTTAGATCTTGTGGAATTAAATACCTTGGGTATTTAATTGTTTTGGTCCCTTAACCCTAAAATTTTAATCAGGGAATATTTAGCTAAAATGTCAATGTAATCAGTGATTAAATTAATCCCTAAGGATATTTGAGCTAGGTGTGGACTTATTACACTTGTTGCTTTATAATGTGGAATTAGTAATTATTATAATGGGAAAAGTCATCAGTTGAATTTAATTGTCCTTGAGACTTTGGTTGTTAACACTTTCTTAAAAAAAATCCATAATTTTGTAACTAAACCTAGGTTGTTCATGGGTCTCAAGTGGGAGATTTTAGTGAGCATTACAACACCATTGCATTGTCTAGCTCCTCTGTTGATCCATACAAAAAGTGCTACTAATGTGCTTGTATGGAGTTCATTTGGATCTCTTTCTTCGGGGTTGTGTTTCTACCTCATGACCAATGGCAAGTTATTCTTCTCATTTAACATGCTTCACCCGAGATAATTCCGGGTTTGCATGGCTCACTAAGAGCTCATCATGGCTTTGTTAGACAATGAGCTCACGGTGGGTTTCACTATGGCTCGACCTTGACATTTTATAACTAACTCGGTGTGCAACGTTTTCTCATCCTCCAAGGACTCACATATTGAGCAACTCTGGCTGCTTTGTCTCCAATGTGGATATTTTTGGGTATTACAGTCTTTGGAAGTAGATTGGTTAACCATTGCCTATTCCTAAAGTACTGACCATTCGATGAATCGAAATGGTCAGATTGCACAGGTGGGTTGAGTTCGATACTGAGGCTTGAGTTGCTAGGGTCTTCCTTATATGACCCTTCCAGGAGCTATCTAACATTCAGACGTTGGCACATCTCTGCCCAAGCCCTGTATTAGTGTGGGTTTTATCCTGGCTCACAAACAGTGTTTGACCTTACACGTGGTCTGTAACAACTCTCTATTATAGATCTCTCAACTTCTCATGCACATCGGAGTGACAGGTAAGTGCATGCACTTAACTATACTTACCAGAATGAGTGTTTAGTCAAAATATACACAGTAATTAATACATAAGCTATAGTTGTACACTCTTGTATAAAGTTGAATACTAGTATGTAATATCTTTGATAACTTGTCCACTTTAAAGGGAGTATGACTGTGATATTTCAACAAGTCTCAAGGTTACAATTATGGAGCCGTTAGATCTTTACGCCATCGCTGAACTATTCCTCTTTATGAAACTACTCTTGCTTTGTGCCATATAATTTTAGTGCTTAGTGCTCGCAGCACCGAGTTTCTATTTTACGATCTTGATCATCAAAAGTCAAGGTTTTTGGAAACACACTCAACTAGTATCTTGTAACTTATATTGTTGTATAACATGATCCATCATGAAATCCTAGTATCTAAACTCTATAAATCTAGATTTTCTTCCTCCATATGTGTTTATTGATACTTTGTTTCCACTTCTGGTAAAAGAAATATCGTACTTCTTATTCGGTTGATGACATGAGATTTTCCTGGAAAGGCACTTTTCACTTTCATACAAATAGAAAGTAATGATTATTTCACTCTGACACAGAATTTTGGATCCACTTGTTAGTCTTTGCAATTCACATCTAATGATCAATAGCTGGGAATTTTATGAAATTCATAGCAACCCCGATTTATTATACATAGATGTACTTATACTTTCTCATTGTACTCTGAACTAGGTGAGTTGATTGCTAGCTTCTGATTAATTTTCTTAGTGTTTAGAATCAAAATCCATAGACTTATTCTGAAAATAATTCAATTTCTCTACACCAAGTATCTGTTATGCTTGAAAACTTACGAAAACTTCAAGGGATAACCAATGTACGTGTAGGGAAATTACTACCTTGTTCCTAGTTTATATTAGCACGAGATTATTCATATTACCTATAGCTTTGACATCTGAACCTATGAACCTCATAATTATTTATGAATGTAAAACATTCTTCCCAAGTAACATTTCTGAAAATGTTTTATTCCCACAAGATATATGGCTACCTAGATTTCCTTATTTTAGAGACTGGAATTTCTTTGATCACTTTCATCTCTATACAGATTCATAACTTTCCTTCGAAGTGTACCTGTAAAGCTCATGACTTTCGTTTCTCCAACCATTTTTTGCATATTTTTAATTTCTGAACCTCCATGTCCTCCTAGTGCACCAGAGAATGCGAAGGGACACTGAAAGATGACAATATAACGGAATTGATTTAGAATCCAAAGTGCTCTAACTGAATCCCTATTTTCCTTCTTTGAGATGTGTGACAGGATCTCCACTCTATGAAGTTGGATGACTACAACTGATCCAGTTGCCAGAATGGGTAGTGCATGAGAGGGGATCTCGTCTACCTAGGAAATGATGTGTCCCTTCTCCTTTGCATTCCTAGACTTCATAACTTATCTATATTCATTTTCTTTCAATTATCTCCCACGTCTTGGTTGATGGGAAACAAGTGTATAATTGTTTTGATGAATATCATATAGCTGTTACATGTAATGAGTTGTAATGGTGCTTTCCTTCCCCTTCTTTTTAGTTGCATAACCAAAATGAAATTTAAAAAATCAATCAAAATGCTATTTCCATTAAGGATACTAATTAAGTTAACTTCGGTCATTCTGATATTAACACTCATTTCAAGGAATTTTTTGAAGTGCCAACCATAATTACATCCCTTCAAAAATAAGAAAAATAAGAAGAAGGCCATGAATTCCCTCCAAGGAGAGGAAGTGTTTTACACCATAGTGGTCGATGAGACTATGTGTTGTTCCTCTATCCACATATAGGTATGTTTGGGTAATAGTATTAATTCTCCAAAGAATGAACTTATTAAGATATTTTATATAAAAATTCAGTTAAAGAAGACCAAAGTGGATTCTCTTTTTGACACTTTTTCGCAAGATAATTTGGTTATTAAAGATCTAGTTGATAGGATTATGCTGGAAACTTATAATCACCCAAGTTTTTTATTTTTTGGGTTGTGTAAAGAAAGATGTAGAAATAAAGGTTACTAAGTAGTGCAAGATCACTTTTGGTATTGAAAAAATGTCATTGATAAAGTCACTATGGATGTTTTTCCCCTTGACGTGTGTGGTGTAGTTATTAGCAGCCCATATTTGTATGTTATGGATGCTATCTTTATGAGTTGAGCCAACTAGTACTTCTTGGCAAAGGATAGTAAGAGATGCATCATTTCATCCTATTCAAGAGGTTCAAAGATCTCTTTGCTAAGTGGCACTGAATCTTGGAAACTTAATTCTAGTGGGATATTTTCTCTACTTATTCTAAGGGATAGACAAGATGAGGAATTTATATTTGAGACCACATATAACATAGTTACTAACAAAGAGAAGAAGAAAATGGGAGATTTTATTTGATAGTTCAGGGAAGAGCCTATAGGGCTACCCCCAGATAGACCAATTAAGCATATGATGTAGGTTTTACCCAATAGGCCACTTCTAGAATTGGGATTCCATAGTTAGTCCATAAAATATGTCTACAAAAAGAAACAAAAATTACAATATTTGTTTGATAAAGCACACACTTCAAGGGTGGATGGTCACTTAAGTGTGATAAAGAATTTTGAGCACTTACACAGGTTTGATTTTTGGTGACACATGAAGATGACATTTACTAACTTTTTCAAGAGTTTTTTCCATTTAGTAAAGAGGAGTTGAAGTTTTTATCAATTTCTTGTTGACCGTGGGTAAGTTTATCCTTAGATTTTAGAGACAATTTTTCTACTTCTATAAAATGGTATGATGGTATTTTGGTGGTAATACACCAGCTTTGAAAAGTGGGTATTCACATTCCTTGCAAGAATACCAATGATACAATGGAGTTGTTTATTGTATATGTGTGGGTTCATTTTGGTTTGGCTAATTCTATTATGAATAATAGGGACTCGTGGTACATTGGTGATTTTTGGTCTATATTGTGGAATAAGATGGATACTATAAGGTTTACCACATGCCATTTAGATCTAGATGAGAAGATAGAGGTGGTGAGCCATATGTTGGTCGATTTTATGAGAGATCCTAGGATTTTGGATGAGGATTTGGCATATATCCCATTGTAGACACCAAAAAATTAGCACTACTAATTCTAGTGTCGGTGTCTGCTAGGCCCCCTTCATTATCATATTTTACCCCTCATATTTATTAAAACATCAACATAAAAATCATTACGATACTTACCTTGCATAAATCCACATCCATCATTATTTAAGATATTAACATATTCTTCATCTTAGGTTATATACTTATAAACCTATACCGTACATTAATTTAATTAAACTCGTCGTCGCACCATTTAAACAACATCCCTAAACCTTGGTCAGTTCCCTTACACCCTTTAAATTAATTAATTAGTCAAAAAAGAAGGGAAAAGGAAAATGGAGGAAGGATAAGGTCTTCCTAAAAGCTAGATTCAAGAAATTTACAAACAAGAAAATCCCTCGACAACAAGTTGGGGTATGCTAAAATAAAACATGATTTAACCATATTAGGTCTCAAAGATGTTTATAAATTTCTGGATCAGCATGTTAGGAGGGTTTTCATGTTAAGTAAAATTCCTACAACTATCTGGGAGGAGGGACCAGCACGAGATCAATTTTTAACCCAAATGGATAAAAATGACCCCTCTCTAGTTATAACTATTACATTCTTTAATACCCTACAAACATTGAGGAAAAAAATTGATAAAACATCCTAGTGAAAATACTATCCTATAGAATTTTAGATGATCAACTGCTGCATATATGATGTTCATTTACCGTTATTTTGTTTATTTGATCCCTTTCTAGCTCTTTTTGTGTAGTTTCTAGACTACAACTGGAATATCATGTAATATCTTGATTTTGATCAGACTTTGATATGTATTTATTTTAATATTTGGCTATTGATCCTTTTTTTGTAAAAGGGTATAGTACCTTTCAAAATCCTATTTACCAATAATAATAAAAACATTTCCCAAGTCCCATTCCTCTTTCCATGGATAATTAATTAATTAATTAGTTAACTCACATATTCCACTTCACCCCTACACCTCACCATGTGAACTCGTCGTAACCCCCTAGTTAAATCTAAGTTATCTATGAAAGATTCTAAATATATCTCTATACCTATCCTACCCACATATATCCTCATATAACTCATCCATAAGACAATCCCCTACTTCGTACTAGTTACGACTAATTTAAAATAGGGAACCTACTAAAATCATCCCCACATCTATACTAACCACCTCTATCCTCATCTAATCACATATTGACCTCTCTAAGTTATCGCACTACAATATTTTGAAATCCACAAACACCAAAGTATAAATTAGAATTTTTATCCTTTCCTATCTCTCACAGACTCTAACTGACTGAAACTACCAGCGATTCCCTAAATCGCTAGAGATTCTCCCCTATTGACAAAAAATCTATAAATATGGATTTCAAGAATATATTTGGGAAGACATCAAAGGTGGAAGTGACCTCTCATAGATCCATAAATTGTTCAAAAAAATTCAAATCATCTTCGAATGTCATTCACATGTCAAGGAATGAATTCAACAGTCTTCTTGCATCAACAATCTTCCTCTCTTGGGTAATATCACACTCTGTTCTTCATTCATCAAATTATACAAGGTAAGTGGTTTCCCTTGCTTCATTACAATATAATGCATCATTTATAAGCTTAAATAAACCTTTATAGCATTCCTTTTGAGTCCCATACTCATCCATTATCAACATGTAAATTTTTACAACAATCGTTGATGATTTCTAGAATCGCTGACAATTCACTGCATAATCTTTGATGATTCGCTACATAGTCATTGACATTTCGATGTAGAATCATTGGAGATTGTCCCAATCACTAGATATTCCTATCAAGACAGTATTTTAACCCCCAAGCTTTCTATTTAGACATCCAAAATGCATAATCTATTACTCCAAGGCCTTCTAAGTATCTTTTTAGTCATATGAAGCTACTTTAAGCCATATTTAGCATTTTATCAATCATCTTAATCAAATTTACTATCTTTCTCATATAGACCTTGATATCATTTCTCCTTTGAGCCATATGGTGATCTCTAGAATCCCATTGGATCAGGTCTCACCATCAAACCAATATATAGCCTTGGACCACATAAGTCCCTTTTCCTTTGTATTAATTGGTTATATTGTCTATTATCATTTTATTTTATCATATTCAGATTAATTTCTTAAAATTGGATTGACATCCTTGAAAGGAAGTCCATTAACTTCCAGGCACTGTAATTTTCTAGGAAATCCACAATAAATCGTTTAATCCCATCTTGTGTAGTATCTGTGATTGCAAATTCATTTGTAGGAAAGGAGCTTGATCTATTCATCCACAGAACGCAACATCAAACATCATCCATCCAAATCCACGGGTATCTTGAAAACCCCGCCATATTCAAGGTTGATGTAGTTTTATCCTTTGTTATTATTAACTAATTGTACGGTGAAATTTTCATCAACACCTGCAACCTTATGAAAGGGAGTTCCTACTTCTACCAATAAAATTAGTTTTGAGACATGTTATGGTTATTTACCTTAGAGTGTAATTGATATTGCTTTGAGGTTACCATAAAAATACAAAGGAAAAATGGAACTCAAAGTCCATAAAGATGATGTGTTCATTAGGAAAATCCAACAGATACACCTTTAGGTGGAAGATTGGTATTCAAGAAAGGATGTGGGGATGAAATTTTCTCACCTCATCAGTCCTTGAAGCTTTGAGATAGTTAGAAGCCTCAAATTTCGGAGGTATGATTCAAAAATGGATCTAAAATACCAAATTTTATGTATTCTCTATATTTGATTCTTGTAAAACAACCCTCAACATGTTCATTCTTCTAGGAAAATGGCTAATTCAAGTTTAAGGTGTTCCAGACACCTTCGAATGATAAAAGAAGCCATTTTTAGCTAATTTTGATTTATTAACTGTGAAATGCCACATAACTATTGTATAACTACTGAATTTTGACAATGTTTTGGCAGCATTTTGGTTATGTTTTTTTTGCATCTGCGTAACTCCCACAAAATTTTGTCCCTTTAGCGCCAAAATGGAGAATCCAAATAGTTATAAATGTTTTCACTTCTCAAATGATTCATTTATCCTTCCTTCCATACTTGGGAATAATAACTATAACTATGGGCACATTTATTCTTTTCAGTAGGTGATTTTGACTGAGACCAAGTGCGAGTAAAGAGGAGTTATATTTCTTTCTTGTTTTATTAATTGAGAGTGAGTTCTTCATTGTTGAGGATTGTGAGTAGGAAAATACTGTTAGGAGTATTAAATACTTCTTGAAGGATAATCATTAGTAATACTTTGTATTTTGGAAATTTACATAGTAAGATGGAAGTGATTTGCTTATGCACTTAATTTTTTCCCACCTTGGGTTTCTCCAGGATAAATTTTTGTGTCTCTTTTGCATTCTTTTCCTTAATTTACATTATAGTTGTGATTATTTATGGACATTATATTGGTTAAAATGAGCTCACATATTTAATTCATTTTTTATGAGAATAGTGGGGTAAGTACACGAAGTTGGTGGACAATTCCATGGACATAAAAACCTGAAATTCAGGAACCGCAATTGCGGTTTATATACCACGATTGGGTTTCTGAATTTTAGGTTTGAAAATTATCGAACCCTAAAACCAAAATTGCAGTTTAGAACCATGAGCGTGGTTATAAACCGTGATCGCATAATTCTAAGACAAAAAATAGGAGTCCCACGAGTCCTTATTTTCCCCATTTTTCATTTCAAACCATGATTTCTCCTATATGTTTTTAACTCGAGCTTTGAATACCACCTAAAAATTGCTCATCAAACTTTTGGATCAGTGATAGATTCAAACATGCTGTCAAGATGAGGAGGTAAACCACCGATTTTAATAAATTTTTTTTGCATTTTAGGTATTTTGTTGCATTTTAGGTTTTTTTTTGCATTTTCATGGGTTTTTTGAAATGTTTTTTTATGTATACAATTTTCTTGTTTTATCAGTTGGTTGGCAAGCTCGAAATCATTAGGCATAAACCATCAAAACATTCCTCAAAACCCACCGAACATTCCATCAAAACCCTCTGAACATTCCTCAAAACCCTCCTCCAAACATAGATCCACCTCCTGTGGCTCATTCTATCCCAATTGAGCTAGCAGGAACACAAGATAATATCATTCAGAAGAATCCAAGAAAATAAAATTGTCATTGAGAATCTAATTCAAACTATAAGAAAAAATCATGGCACAAATCCATCCCGCATGACTTTAGCCAATACACTGAAAACATTGAGTGGTGAAGTCAAGTCTGCAACCAACCAAATACATAGATGGAATACCTTTAGAGGTGATTATAGGCAGTTGTATGCAGATAAACTATCCCATGTGGTCACAAAAGATAAAAAAATTGGAAAATACCTCATTTGTGCATTATTTACCGACCCTAGAACCAATGCCCCCTGCAGTTTACTTGCAAACAGTTCCCAATCCATTGGTGTCATGAATGACCAAATTAAAAAAAATATGGGATTGATGGTGGATGGTTTTTGACTATCCACCATGCAACAACAATGAGGTTCCTCTTTATTTTTTGAAGAAATTATATTGCGAGTTCGTGCTCAATGAGATCCCGAATTATTTTGACTTTTCTGACTTTTTTGGTCAAGGAGGTGGGTCTGCACATAACTAGATCTTATGCACGGATAGGTCAACCTAGGATCCGCCATGCTCCAAAACTGCTACTACCTTCAGTTATCCCTCCTATAATGAAGGAGGTTGTAGAGATTGATACATTACACGCATTGAGGGAGCTCACTGACACTCTGACCCAGCAAAGTGACCAGATTGCATCTGGTGATGTTAGTGGAGGTGTTAGTTCTAGTGCACCACACCACTGTGGATCATGTGGTGCTGTATGCACTGTGGGTGAGACATCATTTTCTGGTTCACAGGATTTCTTTTCTATAGATGAGATGCTAGGGAATGTTTTTGGAACTAGTACCACTAATATTGGTCTTTCATAGGTAAATTTGAAATAAATATAAATAATATATATATATATATACAATATTTTAATTCACATGTTTGAGATATATATATATATATATATATATATATTTGATTGTACTGTCATGTACATACATGTAAACAACTAATTTTTTTATTTTATATTAAATAGCAAGAGCTAGTGAAGGAAACATTTAGCGTCGACATGCTAGCTACTGTAACTGGGCCTATTTCAAACGTAAGTTTTAAGTTGTACAAACTTACATTTTTAATTTCATTTGATTGCACTAGATTATTATTATAATGTTTCACGTGTATGTTGTAACATATTAATATGTTTCTCTTTTATACAGAGGAGCCTAACAGGTCATCATCTACTCTGTGAACTGAGGCTACTAGCACACCTCACATGAGTTCTACGTAGGTTAGTAAATCTCTTTACACTTTGTTGCTAATTACTGGAAGTTCATGTGGATTACATTCTTTGGACCTCTGTTATGTGGTGCACAGTCATGTATATTTTAATATTGATTTGTACATGTTTTTTGTATAAATTATGACTGCTAGAGAGACTCCTCCATATATGAAAACTATGGAGGCTACTGTAGATACTGCCATAGCATCTACAGATCCACTAACTGAGGTACAATTTTTCAAATTTGTTAAATTTTGGAGGTTCATTATTTCTTATTACTTAAATCTACAATATCAAATTTTGTATGTATGTGAAATATTTAATTTAAAATTTAGTTATTTGTATGTAGCTTACCCCTCATGAGTCTACTGTTGTCCCTGTGATGCATCGACAACAAATTCATAGGGATCATGAGATTGTGGTAAGATTTCACATGCATTTTAACTAAATTGTACAAGTTTCTAAATTTTGAATGTATTTTAAAATTTTGGGTGTTAAAAACTATTTGTTTATAAATGTGCAGGTTAGGTTGCATGCATGCTTAGAGACACCTAGGACAACACGAATGAAATCCGTAGTGGCATCTCCCTCCACTACATCCCTAGGTCGTGGACATGCTACTTCTAGTAGGGTGAAGAGAGGGAAGAGGTTTCATGAGTAGATTCATAGTCCACCTGGATGTACATCGATATATATATGGGTCATCTGGTCCTAGTGAACATGTTTCTTCATATAGTCCATTGTATATATATATATATAGCCTTTTGCGACCACATGTGGTCGTATATACATTATGACACACTTAGTTCGAGTTTGAGATGTACACATGTTATGAACTTACATATATTTTCAGAGACATGCGTCTGGAGCACACTTTTTTTTTATTCTTATATATCCATGTGTGTTGGTTTTCATAACTATATGTTTGATTTGATTTCATTGCATATATGATATCCTTCTATGTATGTTTTCATAACCATTTAAATTAGTTCTAGATATGTATGTTTGATTTAAAATTAAAAAACCATTTCCCAGAGCACTACATGGTACAATTGTTAAGAAAACCTATTCCGTTAAGCAAAACCATGCTAGGTGAACTACAAAAGGGCAATACGTACAATTACTTTTTTTTTAAAGCTAACACTCAATATGTTGCATATCAACTAATGTGAACATTGATAGAAATAATCAAGTAGATTTAATCTTGAACTATATATGAATATTTAACATTACTTATGGTGCAACATTGAAGATATTACAATTTTCCCGATTTTCAAGTTTTACAATTTTCATATTTCTAGAATTGAAGATTACACAGAGGTTTCAAATTTTTTTGTTTGTTATCAAAATTTATTATTTTTAGTAAGGCTCATATGCCAATTTAATAATAAATATTTAATCATGTCTTATTGTATTTGGATTGAGATGAAATTTTTTCATTAGATTAGGTATTTTCATATGGTTTCTTGCTTCAAATTTCAAGTGTTTTCGATCTCCAGAATTGCAAGGATCTAAAAAGGCAAGTTTTTTCTCTGAAATTTTAAATGGAATGCTATAAAAAATCAGGGTACCAATGGAAAATATTTTTAGATCATCTTCAAGGAGTTCATGAGTAGAAGTTACGGGCAAAATTGCAGGGGAAATGGAGCAAAAATGAAGGAGATATGAGCAAAAATGTGATTTTTGCAATAGGGATTTTGTAAAAATCGGAGCTCGGAGTCAAATGTTATGGCCGTTTGAAGTTTCCGGACCAAATGTTGACTTTTCTTCTTCTCCTTCGGCCACTTCAGATTTTTGCATCCCATGCGTCCCTTTGTCCCAAATGTCCCAGTGCTGAATGTTCCCTGTTTCGGAATTGGTTCCAGCCGGTATCGCGTACTTTTGTCCCGCGCATCCCAGACTGTTTCGGGCTGTGTATGACTCATTATATCACCCGGTATCGACTGGTATACACGTACTTTAATGTCCCACGCATCCCAGATTTTAATATATATGTATTTGATTGTACGTCATGTACATAAATGTAAACAACTAATTTTTTATTTTATCATTAAATAGCAAGAGCCGGTGAAGGAAACATTCGGTGTTGACATGCTAGTTACTGGAGATGGGCGTGTTTCAAATGTAAGTTTCAAGTTCCTTACAAACTTACATTTTTAATTTCGGCTTTGATTGTACTATATTATTATTATAATGTTTCATGTGTATGCCTTGTACTTATTAATATGTTTGTCTTTTATACAGCGGTCCCAGCCTTCAACAGGTCATCATCTCAACTCTGGGAACTGAGGCTACTAGCATGCCTCACATGATTTTTATGCATGTTAGTAAATCTGCTTTACACTTTCTTTCTAATTGTGGAAGTTTGCACGTGGATTACATGCTTTGGACCTCTGTTATGTGGTGCACAGTCATTTAGATTTTAATATTGATTTGTACATGTTTTTGTATAGCTTATGACTGCTAGAAAGACTCCTCCATATATGCAGACTGTGGAGGTTGTTGTAGATATTGCCATAGCATATGTAGATCCACTAACTGAGGTACAATTTTTCAAATTTGTTAAATTTTGGAAGTTCATTTTTTCTTATTACTTAAATCTACACTATCAAATTTTGTATGTATGTGAAATATTTAATTTGAAAATTAATTATTTGTATGTAGCTTACCCCTCGTGAGTCTACTGTTGTCCCTACGATGCATCAACAACAAATTGATAGGGATCATGACATTGTGGTAAGATTTCACATGCATTTTAACTAAATTGTACAAGTTTCTAAATTTTGAATGTATTTTAAAATTTTGGATGTTAAAATCCATTTGTTTATAAATGTGTAGGTTAGGCTGCAGGCATGCTTAGAGACACCTAAGACCACACGGATGAAATCCGTAGTGGCATCTCCCTCCACTACATCCCTTGGTCGTGGACGTGCTACTTCTAACAGGGTGAAGAGAGGGAAGATTTTTCATGAGTAGATTCATAGTCCACCTAGATGTACATCGATATATATATATATGGGCCATCTGGTCCCAGTGAATATGTTTCTTTATATAGTCCATTGTCTATATATAGCCTTTTGTGACCACATGTGTTCCTATATACATTATGAGACACTTAGTTCAAGATGTACACATGTTATACACTTACATATATTTTGAGAGATGTGAGTCTGGAGTGCACTTTGTTTGATTCTTATATATCCATCTGTGTTGGTTTTCATAACGATAAATCTGAACTATATGCTTGATTTGATTTCATTGCATGTATGATATCCTTCTATGTATGTTTTCATAACCATTTAAATTAGTTCTAGATATGTGTGTTTGATTTAAAATTTAAAAACCATGTCCTGGAGCACTACATGGTACAATTGTTAAGAAAACCTATTCCATTAAGCAAAACCATGCTAGGTGAACTATAAAAGGGCAATACGTACAATTAATTTTTTTTTAAAGATAACACTCAATCTTTTGCATATCAACTAATGCAAAGATTGATAGAAATAAGTGTGGTAGAGTCCATATTGAACTATATATGAAGATTTAAGGTTATTTATGATGCAACATTGAAGATTTTACAATTTTCCCGATTTTCAAGTTTTACAATTTTCATATTTCTAAAATTGAAGATTACACAGAGGTTTCAAATTTGTTTCTTTGTTATCAAAACTTATTATTTTTAGTAAGGATCATATGCCAATTTAATAATAAATATTTAATCATGTCTTCTTGTATTTGGATTGAGATGAATTTTTTTCATTAGATTAGGTATTTTCATATGGTTTCCTACTTCAAATTTCAAGTGTTTTTGATCTCCAAAATTGCAAGGATCTAAAAAGGCAAGTTTTTTCTCTGAAATTTTAAATGGAATGCTATAAAAAATTAGGGTACCAATGGAAAATATTTTTACATCATCTTCAAGGAATTCATGAGTAGAAGTTACGGGCGAAATTGCAGGGGAAATGGAGCAAAAAAGAACGAGATATGAGCAAAAATGTGATTTTTGCGATAGGGTTTCTTGAAAATTTAGTAGCATAATTAAATACTAGAGCAGAAATGAAGGAAAAGGAAATATTAAAAAGGGATTAAAAAAATGGCCAAGTTTATGTTTATACTTACCTCTTAACATTAACCTAGCTAACTCACCTTGTAACTCATCCTTAACCATTCTGGATTAACATGGGTTACATGGCATGACAGGGTAGTGTTACAAGCCTTAAGTGACAAAGGGAATTAAAGAGGTGATAATGTGTGAAGGGGTTAAGTATTCATGAGAGGGGGCAACATAATCAAGTTGGGGTGCTAAGGAATCATACCTAGTGAGAATGTTACAAGCCTTAAGTGATGAAAGGGAGAGATTTCATGTGGTGGTGCATTCTAATGTCCCAAGTTGAAAAGGGTAAAAATTTGACAGTAAGCCCTTATTAGTATTCTTAGGACCCACCCATCACATGAAGAATCAACTCATGTCTTCCTCCGTGGAAGATCTTGAATGATGAGGCTTTTCCATAGACCATATTGTTGAATATGGAAACTACAAATGAAACTTTCTAATCTTCCAAGATGTTCACATGCTCCAATTTGTTGAGTCAATTCTCAGGAATGTCATTAATATTTTCACATTGAATAAAATATTGTTCATTTAACTCTTCATAGGATTCTAGAGATATAACCTATGATCTCTACAAGGGATTCTAAAGTATCACTATTGAAGGAAAGGGTCACAAATATTTTCCTGAACCAATTCTTAAAATTTGAATCCTGAAGATTCTTCCTGTGGAATTATTCTCCCTGAGAGGAGTACCAACCTCATGCATTCTTGTGCCAAGATCTTCCAAAAATTTTTGATACATTCTCCTCATGGGATTCAAAATCAGAAATGGCTTCTTTTAGAGCATCAAACCTCTAGGTGATGGTATGGGACAAAATGTCATACAAGTTCTCTGAGTTAGATGAAAACACACCTGAGCTCACCAAGGAATGAGAATCAAAATTATTCATCTCACTCGTAAATGGGAGATTATTTTCCCAATGGAATTTCACTTTCTTGATCTCAACTCTATTCCTATTGATTATCAAATATATGACCAAGAACAATCTAAACAAAGAGATAATCTCAGGAAATAGATCATTCCCTTTTTTAAGGATCATGCTCACCCAATGGTCACATGTCCTTCTTTGCAGTATGAATGCTTGATCTTTCTTGATGAACTGGGGGGTTGAAGTTTCAGATGGGAGACCTTGCTTCAATTTGAGGTAGAGATGACTAATATCATGCAATCAATGATGGCACTTATGAATAAAATGTCATCACACATGTGTTCCCTTAATTGTTTGATGATTTAATTATACTCCTAATTCTATGTAGTGATCTGTGATGAAGAATGCTATTACAATGCAAAAATAATGAGCATGTAAGCACATAGCTAGGGCAGAAGAGGATGGAGAGAGATCACCACAACAACATAGCTCAAGAGAGAAAAGAAAGGAAAGTGATGAAGCACCTAAGAGGATAGAGGAAAGTCCAAAGAGAACAAGAGAGATGGAAGGTAAACAAGTGACATTGAATGTTTTGAGTCCTAGGAAATGAATTGAGGCGAGGAGTGAGAAGTCATGCCTCAGGATGTCGTGGCACCAAACGGACTATGCTAACACATCTGGGTGGCCAAGTTAATGCTAGAGGAGGTGGTGTTTTGGTGCGGGAAAAGGTCGTTGCTTCCGGGCTACTTCATTCGGGCGTAGTCCCTTAAGAGTCCTGAGACCAAAATATCGTTCAACTTTGACGGGTGACTACTTGGACTCCATGGCACCTAGAGACACCTCGTCTAATTCGAATCCTCAGTGTAGGGACTCTCTATAATAGCCTCTCTTGGTTTTTTCCTTCTCATATCGGTGCTCTCGCTGCCCTATTGTTTGCAAGATCGCGAAATAGTGCAGTTGGAGCTAGTGTAAGGTTGTCAAACGCTATATTTTGCAAATGGTGGGTCGTGGCACCAAACCGAATGTGCCGACACATCTAGGTGGCTAGGTGAATGCTATAGGAGGTGGTGTTTCTATGCACGAACAAGTTTGTTTCTTCTGGGCTACTTCGTTCGGGCATAGTCCCTTAAGGGCCCTAAGACCAAAATATGGTTCAACTTCGGCAGGTGACTACTCGGACTCTATGGCACCTAAAGAGGCCTCATCTAATATTACACTTCGGCGTAGGGACCCTCTACAAAAGTATCTCTTGGTTTTTTCCTTCTCATTTCAGTGCTCTCGCTGCCCTATTGTTTTTAAACACGTGAAATAGTGCAGTTGGAGCTAGTGTAAGGTTGTCAAACGCTATATTTTACAAACGGTGGGTTGTGGTACTGAACTGACTATGTCAAGACATCTGAGTGGCAAGTTGAACGATAGAGGAGGTGGTGTTTTAGTGCGTGACAAGGTCGTTGCTTCCGGGCTACTTCGTTCGGGCGTAGTCCCTTAAGAGCCTTGAGACCAAAATATCGTTCAACTTCGACGGGTGACTACTCAGACTCCGTGGCACCTAGAGATGCCTCGTCTAATCCAACACCTCGGTGTAGGGACCCTCTACAAAATCCTCTCTCAGTTTTTTCCTTCTCATTTCAGTGCTCTCACTACCCTATTGTTTGGAAACGTGTGAAATAGTGCAGTTGGAGCCAGTGTAAGGTTGTCAAATGCTATATTTTGCAAACAGTTGGTCGTGGCACCAAACAGACTGCGCCGACACATCCGGGTGGCCAAGTGTACAAGATAGTCGATTAAGGCATGTAAGTTGTAAGTGGAAGGTCCTATTTTCAAACCTATACCAATTCTCTCTTTTGGAAACCACTTTTGTATTAACAAATTAAGTTGCAAAGAAAAAGAATCTAATAGGTTATTGGAATATTATTTATCTCAGAAATTTTAACTAGATACTCATTTTAGAGTGTCACTTTTTGCAAAGGTGGTCATTTTTTACTCTCTTCATTATGATCCTATTTTTTTGGTAAAATAACACTTAAATTATAAAGTTTTGAAACTAGATGGGTCAAAAGAAACATTTTAAGGGGGTTGAACTATGTGTGTACCTTCCTTTCCAAGTTTTTCTTACTTTTAATAATTTCTATTTCATGCACTATGGATTTGAGTTCAATTAAACCACTCACACCTTTCAAATATCATGAATGGGAATTTAAAATGAAAATTCTAAGGGTCTTGGGTTTGCATATTAACCATGGGGCTTGAAATTAAACCAAATTAAACGATGCATATAAATAAAAAATGATATAAATTTTGTGTTGAAGATTTTGAGTTATTATGTTTCTCTCTGTCTCAAGATTTTCTCTTTCAAGTCGAATCTATAAAGATTTGTAATGAATTTTACAGCATTTTGGAAACACGCTTTGGGAAACAAGATCATATATGAATGAATAAACTGGTAATTAATCTTATTAGTTTAAACCCCAGTAAATTTTACACATGTTGAGACTTTTTCAAAATGTTTAAATCCATGAGATTGTAATTGAAGGATTGTGGAATTGACAAGGATTCAAAACTTATGAGTTCTATCCTTTTAAAACAAGGTCTAGATTACTCAATTTTTATCTCCATTTTACATGTCATCAAGAATGCACTTGGAACATTAGAGAAAATTCCATCTTTTGATGTGTTTGTTTGTTAGTTGACTAGGGAACAAGACAAGTTGATATAGATAGGTACAATGAAGTCTTGTAAATCACATTCCTTGATTGCAAAGAATGGTAACCCTAAGGACTATAAAAAAATTTAGAAAAAAAGAAAAAAATAAGAATTAAGGGTTTAAAATATATTAGGAACCAACAAACCCGAAAACAAACACTGAACCCTCCTCATTCGAAGCTAAACCTAAGAAATAAAGGGTTAACTATCCCCATTGCAAGAAAGCTAGAAACAATGAACATTAGTGTATGAAGAATCATGATGACCACCATTATAGAGAAAAATAATATAGGGATCCATATATATATCAAACATAATTCGTCAATCTAAGAAAATTCTAAGGAAAAGGAAAACAAAAAAGAAGGAAAAATATTACAGTGCTTCATGTCACACAATTCCTCACATGTTTATTTTTAGTTTATAAAAGTATGTAACATATGTTCTATCACATTGGGTGATGAAACCTTTGTAGAAATTGTAGGGAGTGGGTTAAGTTAAGTAAATTATTGTAATGCCCCATTCAACACTACCCTAGTTCTTACTCCGATGACCCTTTTGATAAGCGTGGGAAGGTTATGTGTGTGACCTGTTGACCATTAGTTGACCCTGACCTTTTCAAAAAGAAATATTAGCATCCTTCCTCCCTGTCTTGTCTCCTCGTGTCTTTGTCGATGCTACTATTGGAGGGCCTCTGCAGTGCCCTTTACGATTACCATGTTTAAGGCAGATTGTGTTCTCGAATCCTAGTAGGTGGATGGAATGGAAATTTGGTGTGGTTAGGGCATGTCTAGTTAAAAGGAATATCCATAATAATAATTATTTTAAATTGTCGATCTTGCCTTCCGACCTTTGTGATTATAATAAATAACTATTTTTTTAAGCTGTAAAATAAGAATAATAATGATGATATTATTATATTAATTGTCGATCGATGATTATATTTTATTATTATTTTAATGTCAATTGTTATCAATATCATCATTAATTATCATTAAGCTATTCTATTTTTTTTTGGTTCCTTCCGCAAACCAAGCCTCGATTGCACAAAAGAAGAGGAGCTTGTTTTGTTGGTGGTGTCATGGTTTAGGAGTGGTGTTCACGTTTAAAAGTTTATTAAAGACTTTAGCCACCACATCCCACCTTGGCTGACCAATCCTTCATGCATGGGTTATTTTAATTGCTAAATTTATAGATGAATTTAATGTGCCCCCACTGACCTTGCCTCTCTCTCTTTTGATCATTATGTACCATGCTTGGTGTGAAGGGGATGTGGACTCAATACTCATATTTTTGGTTTTATATTATGCTGGAGGTTGGTGGATTTGATGGCCACCTGCCATTTATTTAAGCCTCTTGAATTCTTAACGTGTTTGGGCCTTTCCTTATTAGTGGCCGAAGTATTTCTTTTAACTATTTTTTATTTGTAAATCTGCTATGAATTTTTTTGTCTGCATACACCAATCTGCTCTGGCCACATGAGCTTCTCTGGTGAAGGATTTTCATTTGGGGGTTGTTGAAAAGACTTTGAAACTTCAGATGAATGATTTTGATAGCTGGGTGCCTATTTTTATTACAATTTTTAAATTAAAATATCTTCCTTGGATTTTATTGTAACCTACTCATGCAAAGTTTGGCAGGCCGCGTGGAAAATTTTAGTGGGGGAATCTTGTTGGGGCTGTGTGTATAACATATGAAAAGTTTTTTTCCTTGGTTACTAGCTACATGAATATTGTGGAGGGATTTTAGCTGATTTTTTCTGGTAATGCACTGAAACTCTAGGAAAATATGTGATTGGTTGGTTTTCAGCCTCCTAGCTTTGCTGTAAACCCCCTTCCTGTTCCAAAACGTGAGGCGTGAACTATGTTTGGACATCCAATACGTAAAACATGGAAGACTTGCCAAGTTTTCTACATCAAGGGACTTGTCAGATGCGTTGAGTGTGTGGAAACATCTTTTAGGCATGATAATTTCTACCCATCTGACTACTATGCTAACTTTAACCATAGCATGAAAGGAATTTGGATTTATATAATAAAGTGGTTATTTCTTGGAGTTATATGGTGGTTTTGCAATCAATTCTCATCCTCTAGGATATGTTTTTAGTTTTCTTTCTATGTTAGCTGTGTCTTAGGATGATATATTTGTGTTTGCAAATGGTCTTCGCACATGATTTTCACTTGTTCCTACTGCTACTTGTATGCCAATGGTTGCATGGAATTATATCTCTCCATGCCTTCACTTTTCATTACAAAATGATAGGATAAAATATGTATGATTGATGGTCATGTTGTGGTTTTATTACTCACGTTCTAAAATTTGTGAACTTGGTTTTGGATCATGTTGGGTTCAGTTGAAATAATTATGAACTGGGCAGTTATGGGTGCCAATGGGTCTGCATATTCTAGTATCTATTTATTTTCTATCAGTATATAAATATTTATGGGTATTATTCAACCTGGGAAGTTGTGGAGTTAGTAACCTACTGAAGTATTGGAGATGTCATAGAACTTAGCCAACATATGCACCTGTGTGAGATTCTTGTTTTCTTTATATGTGGGTTAATTCAATCCTTAAAAATGGGGCATTTTTTTTAACCTGGGTCCTTAGAATATGGGATATATTTATCGGTTCTATTAAATAAAGGCTCGGTATAAGTTTCAGTTTTGTGGATACGCATTGTTAAGATCTATCATCATTTATGAGATGGGTATAAAATATAATTACATATTTTTTTATGGTAGAATTCAATGGATATTTTACCCAAACTGTGCTCTGGTGATTTTTTTCAAAACCTATGGTTTAATATAAATCCACACCTTGGAGGTTAGGTGATTTAATTTGAGTTATGGCCACAATAAAAATTTTGTATGCTTAATATATTTTTGTAATTGTTCACAGTTTGGAAGGGAATAAATTTTTATTTTCAGTATATGTATGACCGTCTTGTATCTCTCCATGTGGTTAATAAAACCTTCGCTTAGGGGTTTTGGGTTGAAATTCTGCTAAAATGTGAAATTCCACACCTCTAGTATGAACAAGGGTAAATCTATGATGTAGAGTATTAAAGTTACTTGTATATTTATAAATGGATAGGATAAGATATCATTGAGGATAATGTAATAATTAATGACCAGTATTATTTTATACCTGCATCTAATTGGTATTAGTGCTACCAGTATAGATTTTGGCATGACCAAATATCATCGGTGTTGGTATATGAGTTAAGGATTAATATTATTCGACACTTGTATTACTTGAGTGAAATTAAATTAATCAATCCCTATATAATCCTAGTTCCTTGGGGACAGTTTACTTAAATTCTATTGATATAGGTTTAAGGATAAATAAATTGATTGGACTGTAATTTAAATCTTTGTAAGACAGTGGCATTAGATTATTTTAATTGCGTTGATTTACTAAATATGGGTTATTTCCTCTATCATATTGTTTGATTGTTGTTCATAGCATGGCAAGATGATCAGATGTTTGAAATTTCCTTTTGAACTTACTCCATGTGTTCTTGGTAGGCAATTAGGTGTAGGATTTTTGTGGGGTAAATTTTCTTTGAAAGGGGTAAATAGTGGTTACCATATGATGTTGGATTTCTAACCTTTGACCTTTTGGACCCTGGGAAATTGTTAGGAAAATGTTGATAATGTTAGAGTATTGGATTTCAATCATATAATCTATGTGATTATATGATTGAAATCCCAATATGCTCAACACTTTGTTTCGGACTTACCAGGTCATTGACCCCTACTTGTTATATGTTGATTAAACTTTTGTCATCCTTAAAACAATGGTCATATCGGGTTTTTATGGCTCCCTTCTTAATTTTGACATTGTTTATTTCTAACATGTGTAATGGTGTTGTTAATATTTAGAACTTGGAATTTCCCCCTTTTCGTTAAATAAAATGTTCTTTTTATGATATTGTTAATGGTAGCATTCTATTTTTTTGTGTAGTCTTTATCATGCTCAGCTCTTGCGAACTGACTTAGGCTAATAATTGTGTAGATGGATAATGCGGGTAGGAGAGAGAGAGAGAGAGAGAGAGAGAGAGATAGAGAGAATTACTAGAAGGTACTTCGGTTTTGCCTATAAAGTGCTATTGTTTGAATGCTTAATGTGTAGTAGGACTTTGGAATGATAATTGTGGAGAAAACTTAGAAGGAGAATGTCTTAGTATTTTTGTATTTGTGGAGTAGGTTTGCCATTATTGACTGGAGCTAAAAATTATGAAATATTTTTGTGAATGAAATAAAATGATCACTGAATTATTACGAGCATCTTATTGTATGATTACAATGTTGAAAGATAGTTTATCCTCGATATCAATAATATTGTTTTACCTATTTAATCATGAGTTAAACTACAATAGAATTTTTAACCATCTTTTGATTGTGTATCGTCTTTGATAGGAAATTATGTTTCTATGTCTAGTTGTCAAAAGGATAATGGTAAGCAAATTGAGTTATAACCTTGAGTTAGTAAACCCTTCTAGATTGTGGCAATAACGTAATACTAGGTATCACCGAGTGGTTTTATAATCCATACAAAGGTTATGCTGAAAAGAAATTAATATAATATTGTTAAATTATAGGTGAAGTAAAGAGTCTTTAAATGGAAAAAAAAGGAAGCTACCTTCTTCTGTTAAAAAGGATAGACCTTATTTCTCTTAACCTATGCTAATAAATTATTCTTAGTGTTGATGGGATGTAAAATGATATTAAAATGTAAACCAGTGTTTAGTAATATATATGAGGTTAACAAGGTTTTGTTAAACGGGGATAAAGAATATTAAGTAGAATCAATGGTTAACTTTTGGGAGAATCCTAGGTCTTTTAGTAAGAGGAAATTGATTAAGAAACCCTTAAATCTATCTCACCTGTTTTGAAAATGTAAGATGTATAATTTTCTCAAACTTATCAAGTGAAGCCTAATTGAATTTTTTTTAACCATTCTGAATAAAATCTCAAGCCTCAATAAGATCATGAAGGGGAATTCAAATTTACATTCTTTCATTAATTCTTGCCAAGGTTCTTTGTAATTCTTTCTTAAGTGTTGTTAACGTTGTTTCCTTGCTCATAGGAGGTTATAGTCCAGAACCTAAATGGCATTTCGCCTTATTTTGATCTTACACTCGCCTCCTCATGCAACGGAGGTATGAGATAAGATCATATAGCTTGTGTGTGGGTTAACGACCTTATGTGTAATCATGTTCCTCTTAATAAACGAGCAAATCAAACAAGTAAATAATGTAACTTCAATGAATCTTTTAAATAGGTCTTACCATAAGAATACAATAACAGATTAGAGGAATCATAGCAAGAGGAAAAATGATTGCTTGATTCGTATAACATGAATATGTTAGAAAGTAAGTATTAAAAGACATTTTAGTAAATAAGAAACCTTGAAAAAACTTTCACCATGGGATGCCCCTAACCATAAGTTTGTTATGTGGTTGGACTAGTTTGTGCTGCTGTGTCGAAAAGAGAAAATTGATTTGTTCATGTTGGGTGTATATGTTCCTTTTTGCCTATGTGATCAGCGTTGTGTCAAGCTCAGTGAGAGTTGGTTGTAGCCCCTTCTGGTTGCTTGTGTTGACGTGTAAACTCTAAGCAATAAAAAAAAAAGTTATCCAAATTTTTTAGTGGTGTATTTGTGTGTGGTTTAAATGGGCGTTACAATTATGGAACGTTCAAAATGTTCTAATTATTCTAACACTTAGTATCAGTGTAATAAATCACTCACGTACTGTAGGATGTGATTGGAATTCAACTGAAACATTTATCATTAGAGAGTTACACAAAAGGGAAGGGAAGATTACCAGGAAAATATATACCTTGTCTCGTGTTTCTCAAAACACTTCTCCAAGTTCATTACTGACTCACACAGATGGCGTTAGAAAACTATGAAACGAGTGATTTGGCCAACTTAACTATCATTACTCGGAACGTATGAGAAAACGTGATATGGCTAAAGTATTTTGTAGAGTTAGTTTCCCTAAATGTCTTTGTGAGGGCTGCACCCTTGTAAATCATCCTAAAGAGAAATTTGACAAATGAATTTTTTGCAGAGCTACATGAGTATTGTATTTAGTACACAACGATGTCTCAGAAAATTTTCCCACTCCTTATTTCAGCAAAGAACAATACATAATCACCTTCATTAATGATTTCCCATAATACACTTGGATCTATTTCATTCACACAAGTCTAATGTTTATGGATTTTTTTGGGACTTTAATGATTTAGCAGAGAAGAACATAGAGAACAATATCAAAATTTGACGGACAGCTAATAGTGGGGGATTTTTTACTAACAGGTTTGAACAAATGTGCACTGCAGAGGTCATAGAATTACAGTGGACAGTAACCTATAATCCTTCACATAATAGAGTCTTAGAATGGATGAACAGGTTCTTCAAAGAGCTGGTCAACTGTTTCCTTCAATCCATATTTGTGGCCCCATAGTACTGGGTAGAAGTTATTAAATATGTGAATTACATCCAGAATAGTGTCCCTAAAAAATCGTTAAAAGGTTTCGCTCCTTTTAAAGCTTGGCGTGTTCGGAAACCATCAATTAAAAATTTTAGTCTTTGGATGTCCAATATCTATGACTCATATACAGAAAATGAAATCTAAGGCTACGCAATCTCAGAATCAACATTACATCTTTGTGGGATACCCATATGGTGTTAATGGATACAATATTTTTTATCTGACAACACATGAGATTTTCGTTGAGAGGAGTGTCAAGTTTTAGGAAGACACATTATATTTGACCCTCGACACTTCTCTGCCTTCATCGGATTCAATTGGATTTTCTTGGAATGATATTGATAGTTCTTATGGGCCTGATAAAATTCCTAAATAGGTTTCTAAGTATATATCTAGTACTAAGGGATCTTATTCTAGTTTAAATAATGAGAGTGGTAATGAAACTTAGTCTCCTTCCACATCTAACCATGGCTAAGACGATGAAAAGCTTATTCCCAACTCTCTTACTTCTAGACCTTTTTTGTGATAATTATACATTTAAGATTGTAGGTACTTGGGTAGGCGATCCTATACATGTCAGATGACTGATTCAGTGTTTAGGGGTGGGAAACATGCTTTATTTTCCTCTACCTTTAATCCATATAATTTTTGAGAGGTATCTAGAAATATTGAGTGGGACACTACTATGTAGGAGTACGAGTACATGATTAGGAACACCACTAGTATTAGACAATCCTAAGGGAAGGAAGATGGTTTGATATAGGTGGATATATCAAACAAAGTATGAAAAAAGTGGGTGTGTTGATAAGTAAAAAGAACAATTGGTACTAAAAGGATTTTCACAAGTTCCTACCATTGACTATAATTAGATCTTTGTACCCATTTCTAAAATGAGTTATATCCAACTCACTCTTGTTATTTTCATAACTCATCAATAGGATGCTCATAAGATAAATGTGAAGATTTAATTTTTTCATGTTGACCTAGAGGAGGATATTTAGAAGGCAAATATATGGGTTTTATTCATTATTATTCCTTACTTAAAGAATTAGCAAATATATCCATGGCCTCAAAAAGGATCGACAGGATTAATATTCCAAGATGGATTTCTTTCTTATTATTACAAGGTTTACTTGATGTCACTCTGAACTAAATGTCTATATTTTACGGCATAATGATTCACTTCTAATTCTGGTTATTTATGTTGATGACCTTTTGATCAGAATGAGCTCTCTGTTGTCCATTGTAACGATGAAAGAAGCTCTACAAGACATATTTTCCATGATTGACTTGGGTTTGTTGCATTATTTCATTGAGATTTATATTTCAAAGTTTTAATTAGGGATAACTGTTTCACAAGCTAAGTATGCTATCGATTTACATTTTTGGTTTCACATGACCGATTATAAGCCAACTTTGACTCCCTTTTTGTCTTGAGTAAAGTTTGAGATTGATTGTACTTCACCATTGGTCAATACTACCTTGTATTTCAAACTTGTAGGCAACATAATATATTTGAGTGACACTAGACTCGACATTTTTTATGTTCGTGGTCTAGTCACTAGGTTCATGCAGGAGCTTCATGAATTACAATGGAGAGTAGATACGAGGATCTTTACTACATTCAGGGTACAATCATATTCAAGTTTAACTATGGAGATAGTATTGATGTTGACTTGTTTAAATACACACATTCAAACTAGAATGGTAATATTAAGAATCGTAATTCCATCTCAGGATACAATTTCTCACTAGGTTTTTTCCCGATTAGCTGATCAAGCAAGATGAGGATTTCTAAATTTGTTTAACATCTACTAGGGATGAATATAGAGGAGTTCTTAATGCTAATACCGAGGTCATATTGCTTTAGTGGATTCAGATATATTTTGGTTTGTATTTCAGGAAACCCACAACCATCTTTTGTAATAAAGAAAGCACCAGTCAAATTTGAAGGACTCTGGTCCAGCATCATAAAACCAAACACATCAAGATTCATATGCATTTAATCAAGGAGATGATTCACAGATAGTTCATTGATATCATACATTTCCATACATCAGATCAAAGATTGCTAACATCTTCACCAAAATTCTTTATCGAGATAAAAAATCTTCACTTTTGAGCTCTTTTTGCGCCATGGGCTACATCAGCATCATTTTCCAAGGCCTTCTAGTTCATTTTTATTCTTTGTCTCCTTTGGGAAAAAGTTTTACCCACTCGATTTTCTCATTTTTCTCCAAAATTTAAGATTTGCATTGTAACTGGATACCTCATCAAGCCTTGCTACTAGGACCCACTCTTTCTACCCACCTAAGCTATGCTTAAGTGGGGTTTTAGTGTAGGATATTGTTTATATATATATATATATATATATATATATATATATATATATATATATGCTTGGTTATTTCTACAAACATGGGTTATTCCCACACCCATGAATTAGTTTGTTTAGGTGTCATTTGACCATCATAGGTTTCATAGGAGTTAAATTTGAACTTCAAAGATGCTATATGTTATAGGAGTTACTCTTAAATGGCTATTCCAAATGTGAGAGTTAAACTCTTATTCTTTGTCTTTGACTACTATTCTAGGGCAAGTTAGACATTACTCTTCTATTTGTTCACCTCTTTTGAGAGATACTTTAGTTGATTCAATTATGGATTGATTTCATGTATTGAGTATTGGAATGCATTCATTTGCATCATCCTCTTTTTTATTTTTTTATTCTAATAACTACATAGTACATTCATTGAGCTAGAATCTTCATACATTCCAATACAAACACATGATTTATTTATGTATTTGATTTTTTCAAAAAAATCACATAGCATTTAATTTTGGTAAAAAAACCAATTTTTTTAGAGGGTATAAATCTCAAACTTAAGAAAAAATCCTCTTCTAAATAAACTTAAATTTTGAACCCTAAATTGAATCTATCCCCATTAAAATAATAGTATTCACACCCGTGGCCTCTCTTTCCCATAAAAAAAAAGTTTATGAATAATTTGAAAAGAAAGTGACTTGGCATATTATTATTACTTTATATTACAATTCATTATTTTTCTCTAGAGTTCTATTAGCATAAAATTGGTTTTTATCACGACTTTAACTGTTTACCGTCCTTAATTTTGCACAAAACAATATGATTTCCATGGTATGACTTATTATTTGTGTAGTATAATAACTTAAACTGAATTTTGATTATAAATAATAACAATTTACCCATTGTTTTGGTGTGATTTACAAAATAGATGAAAGATCTAATTAATTTATAAATTATTTTCCTAAATTTGTTTGGTCTTTATTACATGGGTATGAGACGGTTAGTTTGTGTGGTTTTTCAATTTTGTACAAGTTATAATGGCGATGATTAGTTTGTGTATTTTTTTCCATTTTGTTCAAGGGTCCTTTCAACATTTATGTAACTCATCGTTTTACATAACAAAATATTAATTTTATTAGATTGGAATGTATAACACCACTTGTATGGTTGCTTATTATTTTGATTGTATATTTAGAGTTTTTTTGTGTAATGAAAAAGGTAGAAAGAGATTCTCATTCTTAACATACAAGGCCAAGCAAATTCACCATGCTCAGTCACTAAAAATTAAATTACAGAATACTGTATTTTATGTTGGAGTTTGAAGCTTCTTGTTACAGTTTACCAGTTGTTGTGAATGAACTTAAGATAATAATTTAATATATTAATATTCAATATGAGTATTCAAAAATCTCTTTTATATATTTATTTTGTATAATTTTTCTTTTCTTTTCAGTATGATATTTTTGATAGTTTCACTAATTTCAAAATAGAATTTAAATAAATATTTATAATTCGTTAAATTTACAGATAAATTTTATGTCATTTTTGTTTCCAAAATTACATTTTAAAACTTTTAAATCTAATATTTTATTCAAAATTATATTTTTGATTTTCTTAATCTAATACAATCAAAGGTAAACTAACATTTAAAAAAAAAACGTATTTTCCTAGATTTCTTATAATATTTAATTGAATATTTATACTTAATTTGTTTATGATAATTAAAAGTGGGTGTGCTTGTATATACATACATATGGATGTATAATTTATTTTCCTTAGTGGGGTATATTGACGCAGTCATGGTTAAAAAAGACAAATGATAAACTATGGTAATCAGCAACTTGACATTGGATTCTTTAAAAAAGAATGAATTTAACTAGACAATTTGTACAAAGAATAGGAAATAGCAGCCCTTAATATTATTTGTTTCTTTGAGAAGATTACAATTACCACATACAAAACTTTTAGTCTCTTAAAAATTTAAAGTCGTATAAAAATAATATAAGTTATCTATATAAAATTTAGATTCTATAACTTTTCTTAAGCCTTTTTAAAGCAAGCTTCTATTGTGCAGAAAAACTTGGCTGTAAATCTTTATAACTTGGACAACCTCACTTAACCCTCTTTTGAGGAGTCAATTTCCTTATCATGGAACTCACTAGGAAACCTTAATGAAAATATAAACAATTCAAGTTCTATTTTTCTCTTGCTCCATCATCACTTCGTGACTGTTCAATTTTATTTATGTACATCATAGCAATAGCATTGTGTGCATGTATGTTACATTTTGAAAGAAACTCCATATAAGATTTGCATGATAATAAGGACTTGCACATGGGAAATCTAGAACTTGCTACCAAATAGCATGGTGATATTGGACATAAATTGATTCTCAACATTATTTCTTAAAAAAAAAACGTGATTCCATGGCCGTGATGACTTCATTTTTGTTGAGATTGTAAATTGAATTATATTATTAGCTGGCATTATATATGAGAAGTTTTTATAATACTTTGTAACAAAATAAGTTGATTCTAAGTCTTTGGTGAATTCATTTCCGCATGCAGGTTTTTAATTGAGTGATCATGTAGAGTTTCAAAATATATTCTTTAACAGTTGCGTGATATGCATGCCTTCATAATTTGGTCTAATTCATAGTATTCACAAAATTATGGAATTATGCATGATCATGGAAGTTTCACATGATAAACAATATCATAGCATGTGATTGCATGTTAACGTATCTAATGTTGGAGGGAAAACAAGTCAATTGATTGTTATTTATTTCATGATAGAGGGTAAAACGATAATAATTTTTATTGTTAACTACAAGAGGTAAGGAGGAAGTGGGAGGGGGTGAGGAAGTGGGGATTCAAATCAAGGGATAAGAGGTTTATATAAATGTCTTCCTGTCTTAAATAGATTCCTTTGAATTTTGGTGTAACGGTTGTGGGTAATAATTTTCCATCGAGTGTATATGAAGTACAAATTAAAAAGGAAAATAAAATATCATGGAATATTTGTAATTAAGATAAATAAGAAAGAGAGATTTTTTGGAATCGATGAGGAGCATTAGAAATCATTGTTTACAAATAGAATTGAAAATGAAAGATACTCTTTTAATTATGTTCTAGGAACACAAATATTTTATCATAATTAACAAAGTGAAATCCCCAAGTGAATGCTTTCATGGAGATTACAAATAATTGCAATGGAGGAGTTCACACAATCATTTTATAGCTTTTCAATTTTCTCGGCTACATATAGAACATTCTAGATTTAAGATGTTTTGAAATATTTTATAAGATCTCTCTTAATTATGTTCTAACGAATAAAATTAGTCTTTTATAAGAAAACAAAGATTCAACATATAAATTCATTTATGTGCATGAGGTTTAATACTATATAGTCAACTATGTGAATATAATGATTTGAATTTCCAAGCATCATACATTGTGAGAGATTATTATTTCTACTACTAGTTTTTTTATGATTGATGCAATATTTCTTATGTAATTAGATGTTCATATACCTTAGATCTATGGTATTGACTAGTTCTTTCCTAGATCTAGTCAATACCATAGATCTAGAAAAGAACTAGTCAATACCATAGATCAAAGAAAGAACTATACCTAACAACTAGATAATATCTCCTAATATCTAAATAAATAAAAAGAAATATCCACACACATAAGTGGGTGAGGATAAATACACTAAAGGTAAATAATGTACCTAGGTGAACATGAGCTAAGGTAAATACCTACTCTAACATCTCCCACAGATAATAATGGATGTTTCTTTTTATGAGTAGGAAGGTGGTTAGAGGAATAATATACATTGAGTTTTAGGGTTGAACTAAGTCTTATTCAATTATGGAAACATGCTATGAATAGGTCTATGGTGAGGTGTCTAGGTGAGGTGTGAATCCATTTAATTAAAGTAACTAAATTAAATTAATAAATGGGGTGAGGATGGGTATTAATTTAATTGTAAATAATTAAATTAATATTAATGTGGGGTATAAGGGTTATGGTTAGGTGAATGTGTTTAAATTGGTTATTTGAAATGGGACCAAGGGGAGTGTGACCAAATTTTTGTGTCTACAGTAAGTTTCAATTCTATTTTATAAGCATAGATGTTGATTTAGGAAAAGATGTGGGCACCTTTTTATGCAGCAAGGGAAAAATAAATGAAAAAATATGAATTTGTAATGATATTTTTGGGTATGAGTGGTAGTTTGATTGCCTAACCATATTGGGGAAGCTCCAAACTACATATTCAAATGTAATTTTAACATGTGATGGCTATATAGAGGTTCTTACCTTCTGGTTGTAGATCTACATGCCCTAACCTGTGTAGAATGAGAGTTTTGGAGTAGGGTTGAAGTCAGACCCAAAAATTTTAACATCATCCTCTAGTTCTGAGTATAATCAAATATTTGATGCAGAATGACAATCTATTAAATCATAATGAACAATGGTTTTTGTTTCTCTAACTGCACCATTGTTAAAAAAACATGGAGTTGTGCTCAGGGGACCAAATTGATTGATGTAATGATCCTCAGAAATGTTGTCTCCATATCTTGTGCCATACATTTCCAACTAGAAAAATGACATGGGTATTATAAATTGTTTTCTTTCTAGACAGTTGAATGGAGGAGAGCATAAGACAATGTTTAAACTATTTGACAAAATGAAAAAGGGGAGGTTTATGGAATGTCATGCTGGCTTGATATGCACAAATGGATTTACAGAAATGGTATTAGGAACTCACGAGAAAATGAATGTCACCAGACTAAATCCAGGATGAATAGCCCCATGTTGTTTTCCTCTTGCAAATGTCGAATACAAGTATGGTTTTCCCCTTTTCACTTACACTAAATTTCACTTCATCATTTCTATATTTTAAAATTAAATGTTAATTATAGGAAATGTAATTCCAAAAATTTAAAAAATATTACCTTTACGTGAACTCTTAAAATATTAGAAAAAAATATCTCGAAAGTTAGGCATAACCCAAATGTGCCACAAAAATGGAGCTCTTTGCATGACCCTTGGTTAGATGGAACACCTTGGGGAACCATAACCGAACTATTTTAAATTATTTAATGTTATTTCAATTCATATTTCTAAAACCTTTTAGCTTATTAGTCACTTATAATGACATGGTCACTTTAATAAAACACGATCGGTTTTGGCTTACGGTTGTCACTTAGCTTAATCGAAACTAAAAACCACTACCTCCTACCTCTAGAATGAAAACAACAAGATCGTAACCCACATTCATTTAAATGAAAAAACCTTGGGAAAATAATATTTCAAGTGGGTTTTAGGGCCCATTGGTCATTGTGCGACATGAGTAGGTGACACAATCACAATAACTAGCCACAAAGTTACCCTTGTAACTTGAGCTCTACTTGTCATAATTAACTTTCATCAAACATGATGAATTCTGTTTATATGGGGGAATAAGTAGGCATCATCAAATTTTGTGATGGAACTTGAAATGAGTGTGTTTGAGATCCAGTTGAAAACACTTTTACTATTTTATACAATTTTCTCAACCTTAGCTAGAATCTCCCTTTTGTGTTTTGTTTGACTTCTAGTCACGGGTGTGACCTTGTAATACCATTGCAATGCTATGCCAAATTTTAGTCAATCTTTATCATGTATGAATGAATTTTGAAATGTATGGTTACTTTCTCTCTCCACCCTTTTTCTCTCTCCAAAAATGATTATGAAACTTTGGTTAATTTGAAAACGTAAATGAATTGGGAAATGTAAATTAGTTTGAAATTAAATTAAAATAGACATGAAAGTAAAATTGTATGATATTTTGAATGGAAGATAAAACGTCTCCTTAAATTTTTCTCTCATCCCTATTCTCTCTCTCTCTATTACAAAAATGTTAAGTTTAAATGAAAGTGAAAGTGTTAATGCATGAGAAATGAAATTTGTCTTCTTCTTCCTCCCTACCTTTCTCTCTCTCTTCTAATTAATTGAAATTGTTAGAAATGATAAATGTGTGAATTTATGCCTGAGTGTAGGGGATTTCCATTCTTATTCCTAGGACCAACATAACGTTGGTTGTAGGTACTTTGAATAAGAAGAATTTTATTGATGTGATATGTTGTGATTAATGAGTTGTCATTGTAAAGTTATAGTCATCTTGCAATAAATGTATTTCCATAGAAAAATGATATGTATTGTTGTTGTAAGAATTTTTCTTAGTATATTTTTAAAAGGTAATACCAATGTGGCTATATTTTATAGCGTTGAATTGGATGTGAAGTTGCACTCAATATTGTACGTATGTTATAAATATATTAAACTAATCTTTTTGTTATGTTAATTATTGGTATATTTCCTTAACACCTGTAATGCTAGGTAGAATATCTTCTCTTCAAAACTAAATAAATTAATAGAACAAGTTATAATGCCTATTTTCGTTCCTCCCCTATTCGACTTTTTCCAAGGTATAAAAAATTGATCATGTTAATAAAATACTCTGATATCATTAATAACCTTAATCCTTCACACCTAGGACATCTAATTAAGGATTATTTCCTTGATATTTATTGAGGTGGTGCATATATGTTGTTAAAACTATCATATTGGAATGACTGAGGTGATCATGTCTATTTATTATAGATCTAACCATATCATGGATAAGTTAACCACCTTGTGCGTGATTTCCCTTGGTATCCTAATGGGTGGCCAAATCCTTTCAAGAAAGTTGGTGGTTGTACCTATGATTGATCTCTTATGAGATCTAAATTATGTGAATGGAGACTAAATCTCATATTGCTTGCGTATTTACCAAACAATTTAAATAGGTCCTTAGTAGGGTTTATTAAATCATAAGATTATTTGGGATATCTCTCTTACAACATACACTTAATAATTCTGTGTCTAAGAGAAATGAAATTAGTTATCTTGTGCAAGGTCGTACTTCTTGTAGTCTTAAATCCCTAAGTGATACGTAAGTGTTATAAGAATTACATTTGTTCCAAAATGATGTTAATACAAGACCAAAATAACCATGTAAATGTAGTTAATAAAAAGGGTAAATAAGATTAAACTAAGGAATAACCACTACAAAAATGGTATGCCATTGATCAATGTCAAAACCGACTAAAATATCAAATGTGATCATAAAATGAATGTAATGAAGTAGAGCTCCATGACTAATACAACAACCTAATAAATTTTTTAAAAAAATGATGTGATGTCACATGATTTGTTGTTATAAATGTGGAATAAAGAACGATGCTAATGAAATAAAAAAATGTAGCCTTGAGAATGAGATACCTTCAAATATAGCTGAGGTCTTGCGAGTTAAGTAGGACCCTTTGCATAGATAGGAATATATTAAATTTAGGATCACTCAAGAAGTAGAATTGATGGTCAAAACATGTAATTAACCTGTTTCTATTGAGAGTGAATCATTAATATGATGAAACAAAATCATTTGAAATGTGAAATTCATCACTTAAATTCAAGGAAACAATATATATAACAGAAACACAGGTGTAATGTACCCTTCCATGCACAATATCATTTTGAAAATATGAATTCCTAATTGGAGCAATGGATTTTGAATGATGAATGATACAAATTAATTAGTTAACATGCATAGTTAGTTGTAATAACTTGAAGATGAAAATAGTGTATTGTTAGTATTAAACAATGTTATGAAATGAACGCAGGATAGGTTTTCTATTGATCTAGTAACCTTCCTTTTTCTTCTTGTGAATTTTCCTCCTTGTAACGAGCGTATTTTTTTCAAACCAAGTAAACACAACTCTTTCAAAGAATTTCGTAAGTCAAATATTAGAATATTCATGTGTGTATATACATTCCTAATCTCAATCATCCTATATAAATTCATTTCCATAAGACAAACAAGCAAATTCTAAAGGAACCACTATAGGTTAAATGTTAAACAAAAACATGCAGCTTAGTTGTAGAGGAACAAAGGGTCCCATGTTATGTGTTGTTCAGATAATTATTGTCATCTAATAATAAATAGGATTGTAATGAATATTTCACGATGAAAAATAATATGTTGTGGGAAATTTATGTGAGTAAGTGTATATTGCAGTGGGTAGTTGATATACTTTATAATTTTTAGACATGAGGCCTTAATGTATATAAGGTGTTATCACGTTGTCTATGTGGGTTGAGGTTTTTTGTAAGTGTCCTATGTGATGTTATGTATCAACCAATGTAAGCCAAAAAACATTATCCTGTTATTATGTGTGTTGTATTTGTGTGTGTAAAATGTGGGCATTACATATGGTATCATAACAGAGGTTCATGCTCTCAAACCTCTGGGATAGATTAGAGTTGTGATGATCTTGCATGGTGGTGGTGGATATGGGAAGAGTAATGTGATATATGTTGTGATGTGAACAATGTTGTAATTGTGATAATATGAACGCACTAGTTGTGTATATCACTTAGTGTATAATTGTTATCATTTTAATGTCCTTGTGATGAGAGTATTTCTCTTTGGGAGATATATGGAGTTTTTTGGTGATGCTTTTGGATGTATATGGATTTTTTCATGATGCTTTGAGAGATATATGGAGTTATTTTGTGATGTGTGGAGTTGGTATTTTGAATTATGTGTACTCTTGTGAGTCTTATTTGGAATTGTTCTGATTGAGGTTTGACTCTCCCCTTGGTTAGTATGTAATATTGGATATCGAGCTAAGTCTACAAATCATAATCTCATGGCCCTTTCCAACATATGTCAGCTCACCAACATACGCCAACTATCTCATTCGCTAAGTGGTCACATGGAGGGAAAAAAAAATGTCAGATTCCATATGGTGTGACAGACTAACCAACAAAATATTCACAAGGTGGTCCAAAAAATGATTCATAGCGTGTCTAAGCCTTTGAAAATGATAAGGTATGTATTACTTCCACCTATGTGGGACTAGTGTTATCCCATGGCCACATTTGGAGTGGTTAATACGCGACCACCAACAAATAATCCCATGTATATGGTGAAGGGTATTTTATATGAAGAAAACATTTTATATATTCATGCGTGGAAACTTATCATCCCATATTATTCGCTATCTGAAATAATCTTGTAACCCATAAAAAGGTTTTGCATAATATTTTATGTAGACATCTTCACGTCGACCACTATATATATATATAGTGGTCGACATGAAGATGTCTGCATAAAATATTATGCAAAAGGCTTTTATGGGTTACGAGATTATTTCAAATAGTGAATAATATGGGATGATAAGTTTCCACGTATAAAATGAATGTCACCAGACTAAATCCAGGATGAATAGCCCCATGTTGTTTTCCTCTTGCAAATGTCGAATACAAGTATGGTTTTCCCCTTTTTCTTACACTAAATTTCACTTCATAATTTCTATATTTTAAAATTAAATGTTTAATTATAGGAAATGTAATGCCAAAAATTGAAAAAATATTACCTTTACGCGAACTCTTAAAACATTAGAAAAAATATATCTCGAAAGTTAGGTGCATGGAGTGCGACACCCAAATGTGCCACAAAACTGGAACTCTTTGCATGACCCTTGGTTAGAGGGAACACCTTGGGGAACCATAACCGAGTTGTTTTAAATTATTTAATGTTCTTTTAATTTATATTTCTAAAACCTCTTAGCTTTTCAGTGACTTATAATGAGATGATCGCTTTAATAAAACATGATCAGTTTTGGCTTACGGTTGTTGCTTAGCTTGAGAGAAACTAAAAACCACTACCTTCTACCTCTAGAATAAAAACAAGAGGATCGTAACCCACATTCATTTAAATGAAAAAACCTTGAGACAATCACGATAACTGGCCATGAAGTTACCCTTGTAACTTGAGCTCTACTTGTCATAATCAACTTCCATCATACATGATGAATTCTGTATATATGGGGGAATAAGTATGAATCATCAAAATTTGTGATGGAACTTGAAACGAATGTGTTCAAAATCCAATTGTAAGCACTTTTACTATTTTATACAATTTTCTCAACCTTAGCTAGAATCCCCCTTTTGGGTCTTGTTTGATTTGTAGTCACGGGTGTGACCTTGTAATACTGTTGCAATGTTATGCCAAATTTTATTTGATATTTATCATCTATAAATGAAATTTGAAATGTATGGTTACTTTCTCTCTCCACCCTTTTTCTCTGTCTAGAAATGATTATGAAAATTTGGTTAATTTGAAAACATAAATGAATTGGGAAATGTAAATTAGTTTGAAATTAAATTAAAATAGACATGAAAGTAAAATTGTATGATATTTTGAATGCAAGATAAAATGTCTCCTTAATTTTTCTCTCATCCCTACTCTCTCTCTCTCTCTATTATGAAAATGTTAAGTGTAAATGAAAGTGAAAGTGTTAATGCATGAGAAATTAAATTTGTCTTCTTCTTCCTCCCTACCTTTCTCTCTATCTTCTATTTAATTGAAATTGTTAGAAATGATAAATGTGTGAATTTATGCCTGAGTGTAGAGGATTTCCATTCTTAGTCCTAGGACTAACATAACGTTGGTTGTAGGTACTTCGAATAAGAAGAATTTTCTGGATGTGATGTGTTGTGATTAATGAGTTGTCATTGTAAAGTTATATTCATCTTGCGATAAATGTATTTCCATAGAAAAATGATATTTATTGTTGTTGTAATAATTGTTCTTGGTATATTTTGAAAAGGAAATACCAATGTGCCTATATTTTATAGTTTTGAATTGGATGTGAAGTTGCACTCAATATTGTACCTATGTTATAAATATATTAAAATAAACTTTTTCTATGTTAATTTTTGATATATTTCCTTAACACCTGTAATGTTAGGTAGAATATCTTCTCTTCAAAACTAAATAAATTAATAGAACGAGTTATAATGCCTATTGTCTTTCCTCCCCTTTTCGATTTTTTCCAGGGTATAAAAAATTGATCGTGTTAATAAAATACTCTAATATCATTAACAACCTTCATGCTTCACACCTAAGACATCTAATTAAGGATGATTTCCTTGATATTTATTGAGGTGGTGCATATATGTTGTTAAAACTATCATATTGGGATGACTGAGGTGATCATGTCTATTTATCGTAGGTCTAACCATATCATGAATAAGTTAACCACCTTGTGCATAATTTTCCTGGGTACCCTAGTGGGTGGCCAAAGCCTTGCAAGATATTTGGTGGTTGTACCTATGATTGATCTCTTATGAGATCTAAATTATGTGAATGGAGACTAAATTTCAAATTGCTTGCGTATTTACCAAACAATTTAAATAGGTCCTTAGTAGGGTTTTTTAATGCATACGATTATTTGGGATATCTCTCTTGTAACATACACTTAATAATTGTGTGTCTAAGAGTAATGAAATTAGTTATCTTGTGCAAGGTCGTACTTCTTGCAGTCTTAAATCCCTAAGTGATATGTAAGTGTTATAAGAATTACATTTGTTCCAAAATGATGTAAATGCAAGACCAAAGTAACCATGTAAATGTAGTTAATAAAAAGGGTAAATAAGATTAAGCTAAGGAATAACCACTACAAAAATGGTATGCCATTGATCAATGTCAAAACCGAATAAAATGTCAAATGTGATCAGAAAATGAATGTAATAAAGTAGATCTCCATGACTAATACAACAACCTAATAACTAAAAAAATGAAGTATGATGTGATGTCAGATGATTTGTTCTTATAAATGTGGAATAAATAACGATGCTAATGAAATAAAAAAATGTAGCCTTGAGAATGAGATACCTTCAACTATAGCCGAGGTCTTGTGAGATAAGTAAGACCCTTGGCATAGATAGGAATATATTAAATATAGGATCACTCAAGAAGTAGAATTGATGGTAAAAACATGTAATTCACCTGTTGCTATTGAGAGTGAATCCTTAAGATGATGAAAAAAAATCATTTGAAATGTGAAATTCATCACTTAAATTTAAGCAAACAATAAATATAATAGGAACACAAGTGTAATGTACCCTTCCATACACAATATGATTTTGAAAATATGAATTCCTAATTGGAGCAATGGATTTTGAATGATGAATGACACAAATTAAATAGTTAGCATGCACAGTTGGTTGTAATAAATTGAAGATGAAAATAGTGTATTGTTAGTATCAAACAATGTTATGAAATGAATGTGGGATAGGTTTTCTATTGATCTAGTAACCTTTCTTTTTCTTCTTGTGAATTTTCCACCTTGTAACGAGAGTATTTTTTTCAAACCAAGTAAACACAACTCTTTCAAACAATTACTTAAGTCAAATATTAGAATATTCATGTGTGTATATACATTCCTAATCTCAATCATCCTATATAAAGTGATTTCCATAAGACAAACAAGTAAATTCTAAAGGAACCACTACAAGTGAAATGTTAAACAAAAACATGCAGCTTAGTTGTAGAGGAACAAAGGGTCCCATTTTATGTGTTGTTCAGATAATTATCATCATCTAATATTAAATAGAATTGTAATGAATATTTCACTATGAAAAATGATGTGTTGTGGGAAATTTCTCTATGAGTAAGTGTATATTGTAGTGGGTAGTTGATATATTTTATAATTTTTAGACATGAGGCCTTGATGTATATAAGGTGTTATCATGTCGTCTATGTGGGTTGAGGTTTTGTGTAAGTGTCCTATGTGATGTTATGTATCAAGCAATGTAAGCCAAAAAACATTATCATGTTATTATGTGTGATATATTTGTGTGTAAAATGTGGGCATTACATATGGTATCATAGTGGAGCTTCATGCTCTCAAACCTCTGGGATAGATTGGAGTTGTGATGATCTTGCATGGTGGTGGTGGAGAAGGGAAGAGTAATGTGATATATAGTGTGTTGTGAACAATGTTGTAATTGTGATATTATGAATGCACTAGTTGTGTATATCACTTAGTGTATAATTGTTATAACGTTAATGTACTTGTGATGAGAGTATTTATCTTTGGGAGGTATATGGATTTTTTTGGTGATGTTTTTGGAGGTATATGGATTTTTTTTGTGATGCTTTGGGAGATATATGGAGTTATTTTTTGTGATGTGTGGAGTTGGTATTTTGAACTATGTGTACTCTTATGAGTCTTATTTGGAATTATTATGATTGAGGTTTGAGTCTCCCCTCGGTTAGTATGTAATATTGGATATCAAGCTAATTCTACAAATCATCATCTCATGGCCCTTTCCAACATATGTCAACTCACCAACATACGCCAACTATCTCATTTGCTAAGCGGCCACACGGAGGGAAAAAAAATGTCAGATTCCATATGGTGTGACAAACTAACCAACAAAACATTCACAAGGTGGTCGAAAAAAATGATTCATAGCGTGTCTAAGCCTTTGAAAATGATAAGGTATGTTTTACTTCCACACTATGTGGGATTAGTGTTATCCCATGGCCACATTTGGAGTCGTTAATAAGGGACCACCAACAAAAAATAATCCCATGTATATGGTGAATGGTATTTTATATGAGGAATGCATTTTATATATTCATACGTGGAAACTTATCATCCCATATTATTCACTATTTGAAATAATCTCGTAACCCATAAAAAGCCTTTTGCATAATATTTTATGCAGACATCTTCATGTCGACCACTATATATATATATAGTGGTCGACATGAAGATGTCTGCATAAAATATTATGCAAAATGGCTTTTTATGGGTTACGAGATTATTTCAAATAGTGAATAATATGGGATGATAAGTTTCCACGTATAAAATGAATGTCACCAGACTAAATCCAGGATGAATAGCCCCATGTTGTTTTCCTCTTGCAAAATGTCGAATACAAGTATGGTTTTCCCCTTTTTCTTACACTAAATTTCACTTCATAATTTCTATATTTTAAAATTAAATGTTTAATTATAGGAAATGTAATGCCAAAAATTGAAAAAATATTACCTTTACGCGAACTCTTAAAACATTAGAAAAAATATATCTCGAAAGTTAGGTGCATGGAGTGCGACACCCAAATGTGCCACAAAACTGGAACTCTTTGCATGACCCTTGGTTAGAGGGAACACCTTGGGGAACCATAACCGAGTTGTTTTTTAAATTATTTAATGTTCTTTTAATTCATATTTCTAAAACCCTCTTAGCTTTTCAGTGACTTATAATGAGATGATCGCTTTAATAAAACATGATCAGTTTTGGCTTACGGTTGTTGCTTAGCTTGAGAGAAACTAAAAACCACTACCTTCTACCTCTAGAATAAAAACAAGAGGATCGTAACCCACATTCATTTAAATGAAAAAACCTTGAGACAATCACGATAACTGGCCATGAAGTTACCCTTGTAACTTGAGCTCTACTTGTCATAATCAACTTCCATCATACATGATGAATTCTGTATATATGGGGGAATAAGTATGAATCATCAAAATTTGTGATGGAACTTGAAACGAATGTGTTCAAAATCCAATTGTAAGCACTTTTACTATTTTATACAATTTTCTCAACCTTAGCTAGAATCCCCCTTTTGGGTCTTGTTTGATTTGTAGTCACGGGTGTGACCTTGTAATACTGTTGCAATGTTATGCCAAATTTTATTTGATCTTTATCATCTATAAATGAAATTTGAAATGTATGGTTACTTTCTCTCTCCACCCTTTTTCTCTGTCTAGAAATGATTATGAAAATTTGGTTAATTTGAAAACATAAATGAATTGGGAAATGTAAATTATTTTGAAATTAAATTAAAATAGACATGAAAGTAAAATTGTATGATATTTTGAATGCAAGATAAAATGTCTCCTTAATTTTTCTCTCATCCCTACTCTCTCTCTCTCTCTATTATGAAAATGTTAAGTGTAAATGAAAGTGAAAGTGTTAATGCATGAGAAATTAAATTTGTCTTCTTCTTCCTCCCTACCTTTCTCTCTATCTTCTATTTAATTGAAATTGTTAGAAATGATAAATGTGTGAATTTATGCCTGAGTGTAGAGGATTTCCATTCTTAGTCCTAGGACTAACATAACGTTGGTTGTAGGTACTTCGAATAAGAAGAATTTTCTGGATGTGATGTGTTGTGATTAATGAGTTGTCATTGTAAAGTTATATTCATCTTGCAATAAATGTATTTCCATAGAAAAATGATATTTATTGTTGTTGTAATAATTGTTCTTGGTATATTTTGAAAAGGAAATACCAATGTGCCTATATTTTATAGTTTTGAATTGGATGTGAAGTTGCACTCAATATTGTACCTATGTTATAAATATATTAAAATAATCTTTTTCTATGTTAATTTTTGATATATTTCCTTAACACCTGTAATGTTAGGTAGAATATCTTCTCTTCAAAACTAAATAAATTAATAGAACGAGTTATAATGCCTATTGTCTTTCCTCCCCTTTTCGATTTTTTCCAGGGTATAAAAAATTGATCGTGTTTAATAAAATACTCTAATATCATTAACAACCTTCATGCTTCACACCTAAGACATCTAATTAAGGATGATTTCCTTGATATTTATTGAGGTGGTGCATATATGTTGTTAAAACTATCATATTGGGATGACTGAGGTGATCATGTCTATTTATCGTAGGTCTAACCATATCATGAATAAGTTAACCACCTTGTGCATAATTTTCCTGGGTACCCTAGTGGGTGGCCAAAGCCTTGCAAGATATTTGGTGGTTGTACCTATGATTGATCTCTTATGAGATCTAAATTATGTGAATGGAGACTAAATTTCAAATTGCTTGCGTATTTACCAAACAATTTAAATAGGTCCTTAGTAGGGTTTTTTAATGCATACGATTATTTGGGATATCTCTCTTGTAACATACACTTAATAATTGTGTGTCTAAGAGTAATGAAATTAGTTATCTTGTGCAAGGTCGTACTTCTTGCAGTCTTAAATCCCTAAGTGATATGTAAGTGTTATAAGAATTACATTTGTTCCAAAATGATGTAAATGCAAGACCAAAGTAACCATGTAAATGTAGTTAATAAAAAGGGTAAATAAGATTAAGCTAAGGAATAACCACTACAAAAATGGTATGCCATTGATCAATGTCAAAACCGAATAAAATGTCAAATGTGATCAGAAAATGAATGTAATAAAGTAGAGCTCCATGACTAATACAACAACCTAATAACTAAAAAAATGAAGTATGATGTGATGTCAGATGATTTGTTCTTATAAATGTGGAATAAATAACGATGCTAATGAAATAAAAAAATGTAGCCTTGAGAATGAGATACCTTCAACTATAGCCGAGGTCTTGTGAGATAAGTAGGACCCTTGGCATAGATAGGAATATATATAAATATAGGATCACTCAAGAAGTAGAATTGATGGTAAAAACATGTAATTCACCTGTTGCTATTGAGAGTGAATCCTTAAGATGATGAAAAAAAATCATTTGAAATGTGAAATTCATCACTTAAATTTAAGGAAACAATAAATATAATAGGAACACAAGTGTAATGTACCCTTCCATACACAATATGATTTTGAAAATATGAATTCCTAATTGGAGCAATGGATTTTGAATGATGAATGACACAAATTAAATAGTTAGCATGCACAGTTGGTTGTAATAAATTGAAGATGAAAATAGTGTATTGTTAGTATCAAACAATGTTATGAAATGAATGTGGGATAGGTTTTCTATTGATCTAGTAACCTTTCTTTTTCTTCTTGTGAATTTTCCACCTTGTAACGAGAGTATTTTTTTCAAACCAAGTAAACACAACTCTTTCAAACAATTACTTAAGTCAAATATTAGAATATTCATGTGTGTATATACATTCCTAATCTCAATCATCCTATATAAAGTGATTTCCATAAGACAAACAAGTAAATTCTAAAGGAACCACTACAAGTGAAATGTTAAACAAAAACATGCAGCTTAGTTGTAGAGGAACAAAGGGTCCCATTTTATGTGTTGTTCAGATAATTATCATCATCTAATATTAAATAGAATTGTAATGAATATTTCACTATGAAAAATGATGTGTTGTGGGAAATTTCTATGAGTAAGTGTATATTGTAGTGGGTAGTTGATATATTTTATAATTTTTAGACATGAGGCCTTGATGTATATAAGGTGTTATCATGTCGTCTATGTGGGTTGAGGTTTTGTGTAAGTGTCCTATGTGATGTTATGTATCAAGCAATGTAAGCCAAAAAACATTATCATGTTATTATGTGTGATATATTTGTGTGTGTAAAATGTGGGCATTACATATGGTATCATAGTGGAGCTTCATGCTCTCAAACCTCTGGGATAGATTGGAGTTGTGATGATCTTGCATGGTGGTGGTGGAGAAGGGAAGAGTAATGTGATATATAGTGGTGTGTTGTGAACAATGTTGTAATTGTGATATTATGAATGCACTAGTTGTGTATATCACTTAGTGTATAATTGTTATAACGTTAATGTACTTGTGATGAGAGTATTTATCTTTGGGAGGTATATGGATTTTTTTTTGGTGATGTTTTTTTTGGAGGTATATGGATTTTTTTTTTGTGATGCTTTGGGAGATATATGGAGTTATTTTGTGATGTGTGGAGTTGGTATTTTGAACTATGTGTACTCTTATGAGTCTTATTTGGAATTATTATGATTGAGGTTTGAGTCTCCCCTCGGTTAGTATGTAATATTGGATATCAAGCTAATTCTACAAATCATCATCTCATGGCCCTTTCCAACATATGTCAACTCACCAACATACGCCAACTATCTCATTTGCTAAGCGGCCACACGGAGGGAAAAAAAATGTCAGATTCCATATGGTGTGACAAACTAACCAACAAAACATTCACAAGGTGGTCGAAAAAATGATTCATAGCGTGTCTAAGCCTTTGAAAATGATAAGGTATGTTTTACTTCCACCTATGTGGGATTAGTGTTATCCCATGGCCACATTTGGAGTCGTTAATAAGGGACCACCAACAAAAAATAATCCCATGTATATGGTGAATGGTATTTTATATGAGGAATGCATTTTATATATTCATACGTGGAAACTTATCATCCCATATTTCATTTTGAAATAACTATTTGAAATAATCTCGTAACCCATAAAAGCCTTTTGCATAATATTTTATGCAGACATCTTCATGTCGACCACTATATATATATATATGTGGTCGACATGAAGATGTCTGCATAAAAGAAATATTATGCAAAATGGCTTTTATGGGTTACGAGATTATTTCAAATAGTGAATAATATGGGATGATAAGTTTCCACGTATAAAATGAATGTCACCAGACTAAATCCAGGATGAATAGCCCCATGTTGTTTTTTTCCTCTTGCAAATGTCGAATACAAGTATGGTTTTCCCCTTTTTCTTACACTAAATTTCACTTCATAATTTCTATATTTTAAAATTAAATGTTTAATTATAGGAAATGTAATGCCAAAAATTGAAAAAAATATTACCTTTACGCGAACTCTTAAAACATTAGAAAAAATATATCTCGAAAGTTAGGTGCATGGAGTGCGACACCCAAATGTGCCACAAAACTGGAACTCTTTGCATGACCCTTGGTTAGAGGGAACACCTTGGGGAACCATAACCGAGTTGTTTTAAATTATTTAATGTTCTTTTAATTTATATTTCTAAAACCTCTTAGCTTTTCAGTGACTTATAATGAGATGATCGCTTTAATAAAACATGATCAGTTTTGGCTTACGGTTGTTGCTTAGCTTGAGAGAAACTAAAAACCACTACCTTCTACCTCTAGAATAAAAACAAGAGGATCGTAACCCACATTCATTTAAATGAAAAAACCTTGAGACAATCACGATAACTGGCCATGAAGTTACCCTTGTAACTTGAGCTCTACTTGTCATAATCAACTTCCATCATACATGATGAATTCTGTATATATGGGGGAATAAGTATGAATCATCAAAATTTGTGATGGAACTTGAAACGAATGTGTTCAAAATCCAATTGTAAGCACTTTTACTATTTTATACAATTTTCTCAACCTTAGCTAGAATCCCCCTTTTGGGTCTTGTTTGATTTGTAGTCACGGGTGTGACCTTGTAATACTGTTGCAATGTTATGCCAAATTTTATTTGATCTTTATCATCTATAAATGAAATTTGAAATGTATGGTTACTTTCTCTCTCCACCCTTTTTCTCTGTCTAGAAATGATTATGAAAATTTGGTTAATTTGAAAACATAAATGAATTGGGAAATGTAAATTAGTTTGAAATTAAATTAAAATAGACATGAAAGTAAAATTGTATGATATTTTGAATGCAAGATAAAATGTCTCCTTAATTTTTCTCTCATCCCTACTCTCTCTCTCTCTCTATTATGAAAATGTTAAGTGTAAATGAAAGTGAAAGTGTTAATGCATGAGAAATTAAATTTTTCTTCTTCTTCCTCCCTACCTTTCTCTCTATCTTCTATTTAATTGAAATTGTTAGAAATGATAAATGTGTGAATTTATGCCTGAGTGTAGAGGATTTCCATTCTTAGTCCTAGGACTAACATAACGTTGGTTGTAGGTACTTCGAATAAGAAGAATTTTCTGGATGTGATGTGTGATGTGTTGTGATTAATGAGTTGTCATTGTAAAGTTATATTCATCTTGCGATAAATGTATTTCCATAGAAAAATGATATTTATTGTTGTTGTAATAATTGTTCTTGGTATATTTTGAAAAGGAAATACCAATGTGCCTATATTTTATAGTTTTGAATTGGATGTGAAGTTGCACTCAATATTGTACCTATGTTATAAATATATTAAAATAAACTTTTTCTATGTTAATTTTTGATATATTTCCTTAACACCTGTAATGTTAGGTAGAATATCTTCTCTTCAAAACTAAATAAATTAATAGAACGAGTTATAATGCCTATTGTCTTTCCTCCCCTTTTCGATTTTTTCCAGGGTATAAAAAATTGATCGTGTTAATAAAATACTCTAATATCATTAACAACCTTCATGCTTCACACCTAAGACATCTAATTAAGGATGATTTCCTTGATATTTATTGAGGTGGTGCATATATGTTGTTAAAACTATATCATATTGGGATGACTGAGGTGATCATGTCTATTTATCGTAGGTCTAACCATATCATGAATAAGTTAACACCTTGTGCATAATTTTCCTGGGTACCCTAGTGGGTGGCCAAAGCCTTGCAAGATATTTGGTGGTTTGTACCTATGATTGATCTCTTATGAGATCTAAATTATGTGAATGGAGACTAAATTTCAAATTGCTTGCGTATTTACCAAACAATTTAAATAGGTCCTTAGTAGGGTTTTTTTTAATGCATACGATTATTTGGGATATCTCTCTTGTAACATACACTTAATAATTGTGTGTCTAAGAGTAATGAAATTAGTTATCTTGTGCAAGGTCGTACTTCTTGCAGTCTTAAATCCCTAAGTGATATGTAAGTGTTATAAGAATTACATTTGTTCCAAAATGATGTAAATGCAAGACCAAAGTAACCATGTAAATGTAGTTAATAAAAAGGGTAAATAAGATTAAGCTAAGGAATAACCACTACAAAAAAAATGGTATGCCATTGATCAATGTCAAAACCGAATAAAATGTCAAATGTGATCAGAAAATGAATGTAATAAAGTAGATCTCCATGACTAATACAACAACCTAATAACTAAAAAAATGAAGTATGATGTGATGTCAGATGATTTGTTCTTATAAATGTGGAATAAATAACGATGCTAATGAAATAAAAAAATGTAGCCTTGAGAATGAGATACCTTCAACTATAGCCGAGGTCTTGTGAGATAAGTAGGACCCTTGGCATAGATAGGAATATATTAAATATAGGATCACTCAAGAAGTAGAATTGATGGTAAAAACATGTAATTCACCTGTTGCTATTGAGAGTGAATCCTTAAGATGATGAAAAAAAATCATTTGAAATGTGAAATTCATCACTTAAATTTAAGCAAACAATAAATATAATAGGAACACAAGTGTAATGTACCCTTCCATACACAATATGATTTTGAAAATATGAATTCCTAATTGGAGCAATGGATTTTGAATGATGAATGACACAAATTAAATAGTTAGCATGCACAGTTGGTTGTAATAAATTGAAGATGAAAATAGTGTATTGTTAGTATCAAACAATGTTATGAAATGAATGTGGGATAGGTTTTCTATTGATCTAGTAACCTTTCTTTTTCTTCTTGTGAATTTTCCACCTTGTAACGAGAGTATTTTTTTCAAACCAAGTAAACACAACTCTTTCAAACAATTACTTAAGTCAAATATTAGAATATTCATGTGTGTATATACATTCCTAATCTCAATCATCCTATATAAAGTGATTTCCATAAGACAAACAAGTAAATTCTAAAGGAACCACTACAAGTGAAATGTTAAACAAAAACATGCAGCTTAGTTGTAGAGGAACAAAGGGTCCCATTTTATGTGTTGTTCAGATAATTATCATCATCTAATATTAAATAGAATTGTAATGAATATTTCACTATGAAAAATGATGTGTTGTGGGAAATTTCTATGAGTAAGTGTATATTGTAGTGGGTAGTTGATATATTTTATAATTTTTAGACATGAGGCCTTGATGTATATAAGGTGTTTATCATGTCGTCTATGTGGGTTGAGGTTTTGTGTAAGTGTCCTATGTGATGTTATGTATCAAGCAATGTAAGCCAAAAAACATTATCATGTTATTATGTGTGATATATTTGTGTGTGTAAAATGTGGGCATTACATATGGTATCATAGTGGAGCTTCATGCTCTCAAACCTCTGGGATAGATTGGAGTTGTGATGATCTTGCATGGTGGTGGTGGAGAAGGGAAGAGTAATTTGATATATAGTGTGTTGTGAACAATGTTGTAATTGTGATATTATGAATGCACTAGTTGTGTATATCACTTAGTGTATAATTGTTATAACGTTAATGTACTTGTGATGAGAGTATTTATCTTTGGGAGGTATATGGATTTTTTTGGTGATGTTTTTGGAGGTATATGGATTTTTTTTGTGATGCTTTGGGAGATATATGGAGTTATTTTGTGATGTGTGGAGTTGGTATTTTGAACTATGTGTACTCTTATGAGTCTTATTTGGAATTATTATGATTGAGGTTTGAGTCTCCCCTCGGTTAGTATGTAATATTGGATATCAAGCTAATTCTACAAATCATCATCTCATGGCCCTTTCCAACATATGTCAACTCACCAACATACGCCAACTATCTCATTTGCTAAGCGGCCACACGGAGGGAAAAAAAAATGTCAGATTCCATATGGTGTGACAAACTAACCAACAAAACATTCACAAGGTGGTCGAAAAAATGATTCATAGCGTGTCTAAGCCTTTGAAAATGATAAGGTATGTTTTACTTCCACCTATGTGGGATTAGTGTTATCCCATGGCCACATTTGGAGTCGTTAATAAGGGACCACCAACAAAAAATAATCCCATGTATATGGTGAATGGTATTTTATATGAGGAATGCATTTTATATATTCATACGTGGAAACTTATCATCCCATATTATTCACTATTTGAAATAATCTCGTAACCCATAAAAGCCTTTTGCATAATATTTTATGCAGACATCTTCATGTCGACCACTATATATATATATAGTGGTCGACATGAAGATGTCTGCATAAAATATTATGCAAAAGGCTTTTATGGGTTACGAGATTATTTCAAATAGTGAATAATATGGGATGATAAGTTTCCACGTATAAAATGAATGTCACCAGACTAAATCCAGGATGAATAGCCCCATGTTGTTTTCCTCTTGCAAATGTCGAATACAAGTATGGTTTTCCCCTTTTTCTTACACTAAATTTCACTTCATAATTTCTATATTTTAAAATTAAATGTTTAATTATAGGAAATGTAATGCCAAAAATTGAAAAAATATTACCTTTACGCGAACTCTTAAAACATTAGAAAAAATATATCTCGAAAGTTAGGTGCATGGAGTGCGACACCCAAATGTGCCACAAAACTGGAACTCTTTGCATGACCCTTTGTTAGAGGGAACACCTTGGGGAACCATAACCGAGTTGTTTTAAATTATTTAATGTTCTTTTAATTTATATTTCTAAAACCTCTTAGCTTTTCAGTGACTTATAATGAGATGATCGCTTTAATAAAACATGATCAGTTTTGGCTTACGGTTGTTGCTTAGCTTGAGAGAAACTAAAAACCACTACCTTCTACCTCTAGAATAAAAACAAGAGGATCGTAACCCACATTCATTTAAATGAAAAAACCTTGAGACAATCACGATAACTGGCCATGAAGTTACCCTTGTAACTTGAGCTCTACTTGTCATAATCAACTTCCATCATACATGATGAATTCTGTATATATGGGGGAATAAGTATGAATCATCAAAATTTGTGATGGAACTTGAAACGAATGTGTTCAAAATCCAATTGTAAGCACTTTTACTATTTTATACAATTTTCTCAACCTTAGCTAGAATCCCCCTTTTGGGTCTTGTTTGATTTGTAGTCACGGGTGTGACCTTGTAATACTGTTGCAATGTTATGCCAAATTTTATTTGATCTTTATCATCTATAAATGAAATTTGAAATGTATGGTTACTTTCTCTCTCCACCCTTTTTCTCTGTCTAGAAATGATTATGAAAATTTGGTTAATTTGAAAACATAAATGAATTGGGAAATGTAAATTATTTTGAAATTAAATTAAAATAGACATGAAAGTAAAATTGTATGATATTTTGAATGCAAGATAAAATGTCTCCTTAATTTTTCTCTCATCCCTACTCTCTCTCTCTCTCTATTATGAAAATGTTAAGTGTAAATGAAAGTGAAAGTGTTAATGCATGAGAAATTAAATTTGTCTTCTTCTTCCTCCCTACCTTTATCTCTATCTTCTATTTAATTGAAATTGTTAGAAATGATAAATGTGTGAATTTATGCCTGAGTGTAGAGGATTTCCATTCTTAGTCCTAGGACTAACATAACGTTGGTTGTAGGTACTTCGAATAAGAAGAATTTTCTGGATGTGATGTGTTGTGATTAATGAGTTGTCATTGTAAAGTTATATTCATCTTGCAATAAATGTATTTCCATAGAAAAATGATATTTATTGTTGTTGTAATAATTGTTCTTGGTATATTTTGAAAAGGAAATACCAATGTGCCTATATTTTATAGTTTTGAATTGGATGTGAAGTTGCACTCAATATTGTACCTATGTTATAAATATATTAAAATAATCTTTTTCTATGTTAATTATTGCAATATTTCCATAACACATGTAATGCTAGGTAGAATATCTTCTCTTCAAAACTAAATTTCAATATGGAATCAAAGAACGAGCTTCTAATGACTATTGTCGTTCCTCATGTGGTATTCAAATCTTTCCAGGGTCCTTATAGATTTATGGCGTTCTTATGATTCATTATCTGAATATCATTGTAATATGACTATTCATGAATTGGCACCTAATAGCCTCTAATTAGAGGATGATTGGCATATGAAATTATGAGGGATATTAGGGAAGGTGGATCGTATGTCATGTATTGTGTTACAAACAAGGATATTGAGAAAATGCCTGAGGTGATCATGACTAGTTACCGTAGGATAAGTATAGGCCATTACCATGAATCGAATATTGGGCAATTCAAGGTATGTGCATAATTTACCATGGTACCCTAGAAGATGACCTTGGCCTCACAAGATAGTTGGAAGGTTGTACCTATGATGTAGGAGGCCTTAGGAGACTCACAAAGTATAATAAATGGAGACTATTTTCTCTAATTTCTTACCTGTACATGATAGTAATATGAATTTATACAAAATGATCCTTCCAGTAGGGTATATTGATGCATAAGATTATTTGAGGTTATTTGTCATGCCTGCAACATACACTTAGATAATATGGGTGTTTAAGAGTTAATGAAATGAGTTATAGAAGTGCAAGGTCGTACCTCTTCACTAAGTTTTAATGTACAACATGACTAGTGAGGTGGAAGTGGTGTGGATGTTATAGGAAAGGTACATTTGTTTCAAAATGTACTGTTCATTACCAAGATGCCAAGGCACAATAGGATGAAATGAAGTGGATAAAAAGGGTATGCAACATAGGATTTGAAACTTATAGATGAATAACCGCTATAAGAAATGGTGAGGCCTAATGATTATTCCACGTGGAACAATCCTACGACCCAAGAGGTCAAATGTGATCATATAATGAATGTAATAAAGTATAGCTCCATGACTAGATACAACTTGAACCTTGCTAACATTATATAAGACTATAATATTATGTCATATGTCACAATCGAAATACCTGTTCCATTATAAATGTGGAATAAAGAATGAGGGCCACATGTGACTAAAAAAATGTAGCCATGTCAGAATTGAGATTCTCCAAGATTAAGAAATATGGCACAAGGTCTTGCGAGTTAAGCTTGGTGACCCTTGGCATTCTATAGGAGTGATCTTGAAACATAGTATGACACAAGAAGTAGAATTGTTGGAGGGATATCAAGGCCTAATTATACCTATTGCTTTTGATAGTGATTCCTGTAAGATGATGTAAAGGCATCATTTGCTACACATGTGAAATTGCATCACATATAATTCAAGGAAACATTAGAATATAACAGAAACATATCTGTAGATGTACCCTTCCAGGTAGAGTAAGATTTTGAAAATACGAATTCCCTAATTGGAGAAATGTATATTGTATGATGACATGATATAAATTAATATAAGTTAGATATGAATAAAAGGTTGTAATAACTTGAAGATGAAAATAGTAGAATTTGAAGTGATTAAACAAAGTTATGAAATGAATGCAGGATAGGTTCTTCTATTTTATCTAGTAACCTTGAATGATTGCATTCTTGAGTAATCTTTCATTCTTATAACGATAGTATTCCAAGTTTTAATATGTGATACCAACTAAGATCTTACTAGACTCTTGCATAAAAATCCTTAAGTCGAAATATTATGAATGAAACATGTGTGAATATACATTCATAATACTCACTTTATACGTATATATTGGTCAGAGATTCAATACGATCACATCTAAGCAAATGGTTTTTCAGTAGGAACCCCAATATATTAAAATGAGTAAACTGGGAAACATGTAGATTAGTGGTAGAGGAACAAACGGTCTCATGTTATGTGTTAAGATGAGACAATTATTGTCATATAATAATAAAGAGGATTGTAGATAGAATATTACATGATGCAAAATGATGTGTTGTGGGATAATTCATATGAGTATCAGTGTATATTGCAGTGGGTAGTTGATATACTTGTGTAAGATTCTAAACATGCTAGCTCCTGAATGGTTTATCAAGGTTGGAATCATGTTGTCTATTATAAATTCAGATTTTGTGTAAGTGTCCTATGTGATTTTATGTATCAATGCAATGTAAATCATTAGAACATTATACACAATCTATTATGCAAAGTGACCTATTTGATATGTGTACCATGTGGCTCAAATTATCATATGGTATCATAGTGTGTAACTAAACTGTGTATTCAAATTGTTCTATCTTTTATACACTGGAGTAGTGATGATCAATACATTAGGTGGATGGTAGGTAGATGGGAAGAGTCATGTGATATAAGATGTCTATGCTGAAAATTATGTTGTAATTGTGATATGTGATGAATGCATCTATGTTGTGTATATCCCTTTGACATGTATTAATTGTTAGGTCATGTTGACATGTCCTATGTGATGAGAGCATTTATATTTGGGAGGTATATGGAATTTTTTTCGTGAATGGGGCCCTACATGGAGGTACAAATGGATTTTTTTTTGTGATGCTTTAGGAAAAGATAAATTGAGCTATAAAATATAAAAAATGATGAAGTTATGAAAAATAAATTAAGACATAACAAGGACTTGTGACCACTTACACGACAAAAGAATTGTTACAATTGAGCGAACATTGACTCTACCTGCCTCGGTTAGTATGTAATATCTGGATGATCGAAGCTAGGTTCCATCCAATCATCATTAGTACAAGTACTTCTATTCCAACATATGTCATCTCACCTAAAATACGATCTTAGGTACTATCTCATATCACCAAGGACCCTCTTAGACCTGCAAGATCTTAAGGGAATCTCATATTCCATATGGTGTGAAAGTGTAACCAACAAAACATTCACAAGGTCCGACACACAAAAACCATGATTCAAAGCGTGTCATCAATTACTTCGCAAAATTACAGGAATTTTTTTGAAATACTTATATTGCATTTACTAATTTTCCCATGCCCACATTTAAAGTGTTTAATACTTTTCCATTTAATATTAGTTTTTTTTTTTTCCACCGTTCATTATGGTTCAAAATCCCTTCTTTATATGAGGATACACAGTTTATATAATTACCTACGTGGGAAATTTATCATGCCCATATTATTCACTATCTAAAATAATTGTGTAACCAATATAAAGACTTCCGCATTAAAAATTATTAAGGAGACATCTTCCTAAGTTGACCATTTAAATTTATTTCCCTAAGTAGATATATGCTATGCAGTGATCACACTTCCTTTTGACACCTTTTTGTTATTGATTTTGACACCGATGACTATATTTACGGTCATTATTATAGCATTTGAGTTGGTATGATGTTAGATGTTAGAGATGATGGAGTGTTCTTGATTTTGATTCATATATGATGCATGTGGATGATTGGAGACATTTTATAATGATGTTATCATGATGTTGACATGTGTGTGTGTATATACGTGTGTGTGTGTTTGTGTGTGTGTGTTGTTGGACATGTGTTATTTTTTCATATTGAGTAGACCTAAAAAATTGAATTAATATAATGATCTTATGATTATGAATGAAATTGTAAATGATGTTGTTACTTGCTTGATGATGTTATATATATATATATATTATTTATATGGATTTGGAGTTATAATGTATATTTATTTTTGATGATTTGATGTGGGCCACAAGGACAAAGGAGGTATTTGTGTTTTGTAGGTAAATATGTCACAAGAAACATCAGGGGATTGGAGACCAACCACATTGGAATTCCAACTGAATTCAACAAGGGTCACCATGGCAATGTGTATTTGTTATGTGTGTGTGTGTGTGTGTGTGTTTGAATTGTTATTAGGGGTTCCCATGGGGGTGATCACCTTCGAATGTGACCAAGGGGTTAGCTGTATTCTTGTATTTAGTTTCTTTTGTTTCATTTTGGTATGTGATTTTAGTGATGTATTTCCCTTTATTATTTATTTCATTTGTGTCTAGATTAGTGAGAAATAATGTTATTAAATAAATTAAAATGGGTCAAAAGAATGCATTTATTAGAGTTGTCAGCTCTTTGTTTATGTGTTGTAAGTGATGTGTAAGTAACCTTGGGTGTGAAACACTCCACTTTCCTTTTGAAATTCGGATATGTCCTTAGGGATTGATTTTGGAGGCTTGTGGGACAAGTTAAATTTTTCCAACACCTCTTAAATTGTTACACCAACCCTAACTATGGGTTGGAGGGTCAAAATTAACCCTTATTATGTATTTTGAGAAGACAAATCGTATGTTTTTATTCCACCTTCTTGCATAAAATTACTTTTGGTCCTTGGGGTGTGGACTTGGATTGTGTGTGTAAGTAAAAGGGTCATTTGATTCACCCACTTATTAATTATGCCTTGGAGTTGAAGTTGACTTGTGAGGTGGAGTTGAGGAAGAGTGATGTGGCATCTTACATGGAGCCACATCATCCTCCTCTCTCCCTTTTCTATTTATTCGAATTCTTTTGTTGTTTTGGGGGTTACTTCATGTTGGTTTGGTGCTCTTGAAATTGGAGAGAGTTAGAGGATTTTCAATGCTTGTGGAATTGTTGGTGCTTTGGGATTGTTTGGATTTGAAGAAGCTTGTGGTCGAACTTTTGGATCAAGCTCTATCATGGAGAGGTAGGAGCTTGACTCTTGTAAAAAGGTTTTCTTTCTGTATTGTGCTTATGTGAATGTTTTTGAATGTTTGGTGTGTTTTTTGGTTGGTTGGGTAGATTTCCTAGGTGTGGTGTAGGAGAAGACTATGGGGATATTTTGTGGGGATGCATAAGAGTTATTCGTTGAGGTATTTTGGGTTAGGTGTTCCACCTTGGACAAGAACTAGCTTGCATTTCTTACTTTTGCGGGAGGCATAAGAGGTACTTGGGGGAGGCATAAGAGTATGTAAGGGTTTGAGATGAATATTTTTTAGGGTTTTTAAGGTGGTCACCCATTCCCCATTAGGAGGTATAAGTAGATTCCCCCATATATCTTGCTCTTTTGGCCTTTGTGTGATGAGGCCTTGTATATTTTGCTACTGCCCCTTCTTGTGACTGTAACTGCATTTTATTTTTAATTGTGATATGATTGTGAAATATGTTTTGTATTGTGGAATGTGTGTCATGTTGCCATGAGTTAAATCCATTTACTATTGTAATGTGGTTGAGGCTTGGGGGAGAATGAGGAGGATGAATTCTCTCCTCTTCATTGGAATTATTGGTTGGGTGGAAAGTGTTGCCTCTCCCCCTTTTCTTTGTTGTGAGAAAATGATATCTAGTGGATGTCACTTGTTGGTTGTTTCTTGTCCAGTTATGTATGAAGACAAATATTACATTTGTCCTTGGGTTTCCCTTATTTTAAAATTTCCCATTCTAAGTGGATGACTTTGTAATAATATTTGTAGTTACAAAGATTCTATGTTTCTCGGTATGAAAGTTGTATTTGTATGTGAAAAAATGAATGAGAAAGATTTATTTGTCATATTTTGGCGAACAGAAAAGAAGTGTAAGAGGAATTATTTCATTTAACTGAATGTTTATTCACCTTTCATCAAATGGTGTTACTCTTGTTTAAAACTTGTTGTTGTATGTATATTGTAAACTCTCCGTTGAAGGCTGGAAATGTCTTTGTTAAAATTATTACATTTCTTTGTATTATTTGAAGGGCACGTTATGAAAATAGCATTACATTCTTGCTTTTCACATATTGATTTAAGGCAAGTTGAACATTGTAAATTTATAATGGAATGAACTTAAATTTTTAAAGCATGGAAAATGAAATAGATAAATATCCAGTTTGAAATATGTGGATCTCTATTAGATTGTTTCAAACTTGTAATAAATGTCAGAAAAATATAGAGAGTACCCTGTAACTATGAAAGACAAAATGAAAACTTAAAACGAACTAAGGATTATCAGAACACATCCCAAAATAGTTTTTATTGCTCAAGAAATTTTCTTAGAACTTTATTAGTCGAGCTAGAGGCAAAAAAATGCCTTTTCCAAGAAAAGAGAAAGGAAATAAATCTATTTTGAAATCCCAACCATAATCAATTAATCCTTGAAAATCCATCCAATTTCTATCAAGTGCGATCCTCCATGTTTTTTTGGCACTTTTAAGAATAAATAATGGCAGATCAAATCAAGTCTAATATTTGGAAAAGTTTAATTCACATTTTAATGGCAGGAAAGACGTTTTTTTCAAATTCACCATATTAAATTTGTCAAAAATGAATTTTTATTTTTTATATGCAAAGAGGAGTTTCAGTAATTTCCAAAAAGTCCTCGTTTTCTCAAATTTGAGCTTCCAGTTGAAATTTATGGCCTTCTAAAGTTTTTACATCGTTTGGTTCAAAAAAAAAAACCTAACTATCACAAGCTCTACAGGTTTGACTTAGGGCACATTTTGCAAAAAGGAAAAAGTCACAAGTTCTCCCGTGGCTCTGCAAGCCTGAATTTTCCCTTTGGAAAAAAAATTCTACTTCCGTGGGTTCACGGGCCTGCACCTTCAAACTTTTTTTCTTTTTTTAAAAGGCAAAAAATTCTAAGTCTCCCCAACGGCCTGCCACCCCGCAGCCAAAGAGGGTCTACCACATGGCTTCTTTAGGCATCGGTGGAGGTGTGGATTGTTTTAGAACTTATCTCTTTTGGAAAAATATTGGTAAAAATTCCTAAGATTCCCCGCCGGCCCGCCTTCCCGTAGGTCATTGTTGGACTGACAAGTGGCTTCACTAACCGTCGGTGAAGGTGCGGATTGTTTTTAACCTTCACAATTTTTAACACAAAAGACAACATTTATAATTTTACCCAGATGCTCTGCTTCCCGCTCGTAGATTTTGGGCCAGACATGTGGCACCCCTAGGTGTCGGCAGAGGTGTGAATGTTTTTAAACCTTATTTCCCTTTCAACAAAAAGAGTTAAAATCCAAAATTACCTCCGGCGACCTGCCTTTCCACTTTGGCTCAAATTTTTTGACATGTGTCCCTTGCGGCTTGGGAAAAATTTTATTACCTCAGCACAAATCCCCATTGTAGGCTCGTGTGCACGCAAATGAAAATTGCACTTTTTAGCTAAAAACGCAGAGCACCAAATGTCTCCCCAGGTTTGCCGGCCCGAAACCTTTCCCAGGTGAAAATTCATCCCTAGATTTGTAAGCCTGCCTTTGTGAGAAATTTATTCCCCAGCCCTGCAGGCCCACCTTTGGGAAAAAATTCTTCCCCAGGCCCACAGGCCCACCTTGGGAAAAATTTCCTCCCGAGGTCCGCCGACCTGTAACTTAAGAAATATGAGGAGTTAGCAAGACTTCCTTATATCATTGGAAAAGGGGAAGAAATTTCCTATCTAATGGAAATATTTTTAGGAAACCTTAAATGCATTAATTATGTAAAAAATCAGGTTGAAGTGAAAAGATGAGTCTAAGAGTGGGTAAGTGGGAAATTACCCCTTTTTAACTTAAATGTTTTACTCTAAAACATGGGTTGAATTTTTTAAGGGGTCCACATTATGGAATAAGAGAATGTTTTCTATCCCAGGTAAATAAGAACCTTGGTTATTGTTTAGACCTAGTGAAATTAAAAACCTTGGGCATTTAATTGCTTTGGCCCCTTTGACCCTCTAAAATTAATTAACGAATATTTAACTATAGTGTTAATTTGATTATTTATTCAATTAACACCTAAGAGAATTTTAAATATATTTGGATTAATTATACTCATTAATTTTGTAATGTGGATCTAATGTTTGTTACAATGGGAGAATTTCATTTATTAAATTATAATTGACTTTGAATCTTTGTTGTGAAAATTGTTGCTTGAAGCCTGGTGGTGGTCACACTTTTCAAAAAAAATATTTCATAATTTTTCTATCTAAACCTAGGTTGTTCTTGGGTCTTGAGTTGTCATTTTTTAGCAGGCGTTACAATATATATATATATATATAGTGGTCGACATGAAGATGTCTGCATAAAATATTATGCAAAACCTTTTTATGGGTTATGAGATTATTTCAGATAGCGAATAATATGTGATGATATCCCTAAAATATTATACGGGAATTTTTATATATCCAAATAGATAAAGTATTTATCCATATATTTTAGGGACATGAGGAGTATATAAGGCCCCCACTCCATGTAATTTTTTAATCAAATCCAAGTCTCTTAATCCATTTGAGGAGGAACACATAAGATCTCGATGATATCAACAAGAAGTGTAAGGAATTCGAGGCTTGGGGAGAGGAATTGGGAAATAGATGAAAATGAGATTGTTGATTTGGAATTCATGAAGCAAAATATAGGGCAATTAGTTTGTGGAGCTTATAGAAACTAAAATACAGAGAAAATGGAGTATTGCAAGGAGCTACTAGAATATCTTGGAGTGGATCTTGTGGCAGAGCTCATGAAGACAAATGAATAACCCAAAAGACAAGACTAGGATTTTCTTTGAGTTGATTAAAGAAAAGCTTAAGTATGAAGATAATCGCCTGCAATTACTGAGAATGAATTTTTTTTCCTAGAGTTTCCGATATGAGGATTATTTCTCATAGAGCCCGTTTTAGAGGCATTATTGTCTTTTCAGCAAAAGAGTTAAAATTTTGAATTAAAATATTGGGGTAGAGTACCTGAATTATCTTGTAACAATGTGATACATTTACGATCAAATTTTGGATCCAGAAAGGTCATCAAGAGGTCAAAGCCTATCAATTGACATAGTTTTGGAGAGCTATCGAAAATCAAAAGAGCTACAGATCAACATGGAGACAAGATATATTGTCAACACTACATCCAAGAGTAGGAAAGATCATCATTTCAGTGAATTTATTGAAAAGGACAATAGAAAGCTGTAAATATTGTAATGCGTTGATCGCATTGTCACTAGGATGAAATTTCTTGACAGAGGCATCATACCACCATTAGAGAGAGAATGTGCATCCTTACTACTAGTTGAGATGACGTTACATATTATGGAACCAAATTGACATCGAGATAGACGGTTCCAAGTTTGAGCTAGATCGATTGAATCTAATGACCATAAGTGATATTTTGATGTAATAATTTTTATTTATGCATCATAATCTATTGGTTCTTCCTTTTAGCAGACCAAAACACATAGTCCGTTTTGGGAAAAATTCCATTATCAGTTGCAGTGTTACATTTTTGTGGTACGTTGTTAATCACTTTTATTAGCAACATAATTCAATATAATTACTCATAAAGTGATAAATTGAGAAAATTTCAAAGTATCTAGGGAAATAGGAAATTGATTTGGTTTAAATAACCCTCATTCTCATATCAAATTTTTAATCAAAGTTGGTCTTTCCAACAAGCTCTCACTAACTCATATCTAGATAAGGTAGAGAACTCAAAAGATCTAAATTGGTGGTCATTTTTCTAAAGCTAGAGATTAAGCATAGTACTGATTTTTCAGGTTTCTAGATTGAGTACCATGATGGTTACATAGTGATTGTGCGAAAACACCAGCTAATACCACCCCATAAGTTTGAGAAAGTTGAGAGATGAATCACTCATATAGAGTGATATTTCCAGTTTGTTTACTACTTCTATGGTTTGAAGAGTAGATACATACTCCATCAACTGCGAGTGTCATTGAGGTTTTCCAATTTTAGAAATAGTGGAGTTATTTTTTTGGTTGAAGTGTTTTTCCAAGACAAGACAATGTGATCAAAATCAAAAGACATTGAGCCAAAGTTTTCTTTGAACAAGAGACAATGTGGTTATAATTAACCTAGAAAGACGTTGATCATCATCAATAAATTTTTCATGAACCGAAGTGTTCTTCTAAAGGGAGACGATGTGCTTAGGATCACAAAAATAAGTGCATCATCGGGAGAATACACTTTACTTCCAGATTTGAGTACCTACAGTTTCATAGAGGGAATATTGCCTCCTTCGATTAAGGTTAATTTTTGGAAAGGGTGTCCCATGTATATTTTTCAATGCTTATATTGATTTTTTTCTTGATTTACGAGACGGGTCGCATGAAGAGTTCGTGTTTGACATAAAAAATAATAGTCAAAAATTAGGATGGTGTACCTTCATTTCATGTTGAATACTTTTGGTGGACCAAAATTGTTCGAAAGTGGAGGAGTGATCCGAAGGTAAAATCATACTTTATTTCTTATCTAAATCTCTAAGGATATATTACTCATGAAAGAGCTTGTAGTTAGATTTCTAGTGTATTTTGAATGCGTAAGATGTTATCAATGTGAAAAATGTTTCTGCAGATAAAAATACACAAGTGTAACAATGTCATAACACATTATGAAATAAATAATAGTTTGATTTGGATTTTAAAAGTGGCAATAATTGAAAATAATGGAGAAGTTGAAAATTTGGTTATTTATTTTCATGCCTTTAGTATTTGATGGTTACGAAAAATCAACTATGGAGTTCACCCTTGTTTTTGAGAGGGACCATGCTGCCTTAGTATTCTAATTTGCCAACAAGTTATTTTTTGAGTATTTAACTAAGCTAAGACTCGAGTTGAGCGAACTCATGATCGAGATAAACTTTCTAAGGATGATTTGAATTGAATTAGGAACTCAATTCTTTATATACAAACATTAGTGAGTTAATGGGTGAGATCATGTTCGAGATAACTTTCCAACTCAAATTTTTTTTGGTCCTTTCCAAGTCACAATGCATTGGCAAGATAATTTTCCAATTTTCCAACATCCTCCAACCTATTCATTTTCTAAGCATCCAGGTAGAGTGAATCAACCAAGTAAAATTCCATACGGAGCGGCTGACTAATTATCAAAAAATTCATAAGGAAATTTTAAGACTAATTCAGATGCGAGGTTGATCCTTTGAAAAAGGATAACAAATGTTTTACTCCCACATATGTTGGATTACTGTTATCCCATTTCTGCATTTGAAGAGGTCAACATGGGACCTCTAAGCAAAATGAATCCCACATATATTGTGAACTGTATTTTATGTGGGGCCTCATTTTGTATTATCCTGCATTGAAGGTAAGCCTATTTTAAATGATTAAAATTGTGTGTGTGTGTGTGTGTGTGTGTGTGTGAGAGAGAGAGAGAGAGAGAGAGAGAGGTTGTGTGTGTGTTGATTAGATCCCCTTAGGATATATTAAATGTGGAGAGATCCACATTAAATATTATGCAAAACCTTTTTAAGAGTTACATGATTATTTTATATGGAAAATAATATGTGATATTACCCCTAAAACCATATACATCAATTTTTATAAATCCTAAAGAATAAATTATCTATCCATGTATTTTGGTCCTTCGAGGAGTATAAAATGCCCCCACTCCATGTCATTTTCATTCAACCAACTCTAAGTCCACTCAATCGATTCGAGGAGGAGCATGGAGGATCAAACCAAGGTCAACGAGGAGTACAAGACAATAGAATATCACAAAGAGGAGATGGGAAATAGATGATATAGATCTCATTGAGCTATACATCTTGAAATAGAAAATAGTGTAATGAGTTTATGCAGCTCACAGAGACATGCATATGGGGGGCATGGAGTAGTACAATGAGATAGTAAAATATCTTAGATCATATGATGTGGAGGAAATTTTGGGACATAGAGGAGTTCTCAAAATCTCCCTAAACCATGACCAAGTGGTAGAGTGTTTCAAGATCTTTCCAATGATAGATGGAATGTAGAAAATGAAGCTCATACACTCAAGTTGTAGTCAACTTAAAAGTCCAGTTTGGGAAACTGGTCAACAAGGGTCGATAGGAGAATTACTCATTGACACATGGAAAATTGGCAAAGGAAAAAAATGGGGTTCGTGTTGTTTGAAAACCTCTGGTCTTCGACGATCGTAGTAAAATGCACAATATGGAGACCGTAGCCAGTGGGATCTAATTTTGTATCTGAGGGGGACCCTGCTGCCATGAGGACTATTTTTATCATCACCACCGTGGTGGGCCCTCATGCCACCACGTGGCATGCCACTACGTTTAAACTCATGTGATATGCCTTACGAGTTTGTATTCGAGCTCGAGAGAGCTATTTTATTATCTCAGTGGGGTTATCAACTCCCCACTGAGTTGAGTTGATTGTATTATACTTCCACATTTCTTGAGTTCATTGTTCGGGCATATTTTATATGCCATGGCCTTATTCACTGAGTCGAGTTAACTAGTTAACTGATTTTGGGATTTTCATATAGCTCAACCGAAATCCTCCCCAACTCAGTATTCAAAATTTCCAGAGATTCCAAAGAACAGCTCCTCTCCACGTTACATGGCTTAACCCACATACCTAACGCCAAAATGGTGCACCTCTAAACACAACTCGGTGACCACAGCGAACCATGCATAGCCAACCAAATTTTGGTATTCCAACGCATTTAGGGACAAAACGTATGGCTCGGCCGAAACCATTTAGGAGACCATACCAATAAATCACCACTAATGCATTTCAACAATGCGCAAAATGCCAAAACATAGCCCAATCCATAACTCGATGGTTGACATGCCTTGTCAAAAAGTATTAAACAATTTGTATGCCCATTTATTTTGGATAAGAAAACAAGACCTCCCAGCAAAGCACCGAGTCCATGAGGTGATATGGATGACATTCCAAAACAAAAAAAAACCATCCCTGTAACGGCCACAAAAATAACGTTCTAGGAACACGCTAAAACCCTAAACACTCAACCCGAAGGATTGCGACTAATTTTTTTTGTTTAAGTTAAAAGGTTATAAGGGTGTCAACCCATAGTGTGCATTAAATTTATTTTTACGAATAATATTTACTTTACAAGAGATGGACCAAGTCTAAGTTAATTGATTAAATATTTTTAATTTATCTCTGAGGTCAATTAATTAACATTCAACTAGGAGGTATCATAACTTAATTTACTTGGTTTAATGTTTTTACTCCTCCTTAACTAACATTCACACCCTAATAATTTACCTTATACTTAGCTATTTTAGTTTCATTATCCCATTATCTTGAAATTCCAACATTTCATTAATTTAACAAAATATACTAGGAACTAGAAAAATTACTTTGCACACCAAGGTAATTAAATGGCCCCATTCACCCATCTACACATACCTTGAAATTTTTTATTAAAAAAAAATCTATAAAATATATTCCTACCAAACAAAAGTAGGGTCGATCCTCAATCCTTGGATCAATTCAATTATGGCCACTACATCCTAGGGTTCCAAACTAACCCTAAAAATCCTTAATAATTTTTATTTAATCTCTTTCTTTACCCAAAACTCCTCATTTGGTCACTTTTACTTTATATAATTTGCAATTTGGAGAGAAGAAACCATGGGAGTAAGAAAGGAATAACTATGGAGGAGTCTACAAATAAATCAAGCTTAGATTAGTTTAGTTAGTAGATTTATTATTGTAATGTCTTTCGTTCAAGGATTGCAAGGGATTTCCTTTTCAAATCGGATTTTATTACAAAACTGTTTGTATTAGGAGTTCTCCATTTGGGGAAAACATTACTCCCATTAATATATACAAGTTTGAGTACTTTGAATCCACCATTTGAATATTTTATTGCTTAAAAAAATGAGATTTATCCATTATTTGTTTGCTGATGTTTTCTCTAAATTTTTACAAGCATAAAATTTAGTAATTACAAGTTAAAAGTTGCACAGGTGCGGATATGAGATTTTCCACTGTAATTGACAGAACCACCGCCCAAAGTAGGCTGATAGTCTTGGGACTGCCACCTTACCAGAGTGGTGGTTCTGAGACCACCGCCTTGCCTGAGTGGCATTTACGAGACCGCTGCTCTACATAGGATGGAGGTCCTATTTCTTAGAAACAGAACCTTAAAAAATGAGATTTTCCAAAAAAAAAAGTCACTAGGTTACTTTAAAATTCATTTTGAACTTAATTTTATATGCCTAAAGTTTCCAGTTGTAATATTTAAATTCATCTATTAATTTTATAGTAAAATTTATTCAATTTAATCATTTCCTAATTCAATAGAAACAACAACTACTACAAGATCAATTTTATTTTTTTCAACTTTCTTTCAAAATCAGGAGTAGGAAAGAACTGAATCTACTTCTAATATTGTTGTTTTTCCCTACTACCAATGCATCATTTAAACAAACAATCAATTTAACATTTATCACTACAATATACTTCAAATTTATTACCTCTTTCCATTTCCACTACAACTTATTAGTTAAAACAACTACTAACAACATGGTTCTACATTCAAGGTTTCTAAGCATACACCATTATCATTTTACAATTTCTAGATTCTTTCTTTTCTCATTTACAATAATACAACTTCACAATGAAGATAACTTTCTTTCTCACAATACAAATTTCAACTAAACTTTTACACAAGATTTCCATTTTGATTCTTTTGTTTCTATACTACAATCTAAAGCGAAGGGAAATTTTATAACTCTTCAATGAACTTATTCAAATAATATTACAACTTACAACACTACATTTCCTTTAAAGAAAAATAAGATATTACAAATCTTCCACCCCGAGTGGGAATAATAAGAAGGTTTTATCATAAGTAAAGATCTCTTGAGGACACCAACAATGCTCCATGTCTCACTTCACCAACAAGAGAGCTCCACTATGCTTCATTTTATCACAACAAAAAGGGGAAAGAGGAAACACTTTCTACCCAACAAAGAATTCCAATGAGGAGAAACCATCCTCGTCATTGGCCCCCGAGCCCCAACCACATTGAAATGAAAAATGGATTAAATTTATGAAAACAAAACAAGATTCCACATCACAATATAACATTTTACAACCATACCAAAACACAAACAATACAACTACAATCACAAGAAGGAAAGAAACAAAATACACAAGGCTTCAAAATGCAAAATCCAAAGGAGCAAGATCTATGGGGAGGTCACTTGTGCCTCCCAATGGGAAATGGGTTCCCACCTTAAAACCCTCCAATAAAAATTTCAAAACACCTACACACTCTTATGCCTCCCATAAGAACTTGTTATGCCTCCCATATTCTCTTATTCCTCCCTACAATCTCTTATGGCTCCCTCAACAAAATAACCAAGTAAGAAATGCAAGCATTTTATTGTACAAGGCTGGTAACCCAGCCCAAATCCCTCCAAAACAGGAAATAAACTCTTATGCCTACCCACATGTAATATCCTCATAGTCCCCTCCTACACCACAATTAGGCAATCTACCCAAGCACCTAATAAGCATACTAAAAAACTCAAAAACACACACATATGTATACAAAATAAAAGAAAGCATTTAACAAGAGTTTAGGTTCTACCTTTCCATGGTAGAGCTTGATCCAAGAGTCACATACCAAGCTTCTTCCAAGCCCAAACAATCACTAGGAAGCTCCAACAAATCTACAACCACTCCAAAATCCTCTAACTCCAAAAATGCAAGAGCACAAAGAAATGAAGTAACCCCCAAACAAGTAAAAGAACATGACTAAATAGAAAAGGGAGAGAGGATGGTGATGTGGCTCTATGTAGGATGCCACATAACGCATCCTCAACTCCACCTCCCAAGTCAAACCTCAGTGCCAATGAACAATAAATTGGTAGGTGAGTGAAAAAACAAATTACTTACACACAGAAACCAAGCCCACACCCCCAAGGACAAATTTAATTACATGAAAGAAAGTGAAATAAAATTTTACCTTATTATCCTCATAAAACACATAATGGGGTCTATTTTGACCCCCCAACCCATAGGTATGGTTGGTATAGTAATACAAGAGGCGTGAGACAAGTTTGACTCCTCCCACAAGCCTCAAAAATTTACCCTTAAGGACAAATTCGAATTTCCATGAAGGGGTAGAGTGTACAACACTCAAGATCACAAGCACTCAACTCACAATACATAATCCAAGAATCCATCTAATCTAATAAATGAATTATTTCTACCCATTCATAATTAATTTAGTAAAAGAGAATACATCAAGTAATCAAGTAATCAATTAAAGGAGAATACATCACTATAAATCACATACTAAAATCAAATAAAGGAAACCAATAAAAGAGATAACACACAACCCCTTGTTTAAAAATTGGAGGTGATTTCCCCCCATGGGAACCCCCATAATAACAATTCAAACACACACACATAGAAATATACATGTTGCCATGGTGACCCTTGTTGAATTCATCTAGCATTCCAATGTGGTTGGTCTCCAATCCCCCCATTATTTGTTGTGATAAGTTTACCTTTAAAAAAACATTATACCTCCTTTGGCCTCATGGCCGCATCAAAACATCTAGGATAAAATATACAATATAAATCTACAATCCTCTGTATATGAATCAAAACATCATCTAGGCACATAATGATATCATTTACAATTTCTAACATCTCGATTCTATGTTTCATCAATATCCATATGATCACAAGATTAGTTTAATTGTTAAGGTCTACTCAAAATGACAAAAGTATCGTATGTCATAAACATATATAACCATGTCAAAAAAATATCATCATAAATATAAAATCTCTCTAATAATCCACACACATCATATACGATTCAAAATCAACAATAATACAATATCTCTAACATCTAACATCATGCTAAATCAAAAAGATAAAATAATATCCATAAGTATAGTCGACAATGTCGAAATCAATAGTAAAACATGTCGAATGGAAGTGGGCACTACAATCCCCTCCATGCCAGCACAAAAATCCTTATAGACAGTGGAAATTCAAATGAAGTGAAGCCATGTGGTGGCAATGATAAAGAAAAGCCAAACATTATTTAAAATGTCAAAGGGGCATATTTTATAGCCATAGTGTTATGTTGTAAATTCAAAGGATATTGTGGATGAAAAGGTGGATGTGGGTTATTTGAACCTCGAACACCCATTCAAAATTGATAAGACCTCAGCGGAAAGCTATGATAACTTGATGAGCTATAAAAAGGGCTCAAGTATATTTGAACATAAAGAAGCCAGAGTCAGTGCTAGGGGCATAATAGACTCAATTAGAAAAATGCCCAATTTTGGAGCACTTACGCTCAGAACTATCCTTTGGATTAAATTGAAGAGGTGATAATAATTAAGATACGATCCTAATGGTGTAGTTATTTTCCCATTTTGGAGATTCTGTAATGTCATTTTAATGCTGCAAAATCACTAGTTGTGGAATTCCAAGGGAGAGAACTTGGTAAGGTGTTGCATGAAGGTGATAGATGTTTCTTGAGATGTTTCAAAATCCTTCAAATAGCTCAAATAATATTTGCATTTTTTGTGATCTATTTTTGTTGATTGTGAGGGTTATTGTACTTACAATATTATCAAATTATAATAGATCAATTCACATTTTTGTGAATCCAGAGACGTATGCTTGCATGCCGAACTCTGATATCATTTCTGTGTTGTGTGGATACTTTTATTGTTATTGATGAATCTTTGAAAATATGAAATGAGTATATATATAATCGTCAACGAATTGAGTAGGTGCATGTTTCAATATAGTGGTTAAAAATTATATTACAATACATGTGTTAAAAGGACTAATCAATTTTGAGAGATATTGCAGCCCTTAAAATGATGTTTGGTTCCTTAGTCCTTGTGAATGACAAATTTGAAATATTATAAACCCCATTTTTAGATCATTTGGTATCAAATTTGGATTTGTGTTGCTTCTGTTACAAGTAGATAATATTTTATGCTTTATAATCCCATCAGTGTAAGTTATTTGTCTTGATCTTCTTCCTGGCATTTTTTGTAGTATTTTGGGAAGATTGTTGGTTTGTAGGTAGCCATGTAGAAATAATAAAAGAGGGAAATATTTAAGATCTCAAGAGAATTAATAGGAAAATCAAAGATGAAATTTTGTTCCTTAGAGGCATTCTCTATCCCTTGAAGATCAAGTTGATTGGTTACAAGAAGAGCTAGAATCAAAAGATGAGCTCTTGATTAGGTTACAGTGTGGTGATCGGAAGAAGGAATTACCTTCTAATTCAGATGTAGGGACCATGATAGAGTGTAGTATAATTTATTCACTAGGGGAATCCTTTTCTTCCTCCCATTCAGTTTCGGATTCAGGTAATTATGTTTTTGGTTCATTTGAAAACTAAACTAGAGGAATCGGATCCAAATTGTTGTATAGGATGGGTTTTTAGGGAAGAGGTCTTATAGAAGATAGCCAAGTAATTAATAACCCAATATAGGTTGAGGATCGTCCTTTTTTTGAAGGATTGAGTTTTACTAGGGTGGGAATGGATATTGGATAATGCTCCAAGCATGTTGATGGGAGACAAGCTCCCGAAAGCCAAGTAACTACCCCACTAGCTCTATAGACAAATTTAGTTTAGGAATCAAGTGCTTCTTCTTCAGAAAATGGAAATGGTAAGAAAGTTCATCAAAGAGGCATTGAGATTCCACCTCCACTTTCTTACCATAAGCACCATGGAAAATGTAAAACTTCTTATCCACTTTTTCAGTTAAAGAAGTATGGGTATGATATTTATAAAATGATTGATGCCTTATTGACAAGACAAAATTTACTCTAAGGATAAGGCATGCGAAGGATGTTTACACATAGACAAGGAACATTTTAAAGAATAGAAAGATATATTACAAAATGCGTACCATAAAACATCTAGCTCAAGACTTAGCCAAATTCATGGATTTGTGCTATTTTTAGGGCTAGCGTGCGGAGCACACAAAGGAGATGAAGACTTGCAGATCATTTAAATTGTATGTTGACCACTAGCAGAAGGAAATTGTCATGCATAGGTTGAGCTAAAAATAGGATTTCTACTTAGATTTAATTGAAGGACGTCTATTATTAGAGCGTTTGCATGTTGCACATACCTTTGTAAAGGTGCATGGCTATTATTAGTGTGTGACCTATTTTGAGAAATGTGTGGGTGGTGAAGGGAAAGTCCCCGCCCCTATAAATATGTATTAAACAATGTAGTTGATATAAATAAAAAGATCGAGATATAGATGTTAGTACTAGATTATTGTAAGGTTATGCTGCGGGTTTTCTGTTGCACATGACTCATGGTGATATTTTGCAGTGTATGTAACTTATCTATTTTACAATATATGAAATGGAGTATATTGACTAAATTATGGTGTTAAACATGCATGAATTTGGTTGTCTCATCTTTCATATCATATTAGTTATTATTTAGCTCCTTTTTCATGTTTTTAAAGATCGTATCTGAATTATGCAATGTGAATTATGAATGAATGATAATGAATCTTAATAAATTGAAACATCATTATGCTAACATCTTGTACAAGTGACCATAAAGAGGTACTTGGTACCTTTTCACACTTTGGGTGAGCGCTCAACCTAGGATGAGTGATGTTCCAGGACACCTGGCTTATCTACAATAAATTCTAGGCTGCATCATTGGTTGCATTTTCGGGACCTCTTTATCAGCCGCCTTTAGGATGTTTCATGAGGAATACGTACCGGTTGAACTTTTCAAGTGTTTAAGAGTGGATAAAAAAATTGGAGGAAGAATACGCTCAGAGATTCAACACTGGATATGAATTTGACGCACACACACGGGTGGAGCATGACCTAAATGACTGTCTTTACAAGAGTTGTTTTTCTATCTTTCCAATAGATCTATAAAAATGGATTATTACTTATGTGTCTAAAAGGAATTGAAGGTTTCGATCATTTGTTTGGATGCAAAAATAATTTTAGACCCTCTATGATGCTGATTTAACTATGACGTGTGTCGTAGATACTTGGTTCCATGGTGTTTTGAAGAGATACATCTTGAAATAATCAATTTATACTTAATCTTTCCAAGAGGTAGTTTAGTTTCATTTTTTACGTTTTCCTATGGGAACCTATTTACAAGGCATTCCGCTGGCGATCAAGATCTTGTTGGTTACCCTGAATTTGGAAGAGAAACTGATGGCTAGCTAAACCTACCACGTGCGATGGTAGGAGCATGTTTGGTGAAGGATGGTGGACATAGAGGTAGAGAGACAAAGGGATAAAAGGTAGATCAAGTTCACTGAGGCACGCGAGAGGGATTTGGAAAAATAGTGTGAGGTTTTAGAGTAGATGGTGTTGTGGAGAGAAATGGATCATGAAGGATTTGAACCTCACATAGAGGACACAGAGCCAGGGAATTTTCTACTCCCCCATCTGGGATATCATGGCATGGAACCCTCTTTGGCATCTTATGAGAGCATGTCAGGAGAGACAACATGGCCGGAGGCATGCATATGATTCTAGATGGTGACCTAGCCCTTGCAGTTGGATTTAAAGTTTCTAGTATAACCAGTAGTCTTCAATATAGTTTGTGTGGTAGAATAGAAAGTGGTGGAGTTAACTTATCAACAAGAATGAGAGTGAACCAAATAGAAAGTAGTTTAATGGCTAGGAAAATGTCCTCTTTATTATTTGGGGAACCTGTTGGAGGTACTTTATCAGGCACATTGTAAAATAATACAGGCACGAAAAACTATGGGATTACCTCTAGGAGTAGTACCACTTCTCAAACTATGGGAGTTCAGTTTAGTACCATTATTAGGACACAGTGAAGTGTCTCTTCTAGTTCAATCCCTACTATAGCTGGTTATTGATTTGGTGGATCTTTAGCCAAAGGTAACATAGGAAGTTTTGGATCTGGAGGGAAAGCTCCTCACCAACCACAAAATATCTACATAGAGATGTCACTTTGTCTTCTAGAATATAGGGGAATAGAAGATTCTGTTGAGAATGTGCATGTGTGAAATAATGTGGTGCAAAAAAGGGATCATGGCTTCTGAGTGTAAGGAAATTCAGTTTGCAACTACTTTTCAAAGGTGCACACACAGGTGGTATAGAGAGTTTTACCCTGATCAGACTTACATGGATTATATAGCATTACGAGATACTTTCCTCAAGGAATTCCATATCCCTGAGTTTGAGCAGAAGAGCATAAGTTTGCTTAAGGATATAAAGTAGGGAACTACTGAGAGTGTTCAAGAATATGATTTTCATTTTAAAACACTATTTTCAAATTTTTCTTATGATATCCATGTAATTTAGCATTCACAATGGTGTGTCAGAGGATTGATCACACCTTTTAGAAGAGCGCTATCACATAAGACATACAAATATCCACGTGAATTACTTGAAGAAACATTACGTATTTAAGTAGTCAGAAGTATAGACATTGGAGTAAGCCCATTCCTTAAGGCTCAAATTGTAGCAATGGAAAAGGAGTTGGAGAAACTATCGGCCAATTCAGTGCATGAGATTTGCACGGAAGTTTGGTGTATGGATTGTGAAGTAGAAGGGCACACTAAGGATAGTTGTCCTCATAGATCAATGTGCTCATTGTTATTGAACTGTGAAATATGTCATTTAGAAAATGATGTAAGTCATTGTCCACTATTGCAATGCACGATAAGGAGAAACGTATCCTACTATTCCAAGAATTTCTGGTCCACGACTCATAATATTGAGGACTGTAAACTGATTGATCAAATCTATGATGCCATTGATATTGGTGTATGACAGATGGGAGTTGGAAAGAACTCTAAAGGTCAAACTAAGCAACATGATCATGATCACACTCAAGGGTGCTATGAATAGAATGGAGAGTTCTTTGATGGCATTTGTGGTAGAATCCAAGGATACAATGGTGGATTAAGGGGTTAAGGCCATGGTAGTGGACAACATGGTTTCCCCTATGGAACATGTTATACATGTGGATCTCCTTACCACTAGAGACATGAATGTCCTAAGAATATTACTTGTTCTTTTTTTGGAAAGCACCATAATTATGAAGATTTCTCGCAATTATATAAGCATCTTAGTTAGCAGCATAAACATGAGAACAAGGGCACAGGTATGGTTTGAATACAGTGCACCATATAAAACCAATGGATGTAAAAATTGGACCCAGAACTAGAGGTGGTTCCTATAAATATCCATACACGTGATGAATATGTGCATGCCATATAAACATAACAATAAAATCCTACCATTACTAAGGAGGAGGTTTTTCATGCATGATAAGTAAATCCTACACATCAGAAGGAGGTTTATTAGGATACCATGGAGGTGCTCAGAAATCTTTAGGGTGAGATATAATGTTTAAAAGATAAGTCAAAGAAGTTGGAGCAGAGGAAGGAAGAAGAGATGTCCTAGTCAAATATTGATGATTTGAAAGAAGTATGTAAGATGTTGCGCTACCAGAATATTATTCCATTACTAGGGAAATGGTTACAAGGAAAACCTCTATGCCCAAATACTTAGAATGGATGGAAGATTCTACACACTAATCTTCCTCATCATAGATTGGATTATGATAAAGAGATCACCTTGAATGTTTTCGTAGATGGGTGGATTTTGAGTAAATTATTGATTGATACAAGTAGCTAAGTTAATGTGCTTACTTTAGATGCATGGGTGTAGATGGGAAGACCTCCATTACAACCATCCTCTAATGTATTGTTAATGGAAAATTGAACCAGTGCCACTCTAATTGGCATATTGAATGATGGATCCATTATTATAAAAGGAGACAAGTTCACTACATATTTTGAGGTATTGGCACTTGCAGAGGCATACGGCTTCCTAGCTTTACTCAAGCGCCCATGGTGTTATGAAAATAATTTTGATCTGGGGTTCAACAAGGGCTACATTAGATTTGAGAATAAGCAAGAGTGGGTTTTCATCGCTTTGACATATGGGAATTCTGCATGTTATGTGGATCCTTTAAGTGAGGAAGACATGAAATTTTTTTATATGCGCGCCATTTGAGATCTGGAAGTACTTGAGCCATCTAGAGAGAGAATCCTCCAGTGGGATGATGCACAGTCCATTAGTGATACTACAAGTTGTAGACACCAAAATTGGTTCACACTCCCCTTAGTCCCTCGTCAAACAAACACCTTAAACACATTCACCTAACCATGGCCCCTTTCATCCCACTCTAATATTAATTTAATTAAATTAATTCATTATCTCACAATATTTATTATTTTAATATCCTAATTGAGATAATGCCTACATATCCACCTCACCTAGACACCTCATCTAGCCACTTCACCCTAAGAACTATTTTTAGTATGTTGCCATAAATAAATAAGACCTACCTAAACCCTAAAAATCAAAGCCTATATTCCTTCTAACCACATTCCCATCCGTTAGAAGGAGGTTTCCATTCTATTCCACGAAGAAAAAAATGGGTGAGATCCAAGAAAATCAAAAGGAACTGCCCATTTTAGAAAACCAAGGAAATCCTTCCCTAACCAATTTCGTTCACCCTAAACTGCCGCCGGTCAACCTAGAACCATTTTCGTTTACCATTTAACCCCCAAAACAACCTTATTTTGAGGTTGGTACATTGTTTTGACGTAAAAAACACATCTTTTGAGAAAAAGTGACGAAACTAGAGATGCATGCAAGAAGAACCAACATTAGCACACACATCAAAGTATCCATATCCAACACCAAAAGTAACTACATAGCCATTTTCCTTCACGGGAGCATCCGAGGAAGTGTCAACACCACACTAAGTTCCTTCCATTTGATCACCCACCATTTCCAACTAGACATCAAGCTCGTATAAATAGTAAGTTTTGTTAACTTGCACTGGTTCATTATCATTTGAGCAGATCCTTTTACTTTATTGTTAGTTTCAGCTCCCATTCCCATGCCCCACCATTTTACCTCCCTACAAACTTGACCATTCCTTTACCCACACCCTTAAACTACCCATATCCCTATTTTAATCATTCTTGTGCATACTTGAGACCCACACGAACCTTTCCATTGCCCTTCTATGCCCATCTAGCCTCAGATATGTCACCCCACCCTATTTTACTAAGTTTCCTGTAACATGACCATACCGATGACGGTTACCCAAAACTGTCACTGGTTAACCTAAACTGACATTAGTCATAATAGACTGACGTTAGTCTCTATGTCTTTTACCAAAAACCAAGAACAAAGCTTCTAAACCTCCACCAAATACCCAAAATCACTCTGAATCTCACCCTGAACCATACCAGTACCCTGACCAAGACCTTAACCTTGAGATTCAGTCATAGTTTAGCCTGTTGTGAATCAATTTTCTTATTTTAGACGAATGAGATACCTAAATCATTTTAACTACAGTAATATTTCCTTTATTGATAGCATTAAGTTGTTCTAAATAGTGGGTTGACAACCATTCAGGAAGTGTCACACTTCCCGGATCTAGCACATGCTCGGAAGTCCACTGCATATACTATTTAACTGTTATTTGGTGGTCTTGTTTTCCATTTTAGGTATTTCCTCCAAGAAAAAAGGAATCTCGCATAATCATCTTTGGATTCAGAAGTCATACGAGCGTAATAACCTACAACCAACATCTTAATAGGTATTTCTCCTATCCCTTTACCCTTATTTGTTTCGTCAACATTCGAAGAAATGCTCTAGAATCAAGTGAAACATTTTGGCATGGCCGGTGGGACCCATTCGAGGTTATATGCATTCTTTCATTTCTAGGTGAAAAGGTTGTATGTTTGTTTCTTTGTTAAAACGTTCTTACATTAAATTTTCTCCCCTAGAACCTTCTATTCTTCTATTGTCTAAAATCAATCATATTTTTGGTTCTTTAAAAAGAACACTTCTTCCCTTTCATTAGTATTGCATTAGTGAAAGAGCATCCCTTCTCTTGTTCATCTTTTTTTCATCGAATGCACCATTTTAATTTGGGTTTAAAACTCGTTTCATTTCATTCTGCTTCTCTGAATTATCTCACATTAATTGAGGGAAACCTATATGCTGGAAGTCATACCCAGTTTATGGTTGATAAACGAATCATAGAAAAGCATTTCCTTTATTTTTCTCTCTCTGAGGCTTACCCATATATCAAAAAATTAAATTATATAAACATTCTTAAACAACATCTCACCCAGAAGAAGTTGTACGTGATCACATGATCACGACATAGTGGGCACCCTGCTAGTTATCTCTATCCAGTAACACATTAGAGGACGGCCTACCCCCACCATAACATACCTGAAACCTCTCCTTGTAGATCTCCTTCTTCGTACGAAGTCATCCTCACCAAAAAATTTCAATTCTAAAGTTCATGAGTTAGTCCGTAAATAGCTTAAGCTAAACAAACGTAATAGAAAAAGCACTCTTACGATCGTATTTTTCTTAGTGTTTATGCTTGTCTTGCATTTTGAGGTGAGAGGTAACATTCTTCATTTTTTAAAATTTCCACTTACATGATCCTTACCACAGTTGGTGTATTCAAGCTTCATCTAAGTGTGCCTGGATCATATTCTCATCATTCTCATAATTCTGGGTTTGATTCCACATTTTCTTCATCTCTATTTCAATTTCACAGTGACCAGTGTCGGTCCAGTGACCACCATCAGTTTCACTCAACCGGCATCGGTTCACTGTTCTTTTGGTTGACCTACCCAAAAGGACACCTATTCACCTTCTTTGACTGTTCAGAGTTTCTGTCACTGTTATCATATTCACTTACCTTGTAATTCCATCAGCATCTTGCATACTAGGCAAAGTATTGGCATTTTTCCTTGTTTTAACCAACTATCCACTTTCCACAGTGACTAACTACGGTTACCTGAGACCGGTGTCAGTTTAACCTAACTGGCATCGGTTAGCATGTGTGATTTTCCAGTAGACATTTTAACCCCGATTCACCTACCACCGCCTATTTATCCTATCTCTGCTATATTTTTGCATCATTTACAGAAAGTAGTCCATCCATGTCAGTGCTTGTTCACATGGTGCTAACCTGAAGCCAAGCAAACACCCTCATATTCCACGCAATTCATCAACCACTCCCACCTAGTCCTTCACCACCTTCTATTTTATCACTCATAGATCCTACCTAACCTATCATTTTCACCACAGGAGATGAGGAGTTCGCATGAATCCTTGACCAGAACCCTTTTGCCTTGCATTTTTATCTTTCCCACTCATCCAATTGAGATGCCTTGGGTTAGTTGACATATGCCATGCCCGTATCTATCCCCCCGACACTCAATCCTAATTTTGCTCCAGCCTCTTCTAGCTCTGTGCTACCTTTATTTGCCGTGCCCCTGTCATTTCGCAGTTGTGCCCCATACCTGTTATGACCGCTGCATCTTCCACATCTATTGCACCCGCTACATCCACTATACCTTTTCCAACCACCCAAAACATAACTTCATCCACACCTATTGTCTCGTATATACCCATAGCTACACAACCACCTCCGGTGTCGGTGACCACTACCCCTTTCCAAAATGTTGTCCTTTCTATCCCATAGTCCTTAGCCCCCATTACCACCAGGGTCACCATGACCCTTCCACCTCCATATACATACTATCAGCATCCTCCTGTTTCATCTATCATTCACTCTAGGTACGTACCCCCTATTTCATTCCCTCCTTCTCAATCTACCTATATGGCAACGCCATATACTAGAATGCCACCCTCGTCATATGCCCAACACCAACCCTCTTACACTATAGGAGTCACCCAACTATCACAACCTACCAATGATCTAATGAAGTTAATGATGGATAAGATGCAGACATTAGAAGCATCGATTTCTGGTTCCCATAGCACTCTCACCTATAATGAGATTTGTAATGAGAATATACACCCATCCATTCCTACCTGTCCATATACCATGCATTGGGAAATGCCTAAATTAAACCATTTTAATAGCAAAAAGGACCCGCAACAACACTTACAGTCTTTCAAACACGGTTGTTATCTGATTTCCCATGATGATGCTTTACTTCTGAGGACCTTTCCCATGTTTTTAACCACACTTGCATTAGACTGGTATAGTGGGTTACCTAGGCATTCTATCTTCTCATTAAATTAGGTAGCCCAAGCCTTCTTGGATCACTTCTCCATCAATGTCATTAAGAAGGTTACCATGACTGACCTCTACTCTACGCGTCAGTATGACGACGAATCTATCATATATTTTGTTACTCGTTGGCGTAGCCTAATCAATTAACTCACATTCCAACTACCACAAGCCGAACTCATAGAGCTCTTCACATAGGCTTGTGCTAGACATATCTTACCGACCCTGTAGGTCCATAATTTCTTAACCTTCGATGAGGCATTCACCATGGCATGGAAGCTAGATATTCGGGCCATTGAAGAGAAGAAAATCCAACTATGCCATAAGAATTCAACATTCAAATCAAATGATGCCTCTTTTGCTTCAAAACCATAGAATAATTATTCAAAAGCCAAGGGAACCACTAACACAGTGGTACTCAAGGCCGGCCCATCTCATCCATCAAATTAGGCTAGTCCCTCATCTAATCTTTCTCCTGTCTAGACTTTTCAATTCAGACGGGAACAACGAAAATACACCCCAATTGGGGAACCTTATTCTTCTATCTTAGAAAAGCTCATTAAACCTGGGTCCATCACCTTTCCTCCCATAGAACCACACGCTGGTTTTGATCCTGCTTGCCCCACACCTGCATGGTATAAAGAGCAAAACTTCTACAACTATCATCGAGTGAAGGCTTGGGCTCTGATTGAATGAGAAAATTTGCATCAATTTCAAAAACATTGTCCAAGAAATGGTCGAGAAAGGCGAGTTAACCTTATATAATCCTAATGCACCTACTAATCAAACCCTACACATCTTCAAGAAACCCTTTCCTAATCATGCCCCTTATTCTAATCAAACTAGAGAGTCCTCAACTCCTGATAGCCATACCCGTGAGGTCCATGCTATTTTCAATGATACATCCATTACTGCCCAATTACCTCATATTCCTTCCATATAGGAAATCTTAGCTTGAGGTCCTCCACATACACTTGAACCCACTTCAGCTACTCCTCCACCCACAGAGGTACACCCTTAGTCTCCTCTCTCACCCATGAAGGAGAATCCTGTTAACATCGAAACTACTTCACTTTGATTTCTCCACCTAGAGAGCTGTCACCCACAATACTTCTCCAGTCCATAAAAGATACTTGTTTATGTCCTCCACTCACAGAGGAGCACCCATTATCTCCTCCAAACACAAAGGAGCACCCATTTTCTCCTCCACCTATCAAGGATCTAGTAGAAATACCTTTTCCTCAAGGTGACCATTCTTCATCAGTTACCTAATATTCTGTGGACTTACTTTCGACTCTCTTACCCATGGAAGTCGAAGCTAGCAAATTCCCCTTCTCTAAGACTCATTTTACGGGAATTGCCATTGGATCCTCATCAACCTCACCTATAGCAGTGCCTTTTTCATGCCTAGATAATCACCTAGATTATGTGGATAGGACCTTAATTTTGGGGTGACCTCTTCTTCCTGTCTCAACACAAATGTAGATGTCACTTGCTGAAACTTCCACTATCTACCTGAAAATATTTCATCCAATTGAACCAAAAAAAACTACAACTATCGCAAATTCCACCACGATACCCCTCATGACTCAACTCACACCTCTACCCATAACCCAACATGCATCTAAAATCAAACCCACACCTACATCATCTTCCTTGCCTAAACCTATTACCGCCTTAGGGGTCATCCCAACCGCTAGCCTTACTCATCCACCCATGAAATTAGATTTAGCTACATCCTCCAAAGCCAACACCAAACCTACTCTGGCCCCCACATAAAAGAACCAATCCCATAAGTCTCATACTCCAACCTCACCGACTACACCTTCATCACCTTCACCCTTTTCATTCATCCTAGGACCTCGCCTCTCTAACACGGTTAAGAAACCTCCACCTGCTAGTAAACTAAAAATGCAGGAACCCATTCAATGCTCATAGACCTCTACCATACCCAAGAACCCGACATGACTTACGCCCGTACCTGTAACATCTTTACCACTCATACCTACAATACCATCGATAGCTTCTGCACTACCCCCAACATTTCAATCTCTTTTTCTCACACCTCCTTCATGACCTATGCCAACTAACTTCACAACACCTTCGTTATCCCCATGGGTGACACACCCCCTTCTGCCATCTACCTTTCCCTCTAGAGTTCATGTGCCCATATCACCTTTACCCAAGAAGGTGCAACATAAAGACAAAAATCCACTACCCTCTAATAAGGTAGTCAAAACATCCACACAATCTCCTACTAGTTTGTCTACCATACCCCTACCCAAAAAAACACGACCCAAACCTACGATCACACCAACGCCTAAAACCATAGCTCAACCTACTCCCCTTTATGCAAATATTGTTCCTCTATAGTCTGTCGTGCCTACACCTAAACCCACCTTCACTTCCCATTGCGATCCACTAGTAGGGTTCTATGCCAAAATCTTAACCAACCTCCTTGAAACTTATGTCATCACATTACCACCTCTCAGACCTTATGACCCACTCAAACCCAAACCAAAGGGGTTCAACAACACCAAAGTTTGTGCCTACCATCATGTGTCAGGGCATGATGTAGAGAACTATAAAGATTTAAAAACCATGCTTATCGAGTTTTGTCCTCCCAAAGAAAACTTTGATGATGATGACCTTCTTGATGACGACCCCATTTCACCAACACCCATTCCCACATCTCTTCCCTCATTGCCTACTCAATGACCCAGACCTTTACCCCCACAGCTCCGAGAACCACCTCTAAGATTTGAAATTAACATGGTTCACATCAAATAACTCATAAAACCTCCACCCAAATGTCAGTGTGTTCAACTCATCCCACAAGGTTCCTTCTTGCCACTGGGATTTTTCCCTTCATGTCACTATACCTTTCATGGCTCACGTACCTCACCTACCTCCCCACCTAGGATCAACATGATCAACGTTGCTACCTATGCTTAGAAGGACAAAGGAAAGGAAAAGGCAACTGACTCACCAAAAAATCCTATACCCAACATACCATCTACACCCACACCTAAAATCACTATCCACGGTCCCACATATCCTATTTATAATGGGGTCACACACCGCGTGATGCTCAAATAACTACACCAATCCCCCCTCAAAATTTCCTTATATGACCTCATCTAAACCTCGGAATCCCATCATCAAGCTCTCATGGAGGTCTTTCAATCTTTTGAAGTTTTATCCAATGATCATACACCCGTGGCCTCCTTTATCACACCCCATCATGTATCCTCATCAGCTACACCTCCAACTACTCATCAAGTAGCATCCCTTGGCTTCTCAGAGGAAGAGATCACACCACACCAAAATGATGACCCAGACCTAGCTCTCTTCATCTCTGTCCACATCAATTATATACGTGTACGACATGTTATGATCGATGGGGGCACTAGAATTAATATAATTTCCACCCATGCATTCAATCAAATGCGCATACCTAAACTTTGCATTGTCATCTTGCGTTCATTCAACGATGCTATCACCCATACACTTTGAACCATCATCCTCCATGTTCATGTGGGGCCCTGCACTATTCCAGAGTTATTTTACGTCTTGGAGGGGGACTTTTAATATAACCTGTTGCTTAGTAGAACTTAGATTCGTGTCATGGGTTGTGTTCCTTCCACTTTGCATCATTGTGTGAAGTTTGAGCATGAAGGATACACCTATACAATTCCAACTGACATGTCACCTTTCAAAATTTACAACATGCTTTATCGACCCAATGACATGCTCATACCCATCAAAGCATATACCTCCACAACCACTACCACATCACCTACACCTCCCCTCACCAGTACAGCTGCTGCCTTAACCACACCTACATCCTCCATTCCTACCGCTGCCATAACCACCACAGCCGAACCATCAGACTCCCAATTCATTAGCTCCACCTCTGATCTGACCTCTGACACATCCTCTATTTTAGCTACCCACATACTAACCACCGATCCGTTTGAAGGAATTTTTCAATGCCTCACTCTGGAAGAGTATTGCCTATATACTGTCAACACATTCCTTACTCTGCAAGAGTATGGAAGTCTTCACCAACACTCTCATTATGATCACCATATAGGAGAGCACCTCCTATATGGTCCTCCCCACCTTTGTACCAATATCACCTATGGGGGATTTGATACTACCACTTACACACTTGAACCACTGTCACAAACCTGCCCATTTTTTGTTGACTTCCAATCACTTGCCAATCGTCGTTTCACCCACACCTTCTTGCTTCGATGTGCATGGAAAGGTTTTGGTTTTGGATTTTAGGAGAAATGCCACCATATTGTTATTCCATATACTACCCGCAAACGTAATGATCGTAGTGGTATTGGATTTATGGAACCACCTATCAAAAAGGCATGCATTGAACTTGTTGATGATTTTTGCACTTGTGCAAAAATGGGCAACTCGAAACTTCGTTACGATGGATAGAATTGGTGAAGTATACCTAAGCTAGGGGAGATCACATTAGATTATGTTGTTACTGACTGATTTGTTTAAAAGATTACATGAAATCTGTAACTATGTGTGCTATTACAAAATGTAATAGATCACATAGTCTACAATTTCATGATCATCCTCAGCAAAAGAACACAAGCCCCGAAGGATAGTTATGTTGTCTTGGTGAGAACATCCAATTACAGAGTAGGTGAAGTGTAAAGTTTTGGAACAACAAACATAAGTGCAGATCACATAAAATCAAAGTTCATTACTGAATGTTACAAGTTCTATTCAATGTTATTTCCTTTATGATTAAGACATTCAATTATGTTACTGAGTTGTTTAGTTCATTATACAATCCATATAGAAAGCAAAAATGCAGAAAGAGATATACAACTCATTTACAAAATTCAATGTTTTATTCACAAGGAGAGTCAAATGTTTCCCACACAAGCCGTGGGATGTAACTAAAAAGTAAAGTACAGCTACTGAAAAGAAAAATACACATGCATGAAGGAGAAAGCAAAGGATTATGAGGGTGAACCCATCATTGCCTTATATATTCTTCTTTGTGCAGAGCATCTCCTTGCCAACTCCTTCATCCTCAAGTCATGGTACCTGAAAAGAAAAAATAAGTCAACCATCAGTTACGAGCTCAGGGATCAAACCATATTCCTACACTATCCTACTTCGTGCATATGAATCTTCCCCTAAATAGGAGATGTATTCTACTTGAAGGAAAAACTCCATGCATGCTTTAATCACTCAGAAAGAAGAAAGTGAAAAGAAAGAAGAAATCATGGACATAAGAGAGGCCAAAAAGCCTAAATATTTCCTAACTATTTTCCTAAGTGTGCAGGTACAGGTTGCAGCCAAAGAGAGAAATAAATAAGTCATAAGTACTTGCTAAGAAGAAGGAAAAGTGCAACTCAAAATTCATTAAACATTTTACAAATGGAAGAGGTTAGAGCTCAGAAGAGATAATAGAAGACAAAAGTATTTTTTTTAGTTTGCAAAGAAGAGGGAGAATCAGATTTCAACAAGCTGAAGCTAAAAGCAAAAAGGATTACAGCTGAAATAGGATGAGAGAGAAGATTCTAAAAAAATTTGACAGGGCTTCGCCTTATAAAATCAGCATTTCATATTTTTCAGCATACATATCAAATTTGTAATGAAATGAAATATAGTATATAATGTAGAAAAGAATTCTTTATAACTTAAACATCTAAAGTGAATTGAAATTGCAAGATAATCTTACAAATTTCAGCTTTTCTAAGTTGCAGTTTTCAAAATAAAGTAGATATGAGAGCACAAAATTACTACAATATCAATGAAGTACATTCATTCAAGAAAGGTAGTACTCATCTACAACATAAAAAGAAGCCATTATAGGTGAACAAAAGAATCTATCTCATGATGACATTAAAAGTAGATACAGGAATAGTTTGAAGTAAGCTACAGAAGACACAAAGTGCATGAATGATCATCATATAGTAGTAATACAATAAAATACCAGATTAAGCTACAGGTCTTCATGAACTCAACCTTTTCAGAATAGATGGGATACTTACAGGCAAGGAACATGTCCATGCTGAAAATGGATGGAAGATGGAATTTTGGAAAAATTTTGCCAGGGCTTCGACATGAAAAATCAACATTTTACATTTTTTTAGTATTCCAGAAATGTTAGTATAAAAGAAATAAAGCCTCTATCTGAGAGAAACAAGCTTCAGAGATCAAAATTGAATGCAACATTTACACCTACAAAGATAAAAGTTATCTATAGTTTTAGAACAGATGAATTGCTTGTAACTTCAAAAAAACTTCAATACAAAATTCATGGTTAAACAGAACCAGAAGCAAATCAAAGTACACAACATGCTAAATTATACTTCAGAACTAACTTCAATACAAGATTCATGGTTAAAAAGAACCAAGGAAATACACAAATAATTAAAGAGATCTTCTTGATCATTGAAGACACGAAAAACAAACTATCAAACAGAGTGCAAAACCTCAAGGTGATAAACATTGAGGTAAAGGAATCTACACAAGGATGAAATTCCTAAAGTAAAAAGTCTGGTCAAGATGCAGGGAACTTAATGTTTCACTAACAAGAAGTAAATCTCAATCCTTCAGAAGGCCTTACTATTTTTCGAAAAATAATGACAAAATCAAGAAATAAAATGAAAAATCTGAATACCCATTTCAGGAGGCCTTTTCCTACAAACAAAAAGTTCCACAGCCTACATTCTAGGGATAATTTTATAAAGAGTGGATCCAAGTAGAAAGTAAAAGAGCTTGACACATTATTTAGGACACGAACTTAGGTGGGGGAACTTTGAATCAAAAAACTCACACATATACAAATCAAAGAAACATTACTGTATTTCAGAGCTTGTTATTCCCATTAAAATCGGATTCAAGTTACATTATAAGAGTGTGTACAGATCCTGACAATTGATAAAAACATTAATTGGAATCATTAAAGTTCAGATAAAGGAGATAAATCTTAGTTTAAGGTTCAACTCGAGATGACCAAGGCCGAGCCATAGATATTTAGTAAACCCTCAAGGAAAAGTCCAGAATCGGGCCAAAATGAAGTTTGAATACCCAAAATCAAGAAACGTTCAGACCTGGAGTTAAGGGAGGAGCAATACTGTAATGAAATAATGGAGACCCAAATGAATTTTGAGCTCAAAAATGCAAATCTTCCAAAGGCAGAGAGGTTCAGATATCATTAATGGTGGAGGAAGTCACATGACACAAACAAAGTTGAAGAAACCGTCATAAGTGCAATTGTAAAGAAAATGTACCCAACGTTTGAGCACTCTTAGCAACACAGAAACTTTAGAACCAGTTAAAATTTGGATAATTAGAAGGTGTCGACCATCAAAAGTCATATAGAAAGAAAGGCCATATTTTGTAACAGGATCCATCACGTTTCTACCTCAAAAGAAATAAGCTACAGATCCAGTTCAGTAAAGGATTTCTTTTCATTTTACCAAATACCCATGAAGGGAATCAGACTTACCAGTCACAAAGATCAAAATCCAAAAGTAAATCACGAACTCAAGTGCCAGTGACCTTGCTTACCCAGAAGCTTGCACAACTCTGCAAAAGGTGAAGACACAGGAAACCTGAAAAGCACTAACAGTGGCGGCCATTCAATGAAGTAAAACAGAGACTAAAAATAACGCAGTGTCGAGCTCACAGATCAAATACTTCCGCTCACAAAGCTTCATAAACTCATAGAACTAGTGTGTAGAGAGTCCATGCATCAGGAAGATGGAAATGGTTTCAAGGAAAAGATTTTTCCAGGGCTTTGTCCGCATTACAAAAACCAAATGAAGTGATCATTATGGTCGAAGCCATCCCTTACTATGGAAACTCGAGAGATGAGTCAAGAGGACTCAACTACAGTCAAGGATCAGCAATGAGAAAGCATCAAGGATGAAGATCAAAGGCCGAGGATAATGCTCAGGGCTCAAAATGATTAACTACAGTCAATGTCACCTACCCTATTAAATGCAAGGGGTGAAACCCTAACCGCAGATCGAAGATCAACGACTCGTGATCAAACAGAGGTGAAATCAATGGCCCAAAATGATCAACAATATCAAAGAAAACTCAACCTGAGTTAGGTTTCCACTGAAAAAATTCATGGAGGGGTGAGTCACTATGGGGAAGGGGCTAGCCCACATCATCAAATCAAATAATAAATCATTGCAAATGACTTTCGAAAGTCTAACTTTAGTGCATGCTTCAAATAATCAAAAGGGGCCGACCAAATCATATACCATGATCACCGAAAAAGGTGAGTTTTATAATATGCCAAGGCCAACATGATAAAAGTTGGTCAAGCATAATATGGTGGCCTTTACAAAGTGCCCCACATATTTAAAAAAAAAAAAACCATAGTATATAGCTAAGTCCACAAAAGTTGCCAAACCCAATGAAGACAAGAGTTCACAACCACAAGTGGTCCCCACTTCAAGGAGCTAGGGTTGATTTGCAAAGCGTCACTCATGTGACCATTTTTAAAGGAGATGTCAATATCAGAACATGTGCACATAGCAGGTGGTCCCCACAGGAGGAATTATTTTGCAAATATTGCTAAGTATTGTAATTATTTTGCTTACATACAAGGAGTTTTTTTTTGCATGCCTTCATAACAGGACAAAATAGAGAAGAAGACAAAGTTGCATGTTCATGGAAAGAGAATTGCCTAGCAAGCAACCTTATTTTTTAGCAAATTATTCATCCTTCTTTTCTTAAAAATAGAACAGTCAACTTCAGTTTGACTGTAATGTAAGTAAGGCTAATAATGCCTATTTGTAATTGCATGCTCTATTTTTCCCTTTATCTATTATTAAATAAAGGATAAAATTAAGATGCATGGGTGAGTACAAGCCTTAGGCTATTTTTAGGGAGAGGGTGAATTTTATTTTTTCTATATATTGTGTGCCTTTGCAAAGCACAAGGGAGGACTGGAGGACTTTTTGGATATATGAGTACTGAAGCAAATTTTTCCAGTTTTACCCTCTGAGTGTGAAGTATTTTCTACCTTTCCAAGTTATTTTGCAGTCTTGTGTATGTTTCTATTAGTCTTGTGAATGCAAATTCCCTAATCAATTACCTTACCCTGCTGCAAATTAAGTCTTTTCTACTTAATTTTAATGTGCATGTTAACTTATTAACACTGTTGTGATCTTCCCTCAGTGCAATCAAGTGTTTTTCCCTTAGATATTCTGCAGAAAAAATATTGGTTCATGCATCAAGAATCCTTCCCAAATCAGTTGTGCATATACTCGGTCAAAGCCCTCATACAAATTTGGTGTATCACCTTAGTTTTAGTCATTTTTACAGTCATCTTTTACTCTCAAAACTCCAAAAATTAGTTTAGTATACACCAATAAGGAACCGGCCTTGATACCAGAGACTCACCTCAAAATATGGTATACCCACAGACCTGAGGTGTTTCCATTGTATCTATAAAAGAGAGAGATCATTTGTGTAAGCTTAGAAAACCTACAGCCATCTCTCTACAGGGTGACACTTTCGAGAGAACATTTTTTGGCACGCCCGGTGGGACAATGAATCAGATCTGCATACAAGTTTCAGATCTACAACAGATTTACAACAAATTAAAAGTCACTTTCAGGAGAAAATGCAGCTAATTTATTGTAAAGATTTTATGATCTTTTAGCGACTCCGTAAAGCTGAATTCAGGCCAGTATTGCAGCATGTTCCATGCCTAAAGTGACTACAAGATCATCGGTAAGAGGAATTTCTTTTGATTTTGTTTCTTTACCTTTGAATTTCACTAGAAGGATAAGAGTTGGTAATACTTTGCCTTATAATAGACTTGGTTTTGGTAACCCTCCAACTAATATTCCTTCACCACATGTCAATTTTTCTATCAATATCCCAGTTTTTCTAATGGCCCAACAACCACCCAGGAATTTTGTGCCCTTTACTAATGGTAGCCCATTAGTAATTCCAAGTTTATCATGATATTCCCAATGCTGCCATGAAAATTTTTTCCATCATTTATGGGTGAAAATCAGGCTACACCAGCTGAACATATAAAATATGTTACAGCCCTATGTGTAGTCCATAGTATCACTCACGAAGACATAACCCTAAGACTCTTAGCTGCATCTTTTAAAGGGCAAGCCTTGCAATGGTATAGAAACTCAGAAATTAGAAGCATAGGAACTTGGGATATTTTAGGTGAAAAATAGATGAAACAATTCAAAGACAACTCAGATCATTTGTCTCTCATTGAATAGTTATCTACTATTAAAAGAGCTCCTAATGAATTTATGTCTAGTTTCAATATCCGTTTTTCCAGAACTTGGAAAAGAATTCCAGTAAGTGTCAAGCCTCAAGCTGATCATGCTTTCCTTTATTATCTTAGAGCATTAAATAGTGATATCTCAACTATGATTCAGTCAATGGGTGGAGAGACACTCCCAACAGCTTATGATATTGCTATCTGAGCTGAAAATAGCCTTATTCAAGCTGGAAAGTTAGCACCAAGGCCATCAATGCCATTTTTGGCAGATTTAGCACCTATTCCTCAGCCTATTACAATCATAGAAGCCACTGTTGTAGCTCCATCAGATGATGTATTCAAAGCTTTATAGAATATGGGGAATGAGATGACTTCAATTGAGAACAAAATTGCATTACCTAGCAGACCCTACCAAGCTCCTTATCATCCCTATCAATAGAATCAACAAAACAGGTAGCCTATCAACAGAATCAGAATTATAGGCAGCCTTACGAGCAAAGGGAGTTTGACCCAAAAGATCCTAGTTCCTCTAATGATTTAGTTCTAGTTAATATGGTTACAGAGGAGTGGTTTCAGCCTTGCAATCAACTTCTTTCATTCGCCACTTGCCAAAATGGTTTTCTAAATCTAAATATTGTTACGCAACCTCAATCTGAAACATTGTTTATGCCTCAAATGGAGGGTGGGCAGCAAGAAAATCATGTTCAGAAAGCACCTGAACAATAATTTAGTCAGTTTTAATGAGGAGGATTTCGTTGCAGTCACTACTAGGGCTCAAGGGAGGGCTGCTGAAAAATCAAAAGAAATAGAATAGGCCCATCCTACCTACTTTCACTGATAAGACAACATCTGCAGCTCCAAAGTAAACCAACAACCCTGTTGTTCCTAAAAAATCAGCAAGTTTCCTAATTGATAAAGCCCATCAAAGATAGCTACAACCTGATCCAAGAAGACTGTTTATAGCTCAGATATCCAAGGTAGCTAAGTAGAATTAGTTTTCGCTAAGGCCTATTCTAAGATAGTTGATTCTGTCTCTAAGACAATTGCTTCTTTTAACATTGTTGATGTAATGAAAAAGCATAATGTTAACATCTCAATGTGGGACGCTATAAGTATTCCTGGACAACAAGATTTACTTTCTCATGAACTAGCTAAGCTGGAGATTTCTTCAAATACAACAGAGAAGGAAGTTCAGAAGATAGACATGGTCCTTGGAACGTTTGAGCAAGACCGTATTAAAGAAGTTAAGTGGATGGTTCAGAAAGTTCTGAATGCTCATGACATCAAGAAACCACCACCATTTTATTTATCACTGATCATTGGAGAACATTTAGTTCATAATTGCATGGTGGACAGTGGTGCAAGTAGCAAAGTTATGCAAAAAGCAATTGCAGAAAAATTAGGCTTGCAGTATGAGCCTACAGAAAGGAGTGTCTTACAGGTTGATGGAACTGCGCAACTAATACGGTTGGTATAATAAAAATTTGGAGGTAACGTTACATGCTTGCCCAAATGTTTCTATTCTGTAAGATGTTATTGTTGTGGATCTACCTCCATATTTTTCCTTGTGCTTATCTAGAGATTTCACAGTGAAAATAGGAGGTTATCTCTCTTCAGATTGGTCCTTATTTTTCACCACACGTTATGGAACTAAGGTTACTATCAATTCATAACCATTGGCTAGATTCCATATTGAGCCTCATTCTCCAAATGTAGTAGCTAATTACTCAGCTTTAGAGCAATCTGATTTTGATGATGTAGCTCAGGTTTCAGCATTAGATGGTGTTTCTAACATGTTTATGGATGAAAAGATAGTGAAAGAACATGCTCATGATCCTTTTAAGGAAGCTGAAGAACAATTGTTTGGTGTATATTGTATTCATGAAGAAAATAAACCACTTCCCTTGTTGTCCAAGATATAAGACTCAACAGAAGGAATTTGGAAGCTTCATTTCATTGGAGCTAAGAACAAAATGGGATAGGGAGTAGGTCTAATGCTCACTTCCCCAATGAACGAAAGGTATTTCTCAGCTCCGAGTCTCCAATTTTCATGTACTTGTAACATAGCTGAATACAAAGCTTTAATTCATGGCTTACTTTGGGCCAGAAAGAAAGGTATCAACACATTACAAATCTTTGGTGATTCTGAGTTAGTTATCAATCAAGTAAAAAAATTTAATGTTTGTAAGAATCCACTAATGAAGTCTTACAAACATAGAGTTTCAGACTTAATGGAAGATTTTGAAGCTATTAATTTTCAGTCTATTCTAAGAGCCGAAAATAAGCATGCAGATAGACTTGCAGAAGTTGGTGCTAGTTTCGAAGTGCTGGAATAGATTGAAAACAAAAAAATTCAGCCTCATATTAAGTTAATTGTCATGCCTTCTATACCTGATAATGAATCAAATTGACAATTTTTTGAAAGTGATCATCAAATCTATAGGTTTTTACAACAAGAAGCTGAATTCTCTGTAGTTAATCAAGATAAGTTACATCATTTATTTGGTGATCAGATTGTTCAGTTGAAGAAAAATAAATTTCCTCGAGGTCTGGTTACATTGGAAGACATCTTCAGCACTAACGATCAGTTAAGAAAGGTGAAGACTAAAATGTCAACCCCCTCGGATAATTATGAAGAGATCTTGGTTGATGAAGGGAAAAAGTTATTTCTTGGAAAGGTATGTTCCTCAGCTGAAAAATAGTCATTTATTAATCTTTGCAAAGAGTTTAAGGATGTCTTTGCTTGGAAATACCAAGATCTAAAAGGATTTGATCCCAGTCTAGCACAACATACAATCGAGTTACATCCAAATGCTAAGCCTGTAAGATAGAAATAGAGGCCTGTAAATCCAAAAATAGAACCTTTGATGAGGAAAGAGTTATCCAAGTTGATCGAATCAGGTATTATTTTTCCAGTTAAGCATTCAAGTTGGGTAGCCAATCTTGTTCCTGTTAGGAAGAAGAATGGTGAAATCAAACTATGTGTAGATTTCAGAGATCTTAATAAAGCTTCATTAAAAGATCATTACCCACTTCTGAATATGGATCATATTTTGAGAACAGTCTCAGGTTTAGATAGACTATCTCTTCTAGATGGTTACAGTGGCTATAATCAAATTTTAGTTTGAGAAGAAGATAGATACAAAACAACTTTTACTACCAAGTGGGGTACCTATGCTTACAAAAGAATGCCTTTTGGTCTTTCAAATGCCGAAGCAACGTTTCAACATGCAATGGACATGGCTTTTCGGAACACTTGTTAAATAAATGTATTCTTGTTTATTTGGATGATATTACCATGTTCTCAAAGAATCCAGAAGAACATCTCATGCATTTAAGGCAGACTTTTTAGCTATGCAGGTAGTTTGGAATATCTTTGAATCCACTGAAGTCTATCTTTTCAGTACATCAAGGTAAATTACTTGGCCATATTGTTTCTAAGCAAGGTTTAGTAATTGATCCTTTCAGAATCAAAGCTATATCACAGCTATCATTGCCTCATCATAAGAAGGCATTGCAAAGTTTTCTTGGAAAAATCAACTTTGTTAGAAGATTTGTTCCAGATTTCATAGCATTGGTCAAACCGTTAACATATATGTTAAAGAAAGAGAAAATGTTCTCTTGGACCAGCAAAGGAAAGGAAGGTTTTGAAGCAATTAAATCAGCTATCTCTCAGGCTCCTACTCTTACAAACCCAAATTTCGATAAAGATTTTACAATGTATGCACTTGCAGGAGCTGAAACAATCTCAGCTATTTTGACTCAGGTTAATGATGAAAATATTGAGCAGCCAATTGCTTTCTTTGGACAGAGTTTGCATGATTACGAAACAAGGTACACATTTCTTGAAAAACAAGTACTTTCAGTAGTCAGAGGACTAAAGAATTTTAAGTACATGCTTTCAAACAATAAAATTCACGTTCTTGTTTCTCATCCAAGTGTGAAAGTTTTCCTTTTAAATAAAGAATTGAATGAGAAAAGAGCACTGCTGGATAACGAAGGTTATGGAATATGATGTTGATATCCAGGTTGCTAAGATAGTTCAAGGTAAAGGTTTATGTGAACATCTAATTGCTGATATGGAAAAACAACAAGCTGCAGAACCCAAAGATTCAGAACAACATGCTGAAATTGTGTATCAGCAATCAAATATCATGGTCCAACCAAGAAATCAACAACCTGAACTTGCTCAAGAGATCCAAGAATCAAGGTGGATGACTGATTTGGTTAACTACTTACAACATGGCACCTATCCAGAAGGTATGGATAAGAATAAATGAAGATATTTCAGATTACAAGCTATTCCTTATCTTTTCATTAATGGTGTATTGTTCAAAAGGGATATAAATGGGATCTTGTTGCGATGCGTTAATTATGAAAAAATTCAAAAAAAATTATCAGAATTCCATGAAGGACCTGCAGGAGGTCACTTCTCAGCACATATGACAACTTGAAAAATTATGAAAGCAGGTTACTATTGGCCTAGCATATTCAAAGACTGTTTTGAATGGATTATAAAGTGTAAGAAATGTGCTTTCTTTGTTGGAAAAGAACGTCTTGCTTCGTTGCCTTTGCAACCTATTTCATCTTATCAGCCTTTTATGCAGTGGGGTCTTGATTTTATTGGCATGATAAACCCACCTTCATCACAAGGACATAAGTGGATCTTAACTGCTACATATTATTTTACATGATGGACTAAAGCAATAGCCTTGAAAGATGCTAATGAAGCTTCGATACTATCCTTTTATGAAGGCATAGTTTATAGATTTGGTGTTCCAACAACAATCATATTAGATAATGCTTTAGCATTTCTTGGTGCAAAGGTAACATATTGGGATGTCAAACATAGAATATATCTGAGTTCCTCATTTAATTATTACCCATAAGGTAATGGCTTAGTTGAAAGTACTAACAAGAATCTGTTAAGAATCATCAGAAGAACACTCAAGGATAATCAAAGAGCTTGGCATCTAATGTTGAATTCCACACTTTGGGCTGACAGAGTGACTCCTAAAAGATCAGTTGGCAATTTACCATACAAGCTTGTATATGGAAAAGAAGCAAGAATGCCTATTTTAGTTGAGTTACCCGCATTAGATTTGCTATATCAAATGGAGCTACTTGAGAATGAACCATTGTAGGTTCGTTATGTAGAGTTAATGGAATTACAAGAGCTAAGAAATCAAGCTCATTTAAATATGGAAAAGAATCATGAACAAATCAAGAATACTTTTGACAAGAAATCCAAATTTAGAGTCTTCAATGAAGGAGATATTGTGTTAAAGTGGGATGCTGATCGTGCAAATCCAGGAAGACACTCAAAGTTTGATACACTATGGAGTGGACCATATATGATTTCAGTTTGTAAGAAACACAACGCTTTTCAGCTTTCAAAGTTGAATGGAGAGGAACTTCCCATTCCTGTGAATGGTATGTTTCTCAAACACTGTTATTTAAAATCTTATAGTGATTGTTAAAGTAGGATTTCACTTCAATAAGTGTAGTTTTATGCACATTGCATTGTTTTTCAATTCAATAAGTGCATTCATGCACGTGATCTGGTTTACTAGATCCTTTTCTAGCTTTAGTTTGTTTTGGAAGGGTTGGACCTTTCGGAAGGGAAGATTTTGGTTGTATGCTTCGGACTCCATGCCCAGTGGACAAGAGCAAGGCATTGGTATATAAGCTAGCAGGAAGCTTTCCCCGCACGATCACCAAAAATGTTGACAATTTTTGCACTTGTGCAAAAATGGGCAACTCGAAAACTTCGTTAATATGGATAGCATTGCTGAAGTATACCTAAGCTATGGGAGATTACATCAGATTATGTCGTTACTGTTGATTTGTTTAAAATATTACATGAAACCTACAACTATGTGTGCTATTACAAAATGTAACAGATCACATAGTCTACAATTTCATGATCATCCTCAGCAAAATAACACAAGCCCCGAAGGACAATTATGTTGTCTTAGTGAGAACATCCAATTACAGAGTAGGTGAAGTGTAAAGTTTTGAAACAACAAAAATAAGTGCAGATCCTAGAAAATCAGAGTTTATTACTAAATGTTACAAGTTCTATTCAATGTTCTTTTCTTTATGATTAAGACATTCAATTATGTTACTGAGTTGTTTAGTTCATTATACAATCCATACAGAAAGCAAGAAATGCAGAAAGAGATATACAACTCATTTACAGAATTCAATGTTTTATTCACAAGGAGAGTCAAATGTTTCCCACACAAGCCATGGGATGTAACTGAAAAGTAAAGTACAGCTAACTGAAAAGAAAGATACACATGCATGAAGGAGAAAGCAAAGGAGTATGAGGGTGAACCCATCATTGCCTTGTATATTCTTTGTTGTGTAGAGCATCTCCTTGCCAACTCCTTCATCCTCAAGTCATGGTACCTGAAAAGCAAAAATAATTCAACCATCAGTTACGAGCTCAGGGATCAAACCATATTCCTACACTATCCTACTTCATGCATATGAATCTTCCCCTAAGCAAGAGATGTATTCTACTTGAAGGACAAACTTGCATGCATGCTTTAATCACTTAGAAAGAAGAAAGTGAAAAGAAAGAAGAAACATGGACATAAGAGAGGCCAAAAATCCTAAATATTTCCTAACTATTTTTCTAAGTGTGTAGGTATAGGTTGCAACCAAAGAGAGAAATAAATAAGTCATAAGTACATGCTAAGAAGAAGGAAAAGTGTAACTCAAAATTTAGTAAACATTATACAAATGGAAGAGTTTAGAGCTCAAAAGAGAGAATGGAAGATAAAAGTACTTTTTCAATTTGCAAAGAAGAGGGAGAATCAGATTTCAACAAGCTGAAGCTAAAAGCAAAAAGGATTACAGCTGAAATAGGATGAGAGAGAAGATTCTAAAAAATTTTGACAGGGCTTCGCCTTATAAAATCAACATTTCAGATTTTTTAGCATACATATCAAAGCTATAATGAAAGGAAATACAATATATAATGTAGAAAAGAATTCTTTATAACTTAAACAGCTGAAGTGAATTGAAATTCCAAGATAATCTTACAAATTTCAGCTTTTCTAAGTTGCAGTTTTCAAAATAAAGTAGATACGAGAGCACAAAATTACTACAATATCAATGAAGTACATTCATTCAAGCAAGGTAGTACTCATCTACAACATAAGTAGAAGCCATTACAGGTGAACAAAAGAATCTATCTCATGATGACATTAAAATTAGATACAGGAACAGTTTAAAGTAAGCTACAGAAGACACAAAGTGCATGAATGATCATCATATAGTAGCCATACAAGCAAAGACCAGATTAAGCTACAGGTCTTCATGAGCTCAACTTTTTCAGAATAGAGGGGATACTTGTAGGCAAGGAACATGTCCATGCTGGAAATGGATGGAAGATAGAATTCTGGAAAAAAATTGCCAGGGCTTCGCCATGAAAAATCAACATTTTACATTTTTTCAGAATGCCAAAAATGTTACTATAAAAGAAATAAAGCCTCTATCTGAGAGAAACAAGCTTCAGAGATCAAAATTGAATGCAAGATTTACAACTACAAAGATAAAAGTTATCTATAGTTTCAGAACAGATGAATTGCTTGTAATTTCCAGAAAGCACATACAAGATTCATGGTTAAACAAAACCAGGGAAATACACAAAGAATTAAAAAGATCTTCTTGATCATGGAAGACACCAAAAGCTCAAATAGGGTGCAAAACCCAAGGTGCTAAACATTGAGGTAAATGAATCTACACAAGGATGAAATGCTAAAAGTACAAAGTCTCGTCAGAAGTAGGGAACTTAGTGTTTAAGTAAAAAGTAGTAAATATCAATCCTTCAGAAGGCCTTTCTATTTTTCAAAAAATAATGACAGAATAAAGAAATAAAATGAAAAATATGAATACCCATATTAGAAGGAGGCGTTTTCCTACAAACGAAAAGTTCCACAACCTACATTATAGGGATAATTTTATAAGGAGTGGATCCAAGTAGCAAGTAAAAGAGCTTGACACATTATTCAGGACACAACTCAGGTGGGGGAACTTTGAATCGGAAAAATCACACATATACAAATCAAAGAAACATTACTGTATTTTAGAGTTTGTTATTCCCATGAAAATCGGATTCAAGTTACGTTATAAGAGTGTGTTACAGATCCTGACAATTGATAAAAACATTAATTGGAATCATTAAAGTTAAGATAAAGGAGATAAATCTTAGTTTAAGGTTCAACTCGAGATGACCAAGGCCGAGCCATAGATATCCAGTAAACCCTCAAGGAAAAGTCTAGAATCGGGCTGAAATGAAGTTTTAATACCCAAAATCAAGAAATGTTCAGACCTGGAGTTAAGGGAGGAGCATTACTGTAATGAAATAATGGAGACCCAAATGAATGTTGAGCTAAAAAATGCAAATCTTCCAAAGGAAGAGAGGTTTAGATATCATTAATGGTGGCAGAAGTCACATGACACAACAAAGTTGAAGAAACCATCACAAGTGTAATTGTAAAGAAAATGTACCCAGTGTTTGAGCTCTCTTAGCAACATAGAAACTTTAGATCCAGTTAAAATTTGGATAGTCAGAAAGTGTCGACCATCAAAACTCATATAGAAATAAAGGCCATTATTTTGTGACAGGAGCCATCACGTTTCTACCTCAAAAGAAATAAGCTACAAATCCAGTTTAGTAAAGGATTACTTTTCATTTTACTAAATAACCATGAAGGGAATCAGACTTACCAGTCACAAAGATCAAAAGCCGAAAGTAAATCACGAACTCAAGTGCCAGTGACATTGCTTACCAAGAAGCTCGCACAACTCTACAGAAGGTGAAGACACATGAAACCCAAAAAGCACTAACAGTAGCGGCCATCCAACGAAGTAAAACAAAGACTAAAAATAACGCAGTGCCGAGATCACAGATCAAATAATTCCGCTCACAAAGCTTCAAAAACTCATAGAACTAGTGTGTAGAGGGTCCAAGCTTAGGAAGATGGAAATGGCGTCGAAGGAAAAAAAATTGCTAGGGCTTCGCCCACATCACAAAAACCAAATGAAGTGATCATTATGGTCGAAGCCATCCTTTAGTATGGAAACTCAAGAGACGAGTCAACAGGACTCAACCATGGTCAAGGATCAACGATCAGAAAGCATCAAGGATGAAGATCAAAGGCCGTCAAAACGATTAACTACAGTTAATGTCACCTACCCTATTAAATGCAAGGGGTGAAACCCTAACCGCAGATCGAAGATCAACGACTCGTGATCAAACAGAGGTGAAATCAATGGCCCAAAATGATCAACAATATCAAAGCAAACTCGACCTGAGTTAGGTTTCCACCAACAAAATGCATGGAGGGGTGAGTCACCGTGGGGAAGGGGCCAGCCCAAATCATCAAATTCAATAATAAATCATTACAAATGACTTTCAAAAGTCTAACTTTAGTGCATGCTTCAAATAATCAAAAGGGTCCGACCAAATCATATACCATGATCACCGAAAATGTGAGTTTTATAATATGCCAAGGCCAACATAATCAAAGGTGGTTGAGCATAATATGGTGTCCTTTATAAAGTGCCCCACATATTTTTAAAAAAAAAATCCATAGTATATGCTAAGACCACAAAAGTGGCCAAACCCAATGAAGACAAGAGTTAAACACCACAGGTGGTCCCCACTCCAAGGAGCTAGGTTTGATTTACAAAGTGTCACTCATGTGACCATTTTTAAAGGAGATGTCAATATCAGAACATGTGCACATAGCAGGTGGTCCCCACAGGAGGAATTATTTTTCAAATATTGCTAAGTATTGTAATTATTTTTCTCACATATAGGGAGTTGTTTTTTTCATGCCTTCACAATAGGACATAATAGAGAAGAAGACAGAGTTGCATGTTCATGGAAAGAGAATTGCCTGGAAAGTAACCTTATTTTTTAGCAAATTATTCATCCTTCTTTTCTTAAAAATAGAATAGTCAACTTCAGTTTTGACTGTAATGTAAGTAAGGCTAATAATGCCTATTTGTAATTGCATGCTCTATTTTCCCTTTATCTATTCTTAAATAAAGGATAAAAATAAAATGCATGTGGGCGAGTACAAGCCTTAGGCTATTTTTAGGAACAGGGTAAATTTTATTTTTGCTATATATTGTGTGTGTTTGTAAAGCACTAAGAGAGGACTAGGGGACTTTTTGGATATATGAGTACTAAAGCAAATTTTGCTAGTTTTTTCCCTCTGAGTGTGAAGTATTTTCTTCCTTTCCAAGCTATTTTGTAGTCTTGTTTATGTTTCTATTAGTCTTGTGAATGCAAATTCCCTCATCAATTACCTTACCTTGCTACAAATTAAGTCTTTTCTACTTTAATTTTAATGTGCATGCTAACTTATTAGTACTGTTGTGATCTTCCCTTAGTGCAATCAATAGTTTTTTCCTTGGAAATTCTCTAGAAAAACAATTGGTTTGTGCATCAAGAATCCTTCCCAAATCAGTTGTGCATATACTTAGTCAAAGCCCTCATACGAATTTGGTGTATCACCTTATTTTTAATCATTTTTACAGTCAGCGTTTGCTCTCAAAACTCCCATAAAGCAGTTTAGTATACACCAATAAGGAATCAGACCTTGATACCGGAGACTCACCTCAAAATAGGTATACTTACAGACCTAAGGTGTTTCCATTGTATCTACAAAAGAGAGAGATCAATTGTGCAAGCTTAGAAAACCTACAACCATCTCTCTACAGGGTGCACTTTTGAGAGATAACAGAACTTATTGAGGACATTGGCCCCTCTCCACCTTCCTCACCACCATCACCACCTTCACCACCTTCACCGATGGAGTCAATGGATCTAGAATCCATTCCTCGTAATTTTTTTTTTCATAAACATCATTTCCATGGGGCCTCTGACTTATCAACGTGAGGGCGAGGCTCCTTCCTCTCTTCCCTTCTTGTATCCTAAAATGATCGATGATTATACACCTTCGATTAATGTCGTTCAATGTTAGGATGATGAATCTATACTCACCTACCTTGTTTACGAAGACTCATATATTCATCGGTCATTACCATCTGAGACGCAAATCATGTTGAATGAATCGACTATCAAAATCAACATTCATACTCAGGACAACCTGCACATCCTAAAGATCAGTCGAATCTTTAGATGATGCTGAATAAGAATCCATCACTTCCTTTGTCAAAAACCATGACCACACTTTATCTTGGTATTATGCAGACTTGCCTGGTGTTGACCCCACCATAGTGGTCCATAATATCGTAACCATTCCCGATGCCAAATCCATCAAACAAAAGCTACAGAAAATGCACCCTTGCATTGCTTCTCTAGTCAAAGAAGAACTTCAACACCTCCTTTTTTTTTTTTCATCTTACCCATTGATTATCCCTGGTGGATTTCCAACATTGTCCTTGTCATTAAGGTGACAGGGGGACTCCAAATTTACATGGATTTCTATGTCCTCAATCTAGATTTCCTAAAAGACAACTTTTCTTTACCTGGTATTGACCAACTGGTTAACCTTACCGTTGGTCAAGAGATGCTTTCACTCATGGATGGCTTCTTGGGTTATAAACAAATCTTGTTGTCCCCAGAGGATCAACACAAAACTACATTCATCACCCCTTGGGGGACCTTTTGCTACCGATTCATGCCATTTGGCCTTAAAAATGCTGAGGCCACCTATCAATGGGCTATGACTTATATCTTCCATGACATCATGCATTATATATTAGAAGATTACGTTCACGATCTCCCTTCCAAATCTAAACGGCGCTCCGAGCACCTCACCATCCTAAAAACCTTATTTGACTGCCTTATTAAATATTGCATTCGCGTCATACCAAGAAGTGTGTCTTTGTGGTTCTCTCAAGAAAGCTCCTGGGATTTATCATTTCCTTACATGGTATAAAAGTTGACCCTGCTAAAGTCGGGGCCATTCTTGAAATTCCTCCGCCCACTAATCTTAAGCAACAATGTAGCATGTAAGGTAAGTTACAATTTATTCACTGTTTCATCTCGCAATTGTCAGATTGGTGTTAACCATTTCACCATCTTCTCAAGAAGGATGTCTCCTTTAAATGGGATAATGACTTCCATAAATCTTTTGAGGACTTAAAAACAATACCTTCTCCAACAACTCGTACTCATTCCACCTAAAGGCAATCAACCCTTCTACATATACATCTCTAGCTACCGATCACTCCTTCGGGGCCATGCTTGCTCATCACGATGAACAACATAGGGAGTGGGAGGTTTATTACATAAACTGTACTCTTTTAGACTATGAAACCTGATACACCCATGCCAAAAAAAAATTCCTAGCCTTTGTTTTTCGTTGCCATGAAACTCCAACATTACCTACTTAACCACAAAACCTATGTTGTGACCAATACCGACCCCCTACACTTCATGTATGAAAAACCTTACCTAAATCAACCTGCCGCACATGCTGGCTTATGCTTCTAGCTGATGTTGATCTTCGAATTCATCCATCAAAATTCCATCAAGGGCCAAACTATAGCTGACCAATTGGCCGACACACCTCTTTCCAGGGATCAACCTTCTAATTTTAACTTTCCAGATGATTCAATTACTTCCCTTTCCTTGAACGATCCCACATACAAAATGACACTCTTCTTTGATGGTTCCAAGTGTCAGTGTGGGGGTGAGGTAGGTGTTATCCTCATTCCACTTGATGGTAAACCTATACCTTTTTATTTCAAACTAGATTTTGATTGTACCAACAATATTTCTGAATAGGAAGTGCTCGCATTAGGTCTCCAAGCTACCTATGCCTTGGATGTGAAATCCATCAACATCTTTAGTGATTCCCAATTGGTCATAAACCTAGTTAATGGCATATACCAATGTCGTAATGAGACACTAAAAAATGATAAACATCATGTAGACATACTTTTGACCACCTTCGACTACTATACCATTTAAACTATCCAACGTTCAACCAATAAATTTGCAGATACCATGGCTTGCTTGGATTCTCAAATCCCCACTTATCACCATATAAAGAAATCAATCACCCTCTTATTTACCTTGCAAATTTTACTCCATTGGAACCACTACCCCTAACCCGAGTGACCTTTGGTATAAAAAATACTCAGACTACCTTTCCCGTTCCATCTTGCCTACCGACCTCACTCGTAATGGACAATGGGTCTTCCTCAAAATGGTCTCTCGTTACATTATCATGGGTGGCCTCCTCTATAAACACAACTTCGATGGCATTTTCTTACGATACCTTACAAGTTTCGAAATTCCTTATACCATTAAGGAAGTTCATGATGGCATATGTGGAGGTCAATTCAGCGGCCTCATTGTTGCTAAGCGTATTCTTCACCTAGGCTATTACTTCCTAACCCTCAACCACGATTGTTGGGACTACATCAAGTTTTTCTTAAAATGCCAACAACATGCCAACCTTTATCATACACCTAGTTATGCCTTGCATGTTGCACGTGACCTTTGGCCCTTCTCTAAATGGGGTTTGGATCTTGTCAGAGAGATCAATCCACATTCTTCCCAACAAAATCAATGGATCATCAACACTACTGAATACTACACAAAGTGAGTGGAAGCCATTCCTCTCATTTCCACAAAAGCCGAGAAAATATGTGAGTTCATCAATCATCACATCATTTATCACTTTGGTGTCCCACATCGCCTCATCACTGATAATGGAAAACAATTAAAAAATAAAACCTTTCCAAAAATTTTTGACGCCTTTAGCATTCAGCTGTGTTTCTCGTCGCCTTATTATCCACAGACTAACATCCAAGCCAAATCCACCAAAAAAAACCTAAACAAAATTATCATGAAAGTGGTAAATGATACTGGGAAGGAATGGCATACGCACATTCCTTTTTCCATATGGGCATACCGCACTAGTATCCATACTTCCACTGCTACCACACCCTTTTCTCTGGTCTATGGTATAGAGGTTGTTTTGCCTCTCGAAGTCCAAATTCCCTCACTCCACATTTCTCTCCATGAAATGCTCACTGATGATGACTTTCGTCAGGACCGTTTAACAAAACTTGAGTTACTAGACGAACACCGTCTTAATGCTCTTGACCATCTGCAAGTTTACCAAAAACATATCAAACGTGCCTATGACAAACATGTCCATGAACAAACCTTCCACGTCGGTGACCTTGTCCTGAAATAAAATCAACATGAAACCAAAACACAAAAAAGTAAATAGGGAAAATATTATCCTAATTGGCTTGGACCATACATTTTAACTCATACTTATGGATCATGTGCTTATTGTTTATCTTCACTTGATGGTAAACCTAAACCTAAGCCCCTTAATGCCTTGCATCTTTAACCATTCTATTGTTGAATTTTAGTCCTACTTCACCTTCTGCCTCTTTCCATGCTCGTCCCTTAAGCGCTATCCACTTCCTACACCATCACCAATGATTAAATAAGAATCATGTGCGTACCTATCACTTTTTACATTCTCTTAATTATGTGTACCATGGCGCTGCACATAGCATGATTCTCGTGGATAATTTTCGTATACCTTTAGATGAGATCCCATGGTTGTTTCACCCTGCTTTCTACACAAGAATCCTATTCTTCACCTTAGTCTTGTCCATGACTTCAAAGCCCTCACATGGGATCCAACTCCTTGAGTAAAAATTCCAATAAAGAGATGACTCCCTCAAAAGGACATCTTACTCTCTACAATCATGGCTATAAATCGACTGCTCCCTCAAAGGACATCTATGTAAAGTTATTCAAAAAGAGAGAGAGAGAGAGAATCTAAGGCTTCCCATCGATCAACTTTAAGAACACCTCAAGGAGTTAATTTCCTCATCCCATAAATACTTCCCACATCGATTAGTCTATCTCAAACATCAGTTAAAGCAAACAAACTTTTAGTCATGGACTTGCCCATTATGACCTTGGATCTCTTACCACAAAGGCATGCTACCTAGTACCATATAAAAACTAACCACTCTTCACCCTCTCACCATTCACACTCTCATTTCCTACCACCTCAAGGGACCTCGTGGAACCGTTACATTCGGTGGTCATGTGACTACTTTACACCTTTAGAATAATCAATCATGCAATGTTAGGGTCTTATGTTCATCATCCTATCTCAAGTATGACTTACTCGTTATGATCCTAACCAATCAGGTGGCTTTCTTACCTCCTCTTATCTTTTAACCTTCCTTATTACGTATTGATTACATTATACATGAGTTGGTCCTCAATTCTTACCTTTGGGTCATCTTCTTCTTCCACCACACTCAATGATCCCACAATTCACCCATACCTAACATACCGAGACTCAATCATGCCTATAACATACCCACCCAGACTCTTACCTCCTCACATTCTTCCCTAGCTTATGGGAGAACTACATCGGCCTCAGGTCCCTTTTAGCCATGACTATATAGGAAACACTCTAAGGGAATGGGGCTGTTTGAGGTTAGCTCGACCACTCTCTACCCTAACCAATTCATCTTTCATTTTCCTAAATCACATTCCACCCTCTGTAGTTTCCTTTTTATATCATAAATTAGAAATTAAACCACACAAACAACAAGTTGCTTCAAATTTTTATCACCATCAAAACATACATTTATTATGACTACCATTTCTTTACCATCATCATGCCTATAGTATAAAACATCTTAACCATGACCCATATCATCATTCATTGCACAAATTAATGAATTACAACCTAACTCACTTCACCTATACCTAGACCACAACCTAACTCCATGCCTGAAACCTATCTCAATCTATGCCTAGACCACAACCTGAGTCAACCATGCCTACAACCTAACTCCACCATGCCTAAAACCTGACGCAATCCATGCCTAGACCACAACCTGACTCAACCATGCCTATAACCTAACTCAATCCATGCCTAACATACCTATCCTAAAATCCATCTATGAATAATAATAAAATGTTATCAACACAAACACATAATTGCCATAACCATCATCATCTCTATAAATACAAATAGCCAATCATGTGTATCCATATACATAAATATCTTCGGCATGCTGGCTGATACAGATAAACAAATCTCTCAAAAATCTCATATACAGCCTCACCATCTTTGGCGCATAGGATGGTATATGCTCAAAAATGTACAAAACTCTCATACATCCTCACCATCTTCAGCACGTATGCTAGTATATATCAAAAAATGAATAAAATACATCAAAATATAGGGATGGGCATCAGGCCTCATCCTACTAGACATCCTCCATGTCAGTCTCTCTGGTCTCCTCCTCAGCTCCTGTCTGACGGATTGATATCATCTCACCACCTAACATAGGTCGTGGTTGGACCCCTTCTAGTACATCACCTAGAGCTAGCCTCCGCAAGTTTTTTTCCTCACCCTGATCATGTCTCGGGGATCAATGGCCCCTTGTGCCTTCCACGCTATGAGTATGGGATCTGGTCCTCTCACTAGAGGCCTGTTGTGCTTTGTACTCTCCATAGAATAGAAAATATATCCCACACGCTATCAACTGATCCTGATAGTATCTGGCCTCACCTAAGGCATCCCAAACCCTGGATAGGGGTATTATCTATGGTGGTCCTATTGGCCTTAGCCCCTGTGCTTTTCCTATGGGACCCTCTTCTGCCCCGTCCTATGAACTGGGACCCTTTCCTAGTACCTATGGAGGTGCTATCGACCTCTGCCCCTATGCTTGTATCTGGGCATGTAAGGACTAGATCTATACCTATGCAGTGGCTATCTGCCCCTGCAACCCTATAACCTACACCTCTAGAGTGGCCACCTAACCATCATCACCATCCTAATCTCCACCCTAGGCAATCAGGACCTATAGACTAGCCACCTGCGCATCCAATATGGCCACCTCTACCTCTGATACTGCTAACTGCCCATGTGCCATCCCCAATTGGGTAATCATGATCGCCACCTACCACTATAGGGTGTCTCTCAGCATAGTGATGGTGGCTAAATCTAGCTTCCTAGGCCTGGGAGGTACTACTCGTAGTTGGGCTGCCCACCACTATCTATACCTGTACGTAACTCTGACATCATCAATTCGCCGATCTATAACCTACTCCTCCTACCCGATAGGTACTGTTGGCTGTGGAAGTGGTAGTGGTTTCTCCACATCACCCCTCTGGTATTGTGGGAAGGGTGGTGGTTTATCCTTTAATATTCCAAAATTCTGTCAGACCCTATCTACGGGGATCATCTCGTGCTCTATTGGATGGCACCCCTCTATCGATCTAAGTAGCTGAAGACCAGCTAACTCCTCAACCATCTATCTATATGAGGGATAACCCACATACGGTCTCCATATAATATCTACTCTGAAAAATCCCTCCAATGGCCACCGGTAGTATGCTACATCATGTGTAGCCTTGTCGGATCGCCGCTCTCCAATAACAAGAATCCAACACCTATACTCCACTCATACAAAACCTGGCTGAAAGGTATCTGCTCAGGGCATACCCACTTGACGCACACAGATAATGTGCTCATAGGCCCATCAGTGAAGAATGAATGTACAACATAGGATGAACCTGCATAGCCACCCATATGCCCACAACTCTCTATATAACTGCACCAGGGATGGTGGCACCTAGGAGAATCGGGTCATCTCCATCATCATGTCATGTAGAAATCCCATCAATGATCATGGGAATCTCTCGACCTCTACATCTGGCAGAGCAAAACAACAGACCGCCTCCATTAGTAGTACTACTAGCCTCATCTCCTCTGGACCGGCTAGGTATATCTCTCCATAGCTGTGGCTGGTGCTATGGAATGTCAGCTTTGCCATCCCCTCCCCAAACACCATCAACATAAACTCCTCAGATGCCTTTGAGGAGATTGAATATACCTACATACCCAACATAGGTAACTGCAGGATCCTGAACATGTCCTCCTGGGTGACTGTCATTTAATCTGTCAGTACGTGGAACATGTTGGTCACCAAATCCCATCTATCGATGAGGGTGACCATCAGACTCGGCTGCCGAAATGCATGCCGGTAGTGTCGGACCCCACTTAGGCCTAACTCCTCAACATGTGGAAAATCCTTGGCTGTCACTGTGCCTCGCACTGTCACGAGCAGGGGTGGCACCCTGTCTCACATCCTCAACTGATCTCTTTCCTACATCCAACAAAACAATCACATTATTCAATCTCAAACCATACCCACAATCACTTACACCCATTACCCTACCTATTTTACTTTTCTACTTACCCATTTATCCCATGGCCTAACTACCTACCCAACCCAACCCACACCTACTCACCCTAACCTTACCCAACCAAACCTGCACCTACTCACTGATGCAGCCTAGAATAATCACATAACACCTAGTCATGCTGGCACATCACTCAGCATAGGCTGAGTGCTCACCTGAAGCGTGCAAAGGTACCAGGTCTCTCTTTAGGGTTGTTGTAGTAGAATGGTAACGTGATTAAGTAGTATAACAAAAATATATTGAGAAACTAATCCATGTATACATCGTTACACCGTACCATATCTATAAGCACTTAAGTATAAATCATCATGATAAAAATAGTATACAATGACAAAACATATCAAACACTGTTGCATGGCCAATATTCTTCATATATTCATCATACCAACAGTACAAAAGCTTCATAAAATACCAGACATGTGCGCATGGATCTGTTACAATTATCCAGTCTCATGCACTCATGTATCTATAACCCTTCAAAGCAGTATGTATCTCTATCTATATCTTACTAAGTAATTCATTAAATATATATATAGAGTTGGGGACTAGCCCGTCGCCGCTTAACTCTACCAAAATAGGTCGCATGGTAATAATAGCCAAGCACCTTTTACAACTATAGCCATAAATGTAAGTATGCTATCTATAGATCATTGATAGTTAACTATAGTGGTGAACCTATTCTTAACTTATGTCCATACAAGAGTGATTTGACATGCTCTTTGAAATCTCCATGAAGAGTGGCGTGCAAGTCTCAGCATCACTTTGTGTGCTCCGCCCGCCAACCTCTAAAAATAGCCCTGATCTCCAAAATTAGCTAAGTCCCAAAAGTATGACTCTACACGTCCACACGTGACGCCTTCCTATACCTTCGCGCCTTTACTCTTGTGTTGTTCTCCCGTGCGGACTCTATGTGTGACTTCTACTAAGTGTTTTCTCTTATCAACACTCACCTTAACCTTACCCAACCCTACCCAATGCAATATCACCTTCCTACTTACCCAATCCACCCCTAACCTACCCTAACCCCTACCCAACCCCAGCATTACTTTACCTATTTACATGCACCCCTTGCCTACTTCAATTTTGACCCACCCCGACCTTACCTACTTGCCCACAAGTCTCGACACTTGATCCCAACGACCCAGCCCTTACATATTCCACATTTTTTAGGTGAGTGTTTTATCCCCTAAACCGGCGCTCCTCCCAGACCGACCATGGTTTACCCATAACCAGCATCGCTCATCTCATCCATGACCGATCCCAGTTATACACCACCAATTCTGATCAACATTTGACCGACGTCGGTCACTATTGCGGCGACACCCCGTGGAAACGTACACTAGATTTCCCATTTCTTTCTCATTCCTCACCTCCCCACCCCCCATTCTAACCTATAATCCTTCCCACCCAGCATACTACCTATTCCCACCCTCCCTTGTCCCTCTTTTTACCTAATTTTCCCCCCATCACATTCAAATTTAATTCTCCCCTAAACCCATCTTTCCCCCAACCCAACTTTCTATCAATTTATTTAAAACAAACAAGAAAAGGATTTGAACCTTACCTCATCTCGTTGCCGTGTCCGTGGTGGCACCTCTAGTTATTGCACTGGTGTTCCCCCAATCCCTCTCCTACCTCTGCCACCCAGCAAGTGACCTCTCTCTCTCCAACCAATAAATCCACTCCAATCAATCCAACTCAGCTCGTGGATCCACCTATCACCCAACTATCCTCCGCCATGACGCTCACCAACTCAGCCTTCAGTCTCACCTTGTCTCTTTTCACCTTTTCCTATCTCTTCTATTGTTTTATCCTCTTTTACAAAAGACAAATGAAATGTAAAAGCAAAATGTGTATTTTTTCTCTTTTTATAACAACCCTAGCCTAACCCGGCATTGCTTTACCATAACCTACATCGGTCCTATGCCATAGCTTACCATGGTTTGGTCTAACTTGACCACCATCGGGTAACATTAAAACCATCACCGGTTTCCCTACTTAGCCTTTTTCCTACCCCCTACCCCCAATTTTTGACCTGAATCCTTTTTTATCCTTACACTCACCTCACTTGGCCACATGACTTGACCTTCTTGACCTTACCCTTTATCCCCTCACCTCAACCTCATTTGGGGACTTGTTATTTTAGCCATACCTCGGCCCTACCTGTGTTGTGACCTAGATACTTGGACCTAGACCATCGCTAGTGACCTTTGATGCCATGTGTTTGCTAGACCTTGTGGCACTGTTACCTATGTTGATTTCCATCTTGACCTTAACCTTGCCTCTTCTCGTGACCATTTATCCTGACCCAATCTTTGGTGTACTGGAACATACCTCAACGTTCCTACACTTGACCTGCGTCGTGTTTCCTAACCATGTCCTATACCTTGGATACCAAACACACCTCAACCTTGTTTAGATAATCTTATCAACCTTAGAAAATGTAGAGTTTTCCTACTCTTTAATCTAGTACATTGTTGCAGTTTATACATGTGTGTACATTTGACTATCACTACCTTTGACCCTGACTCATTACCAGGATTACCCGAGTGGACCTTTTTCCCTTTTTACCTGTGTTTCACACCTTCCTCTTTATCACATTCACCTTTTATCAAACCACTCACTGATTCTGTCTTAAGCCTCATCAGTTCCTACTTTGAGGGGGATCACCTTCACCCACACATGGGGCAACCACATCTTATTTTTGTCAGTGTCACTTACCAATACAAGCTACACGACAAAAAAGGGGCAAAATGTAGACACAAAAATTGGGTCACACTCCCCTTGGTCCCTCGTCAAACAAATACATTGAACACATTCACCTAACCATGGCCCCTTTCATCCCACTCTAATATTAATTTAATTTATTTAATTAAATTATTAGATTATCTCAAAATATTTATTATTTTAATATCCTAATTGAGATAATGCCTACATATCCACCTCACCTAGACACCTCATCTAGCCACTTCACCCTAAGACCTATTCTTAGTATGTTGCCATAATTAACTAAGACCTACCTAAACCCTAAAAATCAAAGCATCTATTCCCTCTAACCACATTCCCGTATGTTAGAAGGAGGTTTCCATTCTATTCCATGAAGAAAAAAAAGGGTGAGATCCAAGAAAATCAAAAGGATCTGCCCATTTTAGAAAACCCAGGAAATCCCACCCTAACTGAAGCTGATCACCCTAAACCACCGCTAGTCAACCTAGAACCATCGTCGGTTACCATTTAACGCCCAAAACAACCTTATTTCGAGGTTGGCACATTGTTTAGAGGTAAAAAACACATATTTTAAGAACAAACGACGAAACCAGATCTCCATGTAAGCAAAACCAACATTATCATGCGCATCAAAGTATCTATAGCCAGCACCAAAAGCATCTACAGAGCCATTTGCCTTCACAGGAGAATCCAAGGAAGCACCAACACCACACCAAGTTCCTTTTTATCACCAACCATTTCCAACCAAACATTAAGCTCATATAAATAGTAAGTTTTTTTAACCCGTACTGGTTCATTATCATATGAGCAGACCCTTTTACTTTTGTTGTTAGTTTCAGCTCCCATTCCCATGCCCCACCATTTTACCTCCATGCAAACTTGACCATCCCTTTACCCACACCCTTGAACTGCCCATATCTAGATTTTAATCATTCTTGTGCATACTTGAGACCCACACGAACCCTGTCATTGCCCTTCCATTCCCATCTAGCCTCAGATTTGTCACCCCACCCATTTTACTAAGTTTCCTGTACCATGACCATACCGACGCCGGCTACCCACAACCATTGCCGGTTAAGATAAATTGACATCGGTCATACTAGATTGATGTCAGTCTCTATGTATTTTATGAGAAACCAAGAACAGAGCTTCTAAATGTCCACCAAATACCCAAAATCACCTAGAACCTCACCCTAACATGTACAAGTACCCTGACAAAGACCTTGACCTTCAGATGTATTCATAGCTTAGCCTAATGTGAATGAATTTGATTATTGTAGATGAATGATATACCTAAATCATTTTAAATACAATAAGATTTCCTTTATTGATAACATTAATTTGTTTTAAACATTGGGTTGACATCCATCTAGGAAGTATCACACGTCCCAGATCTAGCACATGCTAGGAAGTCCACTGCATATACTGTTTAATTGTCATTTGGTGGTCTTGTTTTCCATTTTAGGTAGTTCCTCCAAGAAAAAAATGAAGCTCCCATGATCAGCTGTGGATTTAGAATTCATACGCATGCAACAACCTACAACCAGGATCTTAACAAGTATTCCTCGTAGCCCTTTACCATTATCTGTTTCGTCAACATTCAAAGAAACGCTCTAGAATCAGGTGAAACACAATTATCACCTATGATTATTGGGCACATGAAACCTATGAGATGGTTGGGCTCGAAGTAAGAAGTGCATCTGCATATAGGGGTAGCCCTCATTTTTTAGGAGGATAAGTAACAATATTGTACCCCAGTATACTAGTAAAGGATACCATGATGTATTCCTACACACTATGGAAGAACAATTAAAGGATTTGGTAGAAAGAAGAAATATGATGGTCTATACCTTGCATGGTACAACAATGCGCTAGTGGATGGTACACCAGGATAATCTTACAGATTGGAGAGAAGTGATAATTTCTTTATTAAACCAATTTCTCAGGACTAATGCACCTACTCAAATATACACACATCATGGTAATAGTCTTGTTCAACACCACATTCAGCTGTGTGAGAGACTCTAGATAAAGGGGTAGGAATCTTTACCACCTTCAATGTGGGTACAAAAACTCTAGTCCACCTTGTGAGGTTGCTGATGGGTGTCATTATTCCCTTCATTTAATCAACTCATGTTTGATGTCATATTAAAACCAGGGGTGTGTCTGAAGCTATATGCAATAAGTGAAGTCACAGGTGAACTAGTAATGGATTGTAGATACTTATTGTTTTTATTTTTCTTGGGGGTTTTAAATTGTCTTAAGATCTCTTGGCCAAAGCCTTATTAAAGATAAACCATAAGAAACTTGCTGAAATAAACAAACATTGCCGAAATGAAAAAATCGTGTAGAATTGAACACAATGTTGGAAATAAACACACTTTACGGAATTGAACACACTACTAGAAATAAACATAGTTTGAAAATGTTTTTTAAAATGATTTTAAGGAAACAAGAATCTAAACTATAACACATGCAGGGACAATAGATAACTCCACGTAACATAATTTAACTGATAAATCAAAAGTACTTACAGAATTACTAAATAATAGATTTATATAAATTATTTTGAAAATATAAATACCAATGAAAGAGAAGATCCTTCTTCTCGGAGAAGTGGGCCATTGCTTCAGCTTCAATCAGGAGCTAACACAATATGTTGGTCTCAAAATTATATGGCTATTCTTATTATTGAATTATTTTGTCTTACAAAACTTAACGAGGGTATGTATATATATATGTTTTGATCTATCCTTAGTTATCTATATATATATTGTTCCATCTAAAGACGAATTTATAATCATGAGTCTTCAATAGATTTCTTTCCACCTATATATTCTAGTGAAATCGAATAGTGCCCAAAGTACATATGGAATTTAGAAAACTGGATGGATGTACAATTGTTGGTCTTACATATGTATATTTGGATTGTGAAGAATAGGAAAATTGTTGTTCTATTTCTGATTGGAAGGCCCATTATTTTCTCTATAACCTAATTTTGATAGAATAACGAGATTCCCATTGATTTTGAAACTTTGGAGAAGTTCTGAAACCAAAGGGAAACCTTCCAAAACTAACTTCTAAAGTTTTGGAGCTAAGTGTTGGAGTTGCATAGCTAAGTCATAGAGTTTCGGAGCTAAGTGATGGAGTTTTGAGGCTAACTGATAGAGTTTTGGAGCTAAGTGATGGATTTCTGGAGGTAATTCGTGTTTTAGCCAACTTCCTCAAAAAAGGTGCTAGTTACTCCACAATTGGCTTATCCTGTCCAAATATGACCTTTTTATGCCAAAACCTGAATTTCCACACAATTTTTTAGGAATTATATAATTTTTAGAAACTTGAACTTTATCAAACAAAATATCCAGACAATTACATCCTAAACTTATCTTTAGATCAAACAAAAGTTATGAAATGCTAGCCTTTATCAAGTGTTCATAAATATTTTTCTGCTTGTGTTCTTTTCTAACATAAAGTTACAGAGATAAAATTCACAATGAAGATTCTTTTGTTCTAGACTAGATGAAGAATATGTTTTCATGAATTTTGCTTCATCCTTCAATTCATGGTGGAAGGCCACATGAAATCCTCAATTTGTTGGCTTTCCAACTAGCAAATTGTTCCTCTAGGAAGACACTTTATGTAGGAGAAGGTCTTCTACATGTTAGGAATTTTTAACTCATAATACAGACCATCTGTATTTTTTCCAAAGACTCAAATTTTTCTTCCTTGCTTTAATAGAACTTTTCTTCCCATTCTTTCCTTTCTTTTTTCTATTTTTCCGTCTGATGTTTTAATTCCTAATTTGATACTTTTAACTCATTCAACTTCCTTTATGTATCTTCTCATAATTGTTTGAGTGGAAATTAAGACAACTCTATTTGTACAATTTGATCCACTCAATATAGTTTTGTCATAGTACTCTGTTCAGTAGCCAATTGTAATTCTTTGTCTTTTTCAGCCATTTTCTATTTTACTAATGCCAATTCTTCATTCTTATCTATTAGCTAAATTTTCAATTGTTCTATAAGCATTTCTCTATCCTCCAATTTGTTTTTGAGGAAGTTCAATTCCTCATCTTTCTCCCTAATTATGAGTTCTGCCTCAGACAAGAACAGAGCCTGCCTCAACTGTTGTTTTTCTTCTTTTACTGGGAGTTCATTAGGGGATGAACGTTATTCCTCCACTAAATGGAATTTTCCTTTAAATCTCCAAGATGCCAATTGTTCCTTCTCATGTGATAGTATTTCCAAGTCATCTATTTTGTGAAAAACTTTCTCTTCCAATATTTTAGCTTCTCTCTCCAATTCCTCAGTTTGAATTTGTACAGGATGAAAAATTTAAATGCTGCCAAGAATATCAGCAACTTCTTTCTCTAAGTCCTCCTGTAATTCAATATTTCCTAGCTAAGTTTCCTTATACTTATTATGAATTATTATTTTTAGGAGCCTTAACATTTTCTGAAGTGGGCTACCCTCTTGAACTTCTTCTTATTTATACTTCAAATTCCATCTTGGGTGAACTATCACTATTATAAATAGGTGTTGGTTCTTCTAGTAGTATTAAAGGGTAAGGATTTTCTTTTACAGAAATGACAGATTTTGCAGCTTTTATCATCCTCTCTAATCTCCTCCTTTTCGGTATTTTGACCCCACTTTTTTCCTTCTTCTTCTCATCGGGGGAATTAATTTCTAAGATAATTTTAGGAGAGAAAGGGGTTGGTATTCTCCTTTTGAGAATATCAGGATTTTTTCTAAATTTGTGGAGGAATGTTTCCCATGCCTCCTCCCCATTTTTCTTAGAGAGAAAATGATGTTTAAAAACTAGATGAATTAATCCATGGTACCTAATTGTCCCTACTCCCCAAGAATATCTCTGAGACATGGTATGGATGGAATCGAAGAGGAAACCAGGACGGTTTACTATATACTCCTACTTTTTTGCCCCACACCTAAGATATATCAGTATTTTAAAGATTTCCCTTCCAAAAGCTCCATATTAGCCATCGCATGTTAGGTACTTTACCACACAAAATTCTACTCTATCAAAGGGGTTTGGGTAGGCTATCTCTTTTGATCCCTTTTATGACTTTCTTAGTGGTATAAGTGTATTGGGGTTCAGGTTCACCTTCTTGCCTTAAGGTTTATACTAATTATTTCAGAGTTCCCTTTACAGAATTTGGTACATTTACAATTAGTACACTAGATACATTTCTCATTATATTAATAGTAAAGGGAATTATGATGCCCTTAAATTTCGTTCTAAGATGATCTAAATTTGAAAAAAAATCTTACGAGTTCATCATTATATTTTGAGAATTTCTTCTGAAACTCCAACCAACCTACCTGTTCAAAAATGGCCATTACTTCTCCATCGACAAGAAGTTGTGTATCGTCTTTTGGTTCTGATTTTTTTTTATACCGATGACCAAGAGGACAATTAAAATTATTTTATTATTTCAAACTCTTTCTCTTCCATGAGATAGCTACAAAACTACTAGATTTAACTGCAGAACTACTGGACTTAGTTACAAAACTCCAAATATGAATTCACTGTTACCTTGTTGAATTTCTTTGCAACAATTCCCAATTTTATTTTATTTTGTCTAAATGAGAATTCATTATTAATATGCATCCACTTTCATTTATTTATTCGGCATCACCTTCATGATTATTTCCCTTTAATCATGATGTGCAATAAAGTACTCAGTATACCGCAAACTTAAATAAAGTCTAATCACACATGGAAACTTTTAATTTAACCTTTAATAAGATCAAGACATAATTACCGTCCTTTATGATGTAATCCATACACCTTGATGACTCATCATTCCTAAAAAATTAAAAAATGGTTAGAAAAGACAGTTGTAATTCCAAAGAAGTTCCTTTATTTTAATTAGCTAATTATTGATGAGACCAACCACCATTTATGGTTTTCAATTGGCCTTTTGAGATAATTTTTTTGTGGAAGATAACACCATTTACTGGTTTGCATTCCCTTCCATTTATTTAGATCCTTGTATCTGATTACTTGATCATTTTAGAAGAACTAGGTTCTTCCATATGATCAAATTCCGTGTCTGCTTGAAGAATTCATTCCTGGTAGGAGGCTTCTTATAGAGTTTTATCCTGTGTCCACTGACCAAAAGTGTCATTTTACTGCCATCACTGGGAAGTAGCTGAACAAAACCATTATCATATATATGCTCAATTTGATAAGGTCATAACCACCTGGTTCTCAACTTGCCTTTCAATTGTTGGTACTTGGAATCAAATAGTAATGCCCAATCTCCTATCTTGAATTGCATTTCCTTGATATTTGTATCATGCCACTCCATCCTTTGGTCTTGGATTATCTTTTTTTGTTTAAGTGCTTCCAGTCTTAGCTCATCCAACTCATTGAGTTGTATAATTATTTCCTTTTGCGCTTTCTATATTCAATTCAATACCCAATTTAGTTGATTTCCTCAATGTTTGTAGTTCAAATTCAATGGGTAATAATTTCTTCTTCCCATATAATATGTCATATGGTGAGAATCATCTTATAGTATTCCAACTTCTGTTATAAGCCTACGAAATCCTTAGGTATCCTTTTCACCGAATCTCTTACACTTGCTTCAACTGTTTTACTGAGAATGTTTTCTAATTCCATGTTTGTCACTTCTGCTTGTCCATTAGATTGTGGGTGATAGAGAGATGACATCCTATGATTGATCTGATAGTACATTGTGAAGACCTGGATCATCTTAGATATGAATTGTGGGCCTTGATATGAAACTATACTTCTTGGTGCACCAAACTTCATCATAATTTTGTGCCAAATGAAATCAACAACTACATCTTCATTAAGATTTGTTAAATCCTGCACCTATATCCACTTTGTTACATAATCAATACATACAAGAATGTGTTCCTTTTCTTATGAAGGAGGACTAAAAGGACTAACAAAAACTAACCCCTACCTTTCAAATGGTTCAATCACCACTTGAGGTTACATGGGCATTTCACTAGTAAAAGATAGCCATCCCATCCTCTGACAGGGATCACATTACTTGATGTATTTCTTCACATCTTTATATAGAGATGGTAAATAATAGCCAGTACCAATTATTTTTTGGGGTGTCCTTTTCACTAAAAAGTTTCCTTCACTTGGTTCATGATGACATACCCTAAGTATGTCAAAAATTTCATCCTCTGTCACACATCCACGTAAAACCAAATCACGACAACATTTAAATAACGATTCCATTTCACCATTTAAATTGTGCACTACTTTTGATTAATATTTTCAATTTGTTTCTTGGTAAAATAAGGAGGAAACTTCCATGTTGCAAGAAATTTGACATGTCAGCAAACCATGGTTTATCAACTAAAATAACAAATAATTTTTCATCTAGAATGTTGTCCTCAACTTGATCTTGTTCCCATGTAGTGGTTAATCTTGACAAGAAATCAGCTACCACATTATATTTCCCTAGAGTATCCACAATAGTTATATCAAACTCTTGTAAAACCAATAACCATCTGATTATCCTACCTCCAACCACTAGTTTGTTCATTAAGTATCTAACTTCTGAATGATCTGTATGTACAAATATTTTGTACCTTGTAATATAATGTATAAACTTATTAATTGAATAGATCACAACAAGAAATTATTTTTCAGTAGTGGTGTAATTTATTTCAGTTGGGGACAATATTATTGCTAAGGTAGTAAATAGCATAACATTTTTTGCTCTTCATCTTTTCTGTCCCAAAAATGAACCAATTAACTTATTTGAGGCATATGTTTGGATGTGAAAATGTTTCTCCCAATTAGGTTCTCTTAGTATTGGGGGTAGTGATTAGTAGTTCCTTAATCTCTTCAAAAGCATGTTGACATTTTTCATCCCAAAGAAATTCACAATCCTTGGTAAGAAAACCAAAGATGGGGGATTTTTTTTATACTAAAATATATGATAAAATTCCTATAGTAACTAACATGTTCTAAGTATGAAATAATCCTGATTTTTTCTTGGTCAACTTGAATTCCTCTTTTTGAAATGTGGTGTCCTAGTACAATTCTCTTATCAACCATCATCAAAAATTTCTCATGACTAAGATAAAAATGGTGTTACTCACACCTTGTTAATACTTTATTCAATTTTTTCAAAGCATCATCAAATGTGTCTCCATGCACATTAAAATCATCCATGTATACCTCTACACAATCATTAGTTAGATATGCAAAAATTGGTCAGTACAATCCTTTTTTGAAGGTTCTTGGAGCATTACATAATCCAAATGGAAATAACCTATAGGAAAGGGTACCCCACGGACAAGTAAATGTATTTTTATCATATTCCTCAGCAACAACCATGATTTGGTTATATCCACTAAAGCCATCTAGGAAAGAAAAATATTGTTTACCCGAGCAGTTGTCTAAAACTTGATCTATGAATGATAAGGGAAAATAATCTCTAAGTGTAGCTTTGTTCAATTCCCTATAATCAACACAAATTCTCCATTTTACATCTTCTTTAAGGCACAATTAAAAGAGGAGAAACCCACTCACCATTTGATATGGGGTAGATAAATCCTAATTGTAATAGATTTTCAATTTCCAGCTTGACTATGTCTGTTAAGGCTTGATTGATCCTTCTCCGAGGTTTCCTAATTCGTTTAAAAATTTTAGTATAAATATGATGGGTGGAAATACTTGGGTGGATTGATCTCATGTCTTTATAGTTCCAAGAAAAATACCTAGTATGAAATTTCAAAAAATTAAACAATTTATCTTCTTGATCATTTTCTAGCCGACTATTAATGTTCAAAATAGTATCTGGTTGAATCTCAATTTGTTTGGTTCTACTGTGTGATGAGTTGATTTGTTGAAAATTTTCCATTATGGTGTTTAGTGGACATGAATGAGGTAACAACATATGATATGTAGTAATGTCTCTAAAGTTCCCTTGAGAAAGAACAGTAGATAAATGACAGTAAGTATAATTATGATACTTATCTTGACGTTGGTCAAGCTCCTCATCACTGACATTTTCCAAAGATTCCTTATTGTTCCCTGATATATTTGAGACTAATGCCACTGATTTTATATCTATTTCTTCTCCTCCCGAAGATAATTAGCATTCCTCTGGAGTGAAATCAATTAAATCTCCATGGGATTGTCGTGGTTTTGAAGATAAGTATGAATGTTCCAGAACTAAGTCTAAATGTTATGAAACTAAGTTTGAATCTTCCTGAACTAATTCTGAAGGTTTCGGAACTAAGTTTGAAGGTTACGGATCTATCGCCGATTGTTCTAAAGATAATTGGTGATCATTCAATGGGTGATTAATAATATTCTCCACCTCCCTTACATAATCCTACAATGTTATCATAGCAAAAGAAGACAAGTTTTTTTTAGTATTGGGATCATCTACCCATAATTTTTCTTGATTATAAATGAAAGGTCTTGCAGAAGGATAAAGGGAAATTTGTATTAACTTATTTAATTTAGGATCGTCCTTGATTACTTACAATAATGGTATTTCAATATTTAATTTTCTCAACTCCTACACCAGTTTAGATTCCTTGGTCTCAATCACTTCCTAAAGTATTTCTAAAAAAGAGGTTTTTGTAGAAATGCTATATGACTGTTTCTCTTTTTATTTTTCATCAACCTTAGGGATGATTCAACTAGGCGTTTTAGTTTCATCTGAAATATCATTAATTATAACAGATGGACAATTAACTATTTTTCTAGATCTGGTTTGAATATCTTTACAGTCCATGGCATTAAGATCAACCAATTTTTCTTGTTCTACTCCATAGAAAGGAGTTGTTTGTTTATTTTTGGGATTAGCCACTGGTTGTGCTAGTATTAGTGTTTGAACCACATTTTCATATTGTTAATCATGTGGTAGGGATCCCATTATGGATTTTTGATGTTGGTTTGGACATGTTTTCCCTTGAGCATAGTTATTGGGGTTCTACTGAGGTTGTGACCAAAAATAAAGGTTACCTTAACCAGACCATGGTTGTTGGTGTTCTTCGGCATACCAAGCTTGTCCTACCCAATCCTGGGGATTCCATGTTGGTTGAAGGGCCCAAGAGGGTTTTCCATAATTTTGAGGCATTATTTGAGCCTCCCATACATCATCTAGGAATTAGGAACAAATCTTGGTATGAACTTCCCTTATCTAGCTTGTCTATAGAAAATTTTTACTTCTTCTATGGTGGGTGAAGTGCTGGTTTGTTTATGATGATTTTTAATGAATGAAAGAAGAGAAAAAATGTTAACTTAATGTTCCCTAGATTCACAAATAAGACATTTTTCTTTTTTATCTAGAGGACAATATCTTATTGTATGCTTCTTTCTTCATCTAGGACAATACATAGCTAATGCTTTAGTATTAAAATTTTATTTGGCTTGCAATCCATCAATGGTGGAAGTTAATTTAACTAGGATATCTATTTTAATGTTTTCTATTTCATCCATATGTTTGTTCATGTCTAGATACGTACCTTTCACAATTTTTCCTTTCGTGGGTCCACCCCTTATTCTCGAATAATTTCTACAATTTTCTTTAATTTCATTCATTCCAAATTGATTGATGTTACCACCTCTCATCAAGTTAAGGGATTAGCTACATTCGTTCATCCAGACCCTTAAGAATTTTTATTTTGCTTAGCTCTTCTTGAAGTACAAATCCACACCTTTTACCCATGAAGAGGAATCTATCAAAATAATCTTCCAAATTTTCTTCCTCTTCCTGTTTGATCTTAAAAAATTCTTCCTTCTTGTTTATCCCTCTACAATAGTCCTGATATTTGTCTAAGAAGGTATTTTCCATTTTCCCCTAAGTGGTAATCGAATTGGATGTCAATCCCATAGACCACCTCATTACTACATCTTTTAGAGTAGATGGGAACAACTTGAGTTTTTTATTATCTATTTTGTAGTCACAGGTTTGACACAATACTTTAAAATCAAACAGAAAATTGTTTAAGGTCCTCAGATGATATCCCTCTAAATGTGGGAAAGTGTGTAGGTGAAATATTCTTCATAGGTGTATCATCATCTCCCAACTGAATAGGATAACTGAAAGTCCTATCAAGTTATCTTGCAAATTCTCTATCCATATCCAAAATATATTCTAGATAATTTTCCCAATCAATTTGGTATATGATCCTCTTTAGTAAAGGTGAGAATTCAAGGGTAGGAGGTTGACTACATCAATTGAGAATCAAAAATTTTTGTGAACAAGTCTTGGGATATAACCTTGCTTCTAAAAGTTCCATTCCCTTCTGGTGATTGATCCAAAAATTCCAAAGGTGAAAGTTTTGCTTCCTATATAATAGGGGACAATAGTGCTTCTAACTCTTTTTCAACCTCCTCATTTGAGCTACATGATGCTGATAATTCTTGTTGAGATGTTTTTTGGAGAAATATACCGTTTGATTCTCTTAGTCTACTCATAAATTTTATGATAACGTAGGGAAGATATTTAAATTACTATATGTGTGATTATTTTTCTTGTTGACACCTAATTATAAAATTATAACTAGTGAATTCCTTAGCAATGACGCCAAAAATGATGGGTGTCATTAATACCTTCATTTAATCAACTCATGATTAATGTCATATTAAAACTAGGGGTGTGTCTAAAGCTATATGAAAAAAGTGAAGTATCAGGTGAGATAGTAATTTATTGTTGATACTTATTGTTTTTTATTTTTCTGGGGGGGGTTTAAGTGTCTTCAGATATCTTGTCCAAATCCTTATTAAAGATAAACTATAAGAAACTTTCTGAAATAAATACAAATTGCTGAAATGAAGAAATCTTGCAGAATTGAACACACTGCTGGAAATAAACACACTTTACGAAATTGAACAAAATACTGGAAATAAACACAATTTGAAAATGTTGTTTAAAATGCTTTTAAGGAAACAAGAATGTAAACTATAACACATGCAAGGAAAACAGATAACTCCACGTAGCAGAATTTAATTGATGAATCAAAAGTACTTACAGAATTACTAAATAACATATTTATATAAATTATTTTGAAAATATAAATACCAATGAAAGAAAATATCCTTCTTCTTGTAGGAGTGGGCCCTTGCTCCACCTTGAATCAGGTGTTAACACAATATGTTGCTCTCAAAATTAAATGGCTATTCTTATTATTGAATTATTCCATCGTACAAAACTTAAGGGGTGTATATATATATTTATTTACATCTATATTAAGTTATCTATATATATTGTTCCATCAGAAGATGTATTTACAATCATGAATGTTCAGTAGTTGTCTTTCCACCTACAGATTCTAGTCAAACCGAATAGTGCCCAAAGTAGATATAAAATTTAGAAAATTGGTTAGATATACAGTTGTTGGTCTTACATATGTATATTTGGAGTGTGAATAATTTGAAAATTGTTGGTCTATTTTTTTATTAGAAGGCCCATTATTTTCTCTATAACTAAATTTTTATAGAATAAGGAGCTTCCCATTGATTCCAGAGCTTTGAAGAAGTTTCAGAACCAAAGGGAAACCTTCCAGAACTAACTGCTCAAGTTTCAGAGATAAGTGCTGAACTTCTAAAGCTAAGTGATAGAGTTATGGACCTAAGTGATGGTGTTCCGGAGCTAAGTGATATATTTCCGTAGCTAAGTGATGGAGTTGTAAATCTAAGCTACGTTTTAGCCAAATTCCTCAAAAAAGGTGTTGGTTACTGCACAATTCGCTTATCCGTTCCAAATATGACCTATTTATGCCCAAAAATGAATTTCCACACAAATTTTTAGGAATTATATATTTTTTATACATTTGAAGTAAATCAAACAAAAGATGGACAATTACATCCTAAAATTATATTTAGATCAAACAAAAGTTATGAAATGTAGACAAAACTAATTTAAAGGGAAGTAAAATGAGAGCATTCATTGCACATTGATGAGGCATAATTTAGCCTTATAATTTGAATGCACACTTGGTATGTTTACGCAAAGCTGCGAAGGGAGACTAGAAATTGACAAGACTTGATTGGAGGTATGATCCAAACTTTTTACTACTTCTCCACTAAACCTCTAGTGAAATAATCACTACAAGTTATGGAGTGATTTACTATGGGAGACAACGTAAAGGATGAGGAACTCATTCAGGGGCTATTTGGTGAGATAAAACTAGGCACATGTTTTGATGAAGTAGAGGGAAAAAGTTAAGATAAATTTACGTGAGCTTGTTTAGAAAACAAGAAGGTAAAAATGGTCTATATCGTAGATGATGCGGAAGTAGAAAATCTTGAAATTGATCATTCACATGGTACACGTAAGTTCTTGGACAATACAAATGAGAAGGCACAAGCCTACCATGAACCTATGAAGACAAAGAAGGTGAACATTGGTATGGATGCTAAGCCTAAATAGGTAATAATTGGAGACTATTGGTCAGATTCTAAGGTGGCTAAGATAATTGAATTATTACGTGATTTCTAGGATTTATTTCTTGGGGATAACATAAATTAAAGAGATTCCATGAATCTTTGGAGGAAATGAAGATTCAGTTAAAATTAGTTGTGTGCCCTGTTAGGAAGTGACATTATAGAATGAACCCTAACCTACACGTAAAATTTAAAGAAGAAAAGGAAAACATGTTAAAATATGGCATCATTAAGTCCTTATAAGATTTAGAATTGGTTAGCCCCATGGTAATCAATATAAAGAAAGATGACAAGATTAGGCTTTTTTTTGGATTACAGTGAGTTCGAATGATGAATGTGTGACTAATCCTTTCCCTAATCCTTTTACTGAAGAAATATTAGAAGGTATTGTAGGGCACAAAATCTACTCATTTACTGATGGATTCTCTTGGTATCATTAGGTACACATTGATAACGAAGATCAAGAGAAAAAAACATTCACGACTGAATGGGGAAGCTTTGCATATATGGTGATGCCCTTTGGTTTGATGAATGCGCCTGAAGTATTGTCATGCACACTTGTTCACGCATTCTAATATTTTATTCACAAATTATTATAGGTTTACTTAAATTAATAGATGGCATATGGGCTTGTAAAGGATCCTTGTGACAACTTGCACTTAATGTTTGAAAGATGGAGACAAAAAAACATCTCCTTGAACATCAAGAATTTCATCTTTTTAGCACCATTTGGAATCTTGTTAGGGCATATCATCTACAAGGAGGGTTTGCTGGTAGATCCAGCCAAGGTTTCAGTTATCATAGGCCTAGAGGAATGCACTAGTCAAAGTGAGGTGTGTGGATTTTTGGGCCACACAAGGTATTACAGAAAATTTATAAAAGGATATGCTAAGATTGGTGTGCCCTTGGAGGAGTTATTAAAAGGAAAAGGGACCTTTTATTGGGGAGACCCTCAGGAGCATGCTTTTGAAGCACTGAAAGATAAACTAACTATTGTGCCTATCTTATGCTTCCCTTCATGAAGTTTTCCTTTTCATGTGTATGTGGATTCCTCTAGAAGGATCATTGGCATAGTAATAACATGGCTTGTAGAGGGTATTATAGATCATACTATTTTTTTTCTATTAAAAAGCTAACTCCTACAGAACAGAACTATTCAATCACAGAGTGTGAGTCATTGTCAATGATCTACGTGTTGCATAAATTTAAAAATTACTTGCTAAAAACACCTTTCGCATTGTATAAAGATCACATGGCATTGAAATACTTGATGAACAAGCCAATTTTATAGGGGCGCGTATGTTGATGGGTGCAACTATTCCAAGAATTTGACTTTACATTAGTGGAAAATGTGGGTAAAATAAATTTTGGCGTAGATCATTTTTCAAGGATTCAATTAGGAGAGGATGCACAAAATACTAAATATATAATGTTCGATGCACAACTATACAAGTTGAATCACGTGCCCTCAGAGATGGAAGCTATTGTTGTCTTTTTACGCACTGGTATGGTGTAAGAAGGAATGAAATACTTGGAGAAGAAACTACTTGCAATTCACGCCTTACCTTACATGTTGATCAGTGATGACTTATACAAACTAGGATGAGGTGAAGTATTATGCCGGTGTGTACTAGAACATGAGTGCATGAATATCATGGATGAGGCTTGTGGAGGTATTATAGGTGGGCATTATGCAGGTGATGTCACCACGTGCAAAATTATACTCACTGGTTTATGGTGAGAGACCTTGTATAAGGATTGTAAAGAGTAATGTAAGGTGTGTGATCATTATCAGCACCTTGGAAAACCTGGTAAATGAGATGAAATGTCCTTTGAGGCCTATTATTAGTGCAGAACCTTTGAGAAATGGGACTATTGAATTTGTGGGTCCTATTTCCCCAGTGGCGCTTAGAACTGGATCACTCTACATCATCACTTGCATAGATTATATTACCAGATTGGTGGAAGCAACACCTACATGGGATTGTATCATGGGTACAATAGCTAGTTTTTTATGGGAAAATATTCTTACCAGGTATGGATGTCCATTAAGTTTGACAAGTGATAGGGGCACACATTTCTTGAATGAAGCTGTCAGGATATTATTGGATGAATTTATTGTCGCGCACCATAAAACTACACCTTATCACCTACATGCAAATGGTACTTATTAGGATTTCAATTAAATATTGAGCTAAACATTGACAACAAATTGTGATGTTGGAAGGAAGGATTGGGATGATAAATTTTTGTGAGTACTTTGGGCATATAGAACAACCTATAAATGGTTGAATAAGGCCACACCCTTTCAGTTAGTGTTTGCACAAGAATCAGTTCTTCCCATAGAATTCATGTTACCTTATTTACGTATTGCACGTGCAAGAGGTCTAGCTGATGAGAAAGTCCTTGGAAGAAAGAAATGAAAAATTAATACAACTAGATGAGAGGCGCACCATAACACGTTGGAGTGAGAAGAAAGAAAAGGCTAGGTAGAAAGCATTGAATGACAAACACATCAAAAACAAGAAGCTTGAGGTCGAACAGAAAAGATTCTTTATGATTCAAAGTTTTTACGCCATCCTGACAAGCTTAAAGTGCATTGGTTAGGGACCGTATATTATCACTCACATAATTGACTCAAGTACATGTCAGTTAGAGGATCTTGATGGAACACAGTTGCCCAGTTACTTCAATGGGAGTAGGCTAAATCCCTAATATAAATAAGTCTTCTTAGTGTTTGTAATAAGCTAGTATCGCCATTTAGGTTAGATTTCATTTTTTGTATTACATTTTATGTATTTCCTTCTTCATCTCTATGCTTTGTCAATTTAGTTCAGTTTCTTGTGTATCAAGCATGCTTGCGGGCCAGAAGCTAATCAAAAGTATGAAGTGTTTTTTTGTGCAAAGGACTACACATACCCTTATTGTCGGGTATTTATCATTCAAACATGGGTACATATAAGGAAATAATACTACAGGTGATGTATAGAAAGTTTTGGGTGTGGTTTGAATGTATATTGCTCCTAAGGAACACCATAACTGAAAAAAATGGATGCATAGTATAACGCGAGCTAAGTTGCAGTAGTAAAAACTACTCAGAAGAAGGCACAATGGTAAGGTACTTTAGTGCGTGGACATGCGCAAAAGGAGGTCTGTATCCATAAGGTAGGAAGGCATGCTAGAAGGCTATAGCTGTGGTGTGGAGGTGTATTACGTGGAAATTGGTAAAATGGTGAATTAATGAGGAAATTGGTAGTAGGTGAAGGAGCAATAAATGTGACAATAAGTATTGAAAAATCTATATAAGGACATGATGCAGGTTCATTTTTACCTTTGCAATCATGAGCACCCGAGCGAGTTAAGTGTGATAAAATAAAGTGAAGCATGTTGAGGTTTTAGAAACATTTGAAACTAGGAAAGGAAAGTGGAGTTGTGCATATATAGTGGCTTGCGTCCCCAGTTGAGAAGGGTTTGAGTGAAGCAAAAGCATGCAGAGAGGAGAAATAGAGTGCCATGGTTTAGAAAGTGCTAGGGCACATGATTTCAAGCTAGATCATGGTTTCAAGCTAGGGTACATAGGAGTTTGATCAAACAAGAGTAAAAAGGTGTCGCTTAGTTTCAATATAGCACCAAAGAAAGCACCTCGAGCAGGAGCCAAGGGGAAGAAGAAGGTAGAAGTCATTGATTGAAGATGCTCTTGAGAGTAAGTTCTTAGAAATGTAATACCCAAAAGGAGTGATTTTTAGGCAATATTGGGATTCCCATATCCACCAATGCAAAGTCAGTGACTACAACCACCGCACCACCAATAACAAGGAAGATTTAGACACGTTATTGAAAAGGAAGACCATCAAATGCATGGTGGATGACATGTCAGTGTATGACGATGCTGGGGAGAATTTGATAAGAAGGTAGGGGTATATCAACTTTATGAACTCCCATACTTTGGAAAGAAAGAAATTTATACCAGTGGCTGATGAGTAGAGTCCATGAGGAACTTCTACTTTGTTGGAAGGATAAGGATCACCATGCCTTTGATTACAACATTGAAAGGTCTAAGGGTACAAGGATAGAGGTTAGTAGTGATCTAACTGACAAGGCAGTGGTTGTGGCCACTAGTAAGGAGTTGGGATACTCCAAGGGTCCGTATAGAATAGAAATTTACATTTTAAGAAAGTACCATGTGGTTCAAGCAGCCACACATCTTCTCACCAAGCTAAATTATCAAGAGATTTGGTCACAAGTAAATACTATGTCGCTACACATTGCTAAGAAGACGTCGCAATGTGAGAGGTGTACAATCTAGCAGGGTACAAAGTATAAATAATTATTAAGGAAGTGCACATAGGTGAGAAAATAATTTTTGGCACTATCATGTTCTCTCTTGTATTTATAGAAATTGGAGTGCTCAATGGGAAAAATAAAAAATCTTTGAGTATCCCATGGAGAAGAAATCCCTTGAAGAGAGGTTCGAGAAATACTTATGCAAAGGATCAATGCGTGACCCATTTAAACAAAGGGAAAATATATGGTATGACTGGCTTCGTGTAACTTTTGAAGAAGAATGGAAAATTCCTAAGGAGTTGCCATCAGTGGTGGGAAAGATGGTACAATTTGCAGTGTATCAAAACTTTTGTATCACACACTTTGCAATGAAGGATTGGACATGGAGTCCTGGTGTAAGCTATCATATGCCTTTATAGCATGATTTTTCCAAGCAATAGTTCAAAAGGTTTTCTAATGCACACAGGTCAACTTATAATGTAGACAAGGTAGAATATGACTGCCATACATTAAAAAAGGATTATGTCTATTTAGGGAAATATTCCTATATTGAGAGGCTCATCTTTGATGAAGTAAGTATGAAGCTGGTAATTTTGGCCAGTAAGGATGGTGGCACTGCGCTCATCTATATATATCTCAATCCCAGATTAGAAAATGGTAAATATGTGGAGAATGAGCTCATACTTCTAGGACCACCCAAAGGTAGACATATAGTTGAGACTATGGAAGCTCCAAATCCTACCTCACATATAGAAGAAGATGAGGAAGAGGAACTTAACAATGATAATAGAGGCTTAGACCACAGAGGCAAGAGACACCCCACTGATAAAGTAGAAAGTGAGCATGCGAGCACTCCTCCATAGCAGAAATAAGAGAGGAGGGATATTTATATGAAGCCATAGGATGTGGGGAACACCAATTTACAAGGGTGTTCAAATGAGCTAGAACTCTAAGTGCCAAAAAATCCCAACCACCACAGAGGTCACCATGACTATCCCCTTCAAAATAGGCACTTGAGAAGAAGTGAGAGATGTAAGTTGAAGCTTCATCATAATGAGGAGGAAGAATCAGAAGAGAGCATTCTAGGAACCCCGGTTATGCCTGAAGGTGTAGACAGAACCTTGGGATGAAGGAGTGGAGGAAACAGATTAAGGAGTGGGTGAGTCTTATAGTGTGCTTATGACAACTCAAGAGGAGGGGTCAACTCTAAGTACAGGTTTTCATATTCCAAAAGGGCCAAGGAAAAAGAGAGAGAGGAAAAGATAAGAGTACGTTGTCCCAAGCATGGGCTTCACTAAAGAAACCAGCAAGATCATCTTTTCCCAGTTTGAAAACACTATGGGCCTAAAGGATTTATACGGATGGGAGTTGATGCACCCTAACATGGCCACGACATACACAAGGAAGAAACATTCCTAGTCAATGCAGACACATATGGATAAACCTAGAATTCAATGTATGTGAAGAGTCCTATGTGTCTCGCGCAAGGTGAAGAAGGTGCCTCAGAGTAGACACATCACAATAAATCCCACAGTTATGTCTAACGAGTAAGTCAACAATGCCTTAGTAAAGGTATCTGCTGAGGTGGCACAGAGAAACATTGATAATCTCGCCACCATTACGGCACTTATGGAGGATAATAAAGATAAAACTGAGGAAATAAAGAGCATAAATGAGGAGAAAAAAAACTTGAAGGATAAAAAATAATGGGAAGAATCAAAGAATGAGGAATTTTTATAATATGGTGGAGGTGCTAGGCGATCATATTCTCACAAAAAGGCCTCGTCTTGAATAAGAGGTACCTGAAATTTTTTCTTCTGCAATGCATTATGTGTGCACATTGGAAAATTTGGTATTAGATGATGGGTCGTTCATATGCCCACACCAAAGGACCCTGTGTAAGAAGAAGAAAGAGCAAGGGCTAGAATTGTTCAGAAGGTTTCTACCTATGAGCCGTTGCTCCAACCAGTAAAGGATCAATTGAAGAAGGAAGATCAAGCTCTAAAATTATGCACAACACTAGATGCTTAGGTAAGAACTAGGAGCTTAGTAGAAGATAATGAGGTTCTGAAGGAAATGAAGGATGAAAATTTGGGGTGTGATGAAAGATTAGAATTGGTGAAATAAAAGTGTGAGGCCCTTGTAGCAGCCAAAGATCCACATAAAGAAATAATTTATGAGATTGGGAAGTTCATCGCACAAAGGATGGATTCACCAGAAGGAATTGTATTAGGTATGGCTAACATTGTCCGAGTGTTGCAGAATGAAAAATATAAAATTACTTAGGGCGAGCTGGAGGCCATAGCCACTGACATACCAGAGAAGACAAGGAATGTGTTGGATGACTGGAAGACCTTGGACGCTGAGCTCAAGGTGGAGTACTCATAATTGATCCTTCCAGTTGAAGAAGAGGGCACTGCGGAATAAAATTCATTCTTTTATACATGGATTTGTTCATTCTATCCATTATTTTCATTATTTCATTTACCCATTCTTTCTTATTTAAGATATATGATGGAATTCACATCACCGAGATAGAAATTTACTTTAGTTTGGGGTAATGTTGACCAGACAGAATGTTCTCTAAGGAGAAGGCACACATGAAGGATGCACGTGCGTAGACAAGGTGCACTTTAAGGTGCACGAAAGATATATCAAAAAAATGCATGCCAGAACACTTCCAGCTAAGGACTTATCCAAATTCATGGATTCACACTATTTTCATGGATAACATGCAGAGCACACAAAGGAGATGAAGAATTTCAGAACACGAAAATGGTATTCTGAGCACCAATAGCAAGAAAGCACCAGGCATAAGTTGAGATAAAAATGGGATTTTTATTTAGAGTTAATTGAAGGACGTCTATTATTAGAGTGCTTGCATGTTGCACATAGATTTGTAAAGACACGTGGCTATTATTATCATGTGACCTATTTTGAGAAGTGCATAGGTGGTGAAGGGAAAGTCCCCACCCCTATAAATATGTATTGAACCATGTAGTTGATATAGATACAGATATCAAGATATAGATATTAGTAATGGATTATTGCAAGGTTATGTTGTGGGTTTTGTGTTGCACATGACTCATGGTGATATTTTACAGTGTATGTAGCTTTTGTGTTTTACATTATTTATGAAGTTGAGTATATTGACTAAATTATGGTGTTAAACATGAATGAATCTGGTTGTATCATGGTTCATCTCATATAAGTTATTATTTAGATCCTTTTTCATGTTCTTTAAAGATCATATTTGAATTATGCATTTTGATTTATGAATGACTGATAATGAATCTAAATATATTGAAACATCATCATGCTAACATCTTGTATAAGTGACCATAAAGAGGGACCTGGTACCTTTGCACGCTTTGGGTGAGCACTCAAACTAGGTTGAGTGATGTGTTAATGCACCTGGGTTATCAATAGTAAATTCTAGGTTGCATCATACCTATCCTTGTACGTTTTGTGGGATGCATAACCATTGTGTTGCTAGATGCTAGAAGAGATGGATTTTTATGAATAAGTTGTTTTCATTTGTTAACAAAATGTCACATAGAAGAGACAAATCTCTTCATGTAGAAGCGAGAAATGGAAGTGGTGTTTCCTCATTCCTAAAGAAGGATATTAAGAGGAATTTTTGTGCTCGTTGTTAGAGGAATGGGCATTGGGTGGACAATTTATGCAAACCTCGTCCATATTACCATCAGAAGAATGGTAAAGTTAAGATGAAGTATAGGCTTATTGAAAAGGTAAGTGAAGTTCCTACTTCACCACCAGTTGAAAATTAAAATTTGGATCTATCAATATATAATCGATAGATGAGTCCATTCTATTTTGATATGGATAATAAAAACTCATGTGATTTTGATATATTTGTATTTTTATAGCTCTTGATTTAATAACATGTTATATTTGTTTGGAGTCCAGATTTGTGGGAAGACTGAGGGATAGGTTCATCATACTCAATATTGTTCTTGTATTTACATTTGGATTACTCCATTTTTATCTCCTTAATTAAAATTTGAGTTTCAGGTAGAGTTTGGGTACCACTCATGTTTCATCTTGGGAGATTTCTAACAATAGTGTGCAGATTCAATGGACATGGTTGAATGTCTATTTTTGGAAATTTACATTTCAGTATCTATTGATTTATTAGCCATTTGTGTAGAATTTTAAGCTTACTGGTGTCATCTCAGATAGTCAATCTGTGTAGAGGCTGTGTAGCCATACATTAGAGTGGTAGCTGATCACCGTTGGCATCTAGGATCAAGTGGGATTTTCATTGTGTAGAGGCCTTGTAGTTGTGCAGCAGGATGCTACATGACAGTCATATTCAACAAGATACTTTGTACTGTGTAGAGGTATTAGATGTACAACGGGGTTGAAGTCATCCTTATTGATCTCATGAGAAGATAACCTTGGATCATCATTATGTCTAGAGGCTTTATGACGATTTAGCAGAATGATAACTGATACTCATGTGATATTATTCCTGTATTGTTGAAGTGTAATACCCCTAGAGGATCTATGTGGTAATTCAGACATTAGAAGAAGCATGGAAAGATCATAACCCATAGAACTAGGATTGGGACCAACTTTTTCAAGTGAGAAAAATGTAATACAAAAGACTAGAGATTATAATGCAATAGTGACAACAAAGTATCCAAATTAAAGACAGGGTGAAAAAAGTTCCTATAAAATTTTTGAGGAACAAAATCCTTTCCCATTAGGGAGGTGTGTGTTATGGCAAAATCACAACACCCCTGATTGTTGTAACTTGATAGATTGAAACTGTCAGTATGAATCGTTAAACATGGAGTTATCCCTAAGTGTGGGACATTGAAATCGAGATAACCCTCTGGATGAAGGTCAGATCCTATTCCTCTATTATGATACAGACACTCAAATTGTAGAGGATATACTCTAAAATCTATTCTAACTTTCCAAGGATACAAAGTTAAGAAGATTACAAGAAATTAAACCTAATCTATAGAAGGTGATACACCAAATGATTGTTGAACACCCACTTTACATGGAGATGGAAACCATAAAAAAATTAATAAGGATGAAAATACACCACAGGTCAATCCACTGATGAGAATCCACTAACCATTAAACAAAAACCATTAAATATACAACACAATTTAAAATGCATAGTTAACCAAAATTGTAATGAGAGATTAGGATAATGCAATGAACCCAAGAGAGGGTTGAAATTCAACCACAAACATGTATTATTTCTCCACATATTTGATGTAGTACATTACAATGGCCAAGAGGAACTAATTTTGTAATTACATCTTGAATGGGAGCTTTGAACTCCACAAAGTCACATACAGACAAGAGAAGAAGGGAGAGTGAAAATTTTATTTTTCCAACATTAGAACAATACCCCTCCTCACAAGATATAAGAAGAATGAGAGAAGGGAGAGAGAATATTTCAAAATATTGATTCAACCACCCAAACATGCATTAAAATCATCTGTAACACTGATGGTCGCCATTGTAAAACCCATACCTGCATGTACTTTTCCTTGTTGGAGAAGAAAGGAAGCCCATACCTCATCATTGTGGTAGGTGAGAAACTTAGAACACCTTCCAAAAGGAAGAACTATATTTCTTCATTTTGAGGACACTGAGATCTTTCCAAAAAGTCCTTTCTTTTGAAAATCCAAGCTACTAGTAAAACGTTATGGCCATCTGAATATTGGGTTGTCATATTGCATTAAATGCGAGTGGTTGATCTTCTCTTTTCAATCTCCAAAATTGTCTCTCAACCTCTAAAATCTGAAATTTAAGACTTTCAGACATTTTGAATTTAGAGGTTGATGTTAATGTTCATCCACTTGGGCTAGAAAAACCTCATAAAATCCTAAATTCCAAAGTATAAAATTCAAACTTCGGGTTTCGGACTTCAAGTGGAAATTTTTGTGTTTTGGGGCTTCAAAGTTCTGAAACTCCAAAACCCCAAAGTCTAAAATTCAGACTTCAGGTTTCAGACCTTTGCACTTTAAGGGTTTTTACAATTTTTCAAGATTTCATGACTTGTTTATCCATTTAAGAACATGAAACCTCCAAACTCCAAAATTTTGAAGTCCAAATTTCAGACACTGGGTTTTCAGGATTCAAGATTTTAGGTTTTTGGGATTTTGGGATTTTGGTGATTTGGGTTTTTGGGGTTTAGGTTTTGGGGTTTAGATTATCCTCTTGACACATAAAACCTATGAACCTCCAAAATCTCGAAGTCCAAAATTTAGACTTCGGGTTTCAGAATTTTTACTTTTAAGACCTGAGGCCTTCTTCACTACTCAATCCTTCTGAGACCTCTGATCCTATGAAGTCTGAAATTTGGACTTCAGAGTTCATGATTTTTCATCCCGATCTATGTTGCCGTTGACCCCAAAAATTTATTTGACCTTGGAACCCCCCAGAGCCTTTTTAAACTTTGGGGTTTTGGGGTTTGGGGCCTTTTTTCTTATTTTTTCCAACTTCTCTACCTTAATTCCGAACTGTAAAACCTCCAAAGTTTGAAAACTTCAAGCTTTGGTGACCCTACTTTTTCTTAAGTTGAATTCGATATTACTTCTATTTCTTACCTCCAACATTATTTCCATTCCCAAGCTCACCTACTACCTGACTGGCCGAAATCGAAATGTGAGTTCTCGTGGCTGAATTAATTCATCCATTTTCTCAGTGTGCAAGGTCATGTTTTTCCAATTTCACCTAAGGGGAAAAATTGGATAACAATGTGTTCCAGAGGAAATTTTGAGACATAGAGGATTTCCCTAAATCTCCCTAAGCCATGACCAAGTGGTAGATAATTTTGAGATCTTTTCCACGACAGGTGGAACACATAAAATAGAGATCATACACTCAAGTTGTGGTTAGTCAAAGTCCATGTTAGGAAGCTGGTCAACAAGGGTCAACATAAAAATTACACACTGACACATGCAAAATTGGAAAAGGTGAAAAATGGGGTTTGTGTTGTTTGATAACCTCTGGTATTCGACAGTCATAGTAAAAGTGCAGCTACGGAGACCGTAGCCGATGGGATCCACTTTTGTATTAGAGGGAGACCCTAGTACCGTGAGGAATATTTTTATTATTGCAGACGTGGTGGGACCTCAAGGTACCACATGGCTTGCCACCAAATATAAATTCATGTGATATGCCTTGCAAGTTTGTATTCAAGCACGAGTGAGCTATTTTTTTTACTCGTTGGGGTGATCAGCTCCCCACTGAGTTGAGTTGATTTTTTTATAGTTCCACATTGCTCGAGCTCATTGTTTGGGAACATTTTATATGTCATGACCTTATTGACTAAGTTAAGTTGACTAGTTAACCAAGTTTAGTATTTACATATAGCTCGATTAATATCCTCCCCCAATTTAGTATACAACATTTATGGCAAGCCCAATGCACAACTCGACTCCACATTGGACAGCTCAGGCCACATACTTGGTGCCACAACGATGCATGTCCAAACACAACTCGACCACCACAGTGAACCATGCACAACCAGCCTAAGTTGGGCATTCCAATGCATTCGGGGATAACACGTATGGCTCGGCCCAAACCATTTGGGTGACCATACCAATAAAGTACCTTCAATACAATTCAACGATGGAAAAAACACCAAAATGTGGCCTAAGGCACAGCTCGATGGTCGGTACACCTTTTCAAAAAGGCTTAGACACTTTGTATGCCCACACATCTGGGATAAGAAAATAGGCCCTCCCACCAAAACATCGATTCCACGAGGGGATATGGACATCAATCCTAAATATAAAAACCATCCCCTCCATGCCAACACCAAAATCCACGTACTAAGTGGACAGAAAAATGAATTAAATCCACGTGGTGGAAATGATAGAGAAAATCCAAGCATTATTTAAAATTCAAAAGGGGAAAAATTTATAGCCATAGTGCTATTTTTTAAATCCACGGGATATTGTGGATGAAAATGTGGATTCGGGTGATTCAAACCCTTACCAAACATTCAAACTTGATAATACCTCACCAACAAGCCATGATAACTCGATGAGTTATAAAAAGGGCTCGGTGATATTCAAACATATAGAAGCCAAAGTTTGTGCTAGGGGTAGAATAAACCCAATTCATGAAATGCCCAATTTTGGAGCACTTAGGCTCAGAACCAGCCTTTGGAGAAAACAAAATAAGTAATTTGAATTCAGATACGCTCTAAATGGAGTAGTTATTTTACTGTTTACAAGATTCTATAATGCTTTTTTATTTTTCGAAGTCACTACTTGTTGAATACTAAGGGAGAGACCTCGACAAGATGCTGCAGGAAGGTTATAGATGTTTCCTGAGATCTTTCAAAATCCTTCAAAGAGTTGGAAGCACATTTGCAGGTTTTGAGATATAATTTTTTTTATTGTTAGGGTTATTTCACTTATAATATCAGAAAATTATAATAGATTGATTCACATTTTTGTGAATATAGAGACATAGGCTTGCATGCCGAACTTCAATATCAATTTTATGTTGAATGGATGTGTTTATTGTTGTTGATGAATCTTTGAAAATATGAAATAAATATAAATAATCTGCAATGAAATGAGTAGGTGCACGTTTCAGTATAGTGGTTAAAAAATATATTGAGATGCATGTATTAAAGGGACTAATCAGTTTTGGGAGATATTCCATGTCATAAAATTGATATTTGGTTCCTTAATCCCTGTGAATGGTGGATTTGAAAAATAATAACCTCCATTTTTGAATCATCGTAACTTGTGAAGACATTATGAAGAGCCCATAAGACAAGATGGGGATTTTATTGTAATTGATTAACGCAGAGCCCAAGAAAATAGATGATCACCTGCAAATCATGAGAATGTAAATTATATCTTGCACTTTCTAATACAAGGATTGACATGCATATAACTAATTTAAGAGGCACTATTGTCGTTTCAGCTGTATAGTTGAATTTTTGGATGGCAATATTGATACAAAGTACGTGAATGATCTTGTAACAATGCAAGACATGTTTTTGTCAAAGGTTTTATCCAATAAGGTAACTAAGAATTAAAATGCTATCCATTAACATAGTTCTTGAAATTCTTTGACAAGTTAGAGAGATACTGGATGAAACTACACCAGAGACATTGTCGACACAATTTCTAGGATTCTGAGAGCTCATCATTTTAGTGATTTTATTTCGAAGGAGGAAAGAGAGTATTATATAATGTATTGTACTAACATCATTATCTCTAGGCTAGAGTACCATTACAGATACATCATACCTTTGTTTGAGAGAGATGGTGCATCCTTACTATTGGACGAGTGAGGGCCCATATTGTGGATCTAGGTTGATGTTAAGATAGATAGTGTTAAGTTTGAGCTAGGTCGATAGACAATACTAACCATAAGTAGTATTTTGATGTGATATTTTTTATTTCTACATCTTAACATAGTATTTCCTCTTCTGAGAGGACCCAAAGACAATTTATTTTTGAATGAACTATATTATCAATTGTAGTGTCACATTTTTGTGGTGTTTTTTTATCACTTTTTTGAAACATAATTTAGTCAATTTAATCGTAAATCGATAAAGTGATGAAATTTCAAATTATCCATGGAAAAAGGAAACTGAGTTGGTTTAAATAACCCACATTTAAAGATCAAGTTTAGTATCATAGCTAGTTTTTCTAGCAAGATCTCACTATCACATATGTAGAAAAGGTAGATAACTTGTAGGATCCATATTTGTCGTTTAGTTGAAGCTAGAGATGATTCAAAGAAGTGATGGGGACATTTCTTGATCAGGTACCATAATGGTTCCATAAAGAGTGCACAGAAGCACTGGTCAATACCAGCCCATATGTTTGAGAAAGTACAGATGTGAATCACTTGTGGAGAGGGAAATGTGGAGTAACCATTCAGGTCTGCTTACCATTTCTATGGTTGGAGGGGTATAGAAATACTGCATTGAGGGGAATGTTAATGAGGTTATGGAATTTAAACAATAGTGGAAATTTTTTAGGATCAACTGTTCTTTCAAAAGAAGATGATTTTTTCAGAATCAACATACGTTAAACCAAAGTGTTCTTTGAATGGGAGATGATGTGGTCGAAATCAACCTTGAAAGACATTGATAACCATTGGTATCCTTTTGGTCATCTGAAATGTTTTTCCAATGGGTGATAATGTACTTATGATCAACAAACGAAGTGCAACCTTGGGAGAAGATGCAGCACATCCATATTTCAATGTCTACAATTATATAGAGGGAAAATTTCCTCCTTTGATAAAGTTGTATCATTTACCTTTGTTAATAATTGTGTTTATTTTTCTCTTGAGTTACTAGATGGGTCACAAGAAGAGATTGTTTTGAACAAAAGAAAATAATAATTAGAAATGAGGATGGTGTACCTTCATTTAATGATGAAACATTTTGTGGACAAAAAGTGTTCTAGTTCGAAGGAATGATCAAGAGGTCAACTCATACTTTTGATGTTCCCTAAATCTTTGTGGACTAGTTACTCACAGAAAATCTCACAGTCATATTTCAAGAATATTTTGAAAGGGTTAGAACAGACACTGTATGTGTAAGATATTATCCCCACCATAAAATGTGACAACAAAAATGTCATGCATAGGTGTAGCAGTGCCAAAGAACATTGTGAAATTGAAAATGATTTGATGTGGATTCAATAAGTAGAGATAAGTGAAAATATAAGAGCAAAAATAATTGGTTATTATTTTTTTGCCTTGGTCTTTCACGGTTGTAAAAAAATTAACTATGGAGACTATTCTTGTTTCGAAGGGGGACCCGACCACCATATTATTTTAATATCTTGGAGATTTTTTGAGTAGCTTTGAGATAGGAGTCGTTAATTTTTTTTATTGCCCAGCGTGATTGAGGTAATGCGTTAGTTCATGATCGAAATAAGTTGACAGCTCATCAAATCATGGCCCATTCCAAGACACAATGCACATGCGAGCCAATTTCCGAACAAACAAACAAAAGATTCACAAGGTGGTCCAAGGACTAACTCACATGTGCGGTTGAGCCTTTGAAAAAGGCTAAGTCATGTGTTAGTCCCACCTATGTGGGATTATTATTATTCCATGGCTGCATATGGAGCGGTCAACATGGGACCGCCAACCACAAAGAAGTGCATGTATATGGTGAAGGTTATTTTACATGGCGAAATCATTTTATATACTCCTAAATGGAATCTAAGCCTATTTTAATGGCTTAAACAATTGGATACATACATACATACATATATGTAGATTATATCCTCGTAGATGGTGTCCAACTTGGAGAGTCTCGCATCAAACACTATCAAAAACATATTTAAGGGTTCTGTATTATTTTGGATGACAAATAATATGGGATGATATCCCTAAAACCTTATAAAAGATTTTTTATAAAGCTCAAAGGATAAATTATTTGTCTTTATATTTTGGGCCTATGGGGAGTATATAAGGCCCCCAATGCATGGCATTTTCATTCAACCAACTCCAATACATCTCAAGCCATTTGATAAGGAGCGGGAATAGATCAACGAGGACTGAAAGGAAATCGAAGCTCTTGGAGAGAAGTTAAAAATAAGATGATGAAATACTCACGGAGTTAATGTCGCAGATTGTAAAATAGTGGAAGGAGTTGAAAGATCTCATAGAGACACTACTACAAGGGGGGGTGTTTTGAGACAATAATAGAGACAATACTTGATCAAATTGTCTCAAATAGAGACAATAAAAAAGTTGTATATTGTCTCTATTATTGTCTCAAAGCGGGTGTCTCTAATATTGTCTCTAATTATTGTCTCTTCAGAGACAATATAGGTTGATACATATTTTGTCTCTTGAGAGACAATATAGTTTTTGTCTCTCTAGAGACAATATTTGTATTGTTTCGCTAGAGACAATACAAAATACTGATTTTGTCTCTCTAGAGACAATACTAATTTCAATTTTTATTGTCTCTCTAGAGACAATACGAATTTAAAAAATGAAAAATCTGAATTTCAAGAATAAATAATAACCAAATATCATATAGTGCAATCGACGGCTACATATCGTCTATGATGTTAGAGTAGACCGGTAAGGAATATCATAAATTAAAAATAATTTGATTTGAATCTTGTGCCCAACAAATGGGTCCACAAACATTTTATTAATATCAAATAAGATAAAATACAAAAGGGTGTCTAAATACTGTTAACCCTTTAAATACAATGATAAAATACAAAAGGGTGTCTAAATACTGTTAACCCTTTAAATACAATGATAAAATACAAAAGGGTGCCTAAATTCCGTTATCCCTTTGCATACAATATGAACACCTCTCCACCCCCAGCTTTAAGCGATATGTCTGCTTCCCTAGTGCTACTTTGAGGTTTTTTTTCTTAACTTTAATTTTGAGTCAGTGTCTCTCTGTCGGCAGCTGTCATTTCATGTTCTTCGCTTTGATTGTCTCAACTTTGATACAATTCTCTACTATCAATAGCCCCAAGCAACTCATCTTTAGTCTTCATGAAAACAAAGATTATAATGACTCGTTGCGTTTATCAACTATCACTTGAAAATTTATAACAAACATCTCATTAAAATACTGAGGTTGAATTAAACATATAACAAGAAACCATCAACCTTTCATAAAAAAGGCCATCTTTAATAACAAGGCATGTCTATGCTGAGCCTTTTCATAATGTGACAGGTAACTTGAAAATACAATACATAATAACATTGCTCTTATACTTGAAGTTATTTTGATGATACGAGCTCACATAAAAAAGAGTATAGTCACCTCCAAGCATAACTTGACCACGAGCTTTCGTAGGCCAGGATGAGAAAAGTTTGTATTGAAGTAAACAATATGGAGAGCTTGAAAAACTTCAGCAAAAAGGTATAAAGAGGGTAAAACAGTTTGCAGCCAACCTTCAGAGAAACCCCTCCGACTAGAAATCCATCAACATTAAGATGTGCTGCCAACTCAACACAATTTCCAGCATTTACTAAACCTGCAATATGCAAAACAAGTAATGGTGTGTTTATTCCAGTCAAACAAGAAGCTGATTGGCACATATTAAAGTGCTTCTGCACGACATTAGTAAGAACATGTTATCCTAGATGAACATAGACAATTTATCCACTCTTTACAATGACCTTAAAATTTCAGCAATATTCAAGTTTCCTCCTCCATCATTGACCCAAAAGAAGATGGCAATGATGATAAGAATAAAAAATCATTCAAACTATAGGGAGAGAAATATTGAGAGAAGCTAGTTACCGCCATAGATAATTCAGATTGACTCTGCTACTTCAAGACTGACATTTACTTTAAGCCAATTCCATAACATACATTATTAACATGTCCTTGAGGAAACTCTTGTTCAACTGTTGCAGCGGTGCAGACTATGCAGACTTGTTTGAACATGTTGTTGTAAGACGAATATGGATGACATTAAAAATGGTTTTGCATACTGTTCACTGTTTTGCAGATGTTTTTTTGTCATCACCCCAAAAGGTCTAAAATAGTACATATGGAGTACATAATTAATTGGTATTTTCCTCAATCGGTTCAATTCTCCAAGGTGGTCTGTTAAGATAATAAATCCTAAATGTTAAATGATATATGCCTCAGAAAAGTTTGTATATCTAAAATCACCAATTAATTATAAACACATTCAGTTTCTATTTCTTTATCAAATAAATAGTGAAATACATATGGATGTTCATGAACTGTAAGGTGTAACTTATAGTAGAGACTAATCAATAATTCCACTAAACTTAATATATGGTACATACCGCATAACACTCAAAGTCAGAATCAACTTACGCAACACAAAGAGCCCAAGTGTGAATCCATTCTAGCGCTTTAGCAATCTCAACATCACCGCCACTTAAATATTTTGCTATAAATGATGGATGGAGAGCTATCAATATGCAAGATGCTGAAAAAAGAGATGATATTCTAACATATGCTTTTGGGTGATTAGATATCTCCCTGCACATAGAAAAAACCAATTAACATATAATTCATAACAAAGAACATCTACAATCACAAAATTTATAGTAGCCAAAGAAAAATATTCTTGACCGAGAATGCAACATATCTATTAGAGCATATAACAATTACAAACCTCAAAATACAAGCTAGATAGCCTTAAACTTCAGTCACTAGCAAAAGATGCCTCTTGACAAAGAATGTACCTTTGCATGTTCTAATTCCTCAAGAAGCAGAATTCTTGCTCCATCCCCCATGAAAAACCAATCACGATCCTGTCAAAAAGTGGAGCAATTAGTTTAGCTAATTTGAAAAGTTGTCCCAAAATCAAGTATGAGATGCTTTGATATTAGAAAAACGCAAAAGGAGATCAATGACATTATTCTTTTGTTGGATCATCATAATGGACCAATAATTATACTTCATCCCATGGACGTGATGCTCTTGTGGGATCATCATTCCTTTCTAACAATGCCCGCAAGCTACAAATCCCCCAAGACCTGCAAGCAAACATATGTTCACCAGATCAAAACTCAAAGAATACTTGCAGACGATGACCATGTGAAGCCCGATAAAAGTAATTATATGAATATGGTTATTATACAATCATATCATAATCCTGTAAAAAAAAACTCAGAGTCACAAGCCAAAATACAAGAAGAAAATAGATGCTACTTGACTTTACCTATTGGAATAATAGCAGCATTAGAGCCACCGAAAGCATGACATCTTAAAAACACACCAATTTGAAAACATGTAGATTCAGTGCCTTCGTAATGAAATGTATCTCTTTTGTAAACAACGAGTAATAAGATAAGTGTAAACAACTTACAGCTTCACCCCGAATTATATGATTTGCAGCACCTATGAGATAGAAAGTGCTTGTTGCACAAGCAGTAGAAATAGAGTCATTTGGACCCATCCATCCCTTCAATTGAGGCATTCAGTATGCAAGAATAAGTGTGCATCTATTTTGCATAGCTCAGTATGAAAGAGAGATTGTTCTTGTAAGTCTTTATGTTGCCATATGTTACTTAATACTGTGATTACTTGCAAATGTATTCTAAATAACTCTTTAAATTAATATGAATGAACATGGTTGTGAAGTACTTGGAATGGTAGATGGTGAATTCCTTAGTGAAAGTGAGTATGGTTAGGATTTGTAACCGAAATATGATGCAAGAAATGATGGTGGGAGGATTCATTCAAAAGAGAGAGAATTCAAGAAGGATGTGGCAGAGCTTAGAATGCAAGGAGTAATTCGAAAGCCAAAGGTGAGAAGTTTCTTGAGATATGTTGTCTCAATTCTGAGAAGAACCCAAAAAACAAGGTTTTGCATTTGATTCTTGTATTCTTGAGCTCCCAACGAATGGTATGAGGGTGTTAGGTATTTAATAAAGATGAAGACAAATTTCATGACATTATAATTTCTCCTTTGTTCGGTTGCTATTCCTCAAATCTTATGAAACTCTGTATTTTCCAGGATTTTCAAGACTGTACTGAGCTTTCATATGTTTCTTTTTATATCGAGATGCTAATAGCTTGTTAGGGGTTTGCTGTACGTATGGAGGCATGTAGAATTTGGTAGGAACCTCGGGATATTCTTGGTGTGTCGATATTTACGACAACCCTTATATTCTGCCTTGACTATCATATAATCCTATGGATTTCCTGTACTGATACAGGTCTGTACAGCATTCTTACATGTTCCCCTGATATCTAGATGACTACAAGTTGTATTTTTGGATGTATGTCTTGGAACGAGGCAGTAACTGTAGGATCCTTTGTATATTCTTGAAGAGTCACTGGTTCTTAAATCTCTCATGCTCTGTCATGTTCTTAGTAAACATGTGCTTAGGGTTACAAATTGTGATTTTGGAAACTGTAGCATTGAAACCTGGCTATCATCATATAGGCCTCCATCAGAACTTTTGAGAGGGAATGTAATATAAGCCTAAGAGTATGTTTGGAGAGCTTAATACTTTGAAACCCCTATAACTCTACCCTATGACAGTGACCTTCTGACTTTGGGCTCTAAAATCCTATCAATAACTCATTCCTCTGTTTAAGCAAAGAAGGCTTGACTTGATCATCTTGGCCTCCATCAAATTAAGTGAGATGATTCCCACATTGACCCATGTTTCATGAGTAGCAGTCACTCTCACAAGTATGAATGACACAATTGGCATTCAATACATCTAGGTGAAGATCATAGGGGTGAATTAGTTGGCTAGAAGTGTATTTTTTGAAATATTTGCCTCAACCTCCTTTAGAATTATTTCTATTATCCTGTCATGTAAGTAAAAGAAATCGAAATTAAAGAAATGCAACTAGAAGCAAAGAAATGTCCAAATAAAGTTAAGAAGAATTTTGTATTGAAGTAATTTGTAAAATACAAATCAAGTTACTTCAATACCCTAAATATATTCTTATCCTACAAACAGAGGAGGATTCTTATTCACGATAGCAGAAAATGAGAATTGAGAAAAAAATGTGAGACTTTTTTCTGTTCAAATGTTTCTTCTGAATGTTTTATTTCTTTCTAAAATGGCCAACATTGACCAGATATCATCGTAGACAAGACTGGTTACTACAGTAAAATCCCTGCATTTCTAATTTGACTATCACAGAGGCATTTAATGCTCTGTATTTTGCATTATAACTTAATACCCTGTGTTTCCCATCAAACAAATTTGAATAAATCACGAACTATTCAGGTATGATCTAGCTTTTGTATACAGGCATGACCTAGTTTTACTATTTAGCATTGAATTTTTCAAACAGAAATATTTAGGCCATACCAAGATGAACATTTAAATCTTTATAAGAACCATCAGAAGAAATGAGCTCAGGAATTCCTGCTCACAAACAGATTGCAGATAATTTTCCTTGAGGAATTATATGAAAATACAAAATTAAGAATTAATACAACTGTCTTAATTCTCACATTTTCTCATTGTCCCCAGCAATTAGTGTATTCAGCACATGTTTGAAAGTCTCGTAACATTCAATAACTGCACATCTCATATACTCATCAGCACATATGCGTTTCCAGAGATCTGCATCTCTTGCCTTAAATTGAGCTGCCATATCTAATGCTATTGGAATCTGCACATTTCAAATAAATCTGCTTATTGGAGGAAGCGGTCTGTTACATTCAAGCATGGCTTTAAATAATATTTTTTATAAAATTCACTGATATTGCTAGAAGCAAGAACCTTGCTGGCAAGTAGAAACGGGGGCCACTGGATTAGATTTAGGCTTGTATCCAACGAATACGGAACTAGTAAAAGGTCCATTTCTCTGTATGCATTCAGGAATAATGATGTCAGTTGCGTGGAAAACATTAGTCAAAATTTATTTTTAAAGTTGTTTTTATTATTTTTTAACTGTGTTCTCTAATCTAATGTTCAAAATTCATTGCCTGTTGCTTATTATGTCCTCCTCGCGGAAGCTACAAATAACTTCATTCCACAGTTGTGCAAATTTGGCAGCTTCTTTCCACATACTTGGGCTAACCTGAAAAGCAATGGTGTGTATGTAAGATGAGAATTACTTCTAAAGCCCATCTAGAGTTCATATTTTGAAACACAGAATATATGAGAGTTTGATTAACCTCTTCGAAATGCCGAGCAAAAGAAAATTTTCTCTGTAGACATTTTTTAGATGGCACTAAATAAGCATTGAAGGCACCAGGCAAAGAATTAAATCTTGATCTCAACATTCCCAATGTCCGTATCTGCAGTTCGAAGATTGCCAGAAATTGTACTTAAGAGATTTGCTATTCACAATACATTAACTTTGAGCGATATGTTCTGTTAATTTGATATTCTTTGTGCACTTCTTAAAAATCATTGTCAATATGCCTGGGGGAAAACATGATCCAAGGTACATCTATATAAGCCATAACTTCCCATACCTCTCCAAGCCTTCGCATGGCTCCAGAAACACCTCCAGTCAAGGTGGAGAAAATTGCATACCATATCTGGATGTCCATAAAATATATCTATAAAGGAAACATAAATTATTATTAATACGTTTGGTTGTCCAAAACATGATTTGATTACTAACAAAATGCATTCCCACTTTTCAAAAGCTTTCACAGACGGGATCTTAAGCTGAAATCCTCTATGGAACACTGCATCCTATACATAATCCCTCTTGACCAGATTTTTTGTATTCAAAAGGAACTAATTATACAGTAGGCTAGCATAAGCAACACATTATAATCTTTTGTAGGTGGGTAGATAAAATCTCAACCATAAGGGCTGAATGTTACATACAGTTATTACAGGTGCCCAGAGAGATATAACTGCCACCATATTTCCTGGTACTGCAAAGATGCATGATCCAGTACAAGATGAGAATTGATTGGTGAATACTAGAGATACCATTAGAAACATCAGAAGTTTTCAATTCTATTACCATTTGGAAACAACTCATGCCATGTGTTGCGAATATCTGTTACATGCATTATGTCCTTTGTCGGCTGCACAAGAGGTTTTATCTGCATGAACACAGTGTTCTGGAAAATATTAATTCTGTAAACCATTGACATATTAGCAAGTAACTCTTCCAAGAGCTTGTATCTCTAAAATACTTCAATGCTTACTTGTATATAGAAGCTGAAAGTCAATTTGCTTATCAATAGCAGTATCCAGAATAAGGTATACCTGCAAGTGCAACAAATTCATATAAGAACCCCCCAAAAATGAAATTTATAGTTTTCCTCTTGAAATTGCCAATGTTAGCTCTTTTCAGCAGTAAATATTTAAAAAAATAGATTAACACTTCCAATCCTTGCTCAGTTAACAACAGGGACACGTGGAAACTCACTTGAAAAGTGTGAATTGACTCTCATGCATTCCTCTTCCAACATAAATTCTTGGCTGGAGGTAACATACTCAATAGATTAGAATCTTAAGGGAAAACATCTTTGAAACAGAAACCTAGGTTCATCACACTAAACATTATTTTTAAAAACACCGTACAGGCAGTTATGGAAGAAAATTGCCTTCTCAATAACAATGAAGTATTGGCAATAACTCCTATGAAAACAACATTGTATGCATCTTGAAAATATAAACTAATGGGGAAACTGTTTTGAAGAGAAAATGTTCTAGTTTTGCTAGGGTTTTGTGCTTCATCGCAGTATTCCTGCCGCCACACTACCACACAGCTGATATAAAGTTTTATTGCACCGAGTCAGTCATTAATCATGGGCCAGAGTCTCCAACCAAAAAGTAAGTTGAGGGTTTCTAGCTCGCTGTCCTCTCAGAAATCATAATGCAGAGTCCACTAGAATGCACACAATCTAGCATTTAACTCATCAAATTGATATGTACTCATCAAATGAAACATAGAGAGTTCCCTTGGGATTTTTACACTTCATCCCATCTTTTCTTTATAATTTAATAATTAATCCTTGGTGGCCTCTGAATAAGCATTCTTCACCATAGCTTCACCCAGCTCCTATGTATGTTTGTATCATATATATATATGTTTCAAATTTATTTGATTTTGTTTTGTTACAAATGTTTCAGATGCTACTAACAGTGAAGACTATAGGATCAAATCTGAAAAGAAATGGCCTGTGAGAGGGCAAGATCATACAGTTGTTCAGGCACTGTTGAGCTTAGACTTCTGGATACTGTTCTTGGCAACAACATGTGGCTTGGGCTCTATAATTACTGCAATAGACAACATGGGTCAGATTGGAAAATCCCTGCAATACCCAAAAGAAAGCATCATCACTTTTGTGTCCCTTTTCAGCATCTAGAACTTTTTAGGGCGAGTGGGATCAGGGTCCATCTCAGAGATACTAGTGCAAAAGTACTCAATTCCCAGGCCCTTACTGTTAAGCCTGGTGCTGGAAATTGCATGTGTGGGTCATCTTCTCATTGCTTTTGCACTCCCGGGGTCCATTTATGTGGCATCCATTCTCATAGGAATGTGCTTTGGTGCACATTGGCATCTACTGTTCTCAATCATTTCTGAGCTCTTAGGGCTTCGCCACTTTGCTATTCTGTACAATATAGGCCAGAGTTCGAGCCCTCTTGGGTCCTACTTGTTTTCTGTTAGGGTAGCAGGATAATTGTATGACAGAGGTGCCAAAGTAGAATATGTGAAGGACAAAGATAAGTTGGAGGAACTCATGTGTGTTGGGAGAAAAAGCTTCTGCACAACCTTCTTGATAATGGCAGCACTTAGCATGGTTGGCTGTGCAGTTGCAGGTGTTTATACATTAGGCTTGTAAAAATATCAGTAAAAAATATTAACTGGGAGGTTTAGCTGTTGGTACAGGAATGAAAGAGACCTTGATCTCAGCATGCACTGGACAAACCGTCCCTTTTTTCTTACTAAAATCGTAGCAACATCACGAAAATAAATTTATATGCCCCAAAATCAGATCATAATAGCAATATTCATCCATACCATTATTTAACTATGGATGACAATCACCATACTATAGTAAGCATATAGATTCTCCAGTAATAAAATGTCAGAAATTACAATTCTTACCACACTGCTTGCATCTCTTCCTCCACAAAGCAAAAGTAGACCATTTGAACGAGCACTTGCAATTACATACCTATCAATGCAAGCAAATGATTAGCAATGGAAGATTCAACAGATACATTACTGACTTATTGAAACGAGATCAATACATTTGTCTACAAACCAAAAGATAATACCTGGGGGCTGCAAACCAAAAGATAATGACCATAATACAATTAAAGATCAATCAACCTTATTGAGTATATTATAGCCAGTTGTAGACCATTAAGGAGATTCGGAATCTATCAATGTTCTTTGCCCATTTTTGTACAAACTACCATGTTTTAGGTCTGAAGAGTAAGACGGTGTTGAAAAGAGGGTCTGTGCAGCCCTTGATACTTGATTAATAATGGGAAAGAAGACTCTAGAAGCCATTCCTTACACTCATGTCAGACATTTGTGTCCAATGAAATTTAAGACATTGATTATTGAAGTTTATTCTTGCATGCCTGAAATCTTGTATGGAGAGGTGGATGGGACAGGTGAAATTATTACTTTCAGGCTGGAGTAAGAAGAAAAAAAATCATCTTTCTTGTAGAATTCATATGCTCTTTTCCCTACCTTCATACATCTCCTCCTATGTCAGATTTCATTCTGAGCTTCAGATTACTGTGGGTGAGTAAGAGGAGAGGAATCTTATTGGGCTTTTCCTGAACACATGGCATCAGATGTTGGCTTTGGTCAAGTCACCTGGAGTAAGCTTTAAATTGGCATTGAAGCCTCTTGTTTCTCTGCTATCAAGCTCATTGGTTTGGTGTGGGTGGAAGCAGAAGGACCATAATAGTAACGAGAGATAGATATGGTGCCATGAAACATGGTAGTAAGATGGAACGAGAGTTGAGGATGGTACTGGACATTCTGTCAATCAGTTGCAGGCAGATGTCCTGAACCTTTGGAAGTTGGTTAAGGATCAAGAGTAGCATTTATAGCATAACAGAAAACCCATTTTTATTTCCGAAAACACCTATGTGAGAATCCAATCATGACAAAAAAAAGATGAAATATGTTCTTATAAAGGACCTATATTCAGATATTGACAGGATTAAACAAGGTCTGCTTCTTGAACATTTCTAAATTTGAGGGATTTTGTCACTTTCTTCCTTTTGGAAAGATTAGGCTTAATTTAACTTAAAAAATCAGCTAAATTTGAAGTAAACATTAGTCAGTTATGTACGTGATGACAAACAGAGGTCCATGTTGCAAGGGAGAAGAATGGTATATATCTGCCACGCGAACATTTCGTCCAGGACGAAGCTGAAAAAAAGGTTAGAACTATATTGAAATTCCAGCAGGTTGCAATGTGTAATAATTATTGTGTTTTTACTTATGTTTAGCAGATTAAGCACAAGGAAATATAAATGGTAATACATACCGTAAAGTTCAGTTCCTTATCCTCTTGTTTTCATTTTTCAGGGCCATGACAAAGAAGATAGAGCATCAAGAAATAGAAATGGTATTACATATTGTAAATTTCAGTTCCTTATCCCCTTGTTTCCATTTTTCCAGGCAATGACAGAGAAGATAAGAGTATCAGGAAAAAGAAATGGAAGCCAAGGACAAGGTATCAGCTAATATCTGCAGTATTGGTGTGGCTAATTTATATTTTTATCTCCTAATTGCATTCTTTCTTTTATGTTCGTTCGCAACATTTATATATTTGCTTGAATGCAACAAATAGAGGAGTTGCAAGGACTATATAATTCTCAGAAATTTCGAAGTGCAGATTTTTTTGTAGTAAGCTTGAGATAACCCAGGTGTGTGAAAGCGGATAGTAGGTTTGTTGCCTCTACAATAAATTTTTCTAATGTGTTCCAATTTTATTCACTAAAAATATTTAAGTTGGCTTGTATATGCGTTTCTTGCAAAAGAAGCTTGAGGATACATAGTATGCCTTAAACAATGTAGAAGAGAAACATAGGCGGCTAAACCCTATGCAAAAGGAAAAGGAATTCATTATATCTAAATTGTTACAATCAAGTTAACGGATATCATTGATATCTGCATATTACGTTTGGAATCTTGGATACTACCATGTATTCATTCATTTCCTAAAACAAGGATTTGATGATAAGAGTCTTTTGATTGTGTTGTGCAAAGAAAATAATTGTTGAACAAGCTTGTGGAATTCAGTCATAACTAGAGAACACAACACATGATGTATCAAGAATGTTTACTAAAATTGGTACCCATGTTTCCTTGAAACTTTGTATGAAGACTTTTGATCTGGAATAACAAGTTGCTAAAATGGGTACCTATGTTTCCTTGAAACTTTTTATGAGGAGTTCTTATTTGGAATAATAAGTTGCTAATTGGATGCTAACTCTATTTCTTTTTTTTTTCAGAGCGCAAAAATAAGATAGAGATAGGAAATAAAGTTCTTGTCCAAACATTTCAGGCACAGTTAACTCAGGAGGTTGAAGTTTTGCATAAGACTGTTGAAGTTTCTACAACTCAACAACAACAGCATCTAACAAATATGGAAAAGCACATGCAGTATTTTATTTCTACAAAAACTGATGTAGGAAAAACATTGGGTCCAACACCCTTATTATTTTGACCTCTTTGAATTTTTTAAAATATATCTCTAATGTATAACTTTAATGCATTGTTACAGGATACAAAAGAACTTAGGAATAGGATTAAGAAACTATCAACAATTTAACCTCAAAATGAGGGGTCTACATGACCTAGCTAATTCGTTGGATGGCAGTTCTCTCTCTACTTTTGGAAAACTCAACACAATAGTATCCATGGACGCATCTACTGTAGAGAATGTAATATTTCTTGATTTCTGCTGAAGGGTACAATATATCCAAGCACTAACAAATTATGTCTGTTCTTACGATTATTATTGTGGTGTACAGCTGTTGGGAAAAGCTATATTAGATGCAGAGGCTTTACTGAGTGAACTTTGTAGTGCTCTTTCCAAGAAAGAGTCTGGAATGGCTAGTTCTAAAAATAGTTCACGTTATGGTGCACGAGAGGTATGCCAAGAGGGAATGATAGCACAAAATGGAAGTATGGAATTATGTAAATGACATTAGTTTTAAAAGTGGTTATAGTAGATCCTACATCAGTTACCATTCTTTTTTAAATGCCATCTCATGGAAAAAAATTCCACAGGGAAGTGCAAGGGAAGCAGGGGAAATCAATAAAAGCTTTCTTACCCTTGGACAGAGAGATTACTGCTCTGGTCAAACATTTAGGCCATATATCATATTATCAGCCTACAGTTTCTTATTTATGTGTATTGGTAACATCTGATGTATCCCTTGCAAAATATGTACATGGAGTGCATGCTAAAATGGATAAATTGAAAGAAACATAATTTAAAAACACCAGATTAGAAAAGCAGCTCCACATTTTAAAGAAGATGCTCAAATTCCCAGATCTAACAACAAATGCAAAAGTAATTCTTACCCATTGTTCTGAAGCATCGCTCCCTCATAGAACGTAGCATACGCCTCATTCCAGACCCTAGGCTGTTACACCCTAGTTACTCGGCCTTGTGTGCAGGGGATTTTTCACCGTACTCGTCACCGTCTTTCTTGTCTTCCTCGTCAACACCCTTCCAGAATGTCCTCCTCCACCAGCCCTTAGTTCTATTACTGCCTGTTGCGGCACTGACAGTGTCTGCATAGTCAAGAACACCCTCAAAAATTTTCCACAGCACCCAAGTTTGTATTTTTCCTCCTAAAATCGTGCTCACAAAACCGCGCACAGACCCGACTTGACACATCGACGCAATTTTCCTCTTACGAGCTTCCATGACCAGCTTAATGAACCACATCTGGCCGTCTGATAAGGATGCTTCAGAGCCACTAAAAAATGTTAGCCACTAAACAAATCTATAGAGATAACAACAAAAGGGAGCCTTCTGTGAGGCAGTTTACCGAGAAAGAAAAAGACGTTTTTTCTTAACGCCCTGTGGTATACGGACAACGGTTTCCCAAGATCAATAGGATCAGGTTGGTCCATGGAGGAAGAAACCATAGCTTACTCCTCTTTGTACCTTGTTCTGTTATTGGCCCTCCATCTCCTCACTGAGCTCCCTCCGAGATCCTCTACTTGCCATCTAGGTCAAGCCCTTACTAGTTCGGTGAGATCCTCCGTCGATTTCCGCCCATCTCGCTGCATTGAGCTTTGCTTATGCCCTGTCGATTTCCCCTTGGCTCCCGAGATCATTTTAATACCTTGGTCGTTTGTTTGCTTAGCTCTCCCAAGTCGGATTTCCTATTTTTATCCCTCTGTGCGCCTCTATTAGCTCCCTCTTGGCTCGGCATGGGACGATCCAGCTCGACCCCTCCATGCCCTACTTGTCATAGTGGTTTCTTGGATCGTCTTGCATGTGAGGTTTCTCAGTCGATCCACCCCTGCCAAGGTTTTGATCTACTCAGTATCCTACTGTCCTGTCTTTTCATCCCTGCTCTCTTTGACCTAATATGCTTCCCGTCAGTTTTGGTTTCGTGCCCTGCGACCTCGTGCTCGAGCCATCCATTAACCCAACCCGCCTGTATATAATTTTTGATTTCCCCCAATTATCACCGTATAAAAAGTCAATATAATTATATTATATTTTTGTAAAGGGGAAGATAGAGACGAAAGGGAAGATAGAGACAAAAATACATTTATGTCTCTAACTTTTGTCTCAAAATACCCCTCCCTGTAGTAGGAGAATAACGCATGGAGATCATGGAGTAACACAAGAAGCTAGTATAATCTCTCATAGTGGTACATATGGTGGAGATTGTAAAGTTAAATCAAAGATTTTACAAAACAAGAAGGGGATTTTGTCAGAAATGATTGATGAACAGTCTGAGAACAGAGATGATCACTTGTAAATCTCAAGAATTAAAAATACCACCCAGAGTTTCTAATACAAGGATAATCACTCATACAAACAATTCTAGATGAATTATTATCCTTTCAGCTGGATATTCAAATTTTTTAATCACAATATTGAGGAAAAGTACTTTCATGATCTTGTAAGAAAACGAGCTTTGTGACGGTCAAATTCTGGATCATACAAGATCATCAAGAAGTCCAATTTTATCAATCAACATAGTTCTGGAGATTCGTCGACAACCGAGCGAGCTATGTAAGTAAACACGAAGATCAAAGGGACTCTGGACACCATTCCCAGCAGTTGGAGAGATCATCATCTCAGTGACATCGTTGTGAAGGAAACTAGAGATATGTAGACATCGTACTGCACTGACATCATTATCTCTAGGCCAGAGTGTCATTATAGAGACAACATACTACTGGTGCATCCTTATTGTTATTAGATCCGAGGGCCCATATTGCATATCCAAATTGATGTCAAAATAGACTGTGTTGAGTTCAATCCAATTCACATGACGTTGCTATCCGTAGGTACTATTTTGATGTAAGAGTTTTTATTTCTAGATAAAAATATATCGGTTCCTATTTTGAGCGGACTTACAAACATAGTCCGTTTTGAGAAAAAAATCATTATGAATTTCGGTGTTGCATTGTTGTGGAATGTTTTAAATCATTTTTTTTTTTCCAGCATAATTCAATCAATTTAATACTAAACCGATAATTTGCTAAAAAGTCAAAAGTATCAAGGAAAATGGGAAATTGATTCTGTTTAAATAACCCCCATTTTAGGTCACACATACCATACTCTAAATATATATTTAGAAAAATTTATAATTTAACTCATTATATTCCTAATATATTTGGTCCATTCTGACTAATATTTAAAACTAATATATGAACTCGCGTGATAGGTGATGTTTTGGATTATCAATCCCATGTGCATTGTAGTGGATTTTGTTGATTATTCACTACAATTGAATCTGCAAACGCAACATACTATATATCTTCAACTTTATATTAATATTTTCCTATTCTTTTTCCATCATTCATGTATATTTTTCACTTGATACAACACTATGTTGATGTCTATTTATAAGGAGACATAATATATTGAGTTTTTTGTAGCTTAGTACATTATTACCATTGAAAGTTAGTCAATTTTGTATTATGTTACTTCTTATAGTTTTCATTAATAAATATTATTCAGCATAGAACTCCAAATCAAGAAATTCATCTATCATTAGAGATTTTACCTCTACAAAAAAAACTTGAACCAAAATTTGATGTAATCTTTTCGAAGAAAAACGTGTACACAAAATTGATAAACCAATATAGAGAAGAGTTGGGTTACGAAATTATTAAATAGTTAACGGTTATCACATGGACATATATTACAAAAACCTTTACCTCGTAACACCCTTTTGGGTGATATAAAATAAAATAGTAATCTTCATTATATTGTTTTAACTTGAATAATTATACTTTAATCATGTGATTAAGGTTTTGTAACTTCACATACAATATCATTGTATATATTCATTATTTTTCATGCATTACATAAATCTACAATTGATTCAATAAAATATAAATTTTATAATGAATCAAAAATGTACATAACTGTTATAAATGAAATGTAATGAAATATGAATGTTATATAATTCACTTGATTTTATAAATGAAAGAAAATAAGAGGGATTAGGTACTTAGTTGAATTTAACTTACCTCATAGTGACCTAAGACCAGGCATTGTGATGGAATAAAGGAATAGAGAACCGCAATGAACATTAGAAAATTACAACAGCGGAAGATCTAGCCAAAATGGGGCACTTGGAGAAGGATGGGGGCACCTGGGGCACTTTGGTTTAAAATATGGGTGTCCTATTTTACGGAAAAGGTTAGACTATGATTCTAATATGGTCCTTAAATCTTCGTAATTGTTAGTCTTTGGTCAGGTGAGTGTCACACTTGGTTCATTGATGTCATTATAAACTTGTAATGAAGAATGACCTGCAAAACCCCACCTAAATCATCAAACCCTAAACATAGAAAAATGCAAAATGAGGGGTCAGACTATCCTTAACCACCATAATGGTGGACTTACAACTGAGCGTTGCACTACATCTAAGACCTAATTTAGTTCTGTGTTATTTTGTTTTTTGCAATAGTGCTCATAGGTTTCCATTGAGTCAATGACACTAAGATAACGAGAAATAGATAGATAATATGTAAATGTGTGGATGGAATAGAATTAACTCCTCTTCCTATGCAATGTGTGATGTAGAACAATGACCAAATGCAGTCCTTTTCTCTATCTAGATAGTTATCACTTGATAAAAATAGTCCACCCATACAATGACATGTATGTTATGTTTATATAGGGATCTCTTATTAAAATTTTAGCACTAATGACCCGACATGCCAACTAGTACCTTGGGAGATGAGAGGAAAAATAAAAAATATTGACCTCAATATTTAAAAACAAGATAAAACACAAAGAGGAAAAGGTCACCTAGGATGGTAAGGAGTGCCTCACACTCCTGTCTAGCCCTGGGCCCTATTGTTTAGAGACATGTGATGACAAATGAGTGAGAACTGATAATAAGGGATCCCTAAGACCTGATTGAAACTATGTGTGTGAGTAACATGCGTACAATATAAAATTAAATAAAGGCCAACAAGACAAGTAAATGGACTATAAAATGAGTCATCAATGAACAATTTTCTTATGTAAGATCCCTATATAAAATAACATACTTACCAATATAATAATAGTAGTAAGTCTGTGATTTTTTGTTTGCATTTTCCCCCGTTTTATGTTGGTGAGTGAAAGCTCAGTAACATAAAGTAGATAGAGATGTATATCTGAGATGTTTGGAGAATTCCATGTCATTGAAGTATGCGAAGATTGTAGTAGAAGTATGTTCTGAGTGATAAAATGTAGTGTGGTTAACAATGGATCAATGGGTTGATCCATGTGGCGTAATGAGAGACGTGGGACCTTGATGAGGATTGCCAAATGAGATTAATAATTGTGATGTTGAATTATTGTAGATTCTAATTTTTATTGTTGATGGATATGTGATGGAAGGGTGTGATAAATTCCCAACCCAATTCTGTGTGTGTATGTTTGAGAAATTGATGATTTGGGTGTTCTACCACCATAGGAAGAGTGTAAGGATAATGGTGTTTTATTCTCCAACTTTAACTACATCCTTAAAGGATCTAGCCACTACAGATGGAAATAGATAAAATTTTGTTTATTTTGGATCAAACATGTTGACCCATATAGGATTAGTATAAGAAAGGAAAAGATATCTCATTTCCCTCACTCCAAGGTTGTCTTCATAATGCGTACTTGGTGGCTTCCAAGTTAGGTCATCTTGAAGAAAACATGAAATGTAAAATAACCTCCCATGTTAGGTCATCTGGGAAAATGATGTAAATCCCAAGTTAGGTCATCTGAGAGGAAAAATGTGTTGTATTGTATTAATTTATTGATATGATTTCAATTTTTTTAAAGATTGAATTGTTATGTGATTAATTGATTATTTAATCATGGAGATATTTTACACTTGTTTCCCCAAGGTTAGGTCACTAGGGGGAATCAGTAGGAAATGATGAAATGTCGCATGGTTTATTACTAAGTGTTTGAAAATGAAAATTTGTAGATTGATCACATAGTGATGTAAGGGGAATTATAGGATGACCCCAATTATATGTCCCTCTTTTGGAGAAAGGGTAATTGATGATGAGAACGAACACTAAGCTAAAAGTAAGAATGCAATGATGGAAGGAATAGTGTAAAGTAGATATTACAAAAGTATGTGTAGATAATGTTGAAAGATATGGTTAAGGAGAAATATTATTGTGTCACATGTATGATATGATAGTAAACAGACTTTTGAAGAGAATTTTGCAAATGGGGTAGAAATCGGAGTAAGAATGCTCAAGATATGAGTGAAATTGTACGATGTGTATTAGTTGAATAAAATGAATGTGGATTGTGACCATAGTAAAGTGAATATTGAAAAAGTGACTATAAATAGTAAACTGAAAAGGTGATTAGTAAAGTCATTTGTATTTTGCGTGAGTGTGAAAGTGAGCTCTGATTGTGTAAATATGTCGTAAATTAGAGAGCTGCGACCTAGTCATTTCGAGACAGTGGAAACAACTATGGCATCGCATATGAAGCTAGAGTTGTGTTGGTCGTCGAATAGGACTTTTAAGAAGAGCAACAGTCAGGGGACAGAAAGTCCCTCCTCTTTAATGGGAGAGGTTCCCTTATTCAGAAACGAACTTATTTACAAATATACAGAACATAATTTTATGGTTGAACTTGGATATTACGAAAGTGTTTTCCACAAGGATCATCAGTTACAAAAGGACTGAGGAAAGGGAATACGGGAATGAGCAGAAGAGCAACATGCAGGACTATAGATAGCTGAATAATCCTTTATGTATGCGGAATTGCAGTGAATTTAAAACAAGATCGTTTGCATTGGATGAACAAGACGAAATTAACAGACACAAAGTTCTGTAAATAACCTTCTTCAGATTCATTAATCAAGGACACAAAGTTCCTTCTTGGTTGTACAAGATCACTATACTCGCAATATTTGAAAATACGCAATAAGTGAGACTAACGAACTATAAACAAATGATCTTCACGAAATTAAATGAAAACACAGAGATAACACAGATTAGATAGACAATGAATGGAAAGCCCTTTTGTATTGATTTCTTTCTGATCTATTTACACTTTCAGAAAATATGCCCAGTTCTTCCTCCTTTGGAATGGCGTAGAAATACCATTATATAGCTTACAAGTCAGTTACCTTTTTTTTTGTAACCGTTTCTTTTAACTAAAGAATAGTTAAGAACTGCCAACTCGCAGTACCTCAACCTATTACAAAGAAAACGGAAAAAGAAAGGGAAGAAGAGAAAAGAATGGGGAAGAAGATAGGTGTCCGATCACTGAGAGAGACCCACTGACTTCAGAATCCGCTGTCTGAATCTCTTCAACGCCTCAGCTATGTCTCTGCCACGGGGAACTGACGTGTTGGTCGTAGACTGAGTCCAAAATCCAAGGCACTTCTCCATCTCTTTATCAAACTCGACCTGAGTATGATAATCTTTGTTTGCTTCCTCAATGGCAGATTGAAGAGAGAAAATAACCTTCATTTTCTCCTTGGAGATGGAACGTTCCTTAAATAGGTTATCTTTGACAAAAGCTCTAAATTGAGCTTTGATTTCTTGCAAGGAAAGGGAAATACCAGAAGTCTCATCCTGAAGATGACAGTGTATATCCTTGAAAGCAGAGACCACCAGTGTCTTGAAAGATTCACCGTTCTACCAACTGTTCTTCAGCTCTCCCAAAGCCTCTTCCAGGACTTTGATCTTCCACTCCACACTGTAGACCCATGATTTTGATAGATTGTCCTTTGCATCATCAAAGACTTTATTCGCCAGCAAAATGTTCTCATCTGTCTGTCCCATAAGGTGAAGGTCTACTATGCAACTACTCCAGATTTTGAGTTCTTTATCCATGGTATTGATAGTGGAGGAGAGCTTTAGTTGCACATTGTTCACCTTTTCGTGGAGTTTGAAAGCTTCATCGATGAAGTTTAACCCAGCAACAAGCATGTCTTCCACCATGGCTTCAATAGCTCTACCATAGACAGAATGCTTGTGCATATCTTTAATACTCTGCACTTCATCTTGGCTTAGAATTACTGGAGGTGGAAGGGTAGTCAATGGGGTAGGGTCCAAAACTTTGTCCTTAGACAAAAGAGACTTGATGAAACCTGTGAGAACTTGGGCCTGTTCTTCCAACTGTTCAATAGTTTGTTGCCCTTTCTCTACCCTCCCAATGAATCTTGTGACTGTTTCCTGGAGGTTGTGAATTTCACCTTCAGGGGTAGACTCTCCCATTGGGATTCTCGAGAGCTCTAAGTCAGATACCTGCAAGTCCTGCTCTGATTTATCCGTTGAAGGCTTGGCAATCTCCAGGAATTGCTGACATTGGGCATCAGACACTATTCTAGAGGTGACTTTGGCTTTCTTGGCACGAGAAGGAGTGGTGCCCAACAAGGCTGCGACAGCATCAAAATTTGATCCCGAGCTTTGAGAGGAGAATTTCCTCTTCCTTTTGTCAACCAGAGGTTGCACCCACGCAAAAGAGGAAGAAGAATTAGGAGGAGGAAGAAGGGGGCCAAGAGACAGAGAGCTCATGACACTTAAGGTCTGTGCAGCTGTTGACTCGAGTTGAGAGGCGAGTGGGGCACTTGGGGCAATTGTGGCAGAAGAATCAACATTACCTGAAAGCTCAGTGCTCTGGATTTCTTTATCTTTATCAGCTGGATCTTCAAGAGCACTTGCAGGAGTTGGTACTTCGCTTTCTTCACTTTCACTGAGAACAATGATGTTCTCTGGTCCCATAGGCAACTCTGCCTGCTTTCTTTGTGGGTCACTTTCCACAGGTTCCTTCTTAACCTCCTTGAACTTCTTCTAGTACACTTGAGGGGATGAAGAAGGAGTAGAAACTGCAGGTCCTTGTATTGATGAGGCAGGAGGGGTCTTCACTGGGGTTTCTGACCTTGGAATAGATGCTTCTCTTCTTGGTGTTGAAGCATCCTTAGAAGAGGATTCTCCTGAATGCCTCCTGAATTCTCGAACCATCCTGTCAAACCAAACCTTAGTCCTGACTAAGACTGGAGCAAGGATCTCAGCCAGATCATCCCTCTCTTTCCTGTTCCAATCCAGGTCCTCTAAAGGAGTGTGCTTAATCACACTTTCATACTCGTACGAGTATAGATTAGAATTTTCATCCTGGAGACCTTCAGGAACTTGGTACAGACCGAGTTCTTGGATCAATTGCAGGGAGAATCTGCCACAATGCCTTCTCCTGGCTTCAAAATCATCTGCAAAATCATCCCAGTAGTCTTCTGTATCTGCCCTATGATGATAGATTATCTTGATGTTCTATTCAATAAACTTCTTCAAGTCAAAGCAGGTTCTTGGCTTGAAGAAATGAACAGTGATAGGGACTAGGGTTCTTTCTATGTTCTAAGCATCCAGAGCTGTTTTGCAAGTGTAGTTTCCCAGAGAGATGCGAAAGTGCAAGCCAAAAATCTTCTTATCCCTGCAAGTTCTGTGCAACTTGTCTAGTTGTCTTGCATATTTCTATCAAGGCCATTTTATCATTGCAGAACATGGGAAGTCTGCAGAGGAGTGCTCTCATAGCCGGTAAGCTTGATATAAGATAATTTCTTGAATTGGATGAAATAAGCACCATATTGTGATATCAGGTTCATTGCTTCATTTGAAAACCTTCAAGCAGTATCACCTTCGAGCAGTCTGACCACATTCATGGTAAAAGCATCATTGACCCTTCTGAAATTACGATTGTTGGTCTCCCAAAGTGAACTGCGGGCAGTAGGGAATATACTGGATCATCTTTGTGTGCATCTATATAAGAAAAAACCGAACCACTTCCTTGATGCTCGCCAGAGTATACATCAGGTACAAAGTCATATAGAACTTCTTCATTTGCTGCACATTGGACAGCTACTCCGTCAAATTCATGCTTATGATTTATGCCCAATTGATATTTTGCATTCCTTCGCACACCATGCTAATGAGAGGGCACATCAAAAAGTGAAATTCATTGGTAGAGGGAAAACCCATAACCCGAGCCAGCAAGATTATGAAGTCTGACAACTCTTCATTGAAATCTACTCAGAAGAGGGTTTTGGTCAGACGAGAAGCTCCCTTCCTAGGGTTTTTTTAGCTAGGACTTCACCACTCATGCCTTATATTTGTCACTGTCTTGGTCGAACAGGGCCTGTGCTTGATCTCGAGAAATGACTATGGCATTATCCATCTCTGGAATCCTTAGAGCAGTGCCGATGGGGGAAGTATCCAATTTGGCGATAAGTTCCCCATGTATATTAGTCAATTCGCTCGAAGCGGGGTCGAAGTGAGCTCCACATGAAAGCACGATATTAGCACACTGTACCGAGATTGGGAACCCTCCGGCGAAAGCCAAACCGCTATCATGAATCATCTGCGCCATTGGTGTAGGGTTTGCGTCTGCCATCCTTGCCCAAAAATCACTGAAGTTAAGATGACGAGCTTCGTTGTCCCCAATATTGCAAACGGCAGACTTAAGTGGAGAAATTTGTTCCTGTCCCTAGAATTTGATCTTCATATTGATAGTTTCTGAGGGGAAACCTAGACTCTAGAAGGAATTACAGAGGGAGGGTAACGAGCGCAGGTTTACAAATTGCAATGGTTCGAGCAAAAGATAGTAATGGAAGTAGTGTGAAAAATGCAAAGGTGAAATTCTCGTTAAATAGCCGTTTAGAAGAGAGAAAGACCATGAAATGCGCATTTAATACATAACCACCAATTTGAATAAGCATGATATTTGGTTAGGGCGGGAAAAATAAGCACGAATGACACTTGGTACGCTTGGGACATGTGAGACGCGAATGCGCGAAACATGCGGCTCGACCGGTTCGAGCAAAACGGGGAGAAGACGCAAAAATGCATTTTGGGACATTTGGGACGAAAACGCGCGAGGTACGCAGTTCGGGTGTTTCGGCCGAAATTGGAACAAAAGGCCCATTTGAACTTGGGACATTTGGAACAAAAAGTTCTGGAGTACGCGGCTCGGGTGTTTCGGCCGAAAATGGAACATCTCGCACAGTAAGTTTTGGGACACTTGGGACAAAAAGTTCCGATGGGCCCGAAAATGGGATGACTTCGGGGATTTCGGCCGATCGGGGAACAGCATGCACTTTCGTACTTGGGACAGCTGGGACAAAAAGTTCCGACAGGCCCGAAAATCACACAAAATGACCCAAAACACAGACTTTATCAAATTTCACGACTTAGGCACTTTAGGGAAAAAACACTCAATAACTCAAAATTTTGAAATTTTACTTTTATCAGAGCAGGGAATTTTGAGGTGGACAACAGCTGGCTCCTTCTGGGGATGACTTGGCATAAATTCAAGGAATGAGGCAAGGCAAGAACTTAGACAAACTCGTGGAAAGTATACCAGTGCCTTATCCATTGGGAAACGAAGTCAAAAAGGACACCAATACAGAGGGCAACACACTAAAACAACAAAAGGAAAACACACCAAAAGCAGAGAAGCAAAACACTATACAGAATATACAAAGGACTCCCTAGTCACCTAGGACTTGAACAACTTGAGGTACTGCCCACTATAAGGAATTGGGAGGGGAGAACCATCCATGTAATCAAGATAGAAATAATTCTTACCAGAAAAGTGTGCCTGATCTTGAAAGGCCCGAGCCAAATGGAATCAAACTTTCCATGGTTGCCATGAGGTTCATGTCTTTTATCCCATAGCAACACAATGTCTCCAACTTGGAAATCTCTGAACCTAGCTTTCTTGTCAAACAGGGCCTTTACCTTTTCCTGGTGAACAGATATCCTATCAGTAACCATCAATCTGTCTCTCATTCAGTTTGTGCAGGTACATAATTCTCTTATCCAGAGCATCGCTGAAACTAGTATCCTCAATGGCCTTCATTAAGTGCAAGGCTGGAAGTTCCACTGTCACTGGTAATTGAGCCTCAACTCCATACACCACTTGAAAAGGGGACATTCCAATGGCTCTTTTAGGTGTGATCTTGTCTGCCCAAAGAGCATCATAGAGCTTCTTGTGCCAGTTTTGTTGAGATTCATTGACCAACTTTCTTATAATTGTCACCAAATTTTTGTTGGTGGATTTTGCTTAACCATTTCCCTGGGGGTAATAATTTGAAGAATGAGCTAGTGAGATGCCATACCCGTAGCAGAAATCCATTATCTCAATTGAGGAGAAGTTTAAAGCATTATCTGTTACAATCTTGTTAGGTACACCATACCTTACCAAGATGTTCTCTTTGATGAAGTTGCATACCACATCAGAAGTGGTTCTCTTGACTGGAATAGCTTCTACCCATTTGGTGAAGTAGTCAGTGGCAGTTAGCACATGAGTGTGACTAGCACTAGAAGCAGGATTAAGTGCACTAATGAATTCTAGACCCCACTGTTGAAATGGTTCCTCAATCACAACTGGCTTGAGAGGCAACGATGCCAGTTTAGGTCTTCCCACAAAAGTTTGACAAGCCTCACATTTATCCACCCACTTGGATGCATCTCTGAACAAGGAAGGCCAATAGTATCCTCCACGGAGTATCTTGTGAGCAGTGACCGTTGATGAATAGTGCCCTCCACATGCCTGATCATGAAAAGCTGAGAGCAATTTTCTCTGCTGTTCCTTGTCCACACACTTCAAAAATCTCCCATCTAAGCCACGCTTGAACAAAGCATTTTCCCATAATACATATTGTGTTGACCTCAATTTAACAGTCCTCTTTTCCTTAGTAGTTAAATGAGAGGGGAATTCCCCATAGGTGAGATAATGAGTGATGTCAGCATACCATTCATCGACTGAGCTAAGGAACAGAATAGTAGGAATGTCAGCTTTCTCCTCCAGCAACTCATGTTTAGCTCCTTCAGCAATGAGCTCACAAAGACCTTTTCCACGAACCAGCTTGGTCGGTTTGATATAAATATTGTACTCTTGTACCTTAGCAACCCAGTTCCCTCTCTTGGATCCAAATTCTTGTTGTGTGAGAATCGGACTTAACAGTTGTATCTGGAACCAGCACCATTGAGTGAGAGTTGAGGATATAAAAATGAAATTGCTTCATAGCTTTGACCACTGCAAAAGCATGCTTCTCCATCATGGTGTATTTCAACTCGTGATCCTTTAGAATATAGCTCATGAACGAAATTGGGAGTTCATGCTCATTAGAGTCTTCTTGAGTTAAGACAGCAGCCAGGGTATTATCTGTAGCATAACAATAGATGATGAAATCTTTGCTGAAATTAGGACAGGCCAAAACTAGAGTTTTGGCGATAGCTCTCTTGATACCCTCAAAGGATTACTTTTGTCCAGAATACCAACCAAATGTTTTCTTTCCTTTCATCATTTGAGAAATATTCAAAGTTAACTCTGTAAAATCAGGGATGAACCTTCTTAAAAAATTGATCTTACCGAAGAAGGAGTGTACCCCCTTTTTACAGGTTGGGAGAGGAATTTACTGGATAGCTTATACTCGTTTAGGGTCAATATTAATACCATCCTTGGAGACAATGTGCCCTAATAGTTTTCCCTCTATGACACAGAAAACAGATTTTTTAGGATTCAAAGAAATTCCGTGCTCTCTGCATCTTAGCAAAACCGTCTCCAGGTAATCAAAATGATCCGCTCTTGTCTTTGAAAACACTGTCAGGTCATCAAGATATATGACAATACACTTCCCTTTCAAGCTTCCAAAAGCCAGATCCATGGCTCTCTGAAAAGTGGCACTAGCGTTAATGAGCCCAAAAGGCATCCTATTATAAGCAAAGGTGCCCCAAGGAGTAGTGAAGGTTGTCTTGTGTTGATCAGCAGTATCAACCTCTACTTGATTATATCTAGAAAATCCATCAAGCATAGATAACATTTCCGATCCTGTTACTACTTGCAATACTTGATCCATCATAGGTAGAGGATAATTATCTTTTAGACGAAGCCTGATTCAGGTTCCTGAAATTAACACAGATGCGGATCTCGCCATTCTTCTTCCTAACAGGCACAATATTTGCAATCCAGGTTGAATGGTGAATGTGAAAGATGATTTTAGCCTTCAACAACTTCTGTATCTCCTGAAAGATGGGTGTCAGCTACTTTGGGGTTGTATTGTCTTTGTTTCTGCTTGAAAGGCTTAATTCCAGGCTTAAGAGGAATAGAGTGCTGCATATATTTTGGCTTGAAAGCTTTCAAATCTTCATAAGAATAAGCGAGAACATCCTTATACCTTTTCAAAAGATCAATTGCTTTTCTCCTCTCATCCACTATGCAACATTTCCCAATATTTACTAGCTTAGGGTCAGTAGGACTCCCAATGTCAATCTTATCATACTCAGGTGATTGCTGAGGCCCAGAAGAAGCTCTAGATTTCACATCCCTGTCATGCTTATCAAATAATTCCTCCAAACTCACCAAGCCTTTAGGAATCTTGTTTCCTTTGAGTTTAATGTACCCTTCCTGATCTGTTTCTTCTCCTTGGGTGACAACTTTGCCGAAGGGCACACTTTCACGAGGCAGGTTGTCACTTCCCTCAAAATACAGTTGTTCAAAATTACCTTTGAGTTCCAGGAAGGAAAGAAAATTCTGATCATTATTGAAAACCTGCCAGTTATTGGAGTTGTCAGGTACACTAGGCCGATGGACCATTTCAATGGTGAATTTGTCCTGAGAGAAATCAGGATGAGGAATCAGCAGTGACCCTGAGACAGCTAGTGAATCAGCCCTGCTGTTCCTTTCCCCAGGGACTGCTTCAATAGAGAAATCATCAAGGAATTCAATGGAATCCCAAACCTGATTCTGGTAATGCTTCAGCCTCCCATTTTTTACCTGAAAGAGGTTTCTGACTTTCTTTACAATCAGCTCTGCATCACCACGAGCTAGGAGGTTCTTTACACCTTGTTCTTTGGCCACCTGCAATCCGAGAATGAGAGCCTCGTACTCTGCTATGTTATTAGTATTCTTGAACTGTAACTTGAATGAAAAGGGGTGTAGGCTTCCTTCAGGTGACACTAGCAGGACACCAGCTCCAGAACCAGCTGAGGAACAACTTCCATCAAATTCTAAAATCCAAACCCCGTTAGGATCTCTAGGAGACACTTTTGGGGGTGGGATTTCATCAGGGGACATAATCATGTAATTACCATGACCCATATCCTCATAGAGTATTTGTGCTTTAGGATCATCCGTCTTCTGCACAATATACTTAGATTGTTTCTCAGGCAGCAGCTTCTTCATTTGTCCATTAACCGGTACAAGGGCATGTGACCAATCCATTTGAATTTCCCCACCCACATCTTTACAAAAGTTCCTACTTAGCAACATCCCGTATGAAGGAGGGATATCTGCTACTAAGATGGTAGCCAACACTTTCTTTTCAGGAAAGGCAGCAAAAGCCACTTGTGCATCTTTAATCCTTCCAACCAGAGGCACTTCTTTACTCTCCATAGAGTAGCAAGATCCATAAGTACGAGTGAGGGTTAAGCCTAAAGCATGAGCTACTTTGGCTGGCATGACATTGTCCGAGGCTCCTGAATCTATGACACAGTTGCTGAGTCTATGGCCAGCTATGAGAAGTGTTACATAAAATGGTTTAATTTTGTCACCAGGTGAGGTGACAGCAGCTACCAGACTGGGCTGTGGTGCAGAAGGAGGAGTAGGCAAAAGGCCTTTAGAAGTGGTCTTGGAATGGGAATTAACAAATTGAATCATCTTGGAAAAAGCTTTGGGATGGGTCTGATAGTACTCAGCTTCTGAGATTTGGACCTTGGTCTTTTTCAGGTGATCAACAATATCAAAAGACCCAGAAGTGGACGGGCCATCATCATTTGAAATTCTAGGCTTATCAACTTTAGGAGAAAAAGAAGAAGCAACTTTGGTGGCAGGATTGATAGGACTCACCTTTGGTGTAGACGAAGTAGGGATAGGAGATCCTCTTTTTGCAATCACGGGAATGGTTGTCGACTGCTCCTTGGATTTCTTGATAGGCTGTGTCACTTTCTCCCTCTGACGTGTCTGCTCTCGAGTCATGACAGCAAATGATTCGCTATTCATGTCAGCCACCACTTCATCATAATCATCTCCATCATCAATACCCTCGGTGGTAAAGAAGTTAACTCGAGATCTCTCAAGTTCTTCAGCCTCATCATCAAATTCCTCCACAAATTCCTCGCAAGCTTCATTAGCCTCATCATCATCCGTCTCTTCAACTTCACAGGTTGTGTTCACAGGAACCTTAATAGGAGGTCCTTCAAGTGATAGTCTTGTTTGAGAAGCAGGCAAACGATTCCTGGGTTGGAAATTTCTTCTTGGAACATCTGCATAAGGGGCATGCTGAGCCAATTGTTTCTTTATAGCAATAAGGTCATTCGCAATTTTCTGAACTAATGGATCAGTGTTAGGTCCAGGGGTGGAAGAGGAAGAAGCAGCAGACTTAGATTTGGGAGGTTCTCTTCTCAACTTCCCTGACATGATCAAGTCATCTTCGACACTAACAGCCAGTTCTTGATCCAGAGCTAACGTTGCGAGGTTGGCCCTTCTTAGTGCATAACTAACTTTAGGTGATTGGGCATTTAGAAAGAAATATTTTTGAATCCGATCAACAGGTCGAGTGTTTGTTGGAATCTTATTTATCAACCTGTTGAACCGGGCCACAAATTCTCTCATGGGCTCTTGTGAATCTTTCTTTATCTAAGAGATTTGGGCCAACAAGGCATGGACATCTTCTGCCGGCTTGAAACGATTCTCGAACTGGGTTCTCATTATGTCCCAGTCGGTTATAGCACTAGCCGGAAGGTGAAAGAACCAATCGGCAGCATTATCTTGTAGAGTCTCCACGAACAGTCTTACGGAGACGTCCTCATGTTCAACTCCCAAAACTCCACATGCAACTATGAAGGCTGCAATATGTTCATCAGGATGTACCTTGCCATCACCTTTGAATTTTGGGAAGTTCTTTTGGTTACCTCTGGGTAACTCATGTAAAGGCTGAGTAAGGGCCAGGGGCCCGACACGTTGACCCCATGGTAATGGTGCCGCCATTCTTGGAAATATAGCTTGGAGAGGAACTTTAACACCAGCGAGGATCAAATCTCGTAGATTGGGACTAGCAGGCTCTGAAGGAATACCACCCGTAGGACTTCTATCTTGAATAGGTGGAGTGCTTGTCGAACGAGTCCTTCTATCTCTTGTTGAAATTGAAAGGAAAGGAAAACCTTTTCGTTCTAAAAGCTGAAACTGAGAATCTTCAATACCAAGGGCCCTTCTCCCTTGAGTGAAACGCGGAGTCGCCAGCTCAAAAGGTGATCAAAAATTGCAGTACTGGAATGCGATTTTCCCCAGCGGAGTCGCCAAAAACTGTTGGTCGTCGAATAGGAATTTTAAGAAGAGTAACAGTCAGGGGACAGAAAGTCCCTCCTCTTTAATGGGAGAGGTTCCCTTATTCAGAAACGAACTTATTTACAAATATACAGAACATAATTTTATGGTTGAACTTGGATATTACGAAAGTGTTTTCCACAAGGATCATCAGTTACAAAAGGACTGAGGAAAGGGAATACGGGAATGAGCAGAAGAGAAACATGCAGGACTATAGATAGCAGAATAATCCTTTATGTATGCGGAATTGAAGTGAATTTAAAACAAGATCGTTTGCATTGGATGAACAAGACGAAATTAACAGACACAAAGTTCTGTAAATAACCTTCTTCAGATTCATTAATCAAGGACACAAAGTTCCTTCTTGGTTGTACAAGATCACTATACTCGCAATATTTGAAAATACGCAATAAGTGAGACTAACGAACTATAAACAAATGATCTTCACGAAATTAAATGAAAACACAGAGATAACACAGATTAGATAGACAATGAACGGAAAGCCCTTTTGTATTGATTTCTTTCTGATCTATTTACACTTTCAGAAAATATGCCCAGTTCTTCCTCCTTTGGAATGGCGTAGAAATACCATTATATAGCTTACAAGTCAGTTACCTTTTTTTTTGTAACCGTTTCTTTTAACTAAAGAATAGTTAAGAACTGCCAACTCGCAGTACCTCAACCTATTACAAAGAAAACGGAAAAAGAAAGGGAAGAAGAGAAAAGAATGGGGAAGAAGACAGGTGTCCGATCACTGAGAGGGACCCACTGACTTCAGAATCCACTGTCTGAATCTCTTCAACGCCTTAGCCATGTCTCTGCCACGGGGAACTGACGTGTTGGTCATAGACTGAGTCCAAAATCCAAGGCACTTCTCCATCTCTTTATCAAACTCGACCTGAGTATGATAATCTTTGTTTGCTTCCTCAATGGCAGATTGAAGAGAGAAAATCTCCTTCATTTTCTCCTTGGAGATGGAACTTTCCTTAAATAGGTTATCTTTGACAAAAGCTCTGAATTGAGCTTTGATTTCTTGCAAGGAAAGGGAAATACCAGAAGTCTCATCCTGAAAATGACAGTGTATATCCTTGAAAGCAGAGACCACCAGTGTCTTGAAATATTCACCCTTCTGCCAACTGTTCTTCAGCTCTCCCAAAGCCTCCTCCAGGACTTTGATCTTCCACTCCACACTGTAGACCCATGATTTTGATAGATTGTCCTTTGCATCATCAAAGACTTTATTCGCCAGCAAAATGTTCTCATCTGTCTGTCCCATAAGGCGAAGGTCTACTATGCAACTGCTCCAGATTTTGAGTTCTTTATCCATGGTATTGATAGTGGAGGAGAGCTTCAGTTGCACATTGTTCACCTTTTCGTGGAGTTTGAAAGCTTCATCGATGAAGTTTAACCCAGCAACAAGCATTTCTTCCACCATGGCTTCAATAGCTCTACCATAGACAAAATGCTTGTGCATATCTTTAATACTCTGCACTTCATCTTGGCTTAGAATTACTGGAGGTGGAAGGGTAGTCAATGGGGTAGGGTCCAAAACTTTGTCCTTAAACAAAAGAGACTTGATGAAACCTGTGAGAACTTGGGCCTGTTCTTCCAACTATTCAATAGTTTGTTACCCTTTCTCTACCCTCCCAATGACTCTTGTGATTGTTTCCTGGAGGTTGTGAATTTCACCTTCAGGGGTAGACTCTCCCATTGGGATTCTCAAGAGCTCTAAGTCAGATACCTGCAAGTCCTGCTCTGATTTATCCGTTGAAGGCTTGGCAATCTCCAGGAATTGCTGACCTTGGGCATCAGACACTATTCTGGAGGTGACTTTGGCTTTCTTGGCACGAGAAGGAGTGGTGCCCAACAAGGCTGCGACAGCATCAAAATTTGATCCCGAGCTTTGAGAGGAGAATTTCCTCTTCCTTTTGTCAACCAGAGGTTATACCCACGCAAAAGAGGAAGAAGAATCAGAAGGAGGAACAAGGGGGCCAAGAGACAGAGAGCTCATGACGCTCAAGGTCTGTGCAGCTGTTGACTCGAGTTGAGAGGCGAGTGGGGCATATGGGGGAATTGTGGCAGAAGAATCAACATTACCTGAAAGCTCAGTGCTCTGGATTTCTTTATCTTTATCAGCTGGATCTTCAGGAGCACTTGCAGGAGTTGGTACTTCGCTTTCTTCACTTTCACTGAGAAAAATGATGTTCTCTGGTCCCATAGGCAACTCTGCCTGCTTTCTTTGTGGGTCACTTTCCACAGGTTCCTTCTTAACCTCCTTGAGCTTTTTCTGGTACACTTGAGGGGATGAAGAAGGAGTAGAAACTGCAGGTCCTTGTATTGATGAGGCAGGAGGGGTCTTCACTGGGGTTTCTGACCTTGGAATAGATGCTTCTGTTTCACTCGGAAATGCTTCGTTCCTTATAGAAACAGATAAGGTTAGGGTTAGGAGGAATACCTGTAGAATGTCGAGATGATGTGCGCGTACCGTAGAGAAAGATCAGGCTGACTGCGAAGAACTCCTTTTTGTCTTGGAAGGACTACCTGCAAATAAGAACACAAGACCACAAGATTTGATTAAACGATAAATGAGGGAACTGCCTTGGGCCCAGGAAATATGAAACTTCCTTTCGAAGGTGGTCAGTTCCCCTGTTAATATGAATTAACATAAAACACTTGCAAAATATCAATTAAATTATTTTGTTGAACCGGGTAGGGGAAGAGGCTGATTTTTCTGGTTTTTGATCAAAGGAACCGATGCCGGTTACCTATAACCGATGGCGGTCATTGATAACCGATACCGGTTGGTTCTAAGATCTTCTGGGCTGGTTGTGGTGTTTGTAAATGGCTGATTTTTGGATAGTATTGGGAAATGGGATGATTAGAAGCTAAGGGATGATAGTTAGAGGCAATGGTACGTTGGATAATGGGTTCAGGGACGGATTTGGGAAGATTGCAATTCCAACAGCCTAAGAAATGTTATAACGGAGGACATGCAAGATATAACTTACTGGTGGTTTTGATGAAGGTGCAAGTTGATCTCCTTTGCTGGAAACACGTCTAGTATTTCACACGTCCCTGCTTGGTCGAGTGAAGATCTGGACTCTGTTCCTCGCTCGCAATGCCCTCTGTTGATCTCGAAATCCTTCGACCGATATCGCAAATGAAATTCCGATCCGTTGTTTTGGTTTGGGGAGCCCATTTACAGGGAACCGATGGCGGTTGCGTAACCGACGGCAGTCGAGTAGGAACCGGCATCGGTTAGGAAAAAGTAGGCTATTTTTAGTAAAATAGCCCACCTTCCCTGCTTTTCTCCCGAGAGATCAGTTACGGGCTTGGTCAAGTGGCTAGAAGGTCGGCTTTGGGTGCGAGTAAGGAGGCATTAGTTATGGGTGTAGGTGTGGACCAAGTCATGGGTCCTAATTAGGTTAGTTTTAGGGTTAGGGCTAGGTTATGATGAAGTGGCAAAGTGAGGTGGCGGGTAAGGCGATGTGGATTTATCAATTACAAGGCAATTAATAAATACTTGTGTAAGGTTTAGGTAATGAGGTTAGGTTGCGAAATGAGATGCGGGTCACAAGGGGTCGTAAGACACGAATTTGGTGTCTACATTAGCCCCTTATTGTCGTGTAGCTTGTTTTGTAAAGCTGCGCGGACAATAATATGAAGTGGTTTCTCATGTTAAGGATATAGGTAATCCCCCTCAAATCTATCACAGATTGGGTGAACGGGAAATCAGGGATAGGGTGTATAAAGGATATATGGTGTTGAAAGAATGGTAAGGTGTGGGGTAGGTCCAAGGAAGCATACACATGTTGAAATGCAATAGTATGACTAGGGTACATGATTTGACGAGCAAACCAGCGATGTATAGGCAAAGGTCGATAGTTTATCCAAACAAGGGTGATATAATCCTGGTATCCAAGGCATAGGAAGTAGCTCCAGGGTATATAACAGGTAAGGTACAAGAACGTTTAGGCATGTTCGGCAGTACCGAATGGTTGGTTTGGTTGAGATAAACGTCACGGTCTAGGTCTAGGCAAAGTTGGTCAACAGATCAAGTCAAGGACCCTAATCATGCTAAAACACGAACAGGTGAGCTCGATTGAACAAAAAGCTACAGGATGGGTGGATAAATTAAAACGTTGATTGTGGGTATGGTATTTGTTAATTGGTGCGGCCTTAAGTCGGGCCAAATGGTTAGGTGCGGCCTTGGGTCGGGCCAAATGGGTTGGTTGCGGCCTTGGGTCGGGCCAAATGGTTTGGTTGCGGCCTTGGGTCGGGCCAAATGGTAGGTTGAGGCCTTGGGTCGGGCCAATTGATAGGTTGAGGCCTTGGGTCGGGCCAAATGGTAGGTTGAGGCCTTGGGTCGGGCCAATTGATAGGTTGAGGCCTTGGGTCGGGCCAATTGATAGGTTGAGGCCTTAGGTCGGGCCGATTGGGTAGGTTGAGGCCTTGGGTCAGGCCAAATTGGTAGGTTGAGGCCTTGGGTCAGGCCGATTAGGTAAACAAATGGTGTTCATCAAAGAGGGATATAGGCGATATGGTTAAAAAAGAGGCAATTGGTAAATAGGGGCAAAAAGATACAATTGGGGGAAAGTTGGGATTAACACCGATGTCGATTCGACATAACCGATATCGGTTAAGGGATCGATACCGGTTTCTTAGGGCAAAAAAGGAAACCGACATCGGTTAAGGTCGAAAACCTATAAAAAAGAAAAATACGGCCTGTCATTGTCACTTTGGTTATTTGCAATCCAAATTGACTTGTCTGACGTGGAGAGTTGATTTGGAGAGTGGTTGAGTGAGGTGGAGCTATTTGATTGGCGGAGAGAGTTGATAGGGGGGCCCAATTGAGGAGGAGGCAGCAGGTGATTGGCCGGGGACCCAGCAGATCAGGATTGGAGCCATGGCATAGGCAGGAGGAGCTGGAGGGGCTGGACCAGCTGGACCGCCACCACCCATCCCACCACGACGACGTGTCGTCGTACCGGTAGGTTCTAAACTCTTTAATTTGGTGATTTGGTTGATTTATGTTATTTTTGGGATTTTGGGTAGGAATTGGTAGTTTGTAGGAAATAATGGGTAAATGGAGGTAATTTGAGAAAGGGAGAGGGTAGATAGGTTAGATAGGCTAAGGCGGCTAGGTGTGTAAAATTTTAGGGTTGTTGGGTGGGTAGATGGGTAGAAATAGGGAAAAAGAAGAAAGGGGTAGCCGCGTCGGGTTCGGCGCGGGAAATTTTCAGTGACCGATGCCGGTCACTAAGCGACCGGCATCGGTAGCGATTTTTAAGGGCAGGGTGGGGCTGTGGGTTACCGATGGCGGTTGATCGTTGACCGGCGTCGGTGGGAGGGGGACCGGGGTCGGTTATGGGTGAGTATGGGTTGGGTTGGGTGTGGGTTGGGTTGGGTTGGGTTGGGTTTTGGGTGAGTGGGTTTGGGTTGTGGGTGAGGTGGGTTGGGTTGGGTTTTGGGTGAGTGGGTTTGGGTTGTGGGTGAGGTGGGTTGGGTTGGGTTTTGGGTTTTGGGTGAGTGGGTTAGGGTGGGTCGGGTTGGGTTTTGGGTGTTGGGTGTTGGGTGGGTTTTAGGTTTTAGGGGTGTGGGGTTTAGTGTGTTGGGTGTGTTAGGGGATTGGGTTAGGGTGGGTTTTGGGTGAGTGGGTGGGGTTGAGTTTTAGGTGAGTTGGGGTAGGGGATTGGGTTAGGGTGAGTGGGTTAGGTTTTGGGTTTTGGGTTTTGGGTGAGTGGGTTTGGGTTTTGGGTGGGTATGGGTTGGGTTGGGTGTGGGTTGGGTTGGGTTTTGGGTTTTTGGGTGGGTATGGGTTGGGTTGGGTGTGGGTTGGGTTGGTAGAGAGTCGGGGTATGGGCGGGGGGATAAAAAAGGGTGTTTCAATGATAGGGTAGATGTTTGTAATAAAGAGGAGGTCTAAAGATGCGGGTTGGTTTTTGCAGGCACGTCAGCAGTTGACGATGCGTGATAGGATGCCTCCACTATTGAGTCGGATGAGGCCACACGTATCGGTGGCGCATTGGGCCATCATGCGCGAGGTGGGGCTCGGCGGGGTCCAGAGGTACAGAGCGATCGACAGAGATCACAGCCTGATGGTCGCCCTCATCGAGAGATGGGATCCGGCGACCAATGTGTTCCATCTGCCGACCGGGGAGATGACCGTCACACTAGAGGATGTGTATCGCATCCTGCGGCTACCGATCGAGGGAGAGGCCATTTTCCAGGTAGATTCAGAGACTGCCATGGATAGCATACTGCAGGTTTTTGGGGATGCAGCCGCGCTACTGACCTACCATAGCGCGAGCATTGGATATGGTGACATGTACCGCGCACACAGACATGAGACACGGCTTGCCGTGTTGATGATGATAGGGGTTACCTGCTTCGCCCTCCCGGATTCAGAGGGAGGCCGCTTCCCACGGGCATTGATGGGGGTGCTACTGGAGATGGTGGAGGAGCACACCTGTTTTGCATGGGCACCAGTGTATCTGGTGCAATTATACAGGGAGTTATGGGGTTATCGCCGGAGGAGGCGATTTGGTATTTGTTCTACCTTTTTGTTGCATTGTTGGGCATACGAGCACATCGTATGTATCAGGCCAGTAGGGCTACCCCAGCAGCCAGGGCCACAGGTCGTATACCGCTACGGATTTCAGAGGTGGTTAGGGGTCGTGGGCCAGCCACGAGCCGTTATTGCAGGTCGGGATGTGGTCTACTATAGACATATGCTAGAGGGCCTTACCGCAGTAGACATTATATGGAGACCCTACAGAGGTCACCAGCCTGGCAGAGGAGCCCGTGTACAGCTGCGCCTGATCCAGTATACATTCTGGATAGCAGGACGGAGGCCAGGAGAGTACGAGCGGATGCCCCTAGAGAGGGTACGCAGGCAGATGGGGCTACGACAGGACGAGCCACCTCCCTTCCCTCAGTATAGGAGGGATGATGTAGAGGCCCCACTGCCTGCACCACAGCCTTGGGATCCAGACTGGGTTGCAGAGAGGCCAGCAGATGATGGCGTAGATGATGCTGGGTGCACAGGAGCATACAGGGTTTGGTGGGCTGGGCAGGGGGCGGCGAGGGTAGCACAGCCCGCACAGCCAGACTTGGCAGCGGTGACGGCAGAGAGAGATCAGCTCCGGGGGCAGGTGCAGCTATTACATGGACAGTTGGCTGCTGCACAGGCACAGATAGGGGTTTTACAGGGGCAGCTAGCCCAGGCTCAGGTACAGGCACAGGCAGCACCACCACCAGCAGCACAGCCACAGGTGCAGGTACAGGTACATGCAGCCGTACCAGCAGCCGCACAGCCACAGCCCCAGATACCACCACGGCCACCGGTGCAGGTACAGGCACAGGCAGCACCTCCACCAGCGCCACAGCCACAGGTGCAGGTACAGGCTCAGGGGATAGTGGTGTTAGGTGCCAGGGGACCAGCCCCAGTTCCTTCAGTGAGTCGAGATCGCTATATGGAGGTTAGAGCAGAGGCCGTTATATCAGGATATTCTTGATGGTACCGGAGTTGAGTATCAGGCGTATGCAGCGCATAGGGCAGAGACCTCTCACAGCCAGAGATCTCAGGGAGGTGCAGCCACAGCTGGCGTATCCGTGACGGGCAGGAGGCGAGAGGCACCACAGGGACCAGCGGGGAGAGGTGCCGAGGGCGGTGGGGAGAGCTAATAGATCCCCGACGTGGTTTTGTATAGGGACATGGGCACCGGTCTGCGAACCGGTTGTATTGATAGAGGCCTGCGTGCCTACACTTATTCATTGTTTTGATTCATTTATTTATTATATACCGGCCTGCGAGCCGAGTACGGGTTGTATATTTGAGATCGGCCTGCGAGCCGAGTCGAGATTTTTTGACAGTTATTGCGGCCTGCGTGCCGGCTTTGGTATGTTATGAGATCACAGAGGCCCCGATGTAGGGCGCATTGTATATTTGAAACTTGTATATATATATAGAGATGATGTTTTGATCCAGATGTTGTGTTCAAAATGTTTTTAAGGATTTTGTCGATGGTTTATGATATAGAATGTATGATGTTGATATATGGTTGATGTTGATGTTTTTGTTTTTGCACGTATATATGGATGACATGTTATATGATGAAATGTTACATGTTGTGGGCTGGTTTTGTGACATTGTTACATATGTATCTGATGAGTTGGATCTAAATGATGTATAGAGTGATAGTTTTTTGTTATCTGTAGTTGATGGTTTGTGTATCTGTGTAACATAAATGATGTTTAATGAAAATGTAATGTTATATGTGGTGGATGGACAAAATGTGGTAAAGTGTGTTGTTTATGCAGGAAAAGAGGCGGGCGCGACAAAAATTTAGGTGAGAAATGAAGAAAAGAAGACTGTTGAGAAAAGATAGGTGTGTAACCGATATCGGTTAAGGAACCGATATCGGTGGCTAATAGACCGATATCGGTTAGGTAACCGATACCGGTTATTTAGGTATGAGCTTTTCTAAAAATAAAAAAGCTAGGGTGGCAACTTAAGTGTTAATTTTAGAGCCATGCAAGAGGTTAAATACGCGAACGTGACGCTTTTTGACGACTGAGACAGGTATTTGCATGAGAGATTTGAGTGATAAGAAGAAGAGAGACAGGAATTTGTATGAGAGATTTGGGTGATAAGAAAAGAGACTGGGAAGGTGAATGCGATCAGAGATTCAGAAAGTAGAAAGACGAATTTGAAAAGAGTGGTGATAATGGCAGGACGAGGAGAAACATCCAGCAGGCAGGGACAAGAGGGAAGACAAGGGCCACCTCAAGCTACTGCAACCCCAGAGGTAAATGTTTTGGTTGTGATTTGATTTTTTGCATGTGTTATGAATAAGAGATTAAGTGGGTAGATATGAAGAAGAAAACATGATAGCAAGGGTTGTAGATGAGGTGAGTGTGATGGGGTAGGTAAGTCGGGGTTTTGGGTATGTCTGTGTATATAAAAAGGAATAAACGATCAATTTATTGTCGTAGGCGGTTGTTTTTAGGTAAGATGCATGTAATCGACAGTGACCGGTAGCGGTTAGAGAGAACCGGTATCGGTTACTGAACCGATACCGGTTATGTATAACCGATACCGGTTACTGGAGGAATTTCCAGAATGTTTGAAAAAAACCCTAATGGATTGAATGGTTGTTTGTTTTTTTTGGTGTATGCAGGCAGAGGCAGGGTTGAGGATGAATGATAGTGTGCCAGCGCTGTTGTCACGAATCCGAGCGGATGTAACACCAGCGGAATGGACATTGATAAATCGTTTGGGGTTAAGTGGAATCCGCTATTATTCACGAATCGCACGTAACCATGCTATGCTGCAGGCGTTGATTGAAAGATGGAATCCAGAGAAGAATACATTCTATCTGCCAACAGGTGAAATGACAGTAACTTTGGAAGATGTGTTTCGTATATTGAGACTCCCTATTACAGGAGAACCAGTATATCAAGCACTACCTAGTGCGGGGCGAGTAGCGATAACAGAAGTGTTTGGTCCATATGCACGAGACTTAACACAGCGAGGTTTGTCATTCACATATGGGGTAATGTATGCAGCACACCCTGAGGAGACAAGGTTAGCAGTGATTTTAATGATAGCGGTAGGGTACTATGCGTTACCGAGGGCAGAAGGGGGAATATTTCCAAAGGCGTTGATGGGTGTTATTTGGGAGATGATAGAAAGGAACGTGACCTTTGCATGGGCACCTGCATATTTGGCGGAGCTATACAGGGGCTTATGGGCTTGTAGGCGAAGTCACAGGACAACGCTGGATTGCTCATACTTATTACACTGTTGGGCCTATGAGCACATTGTTTGTATGCGACCAATAGGCCGATCCATCCAGGTAGGAGAGACCGGAGTACAGAGGCTGGGATTCCGACAATGGGTCCAGACAGAACAAGAGGCAAGATCTCAGGCCGTGCCGGGTGACATTGAGTATTACAGGCAGGTATGGGGAGAGGGTGACGGTTGCAGATATCTGTTGGAGGCGCCCTACGGGAACTATATGGTAACCGAGAACATAGCTGAGGAGTTTGAGAGGCGTAGAGAGATTGAGGTGGATCGCGGGGCAGCAGGCCAGGTGAATATGAGAGGATTCCATAGATCGCGTGCGGCGACAGTTTGGATTTGTGCAGGACATACCACAGGCTTAATAGACCTATATGAGATCGATGCGAAGCAGCATTCTCAACCTCCCCGGCCACACCCTCCAGAAGGGCCCGAGGAGAATAGGCAGCTGAGCGTCAGTCGTGATGGATGCCGGGAATGACAGAGGCCTTATAGATTGATGGTGGTTAGGGAGAGCTTGCGAGTGTGTAAACCGATCGTCCTGACATAGCGGTGAATTACAGGCCGAGAGGGATGCGGTTGCAGCTTTTGGTTCAGCAGCTCCAAACGGCAGGTGACTGAGACAAGAAGATTGTTAGCGGTTGCCGGAGTCAACGGGCAGCCGAGACTAGAGAACGGGAGTCCTCCATGCGAGAGGGCGTAATTCACATGTTTACACGGAGAGATTGGCAGATCAGTGGGCGGTACCAATAGCCGCGGTACCTTTGAGGACAGAGAGGCCTGGTGAGAGGGGTCGACGATCACGATCATCACCTAGTTCGGGATAAGGCGTGAGGGTCTAAATAAATGCTAGCACGGTATAAGGATAAATAAGAGTACCGACCTGCGTGTCGATGATAGAAAAAGATGTATTTGTTTAACATCTAAATAAACTGAATATGTATGGTGATGTGAGTTATGATAATAATAAGATTGTTTGCGTTTGTGATTTTTGGTGTTTCGAACAAGGATAACGAGAAATGTGATTAAAATAAAAATATACAAAAATAGTTATATTCACCACACAAGATAGGTTATGGTAGGGGATGGTCGAGCTAACCTTGGGAGACCCCATGTCTCCTAAGTGCTGCCTACATAGCCCATTGCACAAAGCAAGGAAGGGCCTCAGACCGATGTAGTTCTCCCTTAGGACTAGGGAGAGGTGAATTTAGGCAATTTGGTATGGTTTAGGCAATTGGTTGGTTGGTAAGAATTTGATGTTGGTAGGGTAATGTTGTTAGTGCTGGTAGGGTAATGTTGTTGGTTGGTAGGGTAATGTTGTTGGTTGGTATAGGTGAAGCGAAAGTTAGAATACCCAATCAAATAGGGAATCGTGTCCTGATTAAGGTCAACACACAATCCTAGATGCGAGGCAAAGCGGCAAGAGTGCTCCATAGGTGAAAAAGAGCTAAACAAACCACACAACGTAGAACGAGCCTGAAGCCCTATGTGCCGTGCATAGACGAGAAGTCCAAGTTGAAAAGAGTTGTATGATCACAATATATCAGGTGTACGTTACGTCCCTTGAGTTGAAAACAAATGGTGAGATGAGGTGGATGGTATAGCTGAGGTTCAGAGAACCTGTTACAAAGTGAGTATTTTGACGAAAGAGAACCTACCCTAATTAGACAAGTCCATGACCCAAAAAGTTCTTTTGAATGAGGCTTTATTTTATTGAATGTAGACTGATCGATGCGGGAAATCTACAAGGGATATTGATTGTTTTATTCTTGAGGTCTTCACGAAGCTGATCAATGCGAGAAGCTTCGGATAAAGGCTGACTGTGTATAGTTGTCCTTCGGGGGAGCAGTCTATTTATAGTAGCAAGAAGGATGATTTTAGTGCATAGCTGTCCTTCAGGGGAGCAGTCTATGTATAGTAGCAGCAATAGTTTGGCATATAACTGTCCTTCGAGGGAGCAGTCTATATTTAATTTTTAGATGACTAGATATTCTTTTTAGCGTGAAGCATCTAGTTTAGTAGGAAGTGTGACTCAAGAAAATCCCATAAGAATACTGCTTATTTTAATACTTTGAAGTCATGGACTAGACCTAAGAAGGGGAAGGCATCTTAAGGGAGGTGAGGGGTGAGCTTGAATTTATTTCGAGATTAAGAGACAATCTTGTGGTGGGGTAAATGAGCTCAAGGGACGAGCAGTAGTAGATGAGGATTGATATACACTAGATTCAACAGTAGTGGTCGAAGATGCAAGGGCTTAAGGTGTTCAGGCTCAGGCTTACCATTAAGCGAAGCTAACGGTAAGAGCGCTGATCATAGGTTGAGTGATTATATAGGCCCAATCCAATTGAGCACAATTTTCCACGTTTGTCTCTTTTCTAGTTTGGTTTACATGTTGATTCTCTTGAGGACAGATAACCAACATTAAAGGTACGGCTCATGGAGTCCGCTTATCTAACACTCTTGATGCGTTTTTGATAGATTTGAAGTGATCGAGAGCTGTAAGACGTCGTTCTCAAGAAGCTCCAATTGGGCTACCTCTTCTTCGGGGAAATCATCGTGGTGAGACTAATCCTGAAGGATATTCTTAGGGAATGGTATTTGTATTTCGGAGCAAGCGGCCTCGGTACCAGCGATACAAAAAAATGTGGCGTTAGTAGAGGAGGTACTGAATGCAGTACGCTAGCCCAAAGGGGCAAAGTGATATGTGATCGTGCCATT